>CM048044.1:11981529-12581529 GCA_026259375.1 Verasper variegatus | reverse complement strand
CTAATCACTGTACATTACACATCATGTCTTGCTCTAATCTCCTTCGTCTACCTCCCCACCTTCCCAGAACCACATGGGCAACTGAGGTCACAGCACTCGTCTCCTGCTGCTGAATGTTCATTGCATGGCCGACTGCAACAGATTGCTCCGACTGAGACGCTCTGAGTGAGAAAGGGCTCACACAAAGCTGGAACACGTGGCCATCTGAGGACAAGACTCCCACTTCACAATACCACATCATAACCATGACGTATCATAAAGATGGAAACATCCCAAGGCCTAAAAATGTAATTCCCTCTGTGTCAGTATGTGTTTCAGCTCAGAAAACCGTTTGGTTGTATGTTGTGGCCATAAGATGTAGAAAAACAGTAAGAAAAATGTAATTTGGTTTTATATATGTAGCCATAGCACATGAAGTGACCCATCTTCCTTGATACTGATGGAAATTAATTTAATACCCCATGCATACAATAGAGGAATAACATGTAAATATGAACTTACCTGCTACTTTTTCGGGGCAGAGGCAGATCCTTCTGGTGAGAAACGAGAAAAGAGAAGAGGAGAGCGCAGACGCATTAAACAAGATTTATGTCTAGCAATATGTGAAGCAATATGTATTCAATATGTTTGTGTGTCCTCCTTGTTACAGAGTATGGTTTTATTCTTAATATAAGAGTGAGTTTTCCTTAATTTATCATTTTACTTTCTAAAGGCCTGAAGAGTATCCAGTATTTCACACCCACACAAAAGACAAGCATTACTTCAAAATATAAGTAGAATTGTAAACAATTTATTGAATCACACTGACTCATCTTTGCAACACACTGACTGCGACCAAGGAGGACAATAACGTGGTGGATTGTGGTCACGCTGAATAACCAAATCCTCACTAAGGATCATGTATCTTATGATTATTAGCATCATCATTAGCATGCGATACAGAAAAACATAGGACACAACAAACAAAGACAGAACAAATCATTAGGGTTTCGGGATTTCTGCCTCATTGTATAGTGCGAGTGGGAGGCAGTCTGTAAGCTGATCCCTCCTAAGTGCTCAGAGACTTCAGAGCTCTGAGAAAACAGCAGGTTTAACGGAGCCAAAGTGAATTTCAAAATGTTGCTGCTATATTTATGACACTGGGTTACAACAGCAAGGACTCTGATGTGATTAGGAACTACTGGGATGGATCTGTGTGCTGCTTGTTGCCCATTTATATCCAATTTGATTCTCATTTAACACTTGGCCTAAGTAAGATCAAGTTACCTACAGTCTGCCTGTCCTGTGCTGATTATTAAGCCATATTCTAGTCCAGTGGCTCCTCTAAAGGGATATCACCATTTGTTTTGTTTTACTCAGGCTTAATGACATAGAGCTGTGTCTGTGAAATAACAATAAAAAATCACAGTGAAGAACCACAGCAGTGTCAATCAAACACAGACGTAAGTATAATGAAAAATAGGAGACTGCAGTTGGTTTTCCAGAGACGAATTTCATCCTTTTAAACAAGTGCGCTCTCTCTCTCTCTCTCCATCACTTTCTCTCTCTCTCTGTCTATCTCTTTGTCTTTGCATAAGTAAACAGGCATTACAAAACCCAAACAAAGCCGAGCTGATGATACACGACTTGACAGCTGGAGCTCTCATCTCAAAACAAGCTCGCTAACCAAAACTTTCCAGAACTGACAGGCGTTAATATTCACACTCTATATACTGTACAGCGAAGGGGAGCCAAAAGAGCAGCAGAAACACTGCTACGCTGCATCACTGTGATCATCGATGATTACCACCATCTTGAGAAAGTGCAGCATTAGTGCAGTAATCACACTAGTACAGAATCTTGGCAAAGGAAGGGGTCTATATTTTAGGAAATGTGCTTAATTGCTATTTGACGTCACAGAGTTCTACAGTCATGACTCGCCGTTAAAACTACAACTGTTGCCGATCCATTTCTGTTTGTGCACAGATCAAACTGTAGAGCAGGGCCTGTGGAGCTCACTAATTAACACACCGTATCCTGATAGGCACTTCTTAGACAGAGCCAGGCCATAGAGGTGGCTAATGGATAAAACCTCAGCACCTGCTCCCTCTCACTGCGGCTGTCAAACAGAGGGCCACTTCACGTGTGGTTGCCATGTTACTGTTCACTCCAGCTTTTTAAAATATTTACCTGAGCTCAAGTGACCATGACAACCCATGAAAGTTCTCAGTAATATTCAATGTTACATAAACGGTGAATTTCGATATTCTGATGTGATATGATAATAACAGTAATCGCAAGCCTGGCTGATCTTTATAAGTGACTCCTCAACATATCCTGTCTTCACGATTATACTTATGAATGCCACAGTGTGTCCTACTTGGTCCTCACACTTCACCACTGCAGTATCACTGAAGGGATATCACAGCTGAGTCATAATACCTTTCCAAGTCAAAAAAAACCTGACTCAAACTGCCCTACAGTTATATGGCTCCACCAACCAGTGCAGTTTCATTCAAACGTGTTTATTTTCCAGCCTCATATGAGATCATCTTGACCTTTGACTTCAACCACTGAAATTTAATCAGTAAATCTCCAAGTGACAATTGGTCAAAATTTGAAGAAATTCTGTAAAAGCAGACTTCAGATATCTGGTTCAAAAGGCCCAAAACATGTTTTGTGAGGCCACAATGACCTTGACCCTTGACCACCAAACTCTAAACAGTTCATCTTTGAATCCAAGTGAACGTCTCTACCAAATAATAACGGATTCTCTGGATGTTTTCTTGACATATTACATTCACAAGGCAAATAATGTGATTTGTGAGGTCACCGTGACCTTTGACTATCGAGAGCACTGGGGATCTCCTCAGAGCTAAAAGAAAACCTCAAACATAACTGAAGTGGATTTGCAGAGATATTGTACTGTAGACTCAAACTAACGGATGTGTACATGTACAAACAAACACCTCCTTGGCACATTTAATCCATTATGCACAACCTACATTGCAAATGATTCACAGCCGTTCAAAATAGATGAAAATATTAGAGAACTTTCTCTGCCTGACAAGTGAAGAAAGGATTGTTGCGGGCAGGGGGGGGGGGGGTCCTTGGGTTTATGTTTACCCAAGGACAAAGCGAAGTCCAACTGGAGACCGAAGAAAAGAAAAAATGTTAATATGCTGCGGCTCTGGGCCGAGTCATGAGGCTTCTGCTGTGTTACGTCTGCCAAAGCTGACAGCAGATTGCAAGGCAAATGTCACACAGTGTATTCTTCAGTTTAATGGCCGACCAGCCTTCAAGATTCATTTAAACCATCTGAACTCACTGTTCATTACACGGAGGTCTAAAATTATATAATGTCTCTTAACCTTTATCACTTTCTTGTTACACTGTTAAACTTTGAAAAGGTGCTATTTTTCCCACCTTGTCCATTTTTGTGGATTAGGTTGGACACAGGCTTTTGGTGCTTTATAGGCGTCCGGCATGATAATTCAAGGCCAGAGAAAGTAGTTCAAATATCTGAAGCTATTCTCATATTCACTCTGGCCCAGATCAGTAGCTTTGATGTGCACTTTGCTCTCGCAGTACAAAAACGACCCTTTCTGAATAATACAGACATCAGAGGAATGAGATGAGGCAGAACAAAGCAGTGGGCATGGCAGTGAGTGACAGGGCTTGGCAAGGAGAGTTGGATCTTCTGCAGTGATCACACTCTTATCCCTTGTGCTTAGCATATTGGAAATGGGCACACTGCCCAGGACAAAATATTGGACAAATTATGCCTGCGTGTGTGTGTGTTACTCTACACTCAGAGAGAGATGAGACACACAGTTTGACTTGTGTGTGTGTCAATGTATGAGCATATGGGTTACGTGCAATTGCTCTCCACACACCTACAACAGCTCAGGACAGAACGATAATCTTCACCTGAGATGTAAATGATTCTTATCAGTGACACACTCACTTTTCCCACAGGCACCCAAACTAAATAGACTGAATGGTGAGATCATGACTTTCATCGTTGATTCCAGTTGATTTTGTTTATATTTAACCTGGGTTTAAAGAAACAGAGGAAGGGTCATTTGGAAAATCTAATATTCTGAGACTGAAATAGAGGAATGCAGTTTTAAAAACTAAGAGGCGTTGATGGGCATGTAAACAGCCATGTATGACCTTAATCTGAAAACCTGGGGTCAGAAGTTGTATGTTAGCAGGATTATGCAAAAGAATCTGGATCTAGTGAATTTAAATGAGTTTTCATAAAGGGACTGTTTGGCCTTGGCTGAGGTCTGCACTCTCAAATTCCAGTCTGGTTAATGTATAATTTAAATCTGCACTTTTGCTACCATGAAATAGTAAATTCAATGCAAAAGGTATCTTAAGTATCGACATTGAAATATTTTAATGATATTTTAATGATACTCAAATTATTTTTACCTTCCACCCTCATAAATGAACAATGCACATGAAACACACACACACACATAAGCAAACAAACACACACACTCCTTTGCCTCCCTCTTCTGTCTCTCTGATGTGAAAGTAGATCCCAGCAGAAAAGAAATCCAGATACGGTAATAGCTACTTAAAATGGGGTGCACTGTAGCCCACAGCTGCTGCCTGCAGCCTCTAGTCTTTTCTGCCTCCCCCCAAACCCATTTTACCCCCCGTCTGGCCTCAAGCCCTTTCAGCCCGTCCTGCTGCTGGTGGTTGGTCTTCCTCCCTGAGGGCGCGCAGGGCTGTTAGGCCACCATTAGTCCTGTTAATGGGCCTGACAACTGTGCCACATCCTCAGCATTTAGAGCGCCGCTGTCTGAGATATGGGTATCGACCACTTCAATGGAAATGGAGAGTAGGGGCAGGGGGTGGGAGTCAATTTGATATGTACATATACTGTGCATGAATGTTGTGCACAAACACACACACACACACACACACACACACACACACACACACACACACACACACACAAAACAAGGTTTGTTCGGTGTAGCGTCCGTACAATCGACTGAATGGATGGACACACTCATTAACATGCACTCAAGATCTGGCTAAAATCAAAAGTGGAGTTTGACTCAGCAGTGTGATCTTCTTCTAAGTGCAGGGAGTCTTTTTGTGTGTCCGTGCGTTCCTGTTTTAAGTTGGATTCAAAGTCCATCTTGCAACAGTGTGGGTGTATGTCCTGCTGTGGCTCTGCATACACCGTGCATTACTTTCAATCTTTATGTTCACATCAAAACCGTCTCTTCCCTCCCCTGCCAGACTACCCTGCTCTCCAATCGTACATGTCGACATCTGATATTCAGCTGCAATTATCCTCTGAGGAAATCTTTCTCTCATGAGAACCACTGAGCTCAGCAAAGCGACTCAACGTCCTCTAATTTACCCGCTGAACTCTACCATGAAACCATCACTGAGTGGGAAGAGATTTTAACCATTTGCTAAAAATCGACAGTTTATATGATGCGTGAAAGTCTTTACCTCTATGAAGAACAAGATCTGTCACTTGTGTGAAGAATTATGTACCATGATAGAGAATCTCCCCGAAGAAGCTGAAACAATTAGAGTTGCTTGGTGAAACAAAAATGGCAACCACCTACTCATGTATGGATTCGTTGCTTCTTCTTTTTTTTAACCTCCACCAAGGATATTAAGCTGTGTTTTTGCCAGTGTCTGTTGTTTGTTTGTTTTTCAGCAGTATTATGTAAAAACTACTGAAAAGATGTTTTTTGGTTGAATAATGGATCTTGAATCAGGCATATTTAGGGGACTGATATCTATGAGTGTGCCATTTGGAGTGGCTTGGTTGAATTTAAGGGGACAGTTGGGCCCTGGTGGAAGTATGCGCTGTACTGAGATCCTTTTTAACCTAAATATTTTTGAATTTTAAAGTTTGGGTTGGACAAAATACAGTGGACACTTAATATGTCATCTTTGACTTTCAGAACTTGTGATGGGCGTGATCCAGTATTTTCAAGTCATGTCACAGAACATCAACTAATCGATCAAACAAACAAACAAACAAAAACATTGGTTGCAGTTAAGCGAAACAAATAGTTGATTAATGGATTTAGAGCATTAATCAGGGACAGGTAACTAAAGCAAGAGAAGGACGTCATGTTTTCATATCTGTTTGTTTCTTAGTTAGCAGGATTGCGTAAAGAGTCCTGAACTGATTTCCATGAAATTTGGTGAAAGGGTATAGCTACGGCAAAGAGAGACTAGATTAAGTTTTAGGTTTAAAGTTTTTTTTTTACTTTCTTTAACATGGTGGGTTAGGGTGTTAGCATTAATTGATTGAGTCATGTGCTCTCTGCGATCCTTCTATGTAATTTCACGATTCTCTCGCATTTTTTAAAACAAACAATTCACCCAGACAATATTGGGTAAATCTATCATTACTTTTAAAGTAACTATTAATTGGGGTTAAGAACATATTACCACAGCACATAATAAGGACTAACCTGTGAATGACACACAAAAACAAGGCCACCATGACGCAAACATCATATTAGGACTGAACAAAACTACTGTGTCTCTCCCTGCGCCGTTAACAGCTACAAAGAGACAAGGATTATCAAAAGCTGCAGTTTAAATGTCACAGAGATACAGAAGAGGGAGAAAGTAATCAAACGTTGGGCTGGTGGTAGAGGTAGCAGAGAGTCTTGTATGACTTAAAATGAAACCGTCTCCTCCATAAACTCCTTCAAAGACAGACATTTATCTTACAAATCTTTAATCTTGTGTCTGCTTTAATCCACCAGAGCATACAGTAAAGAAGCACTGCACCTGGACTGGATACTCTCTGGAAGTCTGGGAGTGTTGCTACTGTTTTCACAAGTAAACAACATTTGGACCGAAAATCTTCCATTTTCACGTGTCTAGTTTATGATGAGCAATCATCAAGAGCAGAGCATCTTTGCACAATGTACAGCAAAGTCATTTTACTGTGAATGAATTCACGAGGAAGCAGAGAACGACAGGCAGACAATGGCCCCGCACACTGAGCTTCGCCTGCCTCATCGATTCATTTCACGCACGCGCCGACCACACAGGCGAAGGTCTCGAAGGAAGCTTTTACCAGAGCCTTCCTGTGGCTGTCATAATGTACAAGATGTGTGCTAAGTGACTATCATGCAAATGCAATAGAATAATCTACTCCTTCCACTCTCACAATCTCCTTTAAGCAACCCATACTCAACATATGACATGGTCATAAGACTTGTACACAATCTACACACTGATCTGTCACCCATTGCACTTACTACTGAATTTATAGTGATGCTTTCGAGACAACATGTCATACAAAATGCTTTGTATACCACTGTATCTTTTTAATAGTGTGTATTAATCTACTGCAAGCTATACAGCAAATGAATAAGCAAACCCCCTTTTGATATTTTGAACTTTGATGCGATAAAGTGACATGATTTGTCAGGCATTTGACACAACGTTTGCATTAAAATTAGGCCAACAATATTATTGGTGGACCCTGTTTTGTGCAGTCAAATAAATTAACTGACTGGGCACCTTCCTGTATCCAAACCTAAAAGTGAAGCCTTTACATATTACTTGCATTTACTCATTGATCTATGCGTCCAATGGTTGAATATACAATTCCTGGCCATTCCTCTAATATAGAACCACATCATCACTGTAAATCTCATTTTAAGATTATGTGCCGGCAATTGTGAAAATGGCATGAAAGCTGATATAGGGCATAGACTGCAAAACATTGCTTCAAGCTTATTCTTCCTTAATGACATAAGTCAAACAAATGAGTTCTGTCTAGGGCTAACCTACGAACCAATATCAATTATAATCAGAATCAGAATTGTAATCAATAGCAGTACATAAAATGTTTAGTATATATCAATATATACTGCATATAGATTTGTAAAGTAGATCTGCCGTTTAAAACCACAACCTTCTCTCAGGAGCCGAAATCAGTCTTTAAACTTAAAAATAATAATAATAACGTGATATTTAAATTGATAATTATCCAATACTAAATATATCAATATTAAATGATTGGCAGTTGAGCCCAGTCCTAGTTCTCACCTGCAGCCTCCGTCTCCGGATGATCCCAGAATCATCCATGGCGCGTGTCCGGGGTCACACCTGTCAGGGGGGAGGGGGGGGTCACCTGGCTCCCGCGGTTTCCAGGTGGCGTCGCGAGAAGACGGTCCCACTCTCGCGTGGCTTTCAAATGGCCACCACGTGTCCACAATATACCGCTTAGCCCAAATACTCAGGAGGAGTATCGGGACATCGTCTACGACCCTCCCTGGTAGAAATATGATCTCTATGTCTCCTACTAAAAAAAAAAAACTACTCGATCAAATGTGACCCGGGCTTCAGAGCTGTCACTGCTGTGCTCCACCCCTGCTGACACCCCATGCTGGCAGCTACAGACGGGCACCACTGACGGGGCTGCTCTGTGGTGGGATCTGCTGAATAAGCGAGAGGCTGCACGGTGGGATCAGCGTGTTGTGCATGGGCTGAGGTCCAGCTGAGAGATAAGAGACTGTCACACCCGAGATTAGACTAAACAAAACAAGTTTACACTCATTCTCCTCACAACAACAACAACAACAACAACAACAACAACACAGTGCGATTACACATCAGATCAGACAATGCGACCGCTGTCATCCCTTCAAACGCTTCAATAGCAACGATCCTCAGATGGTGATCCAACCACTTGGCAGCAGGAATCCGCTGCTTCAGAGTTCACGAGCAGCCTCATCTCACGCATCGCCGTCTGTTCGCAGCTGAGGAGGCTCCAGTGCATGGATGCAGGACTTTCACTGGATGCACATGCAACTACGAGCCACCATTATTGTATGACTCCCGCATGCTGTCACCGCGTATGTGCATTCAAAGAAAAAGGGGAGATCACTGAGGATGTGCAGCGGCTGAAACACGCACACGTACACATTCACACGCCGCTAAAGACAGCAGGTTGATCACATCGCTGTTATTCGTCCTCCGGTAAATAACTAACAAAAACCAGCTTCCTCTGTTCTCTCTGAAGCTCTCTCAGTTACAACGACGTGCTCCCTCTGCTCCTCTCCGGTGTAACGCTGCCTCCCTTTTCTCTCTCCCTCTCTCTCTCGTGTAAAACGATCTGTGGACGCCACACAGGGCTTCTCTCCATCCTCAGCTCCAACCACCCACTTCCTACAACCGAATGACGTTTAACCCCTCAGCGGCCACAGGCTGGGAGGAACACACCGTGGCTGTGAGGAGTTGTGAGGTGGGGGGTGTTACATCCCTTGTAAAGGTTTGTGGAAGTCGGGTCAGTAGATCTTTGCATAATCCTGCTGACAAACAAATAAAAAAACAAACCACCGAGCACAGGTGAAAACATTATCTCCTTTGCGGCGGTTATACAAAACTTATTATAGAACATATTATAATCAGGTTAATACATGTACCATGAGATAATACAAATATGTCGACCGCAGTGGAAGGTATTGTAATAACATTGATGATCTCTTGATGTTTCATCAGGCCTTGGATACTCGTTCGGCTCAGTCTTAGCATTTCACTCAAAGTCACACTGCAGCCTCACATATCTGCTGTCAACGCTGTTTTACTGAATACTCCAAAAACTCACATTCCTGACTGGTCATTTCAGTTTGTAAACTTATTTTCAGTTTTTAGTTAAGACTGCATCTAACAATATCTGCATTAATGATTAATCACGCAATTACTTTCTCCATTTGTTTGATCAATAAAATGTCAAAAGATAAAGGAAATAATGCCTGTCACAGTTTTCCAGGGTTCTCAGTCACATTCTCAGACGCTGCTTTTTTGTTTGATCAACCACAAAAGACCTAAAGACGAGGTTAAAGCGAGAAAAGCTGCAGATTCCCACAAATGGTAAAAAGGAGTACTGTTTTCAGTTATACATGAGAAATAACGAAATCACTTGATTATTAGAATTGATGCCATTTTTTCCAAATCCAATTTTTTTGCACGATTCCTGCTATCTTAGCATTTCACCGGCATCTTTGCATGTTTGGACAGAGAGGTATTGTTTCTTCAAAGTTAAGTGTTTATACTGTTTGTCTGGCTCATGTAACTGACATCATCTAACTGAATTAACAGTCAGCGCAGCATGTCGTCATACTTCCGTTGCTATTCCCTAAAGTATTGTGGGTTATTCAACATTCACACCTGTCACACAGGATTCACTGCCAGTTATATTTCATAGCTCCTCACCCGTCAGTTACCTAGACCCAAGTCTTAAACAAATCCCCTGTAGTGATTTTGCAGATGTATTGTGTTTTCTATAGATCTATAGTAATATTCACACCAAGTGGACCATCCTGTCCTCACTGAGTCATAAATGATGCACACACAGATCGATACTGACTGAAAACCACCACTAAGCACTAGTAATCACTGACACATTTTAAAGGCAAGGTCTATCACCATGTTGACATAATGCAGTGCGTTTCTCACAAGAAAGAATGGAAGAAAAAATAGCGAAATGTTGGTCAAAGGTGGCTGGTGGGACGGATCAATGTGGAGTGAGGCAAACACAGAGGCTATAGTCAGCTGCTCCAGCTCCTGGACAGAGGGAGACAAGTGGGAGACTTAGAGGCTCTTAGCGCTGTGGCCTTAATGTTTCCCGTCTCTCATAGTCGACAGAGCTGGCAGGCCCTTCCTCACCCTGAGATTTAGTGCTAACAGATCACTCAGAGCTGAACCTCAGCACTCCACCACCATCACTTCCACCACCGCTTCAAGAATCTCACTCTCAGCCGCACATAAGTAGCCCTGCGTCTAAGGGTGTGGACCATTTTCAAAGGGGACCTAGGGCGGCAACTAATTACTTCTGGCAAGGAGGTTGTGTTTTCCCTTTGTCTGTCAGTCAGTCAGTTAGCAGAATCATGGAACAACTAGAGGATGGATTACCACAACATTTGGTGGAAGGATGCAGTGTGGGTCAGGAAAGAACCCATTACATTATGGTGTAGATCCTCTTAAATGGGTGGATTGTCTATGAAATACAACAAAATGCCCTTCACGATTTACCAAAACCTAAGGTATTGAACAAACCTGAAGGTTCAAATAATCAAAGAAACGTACGTGGTCCTCATAGGCACACGGTGATCTTACATTAAAGAAGGCATCGCAGTAAACTGGAAGCAGCAGGATATTATCCTAAACTATTTCTCACAAAAATGGTCATCGGTGGCATAAATGTGCTTAGGTGTCAGCAGGTGAAAAATGATGTTTCAGCGAGTGACCCAGTTACCAGCGTGTCTGACTTCTGGAACACATTTAGCCGCTGCTGCTTTTTCTTATTAATGTTAAATAATTGATGAAGGCACATGAATTTTACATCTTTTTGTTCATTAGGTGCTGTGAGATTTGAGGAGGGGAGGGAACAGCAGCGTTCAGCTCGCACATGACATCGTTTTTTTCTTATAAAGCCAAAGACCTTTTCCTATTTCTCAGAGTGAAAGCGCTCAAAAATGATGTCACTCTTTTTCAAAGGAGGCCCCAAGGGAGGTCAGACGGGGTCAACTCTCTGCAACCAAAAGCTTGGCAGCGCTGGGATTTGGAATATGCCTGCTGCTTGCGCAATCCTATTTCCTGTCCCAGTAAGCCTGTCTCACAAGAGCCACATCAGATCACATCTCTTCATAGGGTGCAAGTGCCTCCCCCTGCATTTAAATCTGCTGTGTGTGTTTGCGTGCAGGTTGATATTTAATATTCCAGACACAAACTGTAACATGTCGACATTATTTTAAGTGACAGTCTTCCGCTTGTCCTTAGACATATAACTAGGATCTACGAGGAATAGCTAAAATAACACATTTCAATTCAAGCCACTCTAACACCCTGCAGTAAACATTATCTTTCTGAAACTTATAGGTTTTATGTCAAGATTTTACTCTGGTTATATAGAGGCCGAATGGGATGTTTTGTATTGGGTTATAAAGGAAATCAACATAATAGGTTGCAGTTATTTCAATTAGCAATTGATCTGCCAATTATTTCCTCACTGTTTGGTGTGTGAGAATGGCAAATGGCAATCATAATTATCCAGAACCCAAGATGGCTTATTCAATGTCCCTGTTATGTTTGAAGGACATAAATTAGTGATCAAAAACCTTTTGCAAAAAACATTCCTGCTGAGTGACTAATCCAGCAGTTCTCAAACTTCTCTTTATAGCCTGACTGATTTGTCAGTCCTTCATAAGTACAGAATACATGAGGCAATGCCATTTTGCCCACATCTCTAAATCTTGTCTTTCAACTCGCCTTGATTTGCAGATATATTTCATTTTCCCCAGGATTCCTTACAATCCCTACACCTCCTTTCTCCCCCTCTCAGCTCCCAGCTCCTTCTTATTTCTAGGCCTGTCTGTCTTGAAGAAGTGGGTCACAGACTACAGCTGTGCTAAAAGCCTAGTCTGGGAAGAGGAGCTTCTCTAAATAAAACACTATCCAATCAGTGGTCTCAGGGGCACCTCATCATGCATACATAAATTCAACAAAGACGGAGAGAAGAGGGGAAGAGAGGAGGCATAATGTATATATGCTCGATCGCTTAAGTGCATTTCTGGCATTGTTGTCTCTGTAAAAATAGAAAGTAATTTCCGCTTTCATGTATATATACATATAAACAATTATAGATCAATGCTTTTAATCGAGTTTTCAATGTTATCATTGGTATGTACTTTTTTGTCCACTGAGAACGTTCATTTGAACATTCTGTCGCTATAGCAACACCTGCTGGTTACATCCACCATTCAGGTCTTTGGCAAAGCAAATATTATTTCTATATACCAATATCTATATGTTGTTAATCTACTACCCAGATGTCTTTGTTGAGCCATTATCTGCTGTACACTTTTTATTATATATCATTATTGGTTAATTGTCAGTTTAAGTGAGGCTTAAGTGGTTATTGCCTGAATTTTAATGTTGCACCAATTACTCTGAATTATTTGTTACATCATGTTGTACCATAAATCAGTACCTGCCCTATACCCCGAGACCTTCTGATGAGGTCCTGTTACTAAACGTCATTGTCTGTTTTTAAATAATACCTCAACACTTGATTGTTTTAGCTGTTATTATGTTCCTTTAGTCATTTTCTTATGCTATTACTTTTATTTGTTGCCCAGATATTAGATTTTGTATTATTTTGCTTGTTGACTTTGATGCTTTGTATTTTTGTATTTGTCTTTTCAGGGGATCACTTTGTATCAACTGTTTTGAATGGTGTTACATGAATAAAATAGTTATTAATATCTTGTGCTGGACATGAGATAGCATGAATACTTGGATCAATACCTCTGTTGGGCCGTCACACATTTGTGGCCATACTAAATAAAAGAAGAACTCTGGCATAAAGCATAACAAAGGACTCATGTTTCCTTCAAACTTAAAATTAAAACCTGCCTGTTTTAATGTAATTTAAAAGACTCATGTACTAAAATTTTCATATGATTAAAAAAAGACCAGTTTTAATTTTAGGGCAATAGGGACCCCATGTGGAAAGGATCTGCCATGATCATTAAAATGAGCCAACGTACTATAATAATATAATGGGAATTCAACTTTATCTCTAAAGCAATATCAAAACAAAGTGCTTTAATAAATTTACATTACAACAAAAATAGGAAAGATAACATAAAATAAAATATTATGAACAGACTAAATCTGTACAATATACTGTATGTCAAGGAGCCAAGAGAAATGTCGGGTTCTCCTGAGGGAACTCCATGAAGATGATTTAATCTGAAGGCAAGTTACAGCAGACTGGAGACCAGTTTTATATAAGACTGCCAGATGCTGTGGGAATATTCATGTGAGACAGAGCAAGGGTATGACCATTTCCATATGAATAAGAATCACAAACGTGTTGACTAATGAGGAAACTGATGAATGATATTTAAATCTGATGTTGAATCTGATGAAGAGGAAGAAGAAGGAGAAGAAGAAGAAGAAGAAGAAGAAGAAGAAGACACAGTAGATGGCAGTAATGCACCTTGATGTTGGTTGCCACCCGCCAATAAACCAAATAAAGAAGAAGAACAGGGCTCTGATGTTAAAGAATCCCTGATGGGGCCAATGTGTGAAATGCCAAGCAGCTGTAAGCTGCAGTGTAATGAACAAATCCTCAAAAGGTCACATACACTGATGATGGCATTAACAAACTGCATTTCCCCATCTGTTACTAAGATGGTGCAGATTGTCTTTGATTTTGTACTGAACAGAATAATCATTAACGTGACTTGTTAACTACAAGTTCGTAGCGAGTCCAAGTAGCTTATACCACACTTATATTTGTTCACTATTACCTCTGCTTTGGGGTTGTTTTAATCTGTTTGTTTGTGAGGATGAGGTATGAGTCAGGGAGGCAAACATTCAACTTTGGTGTGGATCCAAATCAAGGGGCAGATCTACAAATTTTTCTGCCGGAATTGGGCATTTCTCAACAATTCCATTGATACTTCATAGAATTATGGGCAAATTTGCAATTTGGTTCAGAACCAAATCATAATCCAGATCTTGTGAATTGAAATTTGGTTTTATAAGGGGACTGTTGGGTCTTGATGGGGTAGTTCTAGTTTTATACTTTTGTATTTATTTTTTACAATAGATGGTTTAAATAAGTAAATTATTATATAAGTGTAACTTTTACTTACACAAAATAAGATTCAAACTGCTCACACATTTCTCAAACCGTGACGTGAAGATATCTGGTATTTCCATTTGCATGTTTTTACAATCTTCATGCAAGATATTATTAACACCAATATCAATCTTAGCTTTATTAAGCAATTACTACCTCCTCTGATACGTGTATGAACACATGTAAAAGCTCTATTACAATCTGAGGCCAGTGTTGATTTGTCCCCACAACGCAGTTCTGACATGGTGGTTTAATAAAGGGACAAAAATAACTGCAGAACAAATAACTCCATTGTAGCACTAATATCTATTCTTGTCATTTTCTCAGTTACAATACAACATCTTGTACAACCACAACCACTATCCTTCATTCATTAATGAAAGCTTTCTGTGTCGCCCGTGAAAAAGAACCAGCACAATCCAATTAGCGCAATTAAAGGGACGCCATGAAAAGAAACTGGGACTATGTGTAACAACCTCTGGGAACCTCATGTGACCTGGGTCATGGGGAGCTGTCCTTGGGGCTGAGAAGTTTGATGGATGGAAATGCCACTTAGTTGTGTCATTAAAGTAGAGTTACAGTCTCATCATGCAGCATTGAGGAAAACAGCGTGTAAAATATCACATGGTTGTTCGATTCAACGAGGATAAAATGATTCAGTCGTTTCAAATTTGTTGTTTTGACTTTTTCCTCTGACACTGAACACTGGCTGTCAAAAAGACAGAATAAAGCAGAATGTGGTTGGTAATAAGTCTGCAGGTGATTCAATCTACACAATTGTTTAACTTCAACAATAAGAGTTAAATGACAAACAATGTCCTGTAGACAAGAACAGGAAAACAATGCTGGATTCACAGGATGTTCATATGATTTCTTAGATTAAGTTTAATTGTATAACTGTCGCCATACTGTTTCTTAATCAGATGTTCTCTTCTTGCTGGTGAACCAGTGGTGATCTGTAATTGATCATCTTATCTCATCTAATGGCACGTGGACAGTATATGTTCAGAAAAATACTGAAGTCTTGGATCTAAAGTAACTCCTTGTAGCAGCTCTTCTGGAATCACTGTGATCTATGAAAACAAAACTTCTCTTATGGTAGCATTTAGGACCTCACAGCGCACCAAGCATGGGTATAGACTATCAGTCCTGTTATGTTTCATCTGCATTTGTTTATTATTTAGATTACACAAGAGGCCGGATTACCACAAAACTTGGCGATAGGATGTGGTATCTGTCAGGGACGAACCCATTAAATTTGGATGCAAATCCAGATCAGGGGGTAGATCCAGGAATTATTTTAGGTAGAGCGTTATTCAACATCTTTGTTGATTTCTCATGAATCTTGATGAGTAAAATCTGTCATATTTAGGGAACTGATATCAATGAGTGTGTGTAACTATGTGAAACTTGGAATTTAAGGGGAGGATACGGCCATGGTGGAGGTATGATCTCTACTAAGGGCCGTTATAGTTATTTTGTGACGTTAACAACATGGCTATTAAAGCAGTGAACCCTTACAAAAGAAAACTTTGCAGCATTTCTTTTTGGTAATAAATGTAATGAGTGAGGATATATGGAATCTTACCGCACAGTGTAATCAATGTTTATGCCCTTTCCTAATGACTTGTTTACAGGCCAAACTTATTGACTGTGTGCAAGCTTCTATCCCATAAGCAACTCCATTCATTCACTACGGAGCAATGACAGTGCGATCTAATAGAATTACATGAGACAGTCTTACGGTGAAATAGATCGCCACCTTAGTCCTCTGCAGGCACAGGCTAACTATTTTAATCCCATTGACGCAGTAGGAGACGAGGCTGGTTAAAGGGATTAGATTAGCAGCCAGGGGAGGTTATAAATGGACGTTAAGGTACGGATCAGGAGAGGACTCAGACAGGACGTAACAGATCAAGTCCTGCAAAGTGTTGGTGAGGACAGAGAGCTCCAGATACCTAACGCAGAAGCTGTAGCAGTCATACCGAAGAGCCGACGCTTGGCCCATCGAAACAGCTTCAAAAATTTTGTCTTCAGTTTTCTGCCGTGCAAGTGTAATCCATAAGCATGGAGCCTATGGTGACTAGCTCCACAGCCTTCGACAGAGAGACTTTCACCAGGAAAGCTGTGCGACCACCCAGAGGAGCCTCGTCTCATTTTGTGGGGAGCTCGATCATAATCCTGTCCTCGTTCGCGGTCTCCAGTTTAGCTATGAACTTTGGGAAGCGGATCCAGGAGTCCAGACACAAACCCAACGGGAACTAGCAACAGTCGACGGATGGATATCCCTTAATATCTTTTTAGTTAACCTCCTTCAAGACATCAAGTCAATGTAGAATTTATTTTAATGATGATGTGATGGACCCCCCTTCAAAAGGTAACTGCCGTTTGTGTTCTTGTAGAAAAATGTGATGTGTGTTGTATCATATGTGACGTTTCATGTGTGTCCAATTGTAGTCTGGAGAAAAAACCTGGAGTTAGAAGAGGATGAAGCTCTCTTGGAATGAAGGAGAGATCAACAACAGAAGAACAACACTGCCTGCTGTGACTTCTAAGACGAGCATTTGGAAAACACCTCAAGATTGATCGATGCGACGCCAAGTTCACTCTCTTGGATTAAAACAGATTACAATTGTTGTTTAGAGAGGGGAGGAAGATGCAGTAAGACCATTAAACCTTTTGTCTCATACTTCTATCAGTAGTCTCAACATGTGTAAATGATAGAATAGAGAAAGATGTAAGATCTTGAGACGTAGTTCAAAGTATCTGTTATTGGAGGCTCACTGATGGTGATACTTGTCTTTTATGGCCATTATATGTCAAAGGTGGTAGAACGAGTTGTAATATCAGTACATAAGTATTAGAATAAAATCAAACCTTCTTTAAGAAAAGTCTTCTCAGTTTTCTTACAATTGAATCTCAGTTCTAAATAAATATCAACTCAAATACAACCATCAAAAACCATTGAATACCAAAAGTAGCATTTAGTAAAAGTATTGATTTGGTATTGGTACTGAAACTCAAGTTTAACACTATAACTGACCTACAATCCACAATAAACATAAGTTACAGTGTAAGTGCAGTACTTTAAGTTCATTTATAAAGAGAAACTATCTCCATATTTGAATGTTTTTTCACGCCAGACATTTTGAAAAGCCAAGTTTTACTGTCATTAACTGACTGTTATTTTCAAGAGGCTAATAAAGAAGAAAATATGATTATTTACACCAGTGCTTTTCCTAATGTGATATGTTGGAACTTCAGCTGTGAAATAGGTCATGTAACATTTGCACATGTCCGCTGCCAGCACTTGGTTGTGCTTAGGATCTATAACAATTCATGAAAGTCATGGATACTGCTTTACAACTGGTGTATTTTCTCAAGTTGCCACCAGAGGGCTGTATTGGCATTAAAGATTTGAGCTTTCCAACAATGACTAGTTGCTTGTTTGGTTTTATGGTGTAGGAATTTAAAACAAAGGAAAATCATGACTTTTACATGGTTTTATGTATTAAAAAAAAACATACAAACAGAACAAATAAAGATGGATCGTGATACAAACAGATGCCAGCAATGTTACATCCCAGTCCAGTACACATCTGCAAACAACTGTTTCGTTGTATATGAAGATCCCACAATGAGCTTATGATTCCCAGTGTGTACAGGGATGTCCGCTAATGTCTTCAGAGTGTGCAGAGGCTTTTCAGTCTGCGCTCAGTGAGGAAGCGGTGTGTCTGGTGGGATGGGTTTTGGTCTTTACCTCCAGCTGAAGCACTAAAGTAGGATAACATGGACTTGTTGTGCTGCCGCTGTGCTGCCTTCTCCCCATCCTCCTCGTCATCATCCCTGAGGACAGATTTAACAAAACGAGACTGATTGATACACTGTGGTTAGTGCTCGTCTCCTGAGGTTAAATGATTTGCACAGACATTAAGCGTGGAACTCAAACTGGTTGTGGTTTTTACATCTTAAACACATGGAAGAATATTTTTACAGTCATGTGAAAAATTAAGTAGTCTCCCTAAACCAGTCTCTGTCTTTACACATAAAAAGGCTTTGGACAATATTAAGTCTGAAAGGTTTTTACCAGTGAACAGTCACTGCTTTGCTGTCCATCAGGGTTTGGGCCGTGCTCCAGCTAAATCGAACAAACTGAGGGTAACCAAACACTGGGTCCAGGTACTTCAGCATCCATGCTTTAGTCTTGGGGTCTGAAAACGGTAAAAAAGTTGGGCTCAGTGACAGTTTAACTACAAACAGTTTTAACATGCATCAATCATTTTCTGATTGTTGTAGCCTTGTTTAGGTCGTGTTAGGAATGACCGACTGGTTATAGATAAACACTCGAAGGCTGATTTCATTCAGTATATTTGACACGTGTTTTTCAAACATGGCCGTCATTACGTCCGTTACCATTTGGGTATCCTGAGCCGTAATCTGTATCCACCTCTCCCATGTCCTCTGCAAAGGTCCAGCCTTTTACAACACGATCCCTGGCAACCTGAAGAAAATCACACAACAGAAGTGAAGCCAGATATCCAAATCTGACCAGATCCTAAAATATGGACTTTGAGGTTTTCAGCAGCATCAATAGTCCAAAATTAAGGCCACGGAAATCCACAGTCATTGTAACGTTAACATTATTCACTGTTGCTCATTATTCAATCTGCACTCAGCTGAAAAAGTCCTTTGCATACATATCCTAAAAATAAAAAAAGTAAAACCTCCACTAATATCAGCCCTCCTTCCCTTTGCACTGTCTCCATCTTGATGATCAACACTAACCTTCGCACAGATACTTGCAGCACTGACAATGGGGAAGAGGGAGTCAGCTTTTGGCCGAACAGTCACCTCGATACCCGGGAAGCGCTGGGAGAGTTTTGCCTCATATTTATCTGCTGGGCCGACTGTGTCCACATAAACCTGCCGAACAGCACACAGAGAGAAGAAGGAACGACCGAGACAGAACATATGGAGTGAAGAGAGGCGGAGAAAAACAGGAGTTAGTTCACTGTAGGGTGAAGGTATCCAGACAGATCTGTCTGAGGAAAAACAAAAACATAAAACCTTTAAAGTACAGGTAAAGTAGTTCATAACATATACTTTTTAACACCATTTTTTAGGGAGCAAAGGGAGAACGTGTTACCTTATCTTTTGACAGAATAAACATTTTAACCTGCAGAATTCAGGAAATACACGAATTTGTGGCCCTGTTTATTGAAATGCATTTAATATTAGAATTTATTATTTACTGAGGACAATCAAGGCAGCCTGTAATAAGCACAGTGTTGAACATTGTTGCGTTGCATACAAGGTGATTTATTGCATTTTAATGTCCTGAATTAAGATGCTCTATAGGGCAGGAAATGCATACACAACATTAAAAATGAGATGCCCACATTTATATTTATGTGCAATCGGGTCTTTACCTCTTTGAGCTGTACTCCACTGTCCAAGGCATACTGTACTAGACCAATCGCTGAATCATGTGAAAGAGCATTCAGGTTGTATTTTGTCCTTGAAGCAAAAGCAAAGATCATATTAGCGAGTGTGAATTTAAGTTTAGATAATCCTTTATTAGTCCCACAATGGGGAGATCTGCCCTGTTTACAGCAGCAAAGGGGAAAGCAAAAACAGAAAACATCTATTAAAAAAAGTAATAAATACATAAACATACAATATAAAGATAAGGATATATCGAAAATAACAATAATAATTATAACAAAGTAAAAAGGATTGCATGTAGTCACAGGTTTATGTCTGTATGTTGCCACATACCTCTGTAACATGCTGGTAGAAATGGTGTTGGGGGAGAGAATATGCAGCGCCCAGCCCACATAACTTTTGGCTTCATCCAGGTTTTGGAAAAGGTTTTCTCTTTCTGCCTCTGATAGGGTCTTTGAATCTATCAAGGGAGAATTACAACACAATAATTTAAGCATACTGCTGATATTTTATTTGCCAATATGCCGAGGAGTAAATAAATGCAGTATTCAGTATGCATATTGAAATGCAAATTACATCTTTAATCGACGGTTGTTAAAAAATACTGGTGAATGGTGAACAGGATAAATTCATTGAAAAACTTGAGTCCTTCAGGGAACGGGATTACCTGCCACTTTCGAGTCCTTCAGCTGCTGCTTTTTGGAAACGGGACAGAAACATATTCCATACACCATGGGGCCTGGATCACAAAAAAACATAAAAACCATAAGTGTGTGCGCCACATGCCTCACAGTGTGTAGTTGCTGCTACACAAAATGACTGAACGTACCCAGCACAGGCCCCCTGCCTGCCTCATCAATGCCCAGACAACAGTCCTCCGTCTTGCAGACATCGGGGATCTGAGAAGCCAGCCGGCAGCTGAGAGAGTTGTCTGTTTCAAAGGGGCTGAGATCCATGACTGCTGGGAGAGGAAACCACAAAGCTTTTGTAGAATAGAATAGAAAGTATTTATAGTCATTGTACAAAAGAAAGAAGAACCACGAATTTTACAGGTGTTACTTAAAACAACTGGTTTACAATCGAACACAAACCATGAAACACCATAAATGCCAGACAACTAGATAATGAATAGAAGAGCGGCTACTTGTTTGTTATTGCACAGATTTGATATTACACTTAAAATGAACTGAATACATTTCGTAATTATCATCTGTTATTATCATTCTTAGTCACACCGTGTGGGTGGATCTTCAACATGAAGGAGTCTGAGCACCTAACAGTGTATTGACGTCTGGAGGTTTGTGTTGAAATCTTGGGGTCTACCTCAAAACTCAGCAACACATTTACATTCCAGTGTGGACAACTGACACAAGGCGTCTGTGGTGTTTACAACTCCCTGTCATGTAACGACACACATGACTGACAACCCCTTTTGTGTAGCTAGTATCCTGTGTTGTCATGTTGTAGCTAAGTGCTGCACACTGTCGATACGGCTCCAACGACAGAAACTGGCCTTTTCTCCGTCAGAACGCAGGTGTTAGTGGTTTTAATGGTGAGTTTAGGTTGCTCCAGGTTCATATTTAGGTCACACGTGTCCTGTTAAAGCTGAACTAACCAGTTCCTTACCGGAGTTACTGGAGACTTTCAGCAGCTTCGTGCGTTTGGCGCCGCAGGAAGAGAGTCTTCTTCGTTTGGTATAATACTGTAGGTGCTCTACCGCCACCACATGGTCTGGAGTCAGAGCTGGAAGCTCACCAGGCTCCGGTTTGTTAGACTTAAATATCTTAAGATGTTCAAAATATTGACTAAAAGGATGTGGCTAACCAGGAAGATTAATTCAGTATTAAGGAAGTATTAAAAGTAAAAGTACTGAGAGCAGGGAAATGCTCCTGTGACTGACACCTACTATTATTTATTGCATCATCAACTCATTATTATTGATATGTGCACAGCATTTACCTGTTTTACTTGTTTAGGGTAGTGTTCTTTGCAAATTAGTCTACTTTTAGATTTTTTTTTTATTCCTTATAAAAAGTGAAAAGTGTTTTTAATCCAAAAAGTTAAACCTCAAAACTATTAAATACATTTTTTTTAAAAGCAGCAAATCCTCACATTTGAGATGCATGATATTTGGCAGCTTTGTATGAAAAATGTGTTACTTCAACGATAACTGCAAAAATTACAATAAATACATAAATACTTCACCAGCAAAAAGTAAAAGCACTACAATGAAAAGTAACTAGAATAAATAAACTCAGATGGTCTCACTATGGTGTATTATCATTAATATTGATGCATCAATATGTTGCAGTACTGTGGTTTTATTATGAACTGTATAGGTGTACTGCTGAGGCCAACGGCCAATGCATAATTTTATGAAATTGGTTGATCTTAAGAAATTAAGATATATCTTATTGAGTAAAAAGTACAATGTCTTGGAAGTGGAATAGAGCATTGTAGCATAAAATGAAAATATTGCATTGCATTGTTGTTTTTTCTGCAATATGTTATATATATCAAATAGTCTTAACTGCAAATGGGGAAAGTAATTAGTTACAAACACACATGTTTATTATACAACAAAGAAGTGCAGAGGGAATATCTAGAAATGTACTTCTGGGAAATCCATATCGTCATGTAGCCAAGATGGAGCTGAGACTAAAATCAGTTGCCGACTAATTCCTATCGATTTAACTTAACTTTTTCACCAATCCAAATTGTATTGATGTGTTTGTGGCTCACACACAGAAATGTCTTCTGAATCAGTTCAGTTACTCTGAGAGCCTCAATATCTTAAATTTCTTAACTATTAACTTTGCACTGAATGTTGTTTTTCAGTGTTTTTTTTCCCATCAATAATAATAATAATCTCCCTGCCCTGAAAATGTTTCCCATTTCTCTCCCACACCTCTTACTGTGAAACATATCAGTGCCTCCAGCATTATCTCTGTTCTAGATCACCTTCAGACACAATGACAGCACAATGAACTTGACATTTTGATTTCAGATGCCCTCTGACTTGTGTTTAAACTATGGCTGTGTGTGGAGACAGCCTCAGGTGGAGCCGAGAGGGCAGCGTGGAGGCAAAGCCGTGTACAAACGTCTGAGTGTGTGCTGGTTACTGAGCTGAAATTGGCCTTGCCTCTGGCTCTTTACACCCACCCCTTCTCTCTCGTTCTGTCCCTCTGCCCCGCTGAATGGCTTTCTTTGTCTTCGTCAGTAACACGCAGTCCCCAGCCGATTAAATGTGGGGAATTAGTAGTCAATTTTAGCCTACAACACACAAACACACTAAACAGCTTAGCTTTGGTGGGGCTCTGATTGGGTTGTTATTACAGTTCACACGTCAGCAGCATGTTTTTGATATCTTTCTTTTCACCCTTCGCTTGCTACCTGCACCTTTTGTTATCTCCAAAACCAGCACTGAAAAATAACAAGCTTAGACTGGACGTTTTTCTTTTTTTATAAATAAATTGATTTAATAAATGACAACAATAATATTTCAACATTGCTTTTCTTGTAAGGAAGCAAAAAATACTCAAGGGAATGTATAGCAAACACTTTACAAAACTATCCAGAATTATACAAAATGGAAGAAGCAAAGGTGTGGCACATGCTGCATGATTACTTACATAAAAATGATAACTACAATTGTAAGAGGGTCAGTATAAAATGATAAAAGTATGCATCACTTAATAAAAGGTGAAGCCTGTGGTAATGACCATTATTCACATTGCTGAAGAGGAAGAGGACTGTTTGTGAGGAAGCAAACATGCTTTTGGCCTACATGCAGCGCACAACGCTCGTACATGTGATTCTAATCCTTAAGTAGGTCCCAAAGCTGGCCAATTACCTCGAGAAGTTTGGCTGAGACTTACAGATTTTAACTCAGTTATTGAGTCAACCAATTAGCAAAAAAATGTTATAGGCACTTAAAAGCAATAATAATAATAATAATAATAATAATAATAATAATAATAAAGAGGCTGAAGTGGAGGCTTAACGTTCTGAAATTTTGAACAGCTTCAGTCAATCAGGTATCCGTGGTTGTACTCATCCTTTGCTACTGGCACAAAATTAATAGAATTGAGGTAAGTGTCCAAGACGGAGCATTAAGCTGGAATACGTCTGTAAGAGCTCTCTTTCCCTCTCTTTTTCCTATGTTTTTCCCCTTAAATGCCTAATTGTTCAGTTCAGTGACGTCCATGTAAAGAAAGGACAGAGATGCAGACTGTGCTATATCTACAAAGAGAGAGAAGGTTGCAACTATATCCTTTTTCTGGCCACGTACAACAACAAAACACCAGGGAAACATCCTATTGGAACAAAGCATGCGTCTTTTTTTTCTTCCCAAAGCAGTGGTGCAGATGTGTGAGTGTCATATCAAATCAGTCACAATAAAGTTACACCCTATAGGATATCAACAATGACAATACACTTACTACTCATATAAAATAACACAAAAACGTCAAACACATCCTTTAGTTTGGTTAATAAAGTCTGATTACGTCAGTCTAAACCCAGCGTGTCCGGGTCAAATCAGAGTCACTCGACACTTTCTCAGTGTCTCTCTCACTCGTCTAAACTCTTGTATTCACACTTGCTGTACATCCCAACCTATATATTCATGATGGCACACATTTGTTAAAAAGGTTTATTTATTTTTTGATTGGCTGTTGACCCATGACTCACACTTAACTAATGTGTGAGTTGTTTTTTTGTTTTTTTTTAACGATGTAAGGCCGCGTGGATGCGTCTTGCATTATATTGGCTAAAAAAGTAAAAACCTCTAATATAACATCAATATGGCATGGACACACACGCAAACAGGCAATCACACACTCACATATTCACACACACAGTCATACAGATCCACTCACACGCTTCCCATATTTCCCTCTGCTCAGCTGGTCTCCCTCAAGGTCTTGTGAGTGTGGTGTAAACAGGCTGCTCCCAGTGTGTGGGGCTGTGGGAGGGGGCCACGCTGGAGGGGTCTCCTATGGTAGTGTACAGAGGCCTCTGTGTAGGGCCCATGTAGGAGAAGGCTGAGTACAGCCCCGGGGCCTGGCTGGAGTGGGCATAGTACGCCCCTGGGGCCTGATGCTCTGCGTACTCAAACTGAGCCCTGGAGGCCAGCGAGGGGAAGGCGGAGCCGTAGTGGGGGAGGCTGAGCGGCGTGTAGGTGACATGGGTGCCCGAGGAGGGAGAGGACGAGGCCTCGGCATAGTGGCTCCCAGACACCGACTCGCTCTTGATCTGGGCCTTCGTGGGGTCAGAGGAAGACGGAGAGGCCTGGGGCTGCTGCTGCTGCTGCTTGGAGAGCCAGGCTGAGTGCCCACTAGCGGCAGCCAAGGCGTAGGCATAAGACGAGGCAGAGGAGCCGGCTGCAGGGGCCCCGGGTCCACTCTGCGGGTGGCCGTTTGGAGGAAGGTACTGGTCAAACTCATTGACATCAAATGGCTCGATGTTGGACATCACCTCATGGCTGATCTCGCCAATATCCATGGTGCCAAAGTCGATGTGGGGTTTAGCTCCTGATGATGAGGGACCACCGGATGCACCTTCAGCTCCCACCCCGAGGGCTCCTCTGGACCCCCCTGATCCTCCTGCGGCTCCTGCTGCCCCATCCCTCTTGGCATCTGACAGTTTTCCAGACTGGAGCTCTGTCTTTGGGGTGGTGGGGGGCGTGGGTGGGCTGTGGCCTAAAGGGGAGAGAGGAGAAGGGACAACATGTTCAGGTGAACTTTGACATCAAGTTTTATATCTAGGAATTGTGGCTCAAATTCTTTCACCATTCCTCTCTTGAACAAACGTCTCTTGAAAGTTCAGAACATAAATCTTGTGTGCAGAGCCACCTACCAGCAGGATGGTGGTGGTGATGGTGGTGGTGGTGCAGGTCACCCAGGGGAGAACCAGCCCCGCCATTGTGCTCCAGATGCAGGGTCTTGTAGTGAGACTGGGAGTGGCTGGCCTCCCCTTCCCCCTGACTATCAGACTCACTGGTCGTTAGTTTGCCATTTTTGCGTCTCCGGGGCTGGTACTTGTACTCCGGGTAGTCCTTCTTGTGCTGTTTCCTCAGCCTCTCCGCCTCCTCGATGAATGGCCTCTTGTCGCTCTCGTTCAGCAGCCTGGGGGGAGAAAAAAAACAACAAGGACTGATTTAGTCTTATTGGCCTTCTGGGTTAATGGAAAAGTATTTTATTTGAATATGTCTAAAAACTGTGTAGCTATCAATCCTGTGCGTAAGGGATGAATAGTGGGATGGTGAAGGACACTATGCATATATTTTGAGTGCACGTGTCAAATATTTTTAAGGACCACTACATAAAAAACACCAGGAAACCCCACAATGAGATCACAATTTGCAGACTTTTACATTTAATTTCAATATATACATATTGAAGCTGGGTCCACATGTTTGAGTGTGACCCCTCAGCACATCCCTTCATTGGCTTTACGCACAGGCTGCACAGGAAATGTGCCACTGTATGGCCACACTGTTCTAATGGGACAGCCTCTCTATACAGACCTCCACAGTTTGCCGAGGGTCTTGCTGAGCTCGGCGTTGTGCAGGTGGGGGTACTGATCCGCCAGCTTCCTCCTTGCCGCCTGCGCCCACACCATGAAGGCGTTCATGGGCCTCTTGACGTGGGGCTTTGCTTTGTTCCCGTTGTTTACGCGCACCGGCATGGGCACAAGTGTCCAGTCATATCCGTCCAGCACCTGACTCACCGCCTCTCTAATACCGATCGGGAAGCGATCGTCCTCTTCCTCCGACTTGCCCCTGGATGTGCCTCCGTCGTCTTCGCTGCCGTCCGCGCCGCAGAGCGCGGCGAGCTGCTGCGGCGGCACGGCCAGAGGTGAGCCCTGGCCCGGCGGCGCTCCGGGTTGAGTTGGTGACAGTGAGTGACCGTCGTCTGACGCTCCGGGACTCAGCTCCGCCTCGGACAGGCTGTGCTCCTCGCCCGACATTATTATTTTTTTCTTTATTTGCAGCTAATGACAAGACAAGCCTTGAATGTTAAATAATATTATAGAGGGGAATTCAATCTTTATCGAGATATCTGGAGTCTACGGCGATCCAGTTATTGCTGACTCTTGTCAGGCAAAGTCATACTGCTGCGTAAAAGTGTCCAAATCCTCTCCACCGTCGGCTGGAAATCCTTCTCAGCGAAAACAGCTACACCTGGAAATAAAATGCAATGTAAGAGACACAGCTTTCGTGAAGACCACAAGTTATTGTAATTTTAGCTTTGTTATGAATCTATGACCTCGGTTTATTCTAAGGTAAACACGTTGAGAGTTTTAGTGGAAAAAATGCGACATGAGCAGCCCCTCTAACCAATAATAATAATAATAATAATAATAATAATAATAATAATAATAATAATGATAATAATAATTCCAGAACAGCTTCCAGTAAAATCGCCCAATTCTTCATATAGAAAAATAGAAGAAATCAGCCGGCATATAAACACTGATATGAAATATCCCCTTTAAAAGTATTTTTTTTGTTTTTCAGAAGAAAAAATTAGATAACTTACCAATTTAGATGTCCAGTGGTTCAACATGGGAGTGTGTGGCCGACTGTGGAGCCGATGAATGGCTGCTCTGTGTGGCAACAGCGGAGCTTAAAGAGCGCCTTGTGAGAAGGACCGGGAGAAAAAAAAAGTGATTGAAAGTGGAAAACATTCCCAGAGAGGCAGCATTCCAACACACCGTCAGCCCCGCCCACCGCGGCGACACGCAGCGCCGCCATTGGTCCGCTAATTATCCCCGCAGCTCTCCGATTGGACAGCACGCGGACACGCTGGCTAATGCCCGTCCCGTCCGTCATTGCGACATATCCAGCAGAGGAGAGGTGATATTTTACCATCGGAGTGGTTTTAAATGAGTCCACAGTGCGTCCATTTAGAGGCAGGACAGGGCCAGGTCTGTTGGACGTGTTGACATGTTATATCAAACAAATAAACAATCAGGAGGAGAGTTGTTGCCTCATGTGGTCACGTTACTATAAAAAATTTAAAAAAATCAGTTGGATGCAGGAAATAAAGCTCACACTTTTTAGTTACAGTCTTTGTCTATTAAAGATCTAATAAAATCAAATATTTGATTAGACCTTGACTTATAAAAGATTAATGCTTTTGAAAAAAGAACATAAAGCATGAGTTACAGGCCTGATGGGCTGAATTCAGGCCAGGGATCAATAATGGTGTTCAACTTATACTAATACTACATGAAGCCAGTATTTGCCACGTTTCCACCCAGCTATGTCTCTGAAATAATAAAAGCCCAAAAGAAAGATTTTCTCAGTACCCCACCAAACTCTGGTCTGCAAAAATAATGCTAAATTTGTATTTATTTATGTGATTTTTCTATTTATTTGTTTCATTTATTTCAGGTGTTTATAGGGCTTTACGTCCTATTTTTCACTCAGTAACAGAATTGATTTATCAATAATTAATCCCATAATCTGACAAAGTTGTTTATTTATTCAAAAAAACTAAACAATGGAAAGACATTTAGACTGGAAAAATTCAAGATGGAGACTAAAAGATAAACTGTAAAGGGTGGAGTGGCTCCTTCAGACCAAACTCATGTACAAATCACAATTTACATGATTTACATTTCGTTATGATCATCAATATTCAAATGTAAATCTCGCATTTAATCCTTTCGTCCACGTGTTTGTGGGTAACACAAGAGTGTAGCAGTCAAAGCTATATGATTGTTATTATTATTGCATTGTGCGTAATGGTCGATTTGTCTGTAGGCCATGATCAGTGCCTGTCCTGTGAAGCATAGCCTTATGGGAAGGAAGAGTCGACTTTAGCAGCATCTGACACACACACACACACACACACACACACACACACAGACAGACACAGACAGACACACACACATAGAGGAGAAAATGAATGCAACAATAACCCCTGTGTGTGCGCTGCCTCTCATGTCGAGGCTGGCTCTCGACTCTCTCCCTCTCTCTCCGTTCTCTTTGCTCTCTTTGTCTCCATCTCAGGTGAATTGTAGACATGTGATCAAACGCCCAAGCCTCTATCCATTAACCCTCGTAAATGAAAAACTGGGGAACAAAAAGCAGTTTTGTGCTGCAAACATGGAAAAAATTGATAACAGAGAGAGATGTGTGCGTCTTTCTCCCCTTATGTCCAGAGCAAAGACACCAGTTGTGCACACATAGAAAAACCCTCTGCGGAAGACAGGACACATGGATCTCTCTGCTGCGACACTTCTCTGTCTCCAAACACTCCGCCGCACCACCTGGATTCGGGCCTTGGATGGTAGGGAGCTAAGGTTGGGGGGTGGTGGGTTGGTTTGTGTTGGGGAGGTGTGCACCTACATGGGGCACCCCCAAAAAGCGACCCCTGGGACCCTGGCATGAGGCCCTGCATGGTGAAGTGAGTGATTTTGTCTGTGTTGAGCCAAAGTGTATTTAAATGTGCGTGTTGTTGTGCGCTGGGTTTATTGGGCTTGTGCAGACCAGAGGGCTGTATTTGGAGGAAGCTGCGGTTTTACGGAGAAGTGTTGAGTTAGCAGCTGTGGATGTGCATGGCCCCCCAGGGAGTCTGTGTGTGTGCGCGTGTATGTGTGTGTGTGTGTCTGTCAGACAGGGCAAGGTGCTTTTTACTGTGTCTATCATTAAGACATTCGAATTTAAATGTAACCAAAGCATGTAAAATGTAGTTCATATTTTTATTTCATCATATTATTATAGTTATGTGTTTTTATTTTAGTGTATTGATTTTATTATCATGAGGCGGTTTACGCAGGCCTAGATTGATCCTAAAAGCAGACTCGTTTCTTATACCGTTCTAATTTATATTCCGCTTATGTTTCGCAATAACATTAATAATTAGTTTACTTTTATATATTTCATATTGCCTCGTTGAAGTTCATGTAGACATAATGCCGAATTGTAGAGAAACAGGCCTATACTTTTTTTCGGTTTATTGTTCGTGTAATTTCTGCCCATATGCCACATTTCGTTGTATTTTACACTTGAGGGTCCATTACAGTGGATGCGTTTCGGTTAAATCGTTTTTGTAATATTGAATTTTAAAGGATAGGATAGGATAGAAATAATTTTTTTAAGTTAAGTATTTGAATTTAACAGTAATATCTTAGGCCTTTATTCTACCGGAAAAAAACGGTTGAAAACAGCTTCGTATCTGTCTCTTTGTATATAAATTATAGGGCATTACAGTTTGTATTCAAGTCTGAACAGTGCTTTTCATTTCGTGTGATTAAATGTTCGGGAAATTAGGAAAAAAGAAAATCTAACTTTTTGAAGCGTCTTTTTTCATCCTCAAAAGTTGAGCCGTGTCTTGAAACGTAAAAATCTAACCTGAAAATACGGCCCAGAATTCCCTGATGTTATACGGGGCTATGGCTATATACTGTAAGAATATATAAATAATTAAAGTAGATCTTAATTAGTAAATTCTGTATTTATAGAACCAGAATTAGAAGCCTCGGGCCTGTGGATTATATTTCAAAAGATATTTGATGTTTAATGAAGGCCTGTTATTTTTCACCTTAATCTTCTTTGAATTAATTAAATACAAAGAAGCAGACGAACTGTCGTTTTGTTTATCAATTGTGAATTTTTTATATGTATTATTTTATCTTCAGCTGAATTAGAGCCTAGACAACAGGCCCACAGGCCTTTTCTTTGTTGCATCTCTAATGTCCAGACATGTCTTGACAATATTTTAACGTAAAAGTATTTTTGAATGCTTTTTTATTCAAACTCACATATTCATTTATAATTCATATAGATTCTTCCACATTTTCTGTTTGTCATACTTCTTTTTGTTTTGCAGATGTTCAGTGAAAATAAATTAAGTGAAATTGTGAACAGAAAACGAGAAGCTGTTGAGTCTGAGAAGAAATTTGAGACACTCAGAAATCTATCTGTGAAACCGCCCTCCGTTTAACATTGTCTCTGGTATAAAAAAAAAAGAGAGAAAAAGAAGTATTTAGAGCTGATTCAACAGGGCAACCAACAGATGGTTTGTTTTCTTTTATGTCATTAAATACGAATATTTTACCCTCTAGTGCTGAAATTCAGTGAGGAATTTTGACTGTAATGACTGCTCTGCACTCATGACTGCAGAGGTTTTAAAGGTCTTTTTGGATATCACTAAATACTCAAAAGATTCATGAAAATCCCAGGTTTGCTGTTGCACCTTGGCGATGGAAATTTCAGATTTCCATAAATATCTAATTTACAAGATGTATAGCCAACATGTTTGGAAACAAGGGAAGACAAATGAGTCAACATGGATATTACACCTGTTGCCCAGATCATAATGAAGAAATATCACCTGCTCTTTGGTTTACATGGCTGATTCTATTTAACTTGTACATATTAAATAAGAAATCAGAACATCACATTTTGTTCTGAACCTAAAGGCACCATGCATCCTCAGTCATTCTCCATGTCCTATGAGACTATCATGGGCCCCAGGGCAACTTGTTAGAAAATAGAGCTCACATGGTTGCATCAGTCCCTTCACTAACCTGCCATGTGACTGCAGTAATGGGCCTTTCCATAGCTGCACAGACCACTGTGTCACAAGAGCCCGTTTCCTGCGGCTTCTGGTTGGGAGCGGGGAGAGGATAGGAGGACAAGGTCTCATGATCAGGGGCGAGATCAACAACAAAGATCATGCATGGGGGTACAAGGGTTCAGGCCTTCAGGTGCACACTGAGACACAGGCAGCCCCCTTTTTCCCCTACGTGTGATCTGGCTGAAACTGGGATGCCTCTGGGCTGTGTGATCGGGGTGGAGGAATTCATTTCTGAATATATTTTGTAATATATTTTTTAAGATAGAAAATTAGGTGATCGGACATGTGGGGGGAGGAAAGAGAAAGAAAGAAGGAAAGAGAAAGAGAAAGAGAAAGAGAAAGAGAAAGAGAAAGAGAAAAGAAAGAGAATGACCTCTTGCTTGGCTTCGATACTTGAACAACTCCCAGGGGAAATTCTTGAAATCTGACAGTGGAGGGAAAAGTCAAAGAGAGAGAAAAACAGAGAGATGCAGATAGTGTGTGTGTGTGTGTGTGTGTGTGTGTGTGTGTGTGTGTGTGAGAGAGGGAGAGAGTGTGAGAGGGATGCAGATAAGGGAAGCATGCGCAGCGGTCAAATATTCACATGCTGGGTCACATTCTGCATTAAACTGATGGATAATTGGTGGAAAGCATTCATTCCCATGTCAATAGGCACTTTGGGCCTGAAATGAATAGTGTCATTTGTTCCAAATGATGACGAACTCGACAAAACAAGCCCAAATTATATGTCAGAAATTGCAAAAGACTGGTACAGAGGGATACTTTTCTGCAGATATCATCACAGCACGTCCCTGCTACATAAGGTTGAAAATGCCTGTTTAGAAAAATGGTTTTATCTGTAGCTCCAAGGGCTTTTCTCATGCTCTGCAGCGTTTTTTCGCTGTGTTTTCTCTGTTCATAAATGAAATTTACTCTCAGGCTTTGTACGAATAGCAGTCGAGGTCAGTGGCTTTCGCTCGGGGAATTCCAGCTCCGACTCTTGACTATCAATAATTCTGACCCTCATGTGACTCAAATATTTGGACTTTCACGCTGAGCCGTACATCTCGTCAACAATTCTTCCTCCAGCTAATGTCTGAGACCTGCGCGGTGATTTGCAGCAAGTCTTAAAAAAAGGGAGACGGCGAGTCTACACCCCATCGGACGGTTTTGTGGGTGAAGAAGTGATTTGCTGTGGCTGGGTGTCATCTGAAGTACGATATTGACGTGTGAATGAAAATGAAAAATAAGGGTCCTGTTGGGCTTTCGAATGGGCCATTGACCCAGTGGTTGAGAATGCATGGGAACGGCTCAAATTCTTGGAACAAACTGGTGAATTCATCCCACCGAGGGCTGCAGGTGTTTTCTGGGTTTATCACTTGATTTATTCGTCATGCATACTTTGTAAGTGGTGATGATGCAGTGACACGCTATACGTGGGGAATGAATAAAAAATGATTCTGCTATCTGACCTCTGTCACTCCTCTTTCGCCTATTTTCACCCAGTGAATTAGTGCAGCTGCACCACACTTAAATGGGTCCCCCTCTCTTTCTCCTCTGGGAGTGTATGTGGCCGAGCATGAATCCTCTCTTTGTGCTCTGTCTGCACAGTTTCCCCCTCCTCTATAGTTTCTTGCCTTCTTCGTCTTTTTTATTTGGGGAAGAGGGGCTTCGGTTGCGATGGCGGCAGCACTGGCGAGGTGGTGGCAGTGGTAGGGATGGTGGTGGCGGCAGCAGGGAGGAGGAGGAGGAGGGTAACTTGTTGGACCACATTCCTGTGCAGCTGTGGAGGCTGGTGCAGGGTGGGGGGTGGAGGGCAGGGCAGGATCATCATTGCATTGCAGGCTATCATGAATGGCCTATTGTTCAGGCAGTTTGCTGTGTCCGCATCTCTTTGCCACAACTGCAGCCTGACCGAGAGAAACGGAGGCACAGAAAAGTGAACAACTGTGGGAGATAAAGAAGATGGTTGGAGAAAACGATGACAACATGACGTGAGGTTTAAAAAATTAAACACGAGTGATGGAAAGTGGGAGGAAAAGGTCATGAACAGATTTTATATTTGTGCCTCTGACTCAGATGCAGGAGGATGTGAGATCTCAGAGTGTAGTGGTGGTGATGAAGATGGGGATGATGGTGACATGGACAATGGTGGCATTCATGTAGTGACTCTATGACGGTTTTGCCCCTCAGTCATACATGCCAGCACGCTGTTTAGTCATGCATTTAAGTTGGATGTTAGACTCACTCACATTTCTTCCCCCTGCAACATAGAAAAAAAAAAGTCACTAGTTATAAATGTTTCCTCCCTGAACTGTTGGAAACTGATTTATGTGTCAGATTAAGTTGACAGATGTGATGTTTAATAAACTATGAATAAACTACTAGGTCCTGTTACACTGGTGGAGCTGTTTGTAACTTCAGTGACTCTGTCATTGTCGTCATATAACAAAGCTGGCATGGCACTAAGTGAAGAGCGTACACGAGACCCACATTTTTATTTGGATCTGCACCAAATTGCAAATATTCATCCAACGACTGAATCTCGGTATGTGAAGGTGCAGCAACTTATTACACGTAGAACACTTTTTGTTATGTACGGTTACTGTGGTGATGTGTTCTCTCAGTGCTGTTGTTGTTGGAGTAATTATTGCTCTCTCTGTGCCTGACGACTGCTGTGTAGCACATGATGAATTTCAGAAAGGGCAAAAACTATCTATCTATCTATCTATCTATCTATCTATCTATCTATCTATCTATCTATCTATCTATCTATCTGTCTATCTATCTATCTATCTATCTATCTATCTATCTATCTATCTATCTATCTATCTATCTATCTGTCTATCTATCTATCTATCTTTAAGTTGTTAAAATAAATTTGTGAATCTGCAACAAACCGTAATGGATTCTTCCCTGACTCAGCAACTTTCATTAATTCTGCTAACTAACAAACAAACTAACCAACCAACAAACAGACAGGGGAGAAAGAATAACCGTCTTAGCAGTAATACAGTAGAAAGTGGATGAGTTAAAGTAAATTAAAATAAAGTGGGATCATATGGAAACAGGTGAACTCTCAAGTCAGTCATCTTTTAATATCAGAGGTTTTCTTCAGTCAGCCTGCACCTGAGTTAAGTAGAACAAATAACTGCTTATATGAGATGCTGTAGACAGCTTCACACGCACACTCACACACATACACACATACGCACATGCACACGCATAATGCACACCCATGCACGCAAACACACACAAACATAGTAATTTCTGTATGCACTCAGAGGACATTACATTTACATTGATTTCCTGGAGACCAACAAATCTATGGTTGAAACTTACAACCCTACAACCCTACAACATAACCCTAACCTTAACCCTAACCCTAACCCCAAACTCGTAGATGGTACCAGTCAATCGGGCGTGCCCGCATTAGTGGGGGTAGAGCCTACTCCCAAGTCTCTACGACATTCACCAAAAAACTTAGACCAAAATATCTCAGAGTTTTTCCCAGGTTGTTTCCCTTCCGAAGGTCGTAGGATGGTACCAATCGATCGGGTGTACCCTTATTAGTGTTGATGAAACCACTTTCCAAGTCTCTACGACCTTCAGATAAAAAGTTATTTCAAGAATATCTCCTTCGCCTATAATCCTAACCCTAACCCTAAACAAATGTTTAAGTTTAAGCTTCTGAGACTTATCAGTTTGACCCATTTTCACTCAGTTATGTCGTGTGTGATGTGATGACCTCTTTCTCTGCAGGTGTACCAGAGGTGGGCGTGGCATCAGCAGAGGGTCATCAGCAGGGTGACATGTTCATCGCACATCTGGACCCTGTGTGCCAGCTGCTGCTTTTCTGAAAAAAACTCAGTTGCTGGATCTCTCCTGCCTGAGACACCTGTGTGGTTTGTGTTGCTTCATGCACCCACCTCAACTCTGCTGGTCTTACTGATCACATATTGTTAGTTTAAGTTCTCCTCTTGGATCTATTCCTGTATAATTGTTATAGCTCTGTTGTGTGCACCTCCTTCTTTTGTCATGACCACGTGGCTCGGTGTGTGACAGTGATGTGCCTTATATATTACAGTCTGTGGGAAGATATGGTATCACAGAAAAAGTGAAGCAAATTCACTTTTAAAACAATTTATCTGTTTACTCCTGCCTATTTACTCTGCTACTCATTAAAACACCAACAATGCAGGATGTGTTGAATTACATGGTTAGAAACGTTGCTGTTTATCAATACTTGGGCTTAATGTTACCTCTGCCATGTGTGTTTCTAACCCCGTCCGTTTCTTTGTAAGAAAGATTACACAAAAACTACTGAATAGATTGTAAAAGAAGTGGGGGGGAGAAGCCATTGAATTTTGAAGCAGATCTGGATCAGGGAGATGATCCAGAAGTTTTTTTTGTAACTTTGTTAGATAGGATGTTTCGACATTTTCACAATTTCCCCAGAAAATAACTCATGCATCTTGTTGAAAAAACTAAGGCACATTTAGAGTGTTTGATATTTAATGCAGCTTGATCTAATTAAAGAGGATTGTTGGGCCTTGGCAGAGATTTAGTGCCATTAGAGTTTGGGAATATGAAATATAATTAAAGCGAAGGCAGTGTACATTTCTGAAAAGCACCTTAAAACTAATTTGTTGGCTATATTTGTAATTCCAAGCTTTCATCTAATGGGTTGTATATTATATTATATATTTTATCTAAATCTTCGCTGCCTCTTTTAATCCATCTTTCGCCCTTTCATTGTTTTTTAAAAAAGATCTGTCTCTCCGTTTCCCGCAAGTTTGACTGCAAAATGAAAATAATTTATTTTTGCAGTCAGTTAAGATTTTACATTTCAACAACTGCACCATCCCCAAATATAAAAGATATATTAAAAAAATGGGACATAACATTTTATTTGCTGTGGTCTTATCTGTGTTTGATGTGAACTGATCCAAAACCACAAATAAAGTGATATTTCTTTTATCAAAACCACAACAACATCTGTGTCTTTATTTAAAAACATCAACCAACAACTCTGAAATGCCACCAGTGCCAAAATCTCAAATATGTGTTTTATGAGATTTTTTTTCCTTTAGAAAAAAAAAGAGAGCAGGAGAGACAAAACAGAGAAAGAGAGAAAGTGGAGCAGACTTTCAAATTATGACTTCTGAGCATTTAATTAGCCTGTGTGAACCAAAGAGAAGAGGAGAGGGCCTGAGGGGTTTGAGGGAAAGATGGCTACATGAAAGAGTCTGTTGTTGTCCGAGCAGAGGGAGAGATAAAAAGGCTGCAGCGGGGCAGAAAGATGGATGGGATATTTGGGAGCATAGAGAGACAGAAATATGGTGATTTATGACATTCCTTGTGTCTGTCATTTTGATTTCTTAAAAAAAGGCATGAATGAATATTAGCAACCTAATATTTCCACTGTGTGACAGTAGTTCTGTTTGTCACGCAGCCTGTAAAGGACAGAAAGATTTCCATCTGTCCTTTTCACAGAGGAATGATATGTGTATATATAGAGAGGATGTTGCAATGAGAACTGTAGACTGATGTCCAGAGGACATGATGCATTGGGTGTTTAGAAAGGCGTCATGTTATTATTATTATTATTACAAATTCCAGCAAAACCTACTGCAGGTAACATTGGTCAACCTTGCAACTTGATACAAACTGAGGATATAAAACACTCATTACAGCAATGAATGTCCCTGATGGAAGTCTATATAAACAATACAAAATGGAAATTGAGCTACTGGGTGCCGATTGAACTCCCAGTCCTCCCACTCTCTTGTTTCGAAATGTGAAACACACAAATACAAAAGCAAAGATCTTTAAACTAGATTTACAGCAATTAGCTTAGCGAAGCATAAAGACTGGAAACAGAGGGAAAGTGTTACCCTGGTGGTGGGCAATGGTAAGAATATCATCACATATTAGCCTTCTACAGCTCACCTGTTAAAACGTTAATGTGCTCTGTATTTGGTTTGTATTTATTTAGCGCTTTTCTAGTCTTGATGATCACTCAAAGCACTTTACAGTACAGTTTTTGCCATTCACCCATTTACACACACATTCAGACAGTTTCTGTTTGAGAAGGGGCAAAGATGGGGTTCAGAATCTTGCCCAAGGACTCATGCAGACAGACAGACAAACAGACAGACAGACAGACAGTCAGGCAGACAGACAGACAGGCAGGCAGACAGACAGACAGACAGACAGACAGGCAGACAGTCAGGCAGACAGACAGACAGACAGACAGTCAGGCAGACAGACAGACAGGCAGACAGTCAGGCAGACAGACAGACAGACAGTCAGGCAGACAGACAGGCAGACAGACAGACAGACAGACAGACAGACAGACAGGCAGGCAGACAGTCAGGCAGACAGACAGACAGACAGACAGACAGACAGACAGGCAGACAGTCAGGCAGACAGACGTATCCAGAAGATGTTTGCCCTGTGGTGCTTCCCAGCCCAGTTCAGTCAGGCCTCCTCTGCTTTAGCCCAAGCTGCACACAATGCTCCTCTGTCCCCCCAGCGAGCTGCTTCACAGCTCCACAACACAACACGGCTCATTATGGAATCAAAGATCCCCTGGCCACAGCTCCCAGTGTCTAAATACTGTCCCCTGCTGAGCACACACACTGTCACTGGCTCTGGTCGCACAGCCCGAGGCCACAAACAGCCAGTTAGGCCAGAGAGGCCATGCAGATACGCAGGGTGTCACGCACATAGAAGTGGACACGCACACACACACACAGCACCTTATTAGGTAAGATCCTAGTCAGCCATCAGCGGCATTAGCAGAGGTCACAGGGGTCACCCAGCTGCTCTCCCTCATGGACCCTGATGACAGGGGGTGTGACGGTGCGGTTAATTAACCAGCATCAGAAAACAGCAGGATGGGATGACAGCAGGGAGAGGGGAAGATTGCAAGAAGGGGAAACGACCTATTAGAGGGGACGCGAGACGACATCCAACCACATCAAAGATCGCTCGATTCGATTACAGAAGAGGAATCTGATGGGGGGAATTTCCCATCTGACTGTTTTTCTATCGTGGAAGAAACAATTATAACCAAAAAGTTCCAGTGAAGGATTATAAAGATTTAAAACAAAAACAAAAAAAGGAGGTTCTTTTTGTTTCCTTTTACAGCAACAGGTTTTGAGAACAAGGAAATAGCACAAGATCATTGATTAGTTTCACACAGATAGACACTGACTTTAATATTAGTCAGATATTAAATGGACACCTAATTTCATTACAGAAGTGTTCTTAGTCCTTCCTTGGTTCTTAGTAACCCAGGTTAGTTTCAAAGTGGTCATTTAAATCAAGCTCCACCATGAAAACCTAAAACATGTCTCAATGATGTTCAATAACAAAACATTGAGAAACACAAACCTGACTTTGCTGCTGCTCCTCTTTTTGTCACTGCCCTTGATGCTTCCTTTATTCAGACAGGTAAAGTGCATTGGACAGAGTCTGTTGAAAACCTAAATATACGAAAAAGTGTTTGCAGTTGACAGAAGAAAAACAAGAGCAGGAATGTCCTGAATGATCTAAACATGTTGATGTTGGTTGAAGGTTGAAATCGGTTGAAGTATGCAGGAGTTGTTACCGATTTAAACACACTTGCACGCACGCAAACACACATACACACATTGCATTCTCTTCCATTTTGTTTATCCTCTTTAACCACAGAAATATCACAGAAACCACTTGTTTACTCTGAGACGCTTTATCAGAACAGATATAATTAATGATCAGTCATTTGCTGAGGGCAGAATAACAAAATCCAACAAAGCAACATAAGAAAACGGTTTAGTAATCAATTAAAAAACAGAATTTGGTTCTTTGACACTGCCATCCACTGTGGTGTCACTGTTCAACCACATGGGGGAGCATGTGCAGCGGTTAAAAAACCATTGGTCCCACTACACTAATGACTTCACTTTCTCCTGATCTTCTTTTTGTTTCTGTTTTTCCACCTAAAGCCGTTTATCTTTCAGCCCCGTGTGGCCAGGCTGAGTTTAGTCTGTGTGTTTCATCAATTTCAATCCGTCCTTTGCTTGCTAAGTTTTGTCATTGGAGACACAACCAGGAATGGCTGTATTTGGGTCACTGAATAGTGTTGTAGGTACTGTGACACATAGTTCTCTGTAATTTACAAGAACAATTACTATAGAGTTAGATGGAGTTTGCCAACAAACGCCAGCTACATTTGATTTGTCTCCACATTATTTGATTAATTACCTCCATCAAGGAGGTTAGGGTTTCATCTGTATTTGTTATACAACAGGATTATGCAATAACTATTTTCCATGAAATTTTGTGGACCTGTTCATTTAGAAAGACTCTAGATCTAGCAAGTTCAATGTTTTGATTGTTATTTTGCTTATTTGTTGTCAAGTGTTTAATCAAATTGCATCTACTTTGTCTCAAGTTTTTGTTTCACTTTTAAATCAGTTTATTAATCAAATTAAGTTCAAGTCGTTTTGCAGGGCACAATCTCATACAAAAAGCAAGGAACCTATTTGACGAAAGGGATCAGAATTCAACCTGAATGGGAGCCTAAAATGTTGGCTCCCATTGTACTTAATTAAATGGTAGTACGTGCAATAGTTATAGAGACATTTCACTCAAAATAAAGGCTTGAGATGAGAGGTCAGGGCATCACCCAAGTAGTGATATGTTGTGTGGCAAATTAATTTGAAAAATGTCATTACAACCCATCTACTAGTATTCAATATTTGTCTATCGGTGGTTGACCAACTAACTGACCAACATGACTACTTCTAGATGTGTGTCAGCATCCACTGCACTGCACAAACAGCACACAGGAGGTCCCCAGTTGCTGGCTTTGCCCTATTGGTTATCCAGTGATGCCGATAATAGAGAAAGAGCAACTGCTCACGTTGCAAAAGTAAGACAAAAATGATCTGTGTAATTTCATCCAATTGTACACATGTGGTTTACAGGGTGGATGGATGGATGCTGTGTAAATGCAACAGACAGTCAACAAATACAATTCAAGCATTAACACTACTGTTTTATTGGGTGTTTTGTTCAGACACTGTTGCAAAGTGTTTTATCTAATGATAAAAGTAAGAATAAAGTGCTTGTTCTTCATCTGTACATGTGTAACTTGCTGTTTCCTTTGTTCAGTGTGTCCTTCATTTGAATTTGTCTTTCTATTGTTGAACAAACTGTGATAAATCATGAGAAAAGAAAATGGTTCATTTATAAAATAAGTTACAGAACTTAGGCCAAAAGACAGAAGTTTAAAATACAGAGATCATTTATTTGTACGCAGAGAAAAAAAGTTTGTTGAAGTTGAGCATGTGCGTCATGCTTCCTTAAAGTAAATAGGTTTTCTCTTTGAACATTTATCTGCATATGATGTATGTTCATTTTAAAATGAAAACATAAGCATACCATATTTACAAAAGAAGAAATTAATGGAAATCAAGAACAAAAAAGCTTGACTACAACTGTTGCTCATACACAGGTTATATTGAATAAAACAAGAAACCAGTAACGTTTTCGAGGTACCTCTTGAGAGAAATATCTGTTCACTATGTTCAAAAGTAGATGAGCTGAGTGTTTTATAGATACTGATGTTGCAGCTGTGTGTGTGCAATACCTGAAACCAGAGCAAGTTATGAATTAAAGCTGAGTTGAGTTTGTGACAGCTGCAGACGAGATCCTTCTCTTTCAGCACATGTACTGTTTAAAATGTGTCCACCATCAACATTTTTTACACTAGTTCAATACTTTGGTTGGATGCACACAGACAAAGAGAGGAAACAAATGGAAGGGCAGCCATTACCATTGATTAAACTCCTGACTCTCTGCTGATGTATAAAGGTAGGGTGGGCTGTAGTCTATCAAGGCTGATTTGATTCTCTGTGTCCAGAACACACAGCATCTCCACTTTCTGGTCCTCCACAAATGTCTCCTTGAAACCCGAATGAATGTCATCTCTCATCGTTACTTCTCTGTCACTTCTTATGTTCAGGCTGCCCGCCTCCTTCTTTACTTTTTCCTCATCCTCATCGTCCCCACAACACAAAGCTACCTCGTTCTCGTAGCAAAAAGCACTGGGGGAGTGAGGGCCCAGGAGGTGGCGGGACGGCCTCGGGGCAAACGGTGATGGAGACCTGGAGTAACTCGAGCTGGAGGAAGAGGACTGCCCACCACGGCCTGTTATCTGGCTCAGTTCCCTGGCACTACAGTGAGGTGTAGATGGCACTTCATAGGTCTTATGGAAGCGGGAATAGTCCACATGGTAGCGGTCACCCTTTTCAAAGACTACAGGCTCAAAGCGGTGGCCCCATAGAATCTCCTTGGCTAAGTAGGAGGTTCGGGCCTGAGTTGTCATCGCTGTGGCCTCGACCATTCCTTCCAGGATAACCACGATCTCAAAGTCCTCTTTCTGCAGGTCAGTACAGCTCAGGTCATACAGAGGGCTGTTCTTGTTGATTTCGTGGACCACCACCAAAGGCGACACTAGAAACAGCCGATCCAACCCGTCATCATAGCCGACGTCAATGTCTGTTTGCTCCAGAGGGAGGTACTCACCCTCTGCTGTCACTTTTGGCTTAATGAGCTGAGCACGAACATGCGCTTCAACTATGTGACTCTTGCGCATGTTTCCCAGACGCCACATGAGGCACAGCTTACCATCCCGCAGAGCGATGACAGCATTATGAGAGAACAGCAAGGTCTGAGCCCGCTTCTTGGGCCGCACCATCTTTGCCATGATGGTGCCGATCATGAATGAGTCAATAATGCATCCCACGATGGACTGCACCACCACAGTCACCACAGCGACTGGGCACTCTTCAGTGACACACCGGAAACCATATCCAATGGTGGTCTGGGTTTCTATGGAGAAGAGAAATGCCCCAATGAAGCCCTGGATGTGGAGAATACACGGCCGCCATTCGTCTTTTCCTCCCTCAACACCATTCCGAGGATCCCCGTCCTTAACAGGGATGAGAAAGTCAAAGTCTCCATGAGCGAACGCCACTCCCCAGAAGATCAGGCCAAACAGCAGCCAAGACAGAAGGAAGGTGGTAGTGAAGATGAGTAACAGGTAGCGCCAGCGTATGTCTACACAGGTGGTGAAAATGTCAGCCAGGTATCGTCGTGGCTTGTCCTCCATGTTGTTGAACACCACATTGCACTGTCCGTTCTTCTTCACAAAGCGGCTGCGCAGGCGGCCAGTGGCCAGATCAAGGCCCAGATGACATGAAGGTGGTGCACGGCATCTGTTGTGGACAATTGGCTCATTTGTTACCCTGAGAGACAAAGCCCCTCTTCTTTCTTCACTTCCTGGACACTCTCCTCCTTCCTCACCTTGCATGCAGGCCCCCGACAGGGTCTGCTGAGTCAGAGGACTGTGGCCGTTGTGAAGGCCCAAGGTGGAGATCTTCAGGACATCTTCATCTGTGGAAACGATGCTGTATCTGGGAGAAGCAAGAAGAAGAAGTAGGTTCAAGAGAATTGACTGTTCGGTAAACCCCAGGGTACTCTTTTTAATCTTTGTAATGGATCTTTAGCTTTCTATTTTCACACTCCACAGGGTGAATGGATCCTTAAAATGAAAAAAGGAAATGATTTTCAATTGTAGGTAGCAACTAACAGTCACTAGCATCCTGCTTAGTTAATGATTCATGCAGAACACAATGAGGAAATAGGAGATGACAAAGATCCATTGCTTGTGCCGCAGGGTACATCTCATTAGTCTTATTGTTAGAAATATGCTATGGAAAAATGTAAAATTAGGCTTTCATTCCATATAATACAACCATGTTGCTGACAAGCTTGTTTTAATTTCACAGGTAATGTAACAAGAGAGAGTGGCTCATAGGAAGAACTAACCAGATTGTTAGGACGAATGTAATTTAAGCAACCAAAATCAGCTTCTGCATAAAATGTCTGTGATGTTTTTGTACCCATTACTTATGACACAACCATTTACATAGATTTATAAATAGTAACAGACTTCAGTAATGGTTCAATTATCATTTATTTAACTAGGTTTAGGTTTAGTCATTATGAGAGTAACATTAAACACTGTAAATGCTTGTGACTTTCTCTTTCTAATAAGATGAAGATATTTACACTTTCATACTAATATATTTGTTCAAATAAAATGTCTATGCAAAGTTTAATAAGGCATTGGTGTGTAAAGGTTTGTAAGTGTAATATCCTGAGCATTGCTAGAAGAGAGCCTGTGACCCAAGCATTTCATTGCAGCGACTGCTAAATGTAATTGTTGTGCATATGACAATAAACTCTTGTTTTTTTTGCTCTGCAGTTATAAATGCTAAAAGAAACTATTTAAAGAGGTTTTGATCGAGAGGCCAGGGGTCAAATTGTCAGATATTTTTCATAACCTGGCAACCCAAAATTGCCTGTTGATAAACTTATAAACCCATTATAAATGGCGAGTGAACATAAATTATGTGACGATTTATTTTAGCAGTTGTCAAAATCACTGTGGCCACTGACACACTTCTATTTCCCATCCCCTCTCACCTGTTGACTCGCACCGCTCCCATGGCACCGGTGATCATCAGGCTGTGTCTGCGAGGGCAGTAATGCAGGTTGGGGCGGGCAGTTCCAACCATTAAAGTACTGTTGCTGGACTGGGGGGAGGTATGAGCTCAGGTCTGTCTTGCATTTGTTATCAGCACTGTCTTCTCATGACACATTTTCTGTCAACAAAGGGGACAAAGAGGAGATTTCTTAAGTCATTCAAAATCTGAAGGTCAAGGACTTTGTCTAAAGTAAAACAAATCAAATGGGACCATACAGGGGTTAAACAAGAGGACATCGACATTGAGCATTTTTGTTTTTGTCTGGCATGTTAGCATGCTACGATTTAATTATAACAAAACATGCTAGCAGCTGTGGGAGACCATAATTAGACACATGAGTGTATGGGGCATGGTAATCTGGTTGCAGTTCCCATCAATTCATCTGCACACCTCTGTCTCATCACCTCATCAATTCCAAATACATTTAAGCCCGATTCATCATATGTAAGTACAATACTATGGCAAAGCACTTTGTTTTTACCTGTGTTTTTCACTATGCTCATCGAAACTCAAGAACCTTTTCCCCACCAGCAATCTTTCAACTGCCCACTGCTTAACATATCAGCCCCCAACTTCAACTCAAGTTGTACTAAAACAACTTAAACTGCTCATTGTCTCTTGTGTCTTGTGTTCTGCTGTTTAGGTACAAAATCTGAACCTAAAAGGATGATCTGGACACAATGGACATGACAGACACAGCCCAAGAAAATGCTTTCCCCCACATAGTAGTTTCTCATTATAGTAGTAGGTCCCTACCTGGTCCCCACCCGGTCATGAATTTTGAGCTTATGCTCCCAGTTACTGGAATGTTACAACACTTGTTGAATCACCTTGCTTTTGTCTACCTAGGTGACAATAAAAAATGTCCACTATGCCCACTCCATGTCCCAAGTCACCAATGATTTAACTTAGCCTTGGATTCTGCCATAGGATTCTGACCTTCTCAAGTACCATCACACACTGAGGCTTTACACTTTCTCACTTTCCTAAACGCCCATCTTTCCATGAAACAGCCAATCTGTTTGTCAATCCATGAAATAAGGATTGATATTATATTATAGAAGTTCAGTTTATCTCACAGTTTCGTTATCTTGATCCTGCTTGATTGCAACTTTTGTCGTTGAGAAAATCATTACTCCATTTGCTGTTAATACAGTACATTCCAGTTCGCTTTGCCCTTTTGCTGATCCCTCTCCACCTCAACTCATCAAAGATCGTTCTGCCTTTTCCATGTGCCAGCAGAGCAGGGATGTCTGGTATCTGGTAGATTGGGAGCGCCAGGGTCATGAGTCTTACATTCTTGGTTATCAAATGGTCAAGGAGTTTCATCATACCCATGACCGTTTCCAACCTCTTGTTAGAGGGGGGAAACCTTTGCATATGGTTAATTACCTTTCACCCCACTTTCCCTCTGACCTTGGTGTTTCTTGTTTGTCCCCCAGTTCGTCTCTCTTCCTGTCTGTATGTATTTGTCCAGGGGTTACCTGGTTCCAGCTCCCACCAATGCACCTGCTCACCCTTGTCTCAAGAAAAAGATTCAACCTTTGCCTTCAACTGAAGTTGCTAAAATCTTGAACAAAAGTGATGGACAGATCAGATTGTCATCTGTAGAGCCACGCCACTAGCAGGGCTAATATTCACAATCAAAATTCCCTGACTACAAATTTTGGCCTTGCCCTAATGCACGGAGCAGACCAGACAGTTTTGTGTAATGAAAGCTTATTGATTAGGTCCTTGCTAGTGGTTAGCCTCAGGTACCTTCAGGCCAACCAGTGGTGGAAAACAAAACAGCCATTGGAAGGGACAAAGGTCTAAAAAAGAGATGAATCAGTGGTAATCTACTGTTAGAGGAACAATTGATCTGCTGTTTGGCCTGATGACAAGGTTGGAGGGTGATTTCGCTCAGCTTATTATGTCAGCAAGCTGCAAACCAGGAGAACCAAAAAGCACCCGGTTGCATAACCGACAAAAGGCCACACGCAAAACCAAAGGGCATTAGTGGTTTATGTTTTATTGTATGTGAATCTCATTGGCTGACATGAATTTGCAGACAGGACAGGTCTGTATTATTGAATGGTAGTAGTGGATTGTCTTGGGAAAATGTCTGACAACTGCAGTTTAAAAGCCTTCGTTCAATATCACTGTCACATCAATAACACACACAAGCACTGCTACACACATGGAAACACACTTATGCTCCTAAACACACAAGCACCAACTTTGATGGGATTTGACGTCACATAATGGGGGCTGTGTGAGTGTGTGTGTGATGCTTCCAGACTTCTTTTCCTGTGACACCAAGGACAGATGTTACGAACTGGCTCCTGATTGGCTGGATGAAGGGTTAGGGTTATCGACCAGATAATCCCAAAAGGGCAGATGATTACGTCAGCTCAATAATTCCCACAGCTGGAGGAGAGTGTCATCTGCCGTGAAATCCCAACCTTTTCTTACAGAGGTCTTAAAGATGTGAACCAATATGCTGGTTCACGCAGGTCAGTCCTGGTGTCAGTGCTGGAGGCAGCATGTGTGGGATCAGGACAGCACAACACAGTTCACATGTTGGTCTGTTTGGATTTTCAATGGGGGCAAGAATGAGCGACTGGTGTAGATGTCGTTTTATTTAATTTGTTTACTTTTTTGTTCCCATGTATATCGAGTCTATTGGTGAAGAGCTTCCCAGCATTTTCATAACGCTATCATTTGTTTGTTGTTTTACTTGTTGGTACTGGTATCCCTAATGTTGTCAGCTAAAATAAAGTAAAAACACATTACAAAATGTTTTACTTCTTTATGCTTTCACAAAGATTTGTGCTTTATCATGATAAAGAGTTATTTTCTCATGCTTCCTCAGTAGTTGTGCATCATCCATATTTACAAAACCAATTTTCTTTTCAGTATCAAAATACTATGGAGTTCCCTCAAGCACAAAACATTAATGCTGTCATTGGAAATAATAGTTTCCTAACTCCATCCTAACTTGATAAGCGAAGTGTAAAAGCTTAAAAGTAGGTAACTGGAGTTGGAATTGTTTTGTCAAAATCAAATGGCATCAACTCAAAAAGGAAAACCAAGGCTTCTCTGATGTAATCAAAACAAAAATGAAATCAACTTTACAAATCAACAACTAAATCCATTTTATTTGTTTGCTGAAATTTTTACTAGATTCATATTTGTTTCTGCCCACAGTGCTCAGTATTTAATGGCTCATCACAAATCAATCTCATAATTAGATTTCTGTCTCCCTGGTGAAATCTTAATTTTACAAGATTTGTTCACAGTGTATTTTATGTTCGAACAACACCGAGGTAAAAGCAGAGAGAACCTTTCTTTTTCTCAAAGTTCTTGGGAAGGTTTTGATTTGAATTCATTTATAGAGTTTGTATGTGTTTTATTCATTTCTTGGCCCAATTCCTATTAGTCATAACATTGTTAAGAGAATTCCTATATGAGTAAAGTTTATTATTATTATTAAAGCTAAAAATACAGATTCAAGTTTTCATACTATAATGGCTGCAAGTGAGAGTTTGAATGGATGCGAAACTATGTGTACAAGTCAACACTAAATACAATCATTAACACAACATTTGCACTAACACAGCCGGCTGTCGTCACTTTATACCTGACTGATGTATTTTTATTTTTTTATCTAACAGGCGCCCTGAGGGACAGTCACAGTAATTAATGGTCCATCATAGTAACTGTATTAGTCGTCTCCATAGGAACATCTCGGCTCGCTCTATGGGAAATATTTGCTCTCTCTCTGTGCGTGAGTGCATGAGTGTGTGTGTGTGTGTGTGTATATGTGTGTCTGTGTGCACGTGAGACAAAAAGGAGAGGACTCTTTCACTCCTTAACTCGTAAAGACACAAAACATATCTTAATGAACAGGAGACAAACCTCATTGCACAAATAGTTTTACCTCTAAACTTTTACAGGAATACTTTTTTCTGACCTCACTCTTATTGTAAGTACGTCAGAGGAACCATACTGACGTATATTACAGAATAATCCCATGCAAAAGAAAGGATAGAGGAAGCCCTCGTCAAATACCAGATTACTGTGTCTCTTAATCTCCCAATCTAAACAACAGTATGAAAGGTGGATGGCTGTTGCTGTGTGACCTGGCTTAAGCCCTTTTGTGTAATCTGAGATCTGATGATATGAGAAAGGAGGGAGGGAGGGAAGGAGGCACGGATGAGGAAGGAAAGAAAGGACGAAAGAAAGAAAGAAAGCATTGTAAACCATCAAATGAAGTATGGGCTACACAGGTGTGAGGTTTTCAATGGGAAAAAATACAGATTAAGATTAAGAGATTATGATGTCACAGGGTGTTACTATAGTGTGTAATGCCATTTGCAGAAAACTGGAAGATTCACACACACACACACACACACACACACACACACACACATGCACACACACACACACACACACACACACACATGCACACATGCACACACATGCACACACATGCTCACACACACCCACACAGATACCACATGCGTGAAAAAAACTAAACAATTTGTTCTCTGTTTTTTCCGCCCAGTCTAGAGGTTTTTTTCTAAAAAGGACTATGTGACTATGTGAGAAAGTGTGAAAGACTTACATTTGGTCATGTTGTGCTTTTGGGGGCGATTGTCCTTCGACTTCCTCTCTTTTTTTACATAGTCTGTACAAGATGCTCACTGGAAAGTAACATTTAAAAAGGACCTACACGTCCCTGAAGACAACACTGGGAGAACACAGTGTCCTACACAGAAGAAAAAATAGCCCTAGCGTGAAACTTATTTTAACTTTCTGTCATTGAACACACTATTAGAAATAACACAAGACAAAATTATATGGAGGAGGTGGAGCTTTAAAAACTGCATTTACTCAATTACTGTACTTAAGTATAATTTGTTGGTACTTTAATTTTCTTTCCATTTCTCCTCATTCTACTCCACTACATTGATATTACTAGAGATATAAAATATATAATCAGTTTATATTTGATTCATTATGATATTATAATAAATTAATAAATATAAACCAGTAATAATTAACCCATAAACATACTATTACATTTTTATTATAATTTTAATGACATTGTTTTGGTGTGTTTTATCCTATTTTCTTTGTGTGATTGAATTTGCTAGTGTCCAGACATGTTTTAATCTTGGTTAAACCGTGTAAAACAAGTGCTGTATGAGATAATTAAATATGATGATAATCTTTAGTAAAATACATTTGATACAAATGACACTTAATGGTACAATTCTACATTGTTAGATACTTTACTAGTGCAACAGATAGTTTTCTAAGTCTTAATGCAGGGCCTTTAATTATAATAGTGTCCTTGTTTAGATAGTTTTTGTGGTTTTGTTTGTTTTGTCTTAGTTTTCCTAGTTTTTATCGTAATAGTTTCAAATCAGCAGACGTCTCGACTCATACCATACATTTTGGTTGGGAAAACTTGTCTCAGGCACTTAAATCTGTTGTACCAATTCAAAATAACATATAGACAACAGTGAAGTTTTTATGTTTACACATGTTTCACTGAAGGAGGAAGTCTCAAATCTATCTATTTGATAATATATATATATATATATATATATATATATATATTATCAAATCAATGGTTCAGACAGTTCAACCAGAAGTTATGATGGGGCAGTTTGCAAACTAAGTAGCAGCTGTGACGTATGTTGGTTTCATTGAGGCCACAGGAGCTGTCCAGTGCTGAAAATCAATCCAGACCCTGCAGGAATAATCGACAGCGGAGAGCGGAGGGAGGAGGGAGGGGGGCAGAGGCAGCCGAATACTAACCTAACCTTGAAAGTGATGTTGGCCTTTAAAAATCTTTTCCTCTATCTGTTTACAATCCCCCCATTTTTTACAGTCGACTTACTCGACCTCATGAACGTTTTGTTGAAGCATCGATTGTGTTTTCTGAGTAGTTAGTTCGTTAGTTACACAGAAGGGACAGATAACTGATGCAGGGGTCATCGAGGAGGCACTTTCTTATTATGCAGTTTTGACATGTTGAGCTGTGGATGTAACTCAGGAGAGCCAAAAAGTTAGAAAATACGATTTTACGGCTTAAAAAAGGATTTTGTTTGTGATTATCTAACCATTTCAAACCATAAGACCTCAGCAAAACTTTAACAAAAAATGTTAAAATATAAAGACTTACCTTGGTATGACTGCAGACTGAATCACTTGGAGACTAACACTGGTTTCATCCTCATAAAAAGATGCTTGAGTAGGTTTACAGATGGCACCGTCCGCTCTTCTTATCTTGTTTCCTATTAACACACAAGCACCTTCTTCACGACTCTGCTCCCAGATTTCTCCTGCACAAACTTGCACATGTCTCCACACTGATCTTTGTCTTGTTGCTCCATAGCAGCTGAGCAGTGTCGCTCCTGCCTGGTGGTTGTGCATCTGCCCCGATCCCTGCTAGCGTGTGTGCGTGTGTGTGTGTGTGTGTGTGTGGGAGAGAGAGAGAGAGAGAGAGAGAGAGAGAGAGAGAGAGAGAGAGAGAGAGAGAGAGAGAGAGAGAGAGAGAGAGAGAGAGAGGGAGAGAGAGAGAGAGAGAGAGAGAGAGAGAGAGAGTGAGAGCTCTGATTATGTTCCTATTTATATATGCTATTGTTTTCCCCAGAGTGTGGAGATGTGGATGTGTGGATTGTATAATTTAGACTCTAGCCCACTCAGACAGATGCACTGACATCCCAAAAAAACACAACAACCCACAAGTGAAGACTTTTCTAATCCTTCAATATTCATGTAGAGACTGAGAAGTGTCTTTGAGGCTTTTTACTGTGTTTATATTTTGTTTGTCTCACTTTGTAATATATATTGTATATTCATAAATAGCTGCATTGTACATCTGCAGTGACTTTAGCACAATCCTGAATGCATACAATTTGCATATTTTTACTTTTATAATAATGAGGGTAGATTACATCACAAAAAAGACACTTGTCAGTTTTACTGAATACAGCAACACGACATACTTCAAATAGAGATGCATTTTCTCCCTCAAGGAATGTCGTCACAAACTTAATATCATAACCTCAATGAAGGGTGGATTTACTGCAGGACTGTTTTGTTATAGATTATGTTAACCTAGCAAGGTGTCCCTAATAAACTGGCAACAGAGTGACTATCCCCCAGACCTGTATTAGTGTTCAATTCTAGAGGTATGGACTTGAGTCAGACTTGAGACAACTTGAAAAGAGAAGAATCAGAAGAATCAGAAAGGACTTGACTTTGATAGAGGTCACTCCTGACTTCATGTGCATGCATGTGAAACGTATGCTAATGAACTCGACACTAATTCCAGCTGAGACGGATGGAGATAACATTTTATCTTTATTTGATCAAATCTACATTTACTGTATATCCGTTGATGGTACCAGATAAAAAGGCAGGTGAACACCAAAGTTATACTTTACTATATATACTATAAATACACCTTTACATATTATTATTATGCATCAACCAGTGGCTGGAGGCAATATGTTTCTGCATTGTCTGTCGTTCCCATTCTTGTGAACACAACATCGCAGGAGTTTCTTCAAATTTGCTACAAACATTCAGTTGGACTCAAAGATGAACGGATTAGATTTGGGTGGTCAAAGGACAAGGTCACTGTGACCTTAAAAAACATGTTTTTGACCTCTTGAACACGAGAGCTTGGATCTGTCTTCAGTTGAAATGGATCATGACTTTGGACTTTGCACGATTTGACTCGGAAAACAACAACTTTTCCCACCTGTTATACACACATGGATAATTACAGTATTCTAACCTCAATCATACTTGTTTGTTATTAAAATATGAAGCTACAGTCCAAAACCCAACTAAACTGTTTTTTCACCAGAGTCAAGAGGGAGATATTACAGTTTCGTATTTTATACATAACACAAATCACATGCAGTGTCAACCATAATGGGTGAATCAGTCTCCTGAAGATAATCACAGAGGCAGAAGATATTCACCGCAATATCTTAATAACTGGTGAAAAACTTCCACCAGTTCTCTACATCCTCCTCCTCGGTCCTGCTGCAGGCCTCCTGCCTGGAGCTAACTAGTCACAGTGGAAATCATTATAGCAGAAAACAACATTAAGTGTTTCTCAATTCAAAACAAACCTTGTGAGTTTATTAATTATTACACCTACAGTTATGATACAAAAGTGAACATGTACATAAGTAACAGTTGGGGAGGTGTATATACACACAGAGGGGCTGAAGGGTGGTGAACTATAGTTGCTGCTCTGAACACAGGTTACATAATGGGGTCGTGTTTTCATGTCCTCTTGCAGCGACTGGAACTTTAAGTCCTCAAGTAGCTCTGAAGATGGAAATAAACACATGTTGTTGACATGCAGGTCACAGACAATCCAAAGCTGCAGCGACTAGTCAAGCAAAAGAAAATGATTATTTCCATCATTTATTATTTGTTTCTCTCATTTTCCAAGAAGAATTAACAAATATTCAGTGGATCCAGTTTCTCAAATATGCCATAATGTTTTCCTCTGCTGTACTCACATTTAGGAAGAACCTTATTTCCTGACTCATACAAAGAAATGACACTGTGAGCTGTATTATAAAGTGTTGATTTTCAGCTCTTCGTCGTTGCAGATCTAAATGAAGCATAGGAACGATGAAATCTGATCAGCCCCTAAAGCACCCCTGTCCTGTCAGTGGTCTCACTAACAATGCTTACAGTATTTACAAGAAATATGTTTTAAAGTTGAATTTTAAAGTTACACAATGTGCTTGAATAAGGAACAATTTTCACAATATATTCAATAATAGAAATCAATAGAGCTAACAGTAAACAAGGAATGACTTAAATGTGCATCTTACTGAATCAGGAATTGTGTGTGGATGTTGGACATATAATTGGCTCCTCTGTGTTAACTGTGGCCCCTTTACGGCCCCTGATTAAGAAAAACATCTACCATCATTTATAATCTGAGATATATGTGAATATGTTAAAAAATCCAGTAAAAGAGGGATTTTCCTTTGGCAGCCAGGTTGACGTTCGATTTTGTGTGTGTGCGTGTGTGTGTGTGTGTGTGTGTGTGTGTGTGCGTGTGTGTGTGTGTGTGTGTGTGTGTGTGTATGTGTGTGTGTGCGTGTGTGTGTGTGGGATGCTGAATCAATCTGGAGTGCTACCTATGCACCAAAATAATCTCCCCTGCTTCAGTTTCTGATTTGTCCCAGAAATAGAGAAAACAGAGAAATTCTTGCTGCTGCGGCCAAAACCGTTGTTGTGCTTGTTGCACTGGACAGACTGAACACCAACACTCTCTATAAATAAGTATAAATGTGAATAAATTAAAAGCAATATTGAATGAAAACAGCAGCGTTAGCCATATCCATACGGCTGCGTGAGGCCAGTATCATGGTTTCTTATTCCTCTTTGAGGTGTTATTGCCAATTAGACACAACCCTTTTAGTTTCCATGGAAACCTTATTTTTTCTCCTCTTCTTTCTGCTCTTTCTCTTGCACATAAATACACACATACTTTCTCTCCACACGGTTTATTTTTAGTTTCATGAGACAACATGTGGGTGTTGCGTTGCGGAGGTGGGACGTTGGGGTTGCAGTGATATGGGATCGAGCGATGTGGGCACGAGTCAGGGGTGAGAGGATTAAGTGAGTGGGCGCGCGGAGGGAATGAGTGGGCAGATAGCAACTCGTGGTTGAAGGAACACAATGTCCTCAAGTCTGAATGAAACAAAAGTTGTTACTTTGGTGTTGCAACAGTGAAGGTGCCAGTTTGTTAAACTTCACAAACTTTACCAATCCAATACTAGGTGGCATTTTCACTTGGGAAATGTGGGTTGCACCTAAAGATAGTACAATATCACATAAACAACAAGTTAATACTATAGAAGAATGATACAAAAAAGCTGCCTGTGTGTCAGCATTTTCATTTTGCAGCCACATTATTAACGTTAAAGACTTTGTCGAATGGAAAACCCTCTAATTAGAAAGAGTTAAGTCACACAGCAGGAAGCTGAGCTGAGAGGTGAAGGAAAGACCGTCCTTTCTGCCAACATGGCCTCCTGTGCATAGAAATAACTCTGATCTGGGTGGGAGTGAGATAGTCATTCATTTTAGTGCCGTATTTAGCCAGAGGCACTTCTGTAATTTCTGTCTCCAAAGGCATTTTTGCATAAATGCGATTTTCTCCTTGTTCTCGAGGTCAGTGAAAGAAATCACCACCAAAAATACCCCTCGACACCATTATGAAAACTCTTCCCCTCAGTCCATTTTAAATATCATAAGCAGATGATGGGAGCTACTTTCTGTCGTGCCGTCCGTCTCCGAGGCCGCGCTCGCTGACTCCCCCTCGAACGCCATGCGAGCCAATTTACTCAGACGCATGCAGCTGCCTCGTGTCTCACTTTGAGAGCTGATCCAGGTCAACGTGTTTTTAGAAAAGCAGGCCGAGGGTGGCGGGCGGAGGTAGTGCGGGGCAGTCACTCCCCACGGATGAATAAATTTACTCTGTATCAGAACTGTGTACAGTGCTCTCCACTATACACCAATAAGTCATGTGTGCTTTGTTTTTGTCTTTGTTTTCAGCTATGACTTCTTTGACATTCAAGAGCTTAAACCTGCAGTGTGAAATTTTGTATCCTCCGTCTGGCAAGGAGAGGAATTACACAAACACTGTGGACATATTTTAGTGACGTATGCCCTCGCCATCAATCGCCTTCTTTTTTTAGACTGTACTCCAAGTCTCTGGTACATCAGACATTGTTTTGTGGGATCTTTCATACATTTCCCTGCTTTAGCCTCAGCCACACTTCTAGCTGCTGAGCTTTCTCTGTTTTGTTCCACAGTTGCTCCCTCTTCAGCTCTGACCTACCAACCGTTGCTGGTTGATGTAAAATGCGTCACTGCTGGTACACCAGCATGGGAATGTCACCACAGAAACCATATTTAAAACCCTGGTACACCGTGAAACACATAGAGATTTACCTGGTAATGATAGGCTTTACTTGTCAATGGCCTAAATGTATAAAGTATATTAGGTCATTACGACTTCTTTCTCATAATATCAGGAGAATAAAGCCATAATTTTAGGTAAGGTGTCATTTTACAGGGGTAATATCAGAAGATTTGTCCAAAAATTTGGAATTTGGAGCATCTTGTTAGGTTTTAACATAATGTTTTAACAAACAGCAAAACACTTGAAAAGATTGTGCAATTAACAGAGTATGTTCTGAAGAAAGAGCAATGCCTACCTGAAGGACATTCTCTCTTTTGGGGAGGTGGAAATGTTTGGTCGTGAGTGATATTGGTTCAAGATTTTGGATTCAGAATGTGAAACGTGAGCATGGCTCCCTTTACTGGTTATTTACAAAGAAAAAGTTTCCTTTATTCTTGTGAAAAGTATCATAATATTCTAAGAGTTAACTCTAATGTTTCTTCTTAATAACAATTTTATTCTCATGATATTACAACATAATTCTTGACGCCACAGATTTTTTTTTCTTTAACATGTATGAACACTGTATGAATTTACCTGATGTTTATATGTGAAAGTTCTGCATTTCAGATTTAACACAGAAACAACAAACTGCTGACCTTTCTGGGTTTTTTTTTACCTTTTTCTCTGAATAACTGTTTCCACCACTTGTTCAGTTACTTTCTACTTTGGAACTAGGGAACCATAAATGCAATATTAACAACTTATTTCTGAATATGTAAAACTATTCAGAACTTTTGACTATTTGACACTAAGAACAACTGCAATGCTTCAAATAACACAAAGTATGAATTTATAAAATTCATGGGTTTGTTGGTCTGACTGTGAAAAAGATGGTTAAAGTTGTTAAGTTCAGAAGGTTGTTGTGTGCAGAAGTACTGGTCATGGATCAATACTTCCCTTTGGTGAGGGATCAATGTATGCCCTCTGCTGAGTTGATGATGACTTGATTAACCATGTATGATCGGTTATAATAAATTTAAAAGGCTGGTACAGGTCCCTTTTTCTGAGTTTTTTTTATCAAATATGATTCTGTTTCTTCTACCACAGATGATGGACTGGAAGAGAGAGAATTGATTACACATGATAATTGATCTTTCTGACCCAAAATGCTAAAAGCTCAGCATAAAACATTCATTTTCTCGTGTGCACAAACATCTGCATGATGGAGAAAATCATAGGAATTTCAATTTCGCCTCATGGAGAATGTAAGTCAATCACTGATTCTGCTTTAAGATCTGTATTTGGTCTTTAGCTGCTTAATGATTCACTTTGTTAACCAGATAATCACTTCAATTTGTGAGTAATTTGTTGCAGTGGGTTTATTAGAGCGTTTAAAAGAGCTGTTTGAGAGGAGCTGGAGTCTGGTAATGACTTTATGTGGGTTCATCATGAATTAAGTCTTTTGTATTACATCTAAACATTGTACAGTGGAGTATTTGGCCATGTTTAAGAAAAGAAAATTGGACATTTCATGAATAAAGTCATAATGTTATCACAATAAAGTAAATTTTAGGCTATTTGTCATTTTAGAAGGGTATCAGTCTTTTGCCTCATGTGTTAAGTTATATAAGTCTCACAAATAACATAATGTTTCTGCTGAATTAAGACTTTATTCTCGTAGTGTTCAGACTAAATTCTGTATCCTTGAAATCTCCTAATATTTTTTCTTCAACATAGCCCTAACAATTTAATTTTCATATCAGTGAAAACAGAGCAGTGGTGGAGCTCTAACAGTGTTGCAGTAAAGAAGTCCAAAACAAAATGTTACAGTTTCGACGTAAAGCAGCTGTAATACACTCGGTTAAAATGTTAAGCTTCCAATTAGTTTGAAGTTGTGTGAACTGAACTTTTCCATCTACATTTCCATGGATACTGACTCTACCCGCTCATTACAGCAACTGCTGCCAGAGCAGCTGAATGCGGCACAAGACAAAAATATCTCTCCTTAATTGTCATTTTACTTGCCAGAGATGTTTAATTACACTCCTGTGTCTCAGAGGTTCATGCGACGTCGCTGGTCGACAGAAATGTGGGCTTAGAAAACTGAAATCAATCATCAAAATTTCAGACGTGCTTTAAGTTTACACAGTGCATGCACACACACACACACACACGCACACGCATAAGCACACACACACCCACACCCACACCCACACCCACACACACACACGCACACACGCACACACACACACACACACACACACACACACACAAATTGGGCTTCAGCACTCTCATCATTCATTTTAAGACATTACAGACTAGTTCACTCATAAACACTCTGTGGATGTTTGATGAGCCAAGTGGGATTAACAAGCAGATGGTGCGCGGCCATTCTTATTAAGTCTGAGTTTGCATGTCGGCACCAGTGCATGTATGTGACTGTGTGTCTGTGTGTGTGTGCAGCACATAGGGGAGACGGAGACAGACGGATGTGAGCATTCAAATGTGCACGTGTGTCCGTTTGTGTACATCCCTGTATTGTACTGCACTGTATATGTGCACACACACCCACACAAACACACACGCACACACACACACACACACACACACACACACACACACACACACACACACAGGAGAGAAAGGCAAAAACAAAAGGCCCCCTCTTGTGGCTCTTTCAAACACTGACAAACCATGTGGGAATTAAATCAACTAATGATGTCAACAGCTTTACAAACAGAATCCACTTGCTTGTAGGAGTTTGCTGTCAAAACAAGATTAAGGTAATACCTAATCCTTCTGTGATTAAAAACAAATATTATCATATTATTACTCCTCTATTTCCCAAAATAGATTTAAAGTAACTCTCCACTTTAGCACCTTAGCATAATTTCCCCCTTGTTTTCCCTTAAGTAGCTTCAAGGGTGTAAGGATATTTATACTGAAATATTCGTAATATTTCCCCCAAACGCTGCCTGACATGTACCTACTTTTAAATATTTGTGATTTCTGTTTGAAATGGTTGATCCATTATCAAACTATTATTTCCCTGTTATTATCCTTTTAGACTTATTCACTTTCAATGTTACCAATATCCTGACTGATGTTACCAGCATAGCACCAGGTTCATCTTTTTGTATGACGTCTGTGTTTTGCTCTGGAGTTAAAAAAATGAAGATGGATAATGTTGATGATCAGGATACAGATGCAGCATACAAAGAGAAAAAAGATTGAATTGAAAAAGATTGTTCGATTAATATGACCACCTTTATTGTACGTTTTATTATAGATACACGTACTATAAACTGCAACTTTTTTTACTGCATTAGCCCTTTTATAAGGTTTTCTTTTTCCCTTTTTATTCCGTACCAACACATTGTAACCCTGGCCTCTTTGTGGCTGCACCGTCAGACTTACCATCTGTGCAGCACTGTCCATGAGACATCTGCCAAGAGGAGTCAGCGCCTCGTTCCACTTTCTAAAGATGATGATATCCGATAGGACACAGTTAACATATTGGATCCATGAAGGTTTGTTTTGACAAAAGACCACCAGCCTCCGTGGCCACTGAGCTTTCAGGGAAGGATCTTTTCTTGGAGATAAAACTTACTACACTGTTTCACCTTTTGGCTCCGGATCACATTCATAAGGTAGAGTAATGTTGTCACTACGTATTTCTGCTGAAAGTGGTATTTGTCAGATGTAACACTGGAGGATCCCCTCTGCTTATTGGCACCGTCACAGTTTTCGGCTCTGTGGTGTAAAGCGTGGTGGGGGGGGGGGGGGGGTTCAATCGAGTATCTGTTCACGCAGACCCTTTTAAAGAGATATGACATTGTTACATTGTATTATATTACATGACATTGAAAACTATGATAAAAAGTTGTTTTGTTTAAGTTTGAAGGGCTACTGCTCTGCTTACATGCAATTAAAATCAAAAGAGTTCACCTTTAATCCTTTAGAGCCTCCTCATAACGAATCATTTTATTGTTTTGTTAATTGTTACTCATATTATGCTAATGAAGTGTGTCTATATCCCACCAAAAGCCTCCTGGGAAATAACACCACAGCGTCTCAATTAAAATCAATAGCTCTTTTAGTGCCAACCTGCCTGAGATCACCCAACTAAATGTGACATATGACAGGAAGGAGTCAGCGGGGTCAATATGGCGCCCCCTGCTGAGGACCATTACTGCCGTCAGTTCCAGCCGAACACCTTTGACCCATCCCGCTGCCGCTCCTGCCTGCGACCAGATCATATGCATCTCAGCAGCAAGGCTGCGGCCGCTGCTCCACAACAGGACAGTCCACACGAGTGGGTACGTACATGAATCCCCTCAAGATTTCTGTCACGTATTTAAACATTTTCCAGAATTTCACATAATACTCCAAAAACAATATAATACAAGAAACAACTCACTTGAGAGGGTTAAATCTTTTAGGCCTGTTGGGGCATCTATTGACCCAATTCAGGGGCTGCATTCTTTGGAGGCTGCATTTGAAGACCATTGTCCAAATTTGTGCCAACAAATGTGTCCTTCCGCCCCCAAGCAATGGAGGCTCCACTGGGTGGATCCTTCCCAGCCCGACATATCCCATGATTCATTGCGCTTCTGTGACAAACTGTTTTACAAGAGGTAATGGCGGCAAAAAGCGAGGTGAAAGAGGTCAGAAGAATGCATTTTGAATTGCATGTACTCAAACAAACAGCTAACCTTACCACATGTTAAAAAAACCTTTTCAACATTTTGAATCATCCAAAGAGCTTTTTCATCCGTAGCTCCGTTGTCAGGCGGCGGCCGCAAGGTTGGGAGAAACTGTAGATGCAATGGGTCCTCTGAAGGATGCAGTCCTTGAATTGAGACACAGCCATGTTCCTAGTTTTCTCATCACCTCAGTCAGTGTACATACCTGCCATCTTCACTCGTGCTTCTGTCAGATTATCTGTTTCCGTTCCCAAGAGATCCTGTGCACTGACCTTTGTTCTTGCTTCCTGTTGTCGGATTACCTGTTTTTTTATTGGATTATTTCTGCCTGTGCCTTTCTCCTTCTCTCTTTATTCATCTATCTACTCATGCGTAGCCAGTTTCCTTTTTTTTCTCCATTTATTTAAAAAAGCTCCTTCACCAACCTAGTTTTTGTTAGTCTGTGTTTAGGTCCCTCCTGCTTCACAGTGCATGGCTGTTTCATTATTTCCCAAGACACCCAGAAATCAACTAGTACTCTAGAGCTAAAATAAGTTCAGGCATAAATATCTTAGAGAAAATAAACAGCCTATCATTTCTGTCCAAAAACATGTAACTAACTAGCGGACTTCAGATTGACAAAAACACAATCTCCAGGAGATGATGGAAATTCCTCGCTCTAACTATCTTTTTCATGTTTCAGGCATGTATAATAAAATGTATATCTTAAGTGTATATTAGCCTGTTTGGGACTGTGTCATTCACTGTGTAGAACATTTATTGTGCAGTTCTTCAATTGCAGCGAGAAAGGTAATTGTTAATCTTGTACAACAAACATCTTTAATGGAGTCACTTTTGATAGTTTACTGCGGCGGAGTCTTCTTTAACTCATTGTGCTGTAGCAGACTAATGTGGTCATTACTGCTGCCTAAAGGACGGGTGGTGGAAAAACAATCACACTTGCTATGAACTGTTACAGGTTTTTTTCCCAGCAGACATTTTGACTTGTCAAACTTCAGGTGTAAATGATAAAGCTAATCACTGGGTAAGTATCAATGTGTCATTGTTAGCAGGAACAACTGTTGTGTCCTCTTGTTATTAATGGACCCCGTACTCAGAAACAAAGTTAAACAGTAGGTGGCATTATGAGCCATTCTCAACCCATAAATGCAGTTTATTTTTTCAAAAAATGTTGTAATAAATGTGATATTAAATGTGGCATTAATGTATTTAATCAAGTTTAGTTTACCGCTTAAAACACGCATTTAAGTTACAGTATCTCTTTAACAACAGGATCAGATTGAAGTGCTTTTTAATTACTTGCTTCAGTATGACAGATGGCATAAAACTGATCCACAACTTGCACACTGTGATGACGTCAACTTATAACACAATCACCAACTGAAACACTGAGTAGGTGAGGGGAGGACAAGGTGGCATTTGATTCTGTATCATTAATTAATGAAAACTCCTTACATTCCCTGGGGACTGAGTTGTAATCTGATATGCCGCCCATATGATGCATACAAACATGTCAACTCACACAACACTGGCCCACTTATGGTCAAGTACACAACAGAATAAAGTCAAGGAAGCTATTTTTATCAAAGTAATTATGTACGGTAATACAGAATTTGCTGTCGTCTGAAAACATGGAACAACAGTTTACATTCTTGAAACCTGGAGCCAGCAAAACCTCAAATGAGTCGTACAGTTTTCTGTAAATGTGACATATGACTAGAGAAAGAAAAGATGAAGACGAGGAAGAAGACGAGTGGGCGGTTCTGGTAACGCAAAAGCACTAGAGCAATGAAATAATGATGAGCATGACCAGGGACTAGCTTGAGTTACGTCCTGTGCAGTCTAAATGCATTGGCTTAGTGAGGAGAAGGAAGGACAGAAGGAGCGTAGCCACTGAAAACCCTGACAGCAGATTTGAGCAGTACAATGAGACGTCACAGTAAGTGAAATATGTCTTAGACTTGGGATGTTGTGTGGCTATTTATTAGTGTGTGCAATGAAAGTTTGAGTTTATTAGTGTTGTTTGTTCTTTAAAAATGTGTGTGAGGAAAGACCAATCAGATAGATGCTGTGTTCAGCTTTTGTCAGGGTCATAATGAGTGACTCTGTTGGAGCTTTATTTTAAAATCATTATGTGATAACAGTGGTTAATCAAAATAAATATCCAATATCCTGTAACAGTGTAATTAAATGATTCTACAACTACAACAACTACACATTTTATCTTCTGACACGTTCCCTTGTTAAAACCCCAGTTTGACCAAATGCTTCAAATTTGCTGTTATTGTGTCTTTTTCACTCCACACCAGGATACAGATGGTGATGATCGCGCCCCATCCGAGGTGACAAGTGCCAGTAGCGATGATGTCAGCGGTGGATGGACGTACGAGTGGAGTCTTGTCCATAGTCTGAGTCCTGAGTGGGAACTTAATATCTGTGTCACTGACATACAATCCAGGTGACTATCCAGTAGCCTGATTTTCAAAAAATACTTTTAACTGTGACCTGTAACCGCACACGTATCCTAAAATAACACACTCACATAGATACTTACATCTGTACGGCTTGTGAAAGAGCTGCTTTACGTTAAGGATTTAATTTAGATGATTCTACATTTTCAAAAATGGGGTTGGAGCTGCACTAATCAATATCCTTACACCAGCAATGGACAATCACCACATGCAATGAGAAAGACCTACTGTAACTCAGAGCAAGGAATTTGTTGATGAAGCTCTCTTAATGATGACAATGGTGATGACCAATTGAAGGAATGGTTACCATATTGTTGCATATGTAAAATATCCTTATTATAAATTATATTGACTTTACATTACACTACAATTCTTTTTAGTAACTCTTCAGGGCTGAGAAGCCGAAAGTGGAAGTGACGCTTTTCATTTACTGTTAGTTTTTGTTGTCTGTCTGTTGCATGTACTGTTTATGAAGATGGACGATATGGCTGACCCTCAAAGGTGAAGCCAAAGTGTCACAATCACCACCTGGTGGCTGGCTGCAGTGTAGGTCATAAATCCAGCCTCCACCATGTTAGTGGATGGGACATGAGCTGAAATAAAAAGTCAAAGTCAAATACATTTGAGGTATTTCTTCCTCACACTGGTGTTTGTTTTCATTTCCCCAGTAAGTTGGGATTTAATTCGTTGTTTGATACTTACAGCGGAGTCTGACATGTGATTGGTCGAGCGTGTGAATCGACAATATTTCGATACCGCAGCTCCATCCCCCGACCATTAATGTGCAGACTCAGTTTCATTTCTGGAAATTGGGAGGAAACATTATCTATCTTCATATTTTAGTCTATGGTCTGTTTAAGGTGAATCAAAATGTAGTGATAAAGTGGTGCTGACGATTTTAGTTTTACTCACAACCAGAAGGTTTTCAGCCGAGTGACTGCCCAGTGTCAATATTTTATATTTTAAATCTTCTCAAACTTCTTCATCTACACTTCTGTCATGACTGTGCACAACCTCCTCCAGCTCTCCAAATCAGTGGGACTGTCCCGAGAGGAGCAGATCCCTCAGCTCAGAGAGGCACCGTGTGGCCCAGAGAGATATGACCCGGCTGGACCCTTCTCCCCACAGAGCAGCTGAAAGTACTTGGATGGACGAGAGGAGGGGCAGAGACCAGTCCCGTCGGCCTTCAGGTCAGTCAAAGAACTAACTGAGGAGCATTTTTTGTTCTGAGCTTAGAGAATAGGAAACTTCTGTGTTATCTTTTATTGTGCATATAAGCAGTGCAAAGTGATGTCTCCATGTATATTGTATATTTTAGTCAATGACCTTAGGCTTGTATGATTTTCAGAGTCCAGAGGGTTCAGGGAACAAGAGAGTGGCTACTTCTCTCCCGACAGAAAAGGCGACGGTGAGCGGCAGATGGAGGAAGTCAACAAAAGGCCGTATCGTTACTACGAGCGGGGACACCCCCTCCCCAGCAACTACACTTGTGAGCCCAAGGCCTGTGTGCCCTACAGGAATGTCAACCTTGGAGTGCCCTCCCAGAGGAGGAACACAGACACGTACATTCAGGAAATTTGGAGAAGCGAATCCCCACAGAGGTACACGTACCACTCCAACTTCAGACGGGGAACTGACTCAGAGAGAAACTCGCCAACCCGTCACAGCTCCGTGAGTCCTGACCGCTACAAGTTACCAGAATCTCCTGTGGGACCTCAGAGAGGGAGCTCCCTCTGTAGGAGTCAGGCTCGCTCACACGCCTCATCTCAGCTTCCATCTCGTGCTCCTTCTCGGCATCCATCAGGCAGGTCCAGTCCATCTCGCAGGAGACGGTCCATTGCCTCTCGGACTGGCTCCCCCCCAAGGGCTCCCCCTTCTCACAGGAGCACAGACTCCTTCCACTTACAGAACGGTGACTATGAGGGTCCAAGGGGAGGCAGCCGAGAGTCGAGGAGTCCATCGAGAGCTTCAGTCAAGCACAGTTTGGACTCTGAGAAACTCTACAGGAACCTGGAGTTTATCTCCCGCCGTGGCTCCTCTGCCATTCAGCAGAACTGCTACGAAGCATCTCAAGCATCTCCGAGAACCAGAACAAGTATGAACAGCTCGGCCAACACTCGCACTCGTAATAGCCGGGAAGTATCGCCAACCAGGAACATGTATGGTACGCACAGCCCCACGCCACAGAGGGAGGTCCACTCCAGAGATAGCAGACAGAGTCCCTCTCAGGGCTCGTGGCAGGGGTCCGCACACTCCTTACTCAGCCTCCCTCCATCACATGGCTCCTCTACGTTGAGACGAGGTGCAGACTTTCAGGTGCTCGGCAGTTCAGGGTCCCATGATGCAATCACTGAAACTGATAAGGGCAGTGAGGGGAACAATAAGGTCAGCACCGACAGGAGCAGGAGCAACATGAGACGAGGCATGGAGGTTTTGCTGATCTCTGAACCCAAGAAAGAAGCAGTAGAAACTGAGGAGGTGAGAATTCTGTAGTGTTTTTATCGGCATGGCAAACATCAGTTTGTTGCTTGACAACTAAAAACCGTTGGATTGACTTTCCCTTATTTACACATCTGATGTCAGACACATCAACCTCAACTTTATAGCCTTAAGCTCAAAGATCAGCCTCATAGAGCTGCTAACATGACTGTCAACTCTTCTGTTCCACAATGTTTTCATTAGTACCCACCTCTACCCACCCCACAGAAACACTGTTCACTGGAAATACATTTTTTGTATGAATTCCATGCTGTCCAAAATACTCAAAATGTAGTTTTTCGGGTTAGGGTTAGTGTTCTGAACAGTTTCAGGGTAGGCTAGTTAAGTTTAAAAATAACTATATTAGTTATTACTTTGAGGATATAACTCAGGATTAAAATGCATGCTTGTAGTTTGTAGCTTCAGCAACAGCTCCAAAGCTTTTGTTAAGCATTTACAATTTTTAATTTGTGGTCTATTTTTTGTTTGTTTTAGACATTCAGATCCACAATTTTGGCACACAAAATGTTATATACAGCTGCAGGCTGTGAAAGTATCAATGAACCTCATTTCACGGATGAAATATTATTGTCCCTTATTTGACTTCATACGGTACTACAGTTTAGAGTTACAGTGTACAAACCTCACATTTTTCACATGTTCAACTCTTCACAACACTCAAACAGCTGCTTTTGACAAATTCCACTTTTGTATCGCAGGTGGGGATGACCATAGACGACTACATAGTTCTGGCTGATGTTCCAAAGATCCAGCTGGAGTCAGAAGAAGAAATTCCTGGACTGAGGAGGAGGAACCAGAGTCCCAGCCCCTGTAGAGACCCCAGTATCAGGTCATACAGGTTTGTAATATACCACCTGATGCTGTATGGTATCATGGTACTGTACAGCATATATTCATGTACAAACAGAAATCTCACAACTGTACATTTATTCTGCATTCCTGGTGTAGGTGTGTCTTTAAATACCTTGGCAGTTGGAAGAAAAGTGAAATAATAGCGTAGCAAGAAAGAAAAATGTGTCTTTCCTTTACACCATAATGTGGACCTGAAGGGACCGAGATGAAACAGACGTCTACAGTTCAAGGCTTGAGCCGGATGAGAGGGGCCGAGTCAGGGAGAGAGGGAGAGACAGACGAGAGAAATGTCGGGACTCCGAGAACGGACGGTCATCTCGGAGGCCGTCAGCAGCATCTCTTCATACACAGGTGCCATGAAATAATTTTCACAAAAGAGTCCATGCTGAAATACAAACAAAATCCTTAATCTTGCCTGTTTGTTCTGCCAAAGAGTTCAGATCATCAGAGTGGAAAACACAGATCGTCAAAGCAAAAGGAGGAAGCTTCTCCTGAACACCTGCAAACACAGGTGAGCACGCTCCCATGATTCCCTGCATGTGTATCAATCACAGTGTTCACAGGAAACTGGGTCATTATATGGATCCATTCTAAAGTGGCTCCTCTATGTTTATTTCAGTTGTTTTACGTCAGGTGCTCTCACAGAGGCGCCCTGCAGTACTAATACATTCACCAATCCTCTCTCTATGTTTCAGGCCAGCATGGTCATATGATTTATCATCTTTATAATTAGTTTCTAGGATGGTTCAAGCCAGTGTATCCTGGAGTCTGAAACCGCTGAGTCAGCAAACACAAAGGGATATATGATCACAAAATGAAAGAGTCAACATTTTATAATATAAAACTTTTTTCCCATGAATTAGTCCCTGGGAAATCAGTGAAAGAACAGCCTCTCGTAATGTTAAATAAATTTATAAAAGGATTTGCACCCCAATCTGCAGCAAAATGTAATTTTTTTTTCCTGACCCATATCTTTCCACCAAGTTTCATGACAATTTCTCCTGTAGTTTTTGTGTTATCCTGCTAACAAACAAAAACAGACAGGGGTGGAAACATAACCTCCTTCGTGGAAGTAATGTTTGTAATGTCACTGTGGTGACTTCCTCTGTCTTTTCACATCATATGTCTCAATCTCTCCATTTTTTTCCTTCCCCAACATAATATGTACTGGACACGATGTGATGCATGGTGAGTCTCTTCTGTTCTAAATACTGCAACAGCAGCTGTTTGCCTTTAAGTCAGTCAAACAATGTTTTCCTCTTTTCCTCTTCCTCTTCCCTTTTACCTCATTTATCACACTTTACAAACACTACAACTCTTCCTCTTTCTATCTACACATGCTCTGCAGCATATTTCCCTCTTTTCACGCTTTAATATTTTGCCCTCCTCTCTACGCATGCTTCACAAGCCTGTCGTTTTCTCACAAAGACACACTCATCTGCCACTGACAGTTTGGCTTCCTGTTGTTTCACTCTCTAACTGCTACAGAAACTTTAAAGAGCTTGTTCTTGATACTTTAACTGCAGAACGTTGTTCCTAGAAGGGGTGGATGTCCAGACTGGATGAACAGGGGAAGGTAAATAAGATGTTTTCTAACTTTTTAAAAACTTGTTTTAATTCATCCAAAGTAAGGATAGTGTGGTTTTCACTCACAACTGATGTTGTGATTACAATGTCATACACACAGGCAAAATCAAAACACTGCAGACTTGATGCTTAAAATATCCACAAATGGAAATATTCATTACAATATATTTGTGTTTGACTTCACAGTTTAATTTACATTTACTGTTTCTTGCTTAGTGGAGGAAACACTGGTTTGTTCTGGGTCATACTTCGCTGAGGTTCTACAGAGACTCGGAGGCTGAGGAGGTTTGACCCGATGAGTACTTTGTCAGAAAACATCCTATATTTGAATCTACGGCAATTGATTTGACATGATGTGAAATGTCTTTTATCTAGGATATTTTCATCATTAGTCATCTGTTTCCTTTCATTCTTCTTCTTGTTTGTTTGCTGCGGTTTGATGTTACATGCCTGAATTTGAGCTCTTCTCATTGTGCTGCAGTTGGATGATCTGGATGGAGAGATCGACCTGACTTCCTGTGTGAACGCGTCCGCTTGTGACGTACAGAACAACTACGGACTCCAAATACAAGTATGTGTTCATCTACTGTACTTGTGCTCATCGTGTTGTGCAGTGACAGATGGCCTGTCTGACACCTAAACCACCCCCTATTTCCACATCAAACTTCCTGTTTAACACTGTGTGTGTGTGTGTGTGTGTGTGTGTGTGTGTGTGTGTGTGTGTGTGTGTGTGTGTCTTGCTCTGTCTTTTGATCTCCTCCAGACAAAGAGAGCAGTGTTCACTCTCTCTGCTGTGACCTCCAGAATACGGCGGAACTGGGTGAAGTTACTAAAGCAGGCTATCCAGAACAACGCGCAGTGAGTCCGACTTTATCCTGGAGGAAATGGTGGAGGAAGAATTCAGGCTTTTTGCTGAAGTAAAACTAAAACTACAAATACGGCACTGATAATTTCAAATATAACAAGAAAAAGTATGTAGTGTAGATAAATGGTCAATGTGAGTATTATGATGTTTTATCATATATCCATCCATTATCTATAGTGCTTATCCTTTGAGGGTCTCAGGGAGGCTGGGGCCCCTCCCATCTAAGAGGTGGGGTACACCCTGGTCAGTTAGCCAGCGTGTCACAGGGCCAACATACAGAGACAAACAACCATTTACTCTCACTATTACACCTATGGCCAATATAGAGTCTCCAAAAAACCTATAATCCCAATCTGCATGGCAATGGGCTGTGGGACGAAACCGGAGAGAAAAACATACAACACATCCAGAAACATAGAGACACAGACACTATATACAAAAAATGTCACCTATACAGTCAACAACACCAGGCCGAGCCATTGAAAGGATGAACATAGTTCCATCACAACAAGAGAATCAATACAAGTCAGACAAACAAAAGCTAACGTAAGATCAAGTTCCACTACAACAACAAAGCTGTTTTCAGACATTCCCTAAACTTTGGAGATCCTCTGCAGTTTCTCCGGAGGGGGTGAATGTGTGAACGCAAATGTCCAAGTGAAAGTACCTGGAGTTTCTGCTGACTTTCTCCGCCTGCCCCCCTAGTGTAAAGTCCACAGAAAGTCCGGCGGAGCCGATGTGAGAACACAGCAGGAGATCCCGCGAGTGAGGTGGGGGGGTGGGGGTTGATGACGCTTCTTACACACCATAGATGCAAAAATGAAGAAAACTATTATTTCCGTATGAAGAAGCACACACGTAGAGAACACTGTCGAAGATGTCGAAAAAGTTTTTGGTGATAAAATGTGATGCTGATGTGTCAACACATGATCTCAGCAGCGGAAATAATACTTTACATTCTGCATCTGCCTGCTGCGCAAACCCCTCACCTACATCCTGTGGAGAATTTGTTGTTTAGTTGTGGTTGAACCTCCCGATGCGTTGCTCATGTTTGAAACGCAAATTGCGGAGAAATTCTGGACCCAGTTTTCTGGAGATCCTCCGCAGGTCATGTCTGAAAACGACTCAAAGGACAAATACAGTGAATGGATTTGATAAAAGACAAAGCATTATGCAATGTGCCAATATCCAATGATATAAACAGTATGCAGGCAATAGAGGTGATCGCCTCATACAGAGAATGAATAATACCTAGAAAAAGACACTCCATTAACATTGTTCATTTAAAAGCCTGGCGTCATATTTTATGAAGTCAGAATGTCAAACAGGGTGAAGCCTGAGAAGTTAAACATACAAAACTCCTGACTCTAGTTCTTTGAATGTGTATTTTCATCAGACGTGAAAATTCCTGAGCAGTGTGAAGAAATGCAGACAGTGGGGCTGGGTGGTCTGTGTGTAGTGAACCCCCTCTATCATCTTTCCTCTGATGTGTAACTCTACCCTGCTGGTCTCTCCCTCATTCTCACCACAGCCAATCAGACACCAGCAGTGAGAAAGAGAACCCCAGCTCCCGGAGACCGTCGTCATGCCAACCTCTTTCTCGCTTCACCTGCAAGGACTCTGGTTATGAACCAACCACTTCCACTTCTACCACAGCTGCAAACTCCCATCAGGCCGAGTACAACCGCCGCCACCAGAGTGTAGACGGGCATCTGCTCTCAGACTTATCTCTGTCCAGTCACAGAGGAGAAGGGGAGGGCTGGGACCGCGAGCAGGCGAAGAGATTGGAGGAAAGGAACAGGTGGTTTGAGGAGGGGGTCCCCTTCAGTGAGATGGGTTGCAGGTGGGAGTCCATGGAGCTAAAGAAGGGGAGTGTGCCTGTGCCTGTTATCGAAACCATGAACTCAGAGGTCAACAGGAAGTGGGTAGAATTCGAAACGCTATCATTTAGGGACATGAGTCCGCAGTCTCTCATTGGAGCCCAGGCTTCTCGGTCAAGCCCCCCCCAGGCACCACAGTCTCGAGTTACCGCCCAGGCTCATGAGTCGAGCCCTGAGGAGGCCGAACACTCTGCCACTGGTTCACAGGCAGATTTAAAAAGCTCAAAGGAAGCTCCCTCATCTTTAAATGGTGTCCAAACCATTCAAACTAATACAGCTGATGCTCTTCAGAAGGAGGTAAGAAGAAGTTATAGTTCCTTGCAAAGAAAATAATTGTAATGATATTATAAAGCAGTGATACATCGAAATCTTGTTCCTCCACTCTTCAAATCTCTCTCCCAGGCTCTCTCCCTGCAAAAGCAAGTGGAGAGCATCAAGAAAGAGCGTGCAGCCATGGGGATAGAGGTGGACAGCCCCTGTGGCCCTGGGGCCCCCTGTAGGGCCAGCCTGGAAGCCATGGAAATTGCCCATCGGAAAGCTCTGCAGGAGCTGCAGGAGAAACACAGGAGGGAGATGATGGAGCTGGAGCAGCAGAGAGACAAGATGCTGCAGGAGGAGAGCCAGGCGGCTGCTAAAGGTAAAAGAAGCTCAGGAGGTAGAGTTTGACACAAATCATGTTAGGTTAAGGATGAAGTTTCTCACATATGTTTAAACCACCGTATATCTGAGCTTCAAGGTTCATTTTTGGCCTTGGAAACATTAGTTTGATAAAAAAATCGTTTGCTAACTTAATAACTCAATATCTAACTTAATGTTTTCAAATTATTCTTGTTTTGAATTCCTGTAAGAGAAAATTATCATTGTATCATGGGGTAAACCATATTTCCATTGATAATTTCTTTCCATCCTTAAAACTTGCACTACAAACACATATTTTTTTGTATTTATGTTTGTCTTTTAAAATAATAATTGTTTATTGATGCTATCTTCTTGATATCTTTCCTCATCTAACTGCCTTTGTGTTATTTTTAAAGCTGTATAGTGAAACCAAAGATAATTTTCCAATTCTGATCCTCATTAATTCTCCAACTGTTACTCAAAGCTATGGCGGATCTGAGAGCAGCTCACAGAGAGGAGGTGGAGAAAGCCAGGAGGTTGTCTGCAGGGGCCGCTCACATGGACATGTCATACAGGGGCCACATGTAAGTTTATTACAGGCACTGAGAGTGATGTTCCTCACGCTCTCGCCTCTCGCTGCAGGCCTTAGAGGTTTTGCACTCGACCGTGACCCTTTGCATGGAAATTTTGGCGCATTATAATTTGCTCCATGACTTGTTTGTTTGTGTGTGTGTCAGGCCCCAGGCAGAAGTCTTCCACAGTGAGTTAGATGTGCTGTCAGAACGTTACTCTCAGAAGTGCCTGGAGCTGAACCGCACTGAGCTGAGCAGCAAGAGCCAAGAGACCGAGCTCGGCCGCAAGGAGAGAGAGCTGGAGCAGCTTCGCAGAGAGAACCAGGTTAACGTACAATACAAGCCTGATTTCATTCTGTGTTAATATGACAAAAATCCCACTTTATAGACTAATGTAATCACCATGAGATTCTGATTTTCTTCTTACAGGGTCAGTAGAGCACATACCTCCGCCAAGCCCAACAGTCCCCCTGAACTTAATAAAACTGCACCAAATTTCAATCTCACAGATCAGTTCCCTAAACATGCCTGATTTTTCCCATCAAAATCCAGGAAATATTCCCCGGGAAATCAGTAAAAATGTCAAAGACGCCTGTCTAACAATGATGGAGAAAAGGTTAAAGAAATCTCGATCCCCACAAAACTTCAAGGTTCCTTCCTGACCCATATTACATTCTTCCACCAAGTTTCGAAGGAGTCCACGATGGGGGTTTTTTTGTAATCTTGCTCACAAACAAACAAACTCCTTGTTTCTTTTCTTTAAGATCGTTTTATTTTTAAGTTTGGCTGCACCGTCTATATAGAATATCTGTATTGTATTTGTATGTTCAGGACCCCAGGAAGACTAGAGGCACACTCATGTGCTTCTAATAGGGATCCTTAAACAACCGAAACTAAACATTATAAGGTACACCATTACTAAGCATGCAAGTTCACACCATTTCTTCCGCTAAATATTCTTTTATTTTCAGGAACTTAAGGCCAAACTAGCAGAAGAGATCAGCCGCATGCGTTACTTCATCACAGGGCAGAGGTCAGACACTGTGTCTCTTGGGAGCGCTGAGCGCACTGCGTCAGATGTGGAGGTACTGACTGATAGTAATCAAATTTAATGTTTGTGACTGAATTAGACCCATTGCAATGTCAACGCATGTGAAAGTAAGTGATACTTTTTAACCGCTTGCAGCTGAAGTCAGTTTCTTTTATTGCACCTGAAATATGAACCTGCACATGAAGGACAAATGTTGACATTGCTGTCGTCATGGGGGAGCAAAGCAACATTTGACGTATGTGCTGTGGGATTTTGAAGCCACATTAATAAAACTGATCACAGCACTTGAACTGTTTTGCCTTTTATCACCAGTAATTGCTCCCTGCAGCTACTGTCACACCGTTCTGTGTTTCTGATATGTGATGAGCATCTGTGGGTGATCAGTCCGGTGCAGCAGATAGTGCCACCTACTGTTTGAATTAAGTATAACAATATAGTTAATGCTCTGTTTGTTTCTGTTTGTTTTAAATCTCCCTTTTCTCTGCTTCATTCCTGGTTTCACTTGGTTTTTCATGTGCTGAACTCTATTACCTTAATGTTGATTGATCAAAAATCACAACTGAATTTTCAAAATAATAGTTATAGTTGCAGTCCCAAACGTATGCTTCTGGTGACAGTAAGAAGTTGCTTGTTATGTCCTTCAGATGCTGCTGAGAGCAAAAGAAAACGAGGCACAGTATCTTAAGAAAGAAATCAGCTGTCTGCAGAATGAAGTGCAGTCTCTCAACAAGGTGTGTTTTCCAAACTGACCTCTTGCATTATAAAAATACACTTCTACCTTATATTATACTTTAAAACGTCTGATTCAAACCGACCTTCCTGCCTGGTCATGATGTGGCTGCCTTATTTGTCTCAACCTTGACTCTAGGAAAAAGGAGCAGCTTATGAGCATTATAAGGAGGCCTACGTAGAGCTGAGTGACACGAGGGGTCGCAGCCAGCTGGAGATGGGCTCGCTCAACGAACACTTGAGACTGGCCAACGCTGCACTTCAGGAAGGAGCAAGACAGACCTGACCAATGAGGACAGATGTTTTTACTTTATCTGGAAAAATTCAAGCAAGCCAATAACTAATCTAACGACATCTTTAAATTACAATAATGTGTGTTATGAGTGGATCTGGCTTAAAAGAGTCAGAATAAGAATTGTGGCAAAAAAACTGTCTACTTGCAACACCATGCGTAAGACTGTAAATATTAAACAAGTGTTTTCCACATGTAATCCACTCTGTTTATTGAGTTGATAGACAGAAACATGCAAACAAGAGTGAGAGCTCAACTAGTAGTTTTATAGCCTCACATGATATGAATTTTCTAAAATCATTTTAATGCAAACAAGATATGTAGCACAGTGAGTGATATGGGAGATGGGTGGAGGCAGAGGGAGGTGTTTGAAGTCACAATGCTCCATCTTCTCCATCTTCCTTGGTGTGGCTGGTATGCTTTCAGTCAGTATTGCAAAGCACCCTGTGGATGTAAATGACAAAAATAACATCACTGCAAACATGAAACTACACCCTGTGAAAACAGATAAGCTTGTCCACAAAAAATGTCCAAGCAACAGTGTTTAAAGTTGAAATAAGGTGCAGCTAGTGCACATTCGGACTTTACCATGTATTCTCTGACGGTAGCTCAGTCATCGTCATCATCGTCCTCTGGGACAAAGATGTCGTGTTCCTCCAAGAGAGCGGCAAAGTTCTTGCTGATGAGAGTTCCCACATACAGGAAAGGCACCACCACTACTGTCATGCGGAACAGACCAAATGGTGTCTGGAAAACATGAGGAAGGAAATGTGACAAATGAACTGTCTGTACTTTCCCCAACCATAAATTAGCTCCAACTTCAGTTTGCTGTAGAAGAGTTCGGTCCAGATTTAGGATCATGGCAACTGTTTCCATAAGAGCTGCATCTTTGACGTAACCACAGCAGAGTAGAGAAATGTTTCTTTGCTCAAAGGACTGATGGCTTGTTTCAAGTAAGTGCAACACAGCTGGATCCAGTGGACATAGCAGCGGAACCACGCCCTGGCAGCACATCACCTCCTCCCTAATCCATCCTCACATCCCACGTCATATACAAAACCCTCCTCCTCACCTCTATGGCCTTGCCCACCCCCAAGTCTCAGTCAGACCTCCTCCTCCCCTACACTGGGTCTGCTCACCATCTCCCCGCATCAGCGTGAAAACCTTTAAGGTGACCAGCCATTCAGTGTGGCAGACCCCACCCTCTGGGACTCTCTCCTGACAGAGAACGGCCACGCCCCATCTCTGAGCACCTTTAGAAAACTCGTAAAACTCACCTGGTCACAAGGGCTAGTTTCATCATCCCCAGCTGATTAAAACAAGATTATTCTTATTACTATTACTATTGACATATCTGAGGCTTTAAGATAAGTCCTGATATAAGTCCTGCAACTATGGAGGGCCATCTATCTTAAGACATTCATTATCTTGGTGCATATTACTGATAAAGGATATGCATTGGGTTAACCAGAGCTAGTTTTAGGACATAGCATCATATCATCTTTTTTGCCATGTGGCTCCTGGTAGGTTATGAGTCAAGTCATTTTTCTCCTTTTGGCCCTTGAGGTGGATTCTTCTGTTTAGTTCTTATTGTGCTGAATACACCGAGAATAAGTAGTAATGTAAATTTGAGGCTAATCAAAAATGTTCATTGTTCATTTTAATTGTATGAAGGGTTGTTTTAATAGCTGATAACATTTTTTACACACACACACACACACACACACACACACACACACACACACACACACACACACACACACACGCAGTAAGTTATTACTCGTCGAACAAAGCAGTCATTCACTCTTCTAATTACATCATATTTCGACTGACTACATTAATAAATCTACTTATTTCAAGGATTTAAATTGAAACATAAAAATATGTGGCAATTACTTCCTGAAAGAGCCCTTTCGCACGTGTAAACATGCGTCTCATTGGTCGCCCTGAGGAACCAAGCGCGTCTCCAGCATTCCTATTGGCCGCAGCTGCTGTCAGTTCTGCGCTACACCCCGCCCTGCCGGTGACTAATTTCTGGTCGGTTTTTCTCGTCGGTAACTGAGGCAGAAACACTCACTTTGTCCGGTTTGGGTAGGATGGCTCCTGAGGACGTCGACACTGCGGTTCGGATCGAAGTGGTCCTGGATATGGTCGATGATTTGGAGCCGCTGTTTCGGCCCAGTAAAGCCACATTTCGGGTGAAGAGCCGCAGCGGCTGCCGCAGTACAGTGGTCGCCATTTCTACCAGTGTATGACAGAGAGGGAGGGGCTGAGGTTATTTATTGTGGGCGTGACGTAAAAAAAAAACATTTTAAAAATATAAATATAAAAAAATACATATATATAAAAATATAATTGATAATTGATAAGTGGGACTGAGCACAATGCAAATAAATAAATTAGATGTACCCTCTCCAAATTACAAACATCACATTACATTCACAATATTTAGCTTAAATCTGTTCAGAACATCTCTTGTAGAAGTAAATTGATGGGGAATAACTTGATTGGGTTAAATGTGTGAAATGTAAGAGTTAAAATCATTTCTGAACTGCCTGTTACTTCATGGTTTCTTCCCAAACAATAACTCCAATGAGAATGCTTGTTGTCTTACAATTTAGCAGTCATCATTTCCTGGCATTTATTTACTGAATAATTAAGGTTTAATCAGGGCTGTATGAGTACAATCAGTCATAATTCCTTATATCTGAGGAACTTGGGCTCTAAATCTAAAGGTTTACAATCTATAATTAATTTAATTAAAGTTAAATCCAACAGAATCCTTATAATTGCCAAAAGTTGTAATATCTAAGACATGGCTGTAATTTTTCATCATATGTCAACAATTATCAGTTTTAGTGGAATGGAGTAGTTGAGGACAATGATGTCAATGTTTGTTTCTGTGTACTTGGGCTTTTACGGGTTCAGTGTGTAAGACGTAGGTGAAATAAATATACAATAATCCTATTACATTACTATTGTGTTTCATCTAAATTGTACAAATTCCTTGACCCTAGAATGGGCACTGTATATTTACATCAGGAGAGGCCGCCATGTTTTTTCCAGTAGATTACAATAAAATGAGACATTCTTTTAAGAAAATGTAAATGGTTTTTTTTCTACATATGCTTTATTTCTAATATAAAGTGGGAGGTCCGAATATGTGATGCATGATAACAGAAAGCTGCTTCACCGAATACGTAGAAGTATTTTTATTGTATTGGTTTTTTTTAAATAGTGAAGCGTCACCACACGGACGGGCGCGCGAGGCTGACTGCAGCACTTCCTCGAGGCGTAGGGGGTTGAGCGCGCTCCGCGGGGACGCGCACGGAGGGGAAGTGGAAAGACGGAAGAAAGGACGCAGAATAAACTTGTCAACTAAGTGACTGGATTCACCCACAGTCACAGAACATGTTACTACGGGGTCGGAGACTTGTTTCCATGTGAATTCAGGCCGCCAACCTTCCGCTGTGTCGACACCCAGTCACCGCTGCCCCCACTCGCCTGGCGGACTCCGGCAGTTTTCAAACAGACTTGCTCCACCGACCCGGAGACGTCCACCGTCACAAAGTCACAGCTAGCCGCCGCTGAAGTGGCGTAATAACCGCAGAGTTGTACTGAAGAGACCCACGACCAGCCGGTCAACTCAGCGGGACTCTGGGTTTGGTCCTCCGTGAGGGAAAAGTTGTCCGCGGCGGTGGTGGTGGTGCTGCTGGAGGAGCCGCGGCCGAGGCCTGCAGTCGAGGAGGCTGCATGTGTGAAGACCGCAGCTGGCGAGGAGCGACTCGAACAGTTAGCGGCTGAAGACCCAGACCAACATGTCGGCCCAGGCACAGATGCGGGCGATGCTCGACCAGCTCATGGGGACGGGGAGAGACGGTGAGCTGGGTGGTTGAGGTCGGCTTCTGGTTGAAGCTAGGGGCAGTAATTGTGAGTTGTTGCTAACGCTAGCTAAGGCTAGCTAACCAGGTTGCCACACAGTGTCAGGGAGGCATGCCGGACCAACCGAGCTAGCTCACATGAGGACAGCTAGCCGCTTAGCTACCTGTTGTCTTTGAGTTTACATGGCAAGTTTAGCTGTTAGCAACATCTGTCAAGCCCATCCTGCCAACTTTTTACCGTTTTACTTTGTCATGGGTAATGTGCTTGTTTCTTCGTGGCACCATTCCACCATTTTTATTTTCGCTAAATTTGTATAGCTTTGCAGGTAGTTGCTACAGATGTTTGACCCATTCACTGTATATATGTTAGCAAAGTGGTTTAGCATGTGGTTGTTGTTTAATCGTGAGACTGGTGGACTGAAGTCGAGATTACACCTTCTTACTCGTGTGTTTTTCATTTTACAGGGGACTCCATGCGGCAGAGAATCAAATTCAGTGATGAGCGGGTCTGCAAAAGTCATCTTTTGGATTCCTGTCCTCACGATATTCTGTCAGGCACCGTGAGTATCATGTTTACACACACACACGTGCATTTACACAGAGTGAATTACCATGTATCATACAGTCATTAAGTAGAAATACAGTAATGACATTGGTTTTGTGGCTCCTTCAACACATCGGACCTAAAATAAATATAAGCGTAATTAATAAGTGTTGGATTCAATCTCTTGATTTCATGACCACACAGCAAAGTCAGTTATTGTTCAATTACATCCACACGTTTCACCTCAAATTGAAAGCAAAAAGCTCTTAAAGCAAAAAGGATAGATAGCTCCAATGCGGATTCATTAGTAATGGTTCAAAAATGTTGATTGAACTCTTGGTCATAGACTTGATCCAGATTTTAATTTTAATTAACTAAAATAGGGCTTCAGCAACAGGGCAAATTAAATAGTAGAATCAAAGAGCACAAGATCAATACAAAACTGTGCTACTTTCTCTATACTTTGTTTGTACTCTAACTCAATGTCACATTTGCTGTCTCTGATGTGATGTCATTTGAAATACCTTTTGAAGGAGAATGAAGTTTTACATTGGGGATTTGATAGCACACTAGATTTCAAGATGCGTGAAATGAAGTAATGAGACATAATACACTGACGTCTGTTTAATTCATGCAGAGAATGGACCTGGGGGAGTGTATAAAAGTCCACGACCTGGCCCTCAGAGCAGACTACGAGATTGCCTCCAAGGAGCAGGAGTACTTTTTTGAACTTGATGTGAGTACGACTCAGTACAGTCACTTCAAGCAAAGCTGTCTCAGTGATGTTACCCCTGATGTGGGAGGACATAAATTACATACATGCTAACAACTGTCCTGATGAACTGGTGATTCCTGCCTCAGCAGCTGACTGGGACTCAATGATTCTCTGGAGTTTTACTTGTGCAAATCAGTGTTGTCATATGCAATTTAAATTGTAAAGCCTTCTGTGAAGAAAATTCTGAACATATTTAGCTCTATGACAAAAAATGCTTGACTTGAATAAGGATTCAACTTAAAAGTGACAGCTTTGTGATTGTGCTTCAGTCTTTTCTAAGGATGTCAGAGTTTGGACTATGCTGGAGGTTTGATTTTAAGGATGCTTGAGAGACCGGTGGAAAAATGGGCAGATGTTTGTGAGCACAGTAGATAAATGCACTATATAGCAGCCTGTTTCAACAATATATGACACATTAAGAACTGTAGAAAGTAATATGGAAGTTTGTTTGGCTATGTATATTAATATCTGTGTCTAGTAAAGTATTGTTTTACACAGTAAATATTTCTCTACAATAAGCCATAGTATATATTATTTTCTCACTTACAAAAATCCTTGTATTCTGTTTTTCTTTCAGGCTGCTGAACACCTTCAGTCTTTTATTGCAGACTGTGACCGCAGGACCGAGCTGGCCAAGAAAAGACTAGCTGAGACACAGGATGAGATCAGTGCTGAAGTGGCTGCAAAGGTGAAGAACTTACAATGGCAGAGTTAGTTATAAGACTTTTCAAGAAGAAAGTCTTGTGTTGATGTCAATACAGGATCCTTTCTCTCCAGAGCAGTTGAGAGCTCTCAACATATTTTAGTTCTGTTCATTCGGATTAAGTGCTGCTCAAAACTGCTTAGGTCCTATGTCTTCTAATCGCAGAGAAAACCCTGCCAACTGGTTATCAAGAATCTCTGAAAAGATGAATCTTTACATCTTGAGGCTCATTATTTTGTCTCTATTTCCCCTGCCGTGAAAAGGCTGAACGTGTCCATGAGCTGAACGAGGAGATCGGGAAGCTGCTCGCCCGGGCAGAGCAGCTTGGGAGTGAGGGGAACGTAGACGAAGCCCAGCAGCTGCTGGAAAAAGTGGAGAAGACCCGGGCCTCAAAGAAAGAAGCAGAGGTCAGAAATTGTATAACTGCTTTGTTGTGACATGTTTATTGTGTTGGAATAGTTTTAATACTTTTAATTGTGTTGCCTGACAGAACAGAGATTTTAAGTTTCTCTTAACTATGTTACATGTATTAATAACTTTACTGTACATCCCTGATGAGTCAGACACATTTATATCTTTATATTTGAAAATGACTAACTTGTATTTTGGAGTTAATGAGTGTATTATTCATAATAACGAAGCTTTGCATCATGAAATACAAGTTTAAATTGTTTGTGTTTATATACTCATTGTGCTAAAACCTTTGCTCCTACAGGACGTGTACAGAAACTCAATGCCCGCATCCAGCTTTCAACAACAAAAACTACGTGTGTGCGAGGTGTGCTCTGCCTACCTGGGTCTCCACGACAATGATCGTCGTCTGGCCGACCACTTTGGTGGCAAACTGCACATTGGCTTCATTGAAATTCGGGAGAAGCTAGAAAAGCTAAGGGTAAGAGACGCCCTGGAACTAACAAATTCTGATCAGTAAAGACCTGTGACAAGTGTATCCATCTATTTACTCTTTTACTATCTTTTTGTATCCAGAAAGCAGTAGTAGAGAAGCAAGAAAGACTGCGAATGAAAAGACGAGAGGAACGTGAGCGAGAAGATGAAAAAGAGCGACAGTGGGAGGTAGAGCGGGAGAAAGAAAGGGAGAGAGAGTGGGAAAAAGAACGAGAAAAGGAGAGGGAGCGCAAGAGGTAAGAACGTTTATTTCTTCCACCATGTACTCTGAACAGGTTTGGTGTCATCTGGAAACTGTAACGTTCTGATTTCTGTTTCTGTCTCAGGTCAAGATCCAGAAGTGCAGAGCGTTACAGGTATGTCTGCCTACATAAGTTTGTCTGGGTCAGAAACATATGAATGATATTTCACAGAATCATACAGACTCATGGTGTAACACGATGCTCAATCTGTAGATTAAGTGTGTTTAAAAGTCAGCATAAATTAAGAATTTGTACGAATTCCATTATTTGTTAGCTTGTAGTGGTTTTACAGCGATTTAGAGCGATGTTTGGCTAGTTGTGTGCCATGTGTGATCTTATTCACAATACACTATAATATGAAGTAGTTTTATCATTCTGCTGCTATGTTCAGAATAATGAGCTTCCTCTGTTGAAAATTGGTTATTGTGTGGCCATAATGTTATTGGAAAAAGTAGTATAACATAGAGCCAAGTATTAAATCGCTGTGGCTACTGTCTTTTCCAGCATGAACCCTTTATCTGATCATCTGTTGCTTATAGCAGTGAAACATACCTGTTTTTGTTTTTTCACTCAAATCTGAAAAACTCTTTGTAATCATTTATCTAGGGATGGTGGCAGTTCATCTTCCCATCGCTCAAGACGCCACCGCTCCTCTCATTCCAGAGAAGAAGGTGGTGGTGATAGGGATCGAGAGAGGGAGAGAGAGCGAGAGAGAGAGCGGAAACATCGACACAAAGACAGACATCGCTCACGCTCCCACTCTCACAGACACAAAAGGAAGAGGTGAGGCTTTTATCCATCACTGAAACCAGCCTCGTTAGGATTACTGTAAGGAAAGTAAAGCTCCTTTACTTTGGCTTCAAAAGTATTTTGTTGGTCCAGTTTAACCTTTGGGTTTGTCTAAAGGCTGGAGTAACATGTTCTGCTTCCACAGAGGAAATTAATTGATGAGTTTTAGTGCCTCGCACACAATATGTTCTCACGTGCATCCTGAATGACAGGCACATTGAGATGGCTTGTAATAATGACCATCAATTATTTGTTATGTATTCAGCTTCATTTTTACAACCAGCAGCAACAAACTTTATATTTTCACTCTGAGACCTGAATTTATTTTTCCAACTCAAATTATCTTGTATGTCAAAACACTACAGACAACAAAGCCGGTGGTGCATGTTGATCAACTGCTAATCAAAGGAATGGGGCAGCAAGCTGCTGAGGTGATAAACTGACCACATATTTGACATTTAAATGGTTCCTTTCTCACCTTTTTTTTAAAATATTAAAACTCAATCGCAGATTTTAAAACATAAATGTTTTTTGCAAGTTAAGAGTAATAAAGAGCAGACCTTCTCCGCTCCTTGCTGTTTTTGCCCAGTGAGCTGCTGTTACTGCAGGTGTACCCTCTCTGATTTCTGTTGCCAATGAGTAACTTTACTCAAATGTTTCGCTAAGGAACATATTGCTGTAGTTTTCTGTCAGTAGTCAATATTATTATTTGAACATACTTGTGTTAGGAGCTGGATTGTGGTCGTCACTTCTCAGATTCAAACCTTCACGAGTGTTGATATCCATCAGATATTGACCTATGGGCGAACACCAATATATATATATATATATATATAACTGTAATAAAGCTATCAACTATAAGACAAATCTCAAATTTGTATTAAGTACCTCAAGTCCTTATTCTTCTGCCGTTTGTACTTACCTTTTTGTCCCCACAGATCCTCTGGAGACAGATCATCACACCCCCAGGACAGAGAGCGCTCGGTGTCCCAGGAGAGGTTGAGAGAGGGCCCAGGAGAGGGGTGGCGTGAGGACAAGCCAGAGCAAGGAGACTGGGAAGACAGGCGGAGGTCCATCTCACCGGACACAACCAAGGTCAAGGAACGAGAAAGATCCCTGTCGTTGGAGCGAGACCGGCGTTCCAGCTCCGAAGAGCGAGAGTCCGGGGAGATATGAACAGGAGGGGAGGCCTCCCCAGTCTTTGATTTGGATATATTGTCTAACAAAAAGAGCATGGGAGCGAGTTGGTGTGAGTGAGTGTGTGTGGGGGTGGGCGGGGCGGGGGCGGGGGGGGGTCAGCTTTGTATATGTCTTCATGATAAAACATGTACAGTAGAGCAGCATTGACCAGTGGGAACTTAACCAGGGGATGAGGGAACAGCTTCAGTGGTGGCGGTCATGAAAACATACAAATCAACTTTTATAAACCTCTGAATTGTGAGGTCTGTTGTCCTGGAAGCAGCACAGTCGTACCCCTACGCCAACCTGTCGATGTTGGCAGTGATGAGAGGTGACTGAGTGAAGAGTCAGCTTCTTTAAATCTGTTTTTATTTTACTCACATGAAGTACTGTGTTTTTTTTTTTATCATTAGTTAAGTCATGTTATTACTGTTCCTGGATTTATTTAGATGGGTTGGACTCATTAATGTTGCAAAACCCTCACTGTGATTTTAGACAAATGAGCTGTGAATGACTGGAGGCACCTCTGACACCTGCGTTTTTTTTTTTGCTGCCTTCAAGCCATAACATTCTCATTTGGTAAAAAATTAGATCCACACTCTTGAGCCTGACTCGAGAGATGCTGATGAGGTAATTCTGTCAAAACAAACTCACATGTTTCTCAATGAAAGAAATATTTCCTATCGACGATGTTCATATTTACAAACTGACAGCTCATGGCCTGCTTGCTGTTATACAATCTGGATCTACAGGAGGGATTTATTTTGCTGTGCCACCATAGTGAATAAAATGTTCTGCTTCCATTCAAAAACAGTGTTTGACGAGTTTTCTCTTCAACTTCACCTTACGCATCCTTTTATTTGTGACACTGCAGCAGAGGACCAGTCTTTTCGAGCTATTTGGCATACAACACAACTGTACATAAATACCCACCCAGCTGCCACTTTATTTGGTACATTTTTATATTATATTGCCATTGTTCTGTCTGCTGCCAATGATTATATTCAGAGGTACTAACTCCCCTGTCATGTATTTAAATAGAGGACCAAAACATTGAAAAAATAGAATGGCACTGAGGAGAGTGCTCTGTCACACTTTACATACATTTCTAAAATCATTCTAAAAGATAGAACTGTGAATTTTAGGCATCTTTGCATCAACACCAAAACAACCAAAATAGATGTTAATCAATTTTCCTAAATTAATCAATAGTTAATTTAGATTTATAACAAACCATATATTTTTAATACAGGTGTAAAAGGGTGAATCTATCCTGCTGAAATGAAGAATAAGTAGAAAATTGCACGAAAACCGAGACTCAAGTGATCACGAGTACTGAGGTGCAGTACACCCAGCAGCCTCTAGGTGGCGGGAGCTAACTGCACATGAGGCTAAACAGCTTCCTGGCGTGATGACGTCAGACGCAGGTTCGTAAAAAAGGGCGCGAGGGAAGATGGACGCTTCAGACTTTTGTTTTTCCCACGTTCACTGAAGCTGTCATCGTTTGTTTGGTGTCTTAAACTCAGGATGTCGTCTCTGAAACCTTTCAGCAAACTGCCCGGTTTAAACACAGCGAACATCCTGGTGAGTGTGTGTTCGTCTCGTCGCTGCAACCGCGGAGTTCATTCATGAAGAAACGAACAAATACACGCAGGACAGAGCTCAGACCGACGCCATGACACAACAACATGTACAATATGGCTGCTCGTCCTGCTGAGTGTGTGACTCCTGCCTCGTCCATTATCATAACACACTGATGGAGCAGATCTACACGACACAAACCACTCTACCTACTTCATGCTGTGCTTTGTCTCATATGTTGTGCTGTTACTTATTGTTGTGTGTTCTCCCTGCCTGAATATATCGCTTGTATGTGTTGACCAGTCATTTTATTTAAATTTTAGGTTGCCATTTTAAAAGCTGGCCAGGGACGGATGCAAATGAGCCTGTTGAGCTAACTCTGGGTGATTTACACTCATTTTGCTGTTGTTTAATGGCATTGTCTCTGTCAAATAAAGAAATGAAATCTACCACTGTGCACAAACCCTGTATCCTGTGAGTCAATGGAGCTGGGTCGTTTTTAAACTTGCATCAAACAGATCTTTAGTTTACTTTTGTACTTAATCTATTCATATTTATTTCACCAATCAATCGAACTTTATTCATACAGCACCTTGCAAACAAATCAAATGAATTCAAAGTGCTTTAAAGTATTTAGATGTGAGGTCACTTAGGGTTACCTTATCACGTCGGGGTCACCAACTTGTCTGGAATCGAATGATGAGGAGCCGCTCCCAGTTTCTCCCCTCCTTTGTAGCATCAGGCCAAATCTTCACATTTCTGGTAGTGTTTTGGTTTTGTGTTCTAAAAACAAGCCTTGACGGTGTTGTTGTAGATTGGAGTGAGGAATATTGTGTTCCTGCTTTAACAGCTGTGTGTTCTGTGTGCGTAAGCATGCACATTTTCTATCTGCCCTTCATAACCTGGGGCAGCTGATTGAATTCTTTCTAGGGCATAGGTCACAGTTTCTTATGAGCACAGTGCATTCATGTATGTGTGATGTTGAATAAAGCTAAGGGAATACTGTAATATATAAAAGGTTAGGTATAAGAACAAGTTTAAGTACAGTGTGTTGTATGCCACGGATTACAGTCCTAACAGTCACTACTCTCGAGTTGTAGAAAATGATGTGACATCCAGGCCTCTATATGTAAAATGGTTATGGATCAAATAAAAGAAGCTAAAAATGTGTGTGAAGAGTTCTCAGGTTTTGTGCTGACTATGGGAGTTGTTTTGTTGTTTCTTCCTCCAGCTGGTGGAGAGTGAGGAGCGGTTTCAGCAGAGTTTAGCAGACGCTCTGGTGGAGGAGACGTCTGTCACTGTGAATGTGTGAGTATTTCTCTGTCCTGTTCAAACCACTGACCTCAACTGTCTCATGCAGGAAATCGATGCTCCGTTTTTTGAACCTTCATACGACCATCTGTAGTCGTCTGAGGACATTAATCCCATCCCTACCACTCGTCCCCTGTAATGTGAAGGTAGCTTTATTGACTGTTTGCTGCTCATCAGTGTTCATCCTGACAACGAGCTCATTTCTTGTACCAATCAGGAGACTGGCCAAGAGTCTCCCTCTGCCCCTGGAGAACGAGGAGAGTCGTCCAAGAATAGATCTGGTGGTGTTCATCATCAACCTGACCTCAGAGCTCAGGTAACTCTCAAACCCTTACATGAACATATGTAACACTCATGTGCTTTTACTAACTGAACGCACAGGTGAAATACAATAACTCCATATTGTAGTGTCGAGTTTTCCTGAATGAAACTTGTACATTGTCCTTCAATGAGCCGCTTGCAGCTGTAAATGAAACATATTACTACATATTAACAAACTTCAGCCTATCTGCGATTTAATTGTGAGAGAAACTCAACTGCTAAACATCCACTGCTTTTGGTCCATTTCTTCTTTATTCTGTCAACTGACAGACTGATTACCTGGAAGACGGAATCCATCATTATTTGGTTTTCATGATAACTTTCATGTATGAATGAATTGTTAAAGCATATTAGCATGTATTATTTTGTTTGGTCATAGTTTCCAGTCAGCAGATGCTTCCCTGAAATATTTGGACCCTGGATATTTCCTTGGAAAAGTCTGCTTCCTGGTCACTAATGGTATGATGATGAGTTATATCTTTTAAGTATTGTCAAATGAAGATTAAACAGGAGTTTTATGAAACTATGAAATGAAGCAAGCGTTGTGTTTTGTCATTTTTTTTTTGTAATTCATATACTTTATCCTTCTTTAAATGGCCAAGTCTTAGTTCAGTCTTTTCTGTGTGATTTTCTCTCTGACTGTCTGTCTTCTATTGTTTCTGTCTTTCGTAGCTCGTAATGCTTCAGTCCCCACAGAGCGCCTGGACACTGTCAGGAAGCTGGCTGCGTCGCTCCACTGCCCCCTGTTGTTTGCAGAGGATCAGGTTTGTCTCTCACAAACATTGAGGATAATATTAAATTTAAGACGTCAGATGTCAGAGAAGTGCATTCTCTGTGGTATTAACATTACAGTTTAGCTGTGTGTGTGTGTGTGTGTGTGTGTGTGTGTGTGTGTGTGTGTGTGTGTGTGTGTGTGTGTGTGTGTGTGTGTGTGTGTGTGTGTGTGTGTGTGTGTGTGTGTGTTTTATGAAGCTCAGTGTTGGTGAAGGTCAAGGACTCTAAACGTTTCTGCAGTGCCTTGTTTTCAGTGTCTTTGTGTAATGTTCCTCCCTTCCAGACACCAGATGGTGTGACCAACGCTACAGAGAGGCTGCTGACCATCTTGAAGGTGGCGGCCGGTCTTGTTCCCCTGGCTACAGCTCTCTACCTGTCCAACCTGACTCAGTGCACAGTGCCCCTGGACATCGACCAGCCGAGCTTCGATTAGTCCCAGTGACAGATCTACCCTGACTTTATCATGTGTACAGTCTATTTATTTGTAGTGGTGGAATGCAGCTGTTGCTAACACCTCAGCATGGTGTCTCCTTTTATTCATTTTACACATGTTTGTGCTTTGGTTCATAACTGCTGCAGCCTACATACATATTGTTACTCTTTCATACCACAAGATATTTGGACCTGCCACTTCAGGAAAACATGTAAATAAGTAGAATATCACTGAGGAGACTGTGTGTATCTCAGCCAAGTCCCAACAGTCTCCTTAAATTCAATCAAGCCGGACCAAAATTCCACACACCCATAGATATCAGTTCTCTAAATGTGTGTTTTTTCTCATCAAGATCCATGAATTATTCCCTGGGATAATGTATTATTGAATTGAACAATTGTCTGTGTTTAATTCATAAGTGAAAGACTTTCAGTAACACACACATGATACAAACAATTCTGGTCTCAGGACTGTAAAGACGTGTACAGTCTGAGCGACATCTCCTTCACTGTTTCACCTGTGTGGGCGGGACAAGTTACAACTTCATCATTTGTACTGACAGGTGAAGTCTGGTCCCATGACTGTTCCCACCTTCAACCTGAGCAGCGGTCCAAGCAGTCAAATGGAAACATCAGTGTTGATGTGCGGGGTCTTTAAATTGAACCGTGAAGTGATATCAAATATCGACTCGATGCTGCCACAGAATATTTCTGTTTTGAATAGTGTAAATAATTATAACATACTTGTCTGTGTACTTTATATGGAAATGTTTGATTTCATGGTTGATACGTGATAGAATTATTGGACATGTAAATACATGAAAATAAATCTGGTCCATAAAAACTTGAAACTTGATTTTCAAATCATTTTCACTGTGGATGACTGAGATAAATGTCACAAAACATTTAAATAATGAATTGAATCTTCAATGAATTTCTTAATGTTGAGATATTTATACAAATTCATTTATAGGGACCTTTGTCTTTATTATTAATTACCTAAAGAAGAATAAGGTCTGTCTCGTCACACTATGGACATAAAGCCGGAGTCTGCTGTCGGACACCAGTGAGTTTGTTCCGGTTCATTGGGCAGCTGGTCAGGGAGGATTGGGGGTGGGGGGGCAGAGGAGTGGGACTAGAGGTTCTGTGCCTGGTGTCACGTCTGCGTTTGTGCTCGGATGCACGCGCACACAAACACTATTTATAATTTGATTATCATCCTGGCAGTTATCCATCACACTTGTTAACCAAATGCTGGCATCACGTCAGAAAATGGAAGGACACCAAGGAGTCAGTGGGGCTGAGGAATGTCGGTGATAACACTCTCGGTTCTGTCACAGTAACACTTGACTAATGAATCAAAACCTCACTGTGTGTGACCTCTGATGTGGCAGCAGCTAGGTGGAGCAGCTCCACGACCTTTATGACCGCCTCAGAGGTTACAGCGATGGTCAGACTGTCCTTTAGTCAAGTATGTTGAGATATTTCATTATAAGTGAAAACTTTGACATGATGATGTTCAACAGGAGAAAAAAAGTTTACAGTCATTTGGATTCAGCCTCTGGGGATTATGCATATGTGGGCCATATGTCATGTTTTGTTCCATGAGCTATTTCAGTCTGGACAAAGTGATGCACTGACCAGTCGACTTTGTTATTCTTAGAGCTCTGCAGACACCAGAGCTAAGAATGTCAGATATATTCTGGCTCCAGACTCTCACGTGTGTTTGCACCTTTTTATCTGTGAACTTATTACATTATCATTTCTCTTTAATATCATGGTAAATTAACTGTATTTATGTTGCGCTTCTCTAGTCTTATCCACCAAAGTGCTTTACACTACCTGCCACATTCACACATTCCTGCAGTGCTACTATATGCTGCACTTTTCCTCAGCAAAGCCTTCAGGCGACAATTTGAGGTTCACTATCTTGGTCAAGGACAATTCAGCATGCTGACTGGAGGAGCCGGGGATCAAACCACCGACCTTCTGTTTATGTCTCCTGTGCCCACAGTACCGTGGTTCTCTGACACAGTGTGACGAAGTTATTTGAAGACATCACCTCAGGCTTTAGAAATCAATACAATGGGTATATTGTATTGATTCATACTTAACCTTAAATGACACAACAGTCTGATTGTGAGACTAATCACTAAGAGTCTGTGGTTCCAAACCTGAGGTTTGCACCCCCCAGCAAGTCCCAAGGTAAACCTGAGGGGTCGTCAGCATTTGAAAAGTTTTTCCTGTTGTTTGCTGTTTATTATTTTTATTGTTTCAATTTTTACTTTCTCAAGCTTTTGCTTTTCATTTGTGATATGTGTTTTTCTCTTCTCCTTCTAAAATTCAGTCTGACAGATAATTGCTTTAAGGATACATGTCTCTGACTCCAGCTGCGTGTGATACCAGGTCACAGGTGAATATAACTTCAAGTATCATGAGTGTTGAATGGCTTCATATAGAATCATAATGTCACCAAAGAGATGGAAAAGTACACTTGAGTCTTAATCAAGGAATAACACATTCAGTCACATTCAGAGATGAGATTTAATATCGACACTGGAGCAACAATTTTACTTTGAGGAATGAGAAGCAGGATTTATCTGTGAAAAGGATTGATAGTTTACAGCAAGTTGAAGGAGCAGTGATGTCCTTGATAAAGTTGCTGCATTGAAAAGGACTAAATACAGTCCAGTCTGTGTGTGTTCAAGTGAGTAGTTTTTGGAAATGTGTGTGCATGTGCGTGTGCGTGTGCATGTGCGTGCGCAAGTTTTTGAAGTGAAGACTTTTATTCTTGACCTTATTCTTATCTGGACCATCTGACTCTAACAATGAGCTGGATTTAATTTCAGAGCTCATAAAATATCTGATCAAAAACGTCCCTGTCACTCATACTTAATTTCATTTTTAAATACGAAAAGCAGTTACCTGATTTAATACTTAATTCCCTTTGGATGGGGGAGTAACGAAATTGAAATTGTAAATGAAAATGAAGATAAAGAAAATGAGGATAAATAATAAGGAGCAGAGTTGAGCGACAAAGTGTTTTATTGGTAATAATTGATAAAAGTCTTTACAGAGTCTTTACATTTGATCTTCGTTGGGTTTTTTAACTGCCAACATCTGGAGCTCTAATATACAGTTGTGCTGTATTCATTTATTAATTCAAATAGATTATACTTCTTTACTTTTTTTTAAAGCACTTGCATGCAGAATATTTCTTGTCATTTGACCTCGACATGACTTGGGTCAAAATTAATTCTCAGCCTTCGAAGCCCAGCTCTTTGTAGTTTGCTTGAATGTCAGCGATGACGACGTCCATCACGTTCCTCAGAGCCTGTTGCCCGGCTGCATCCAGCCCTGCCTTCTCCTCCATGACTTTAATAATGACCTCGGTAATCAGCTGTCGAGAAAATACAGAGAAAGGCTTTAAAATCAGGTTCGGAGGACACAAAGTCAATTTGATAAGACAGATGCAACTTTTAGTCGAACATATTATTACAATGGAACTCAGGAGAGAACACATCTCTGTGCAGGCCCAACAGTTCCCTCATGAAACCTTCACTAGATGTGGATTTTTATTTGGATCTGCAATGACTTGCTCACACTCATATAAATATCAGTCCCCTAAACATCTCAGAATTTACTCATCAAGATCTGTGTTCTTTTTTAAGAAATCAACAAAAATGTTGATTGCATTGTTGAAGAAGGAAAAAAAAAGAAATGTCCAAGATCCTGCAACCTAAATTTAATTGGCTCTTCTTTGGGTCATGCCCCACCCCTTCACAGAATTCCATGGAAATCGGTGGAGGCGTTTTTTGTGGAATCCTGCGAACTAGCAAACAATACATAACATCTTTGGCGTGGTTAAATATTCGCTCATGTACACTGAGGTTACCCTGAAGTTGTTAATGGCGATCTTGTGTTTGGTGGCATGGCTGTGGGCCAGAGGTTTCAGGATGGTAGCGTGGTTTCCTTTGGCCTTCAGCAGGTCACCAAGTTTCTTTAGCACAGTGGCGCCATGGTCAGAAACAGCTCCGTTACCGGCCAGGTCACCCTGAGGGATGCCAGCAAAGTTGGGGAACAGCTTCTGAGTGTCCGGGTGCTCCATGAACAAACTGTGAAGAAAAGGAAACGGCAGGATTCAGGAGAGATAATACAGCACCAGGGCCGTAGCTACCTCTGAGGACACAGAGGTCACTGAAGGTCTCATCAGAGCCACTGACCGGGTCAGAACCAGGTTCCCGTGGGTGGTGTAGTCCGCCTCCACTGGACCCCAGCACTTCAAAACCATGTCAAAGTCAGCCATGATCTGAGGAGTGGAAGTGGAGGATGATTAAAAACGTTACAGAACATTTTTCTCCAAGAAATATCAATGTCCTGATCACATGAAGTTTACGTAGGCTACATAAAGAGTTTCATCCTTCTCTTCCTGTTTGATTTGATGTCCAGAAGCCAAAAGACACTTTAATCAAAGGCCATTATTATTAGAAAGAGTCAGATCCATGACCCCATCTGACAGTACCTACCTGTGGTAAAATATCCTGTGTGATGATGATACCCAATTCTTCTCAACCTGGCTTGCCCCCCCTCAAAGCTGACCTTTTATACTGCCTCCCTCTGTCTGGTCGCCAAATATTTCCAACCCTCCCACTGACGTCTCTACCTCTCTCTCTGCACTTCTCCTACATGTTCACAATATATCTAACCTTAATCTGGAATCTTTTATTATCCACCTAAGCACCGTCTGATATGTTTATGAATCACTTTGTTATTCTGTGTTTCATCTCTCTGGGCCTTCTCATGCCAGTGAAATCTCATCTGAATAAAGGCGATCATTTTAAAGACATGCAAACAAACAGTGTGCCTATGTGTGTTTGTGTTTGTTGCCTCTGAGACCTTTCCCAGCATAAACACTGACCTTGTCAGGACCAGTCAACATCAGGGGGAGGAGTCTCCTGTGGGGAAATTAAATCTATTCACTGTTTTCCTATGTTTGTGTTTTAAAGATACAACAAGGAAGGTGTGTGTATGTCCAGTCTAATAAAGCACCTTCATAGAGGAAAAGCCCATTGGATTAAATTGATCTAAACTTAACAGGCAAAATTTCAACCTGTTAAATCGAATTTATTTTCCATCGTGATAATTAACTCAGTATCAATACGACCTCCCAGGGGGCGCTGTGTGAACATAAAACAAACGACAAGATATTGAACTGATAGCAGTGACACAATAAGGACTGTGTGCTGAACAGTGGGCTGATACAAAGACTGAACCGACACTAGTCAACAGCAGGGGGCGACAAGGCTCAGATTGGTTACAGTGCAGCACAAAACCAGAAGAAGAGGAAGAAGGAGGAGGAGGAGGAGGAGCCTGTGAAGGATCTGTGTTGTCACTGGTTCCTTTTTCTTACAAATGTCTTGAATCATATGTTTCAGGTTTGAACTCAGAGCAGAGGTGTTGTCCACCATGATGCAGAGTCTGAAGGGCGTCAGACACCTGAACTCCAGCACTGTCAAACAAGCAGGTAACTCTGTGTGTGTGTGTGTGTGTGTGTGTGTGTGTGTGTGTGCAAGTCTGCAAGTCTGCAGGTGCATGTGTTTGTGTGCAAGTGTATGAATGTGCGTGCATGCCTGCAAGTGTGCATGTATGTATGTGTGTGTGTGTGAGATGTTTAAAAGACTCACAATTTGATGTGTATATATATATATATATATATATATATATATATATATATAAAACATAAACTAAATATGAGCCAGTATAAGTAGATCTATTCTAATGTGTATGTCATATTTGTGATGAGTCATATAAGCTGTCAATCTATTGAGGAGCCACAGGATGTTTGATGTGGATCTTTTGTCAGGTTTCTGACACTTCAGGTTCATGACGATCACTCCTCAAACGATTAGTCACAGTCGTCCTGACTAACGGGACAGCGACAGATCACCTTTTTAGTCTGAAGTCCAAACTGTTCAATTCTCAAAGGTAGAAAACAGAGAATGAAAGAAACATTGAGAATTTAAAACAAGATATTTTCACTCAAACATTGTTTCTGTTTTCTGTCTGTCAACTAATATATTAATCAACAAGAATGGCACTTAGCAGAGTGCATGTCCGCCAAGGCCCAACAGTCCCTTTTTAAATTGAATCAAGCTGCATCAAATTTCTCACACTCATAGATATTAGTTCCCTAAACATGTCTGATTTGAATTATTCTTTGGGAAATGTTGACAAACACCCTTCCTGGATCTGGCCCCTGATCCGGATGTGCACCAAAATTCTTCACTGATCCACACAACGTCCTCCCACCAGGTTTCATGGTGACCTGTTCTTAGATTTGCGTAATCTTGCTAACTAACTAAAACAGGTTGTGTTGTGTGTCCAGTGTCGGAGCTGTCTATTCCAGTCCCATGGGGAGAGATCAGATGTAAAGTCTGGGGTCCTGATCACGGGCGTCCTGTGATGTGCCTGCACGGCTGGGCTGACAACTGTGGTACATTTAACACCCTCATCCCCCTGCTGCCCAAAGGTAAATCATGTTTATTATTCTTATTCTTTTATTAAAGCCTCATGTTAAATGTTAAAACACTGCTCTCAGCAGGCCAGTTTGAACTCCTCATACCTGCAAGTTTTGTCAAAGTTTTAAAATTCTTTCTCGACCTATAAGTGTCGCTCACAACATGTTGCTTTCGACTGTTCAGACTAAGGCTACATCCACACCAGTGTTTTGCCTTCGTATCAGTTCTAATCCCTGTCAATGCTAAATCTCGTGACTACTCACCTGCACTGGGCATCCGTGTGCTGGTGCAAGACACTGTTATCACAATTGCAGCTGGTTGAGTCTGGAATTTTTTTGCCTCTGTGATATGACGTGCTGTTTTTTAACACAGCCTCCAGGGATTTGCTTTCGAACGTTTTTCAGCTTAGAATATAGCTTATTGTTTTCTTTCTTTCTTTGCATCTCCTCCAGAGTACAGATACGTGGCGTTGGACCTGCCAGGTCACGGTCTGTCCTCACATCGTCCTCCTGAAGCTTTCTACGCCTTTCCCTTGTATCTGATGGACGTATGCAGAGTCGCTGACGGTGTGTTAGTTCAAGAACCGGCAGGTTTAGCTTCTAGTTCAAATCAAACATCCCTCTCTCAAGATGACTGCATGACTTTTTTTTATTTAATCAAAGGTTTTACTAAATTTTGCATCAATTTGCAATAGCAGTATATGAATGCAGAAAGAAATTTATATTATATTATAGAAATATATATATATATATATATATATAACACACAGTATCACTCAGTCTGTTCTGTGGTGAGATATTGAACCTGGTTGATGAAGTGTGAAATTAACTCCCACAGCTCTGCACTGGAATAGATTCTCCGTCATAGGCCACAGTATGGGTGAGTGCAGCCACACAGTAGAATTGGAGAAATTTACCATGTTATAATATTAACATATTAATAATATGTTGGATGTATGTTATATGTACTACGTGTGTCCACCTTCTTCTTTTGTTTAATTTCAGGTGGTAACATTGCTGGATTGGTAAGTGATCAGAACAGTTTTCAAATGATGAACAGACACTGGTATTTTCTTATTATCCTTTCTGCACCTCTGTGTGTACTTTGTGTTCCACAGTTCAGCGCACTGTATCCTGACAAGGTGGATGCTATCGTACTGCTGGACTGTTTGGGATTTTTTCCTACACCTTTGGTACTTTAACAGTTTTTACCCTTGAGACTCGTCACTGCTGAACTGTACTGTGCTGTTGTGCTGTTAAGAGTGAAGAACGATCTATAAATGTACATCTGTGGATTCAAACTATAATCTGACTCACAAATATATATATATTTTAAATTACATTACATTTCATTTAGCTGACGCTTTTATCCAAAGCGACTTACAATAAGTGCATTCAACCATGAGTGTACAAACCCAGAACGACAAGAATCAAGAAAGTACAATTTCTTCAAAAAAGCTAAACTACAAAGTGCTGTAAGTAAGTGCCATTTAAGTGCGTCTAAATTGTTAGTTTAAAATTTTAAGGTATAGAGAGGTGTGTTTTTAGTTTGCGGTGGAAGATGTGTAAACTTTCTGCTGTCCAGATGTCCATGGGGAGCTCATTCCACCATTTAGGAGCCAGGACAGCAAACAGTTGTGATTTTGATGAGTGTTTAGCTCGCAGTGAGGGAGCAACAAGCCGATTGGCAGAAGCAGAGCAGAGTGAACGGGCTGGGGTGTAAATGTTTTCCCATTTTAGTTGTTCCCAAGCATTTTATCTTAGTGTAAGTGCTAGGATTTCCACAGGGTTTTAAAATATAATAATCTTAATTTAAGCCTTAAAAAGTATTGTCTCTGCTAAAATATTACATATTAGGTCTTAAATACGTACTTAATTACCCCTCAGCCACACTTGAGAATGAGTTTTTTGTTTTAAGAGATATTTTTGGGTGACATGCATAGTTTGTTGATGTCTCTGTGTGTTGTAGTTCTTTATCAGGGATACAGATAGTATTACACTATAATAAAACTACAATATATCCAACACCTCGGTCAGAATTTATCTCAGTACCCACAGGTTGGATGTGGGAAGGATGATGAATATCTACTGTCTCTGCCTGTAGTTTGAGATAATGTGGTGTTTCCAGGGTTTTGACACAGGTCTTAGATTTATTTTTTATTATGGTCTTCAAAAGGTCTTGAAAAGTCTTAAATGTATCTTGTTGAAATCGGCAGAAATCCTGAGCACAAACCTGAGCTCCTTAATTCACATTTAGCATTAACCTACTGCACAACTTATCAACAAACCTTTTGGCTCAAACCTGCAGAACTTTCCTGCCGTGCACCTGACACCAAAATGGCTCTTTCCAAGCCGAACGGAAAGTTTCACCTGGAGGACAGACCGTGTCAAGAGGGAGGGACAATTGTTTTTGTTTTTTTCATGAATTTTAATGTGGCTGCAACAAATCTGTCGTTCTGCTGCATCAAAACCATCTTTAACTGACTTCTTGACAAAAACACACAGAGTAGGTAGAAGGGGATAGAAGGACAAGTTGCCTTACTTCAGAGTCCATTTAGTTTAGGTTTAAGTTCAAGGTGCAATGCATGGTGGGAAGCAGCAAGGATAAATATATAAATAACACAGGATCAAGGAAGAGAAAATCGACCAAGATTGTTTGATTGTTTCCTTAATTTATCCTTCACTATGTAAAGTGTCTTTGAGAGCTTTGAAAAGCACCATATAAATGCGATGTATTATTATTATAAAATGTTTTTATCCCTCACTTGCAGTTTAAATGACTCTGCCATCAGTATGTGTACGTGTTTACATAGAGGACGTCAGATCTCTGGTGCCTAAACATGTAGTGCCTTGAAGGTCAACAGCAATATGTTGAAATCAATTCTAAAACACACAGGCAGCCAATAGGATTTCTATAATCCACTCTTGTCAGTAATATTGAATGGAGTCCCTTGCTTTTCTTGCAGAAAGAAATTCCAGAAGTGATCAGACAGGGCCTGGATGAGATGCTTCAGTTTGAAGAAAAGAGCAGAAGAGTTTACACTTATGAGAAGGCAGCTGGGAGGTATTACCTTCATATTTATGCTGGTTTAGTAACTTTGTTTGTGCAACTCTTGTATAAAACATGTATTTTCTTTCTTTCAGGCTCTTGGCTGCAAACCCGACTCTGTCTGAACAGTCTGTGCGCATCCTGTTAGAGCGAGGTCTCGATCAAGTAGACGGAGGTCAGTCTGCTCTGTTGTTTGTTGCTGCTCTTCCTCTGAGAACAAAATTCTTTGAATAGCCTCACTTAGTTTATTGTCCTCTTATGCTTGTAATATAATGCGTTGTTCTCTTGCAGGAGTTGCGTTCACTCGAGACATTCGTCTCAATCTGGTAGGTTGCTGCTGAACTGCTCCAGCTCATCACTTACTTTCTTAAAGTTCTCCCAAAGGTGTCGTATGAAGCCCATGTATTGTGCTACATTGTGTTTTTGCTTTGTGATGACAGAAAAACATTGTGCGCACCACTTTGGAGCAGTGTCTGGAGTTCCAGAAGAAGATAACAGCCTCCACCCTCGTTATTCTGTAAATGCTTCCTTTTCCATGTTTCAAGCACTAAACTCCAACAGTACAACGCGGTGCCTCACTAAGTGTAGACACCTCTTTATCTTTACAGAGCAGAGGACGGCATGGAGAAGGTATATGCTGAACGATATGGAAATAAATCTTTGTCAGCTCTTGTGCAGGCCTATAGGGACAGAAATGTGAGTGTGTTTCTGTAGTAAAGTGGGTGCACTTGCATCTTTGTGTTTTTATTTTTAGCCATTAAGCCTGTGTGTAATTGTGCCCAGTAGACAGACAGCTGCAGAGGTGCGGAAGTAGCAGTGTAGTAAAAGGCTCAGTGTCTCAGAGGCAGCATCATTCGTTATAGCTGTGAACTTAGACACTGACCTACATACTGTACCTGGTCCAGTGCTGCTGGTGAGAGAGGATGTGGAGAAGAACAAAGCTTCACTATACAGCAAAAGAAAAACTCTTCACATCAGAATATCAATGATTATTCTGATCATTCACTTGAGTAAAGGCACCAATACAGAAACCAAGAAAAAAAAAAAAAATATATATATATATATATAACAAATAAAATGCTGACAATGAAATACTGTAAAACAGCTTTGAAAAATGAATAATAACAATAATACAAATAATTAAATAGATGACAAAAGTCAATAAAATCTTATCATCCATCCATTCTCACCATATCCTAACTAACATTAGGCGAGCAGCAGGGTACACCCTGCACAAGTCAGGATAAAAACACACAATAATAATATTTTGACTGATGCTATTTATGCATTGTCCATCTTTACATACAGTCTATAGTGCAGACTAATAATCTGTGTTTCATGCATGTTTGAAAGTGACGCTTACATTTTGTACATTTATAAGAACTTTGTGATTAGAATGTTTTCACCAATTGGATCAATGTCAGTGTTTTTCAAGTTTTTGGTATGCAGTAATCTCAGACCACCTCCCCCATATTTGACTTTATGGGATTTCTTTCATATTCAAATGTATAATTAAATCCAGGTAGTAAACATCGTTTAATAAGACTCTGTCCTCTTCCTTGCCAGAGGTTTGTGATCAACTTAATGCATTTTCTAGTACTAAATAAATGATAAGACCGCAGCAGGCAGCTCGTTTCAGAGAAAAACAGCCACAGTTAGAGACTCACCAGAATTAAGAGAGTGACAATATTGACTGTACATTCACCAAGTGGCCAGAATCATGAACATGACATTATAATAAATGATAATGTTGCTTCATAACTGCAGGATGTTTTCTAACACATTCATTTTATCTCTATCACTCTTCTAACTGTGTGTGTGCATCTGTCTTTCAGCAAACAGTAGTGAAAGTACCTGGTGATCATCACATCCACTTGAATGATGCTGAGCTCGTCGCTCCACTGGTGTCGGACTTCCTGCAGACCAATGTGTGTGCGCAGTCGGACAGACTGACAGATGTACCGACATCTAAGTTATAGAAAACACACAAATGCAACAAACTTAGCCAGCGCAGTCTGTCATCAACTGTTTTATAAATGTCTTATGGGCATTTTTACGTTGTTTTATTTATACTGTAGTGTTTTAATTGAACCTATCTGGCACATGTGATTTAAAATATATTTATCTATCTATCTATCTATCTATCTATCTATCTATCTATCTATATATAGATTTATACTGATGATGGCGTGATTTTTCACATCAAGTTCTTCTTAAACTCTAGTTCATCTGTAAACTACTGAAGGAGGGGATCAATGAAATGCAGCGTCAATGTGTTTTTGACACAGTTTGTATTTTTTTACTCACTGATCAAGTGAATAATCTTGTTCATGATTCCATTCAATGAGTCACATCTGCATCAGAGGTCAACAGCAGGTTTTAATGCAGTGCTTTGTGTATTTGTATTCAAACAGTAGAATAACACTTTTAACACAACATTGCTCTGAATCTTCTTGTTATTTACAGTTTGAAAGTAGGAGCACAATAGCGTAAATGCCCTACAGCCGTTTGCCTCTGCCGACCAGTCGAGTTACTGATGTGGGTCTTGGGTTCATCCTCTGAGGACCAGGAATGTTTGGGCTGAAGAAAGATGGTGTTTATTTACACACAATCTATACACCGATGAAGTAATCAGACAGAAATATTGTTATAAGAAATGTCAGAGCTTCACCCAGAAGAAATGAGTGGAATGAAGAGCAGCTGCTGAAGTCTGTGTTCAGCTCGATCTGCAACAGAATGTTTGAAATGCTCTGTGATGTGTTTGAAGTCTGCTGCCAGGATTAAATATTTCATCAGATGTAGTACGGTGTCTCTGAGTTGTGTGTCCTCATGTTTAGTCTCGAAGGTTAGTGAGCAGTGGGAAGGAAAGGTGTGAAGGCTGAGGAGTACTGTAGATCGTGTTTACTACATGGTTTGACACATTACCTCCTGTTTGTGTCTTGGCTTATTTATCAGCAGGTTTACACAAAAACTACTGAACCAATTTGCACCAAACCTGTTGGAAGGATGGGGCCTGGGCCTCTAACTCATTAGATTTAGGTGTGGATGCGGTTTAACCTATGTTTTATGACAAATAATTCATCAGAGCTATCAGACAAAAACTTCCTCTTCTATTGTTATATTTCTACTGAAAGAACTCATCAACCATGTATAGGATTAATGAGCCTTATGTGTGCTCTCTATAAGTGCCATTTGTATTGTATCAACCTTAATAACAGGCAAAGGGTGACACGATTTATTAGATTCCATTTATACTGTTAGACCAAAGCTAAATAAGAAAAGAAAAAAGACTTTAAAATATAACAAACAACCAAAAGAGGCAAAAATCACTCAGTCAAAATTTTGTTTTACAAATATATAAAATTTATTTATTTTACAAGCCCCCCCCCAAAACAGGCACTCTCAGTTACTAATGTAACTAGAATATCACTCAGTAGAATGCATCCCTCCCCTTTTTAGACTTTCACCAGGGAATAATTCATGGATCTTGATGAAAGGGGGGAACTGATATCTGTAAGTGTGTGAAATGCAATGTGCTCTACCTTGTGCCATCCTAGTTATCTAACAGTGTGTTTACTTTAACTTAGCAGATGACTGGGTTTTAGCAAGTTGAATCTTTGAAGTGAGTATACACACTGAGTTATGTATACCCCAGAGGAACAAGTCCTGCCCCACTTCCAAACTAACCTGTGTCCCACAAGCCTTTGAACGTTTCTTTCATCAGTCTTTGTACAAAGCTGAAACACGATGCTGGGGAATTCTGGCCTCATTCTGAAATAAACAGGTGTATCTACCAAGCTACACATTTTTTTCACAACTAAGAGCAAAAAACACACAGCTCCCACGAGCTGTTACATCATCCAATCCATGTTAAAGCCTGAATCCATCAATGGTTTTCAGCTCCTTTTTCCACTCACTGTCGCCAGGAGGCTGAATCCTTATGGTCCACTGTCCTTCAGCAGCCGATCAGCTGCAGACTGTGATCAAGTGGATGCCTTTAGATAAACATTTAGAAGAAATCACCTCTGAGGCGACTCCAAGCACAAACAAGAAGAAGATGAGATCAATTGAGTAAATCATCAGATCAGAGAAACGGGGCCAATCAAAAGGATTCATTTTCTCATTTACTGATGGATTAGAGACGAGACAAGTCTCCATCTTAGTGTAACTGTTTTAATTGATTGAGCTCCATGAATGTGACTGATTGTTGTTTTGTAATTAAATGAATCATGTGATTTTAAAGTGTTTTGAATCAATGACGCATTGGAATCAGTTTGATTTAGAGTTGGAACGATTAGTTGACTGTCAGAGGATAAATAAGTCTAAAGATATTTTCAGCTGGTTTAACTGGTCAAATCTTTAATTTTATTATGTCAAACACCCTGCCGTCTCTATTAGGTGAATCTGACAAAACCCTCCAAAATGTCTAGATTGTTTATATTCAACTGTTCTCCAACACCCTCTGTAAATTTTATCTTTAAAAATAAAGGTCAAGGTGCTCTACATAAAGAAGTGTGGATGGGATAATAATGAATCCTTCAGTTTTAAAGTTTTCAAATGAACTATATTGAAAATAAAATTATATACGATTGAATGTAAAGTGTTAGGACTGTAATTCGTGGCATACAATACACTGTACTTAAACTTGTTCTTATACCTAACCTTTTATATATTACAGTACTCCCTTAGCTGTATTCGACATCACACATACATGAATGCACTGTGCTCATAAGAAACTGTGACCTATGCCCTAGTAAGAATTCAATCAGCTGCCCCAGGTTCTGAAGGGCAGATAGAAAATGCGCATGCTTACGCACACAGAACACACAGCCGTTAAAGCAGGAACACAATATTCCTCACTCCAATCTACAACAACACCGTCAAGGCTTGTTTTTAAAACACAAAACCAAAACACTATCAGAAATGTCAAGAGGCTGGGGACCACGCCTGTGCACCAGCAAGGGAAAGCCAAAGTCTAATACTACAGCGACTCCCCCTCGTTATTGACCAATGAAGCTTGACCTACTATTATAAGTAATGCACCCGCCGTCCGTTCGGGCGACTCTTGACCTCCCCGTGCTACTGATTTGACCGGGGCTGTGCGTTGAGTGCCCATAGCTATGCTGTAATTTCCATTGCTTCTAAATAAATAAATAAATACTTGTTGAACCAAACCGAGACTCTTCTCATATCTCGGGATAAAAGAACATGACAAAAATTGCTTAAATCCCAAATCCCTAGAAGAAAATACTGATAGTATGAGCTCAGTTTCTTCAGTGGCAGCTACACTGAAAACATTTTATATTGAATTTACTAAATTTTATTATGTCAAGGGGTTGCAGAGGATAAATGTATTTAATTTAGTTTTAATTTAGTTTACATGCTTTTTTAAGTTGACTGAACTAAATTAATATATTATTATTATTATAATATCATGTAAGTCAGTATATAGTATATTTCTTAGTTTAAAAATCAGACAATTTTAACAAATATATAGATGCAGTTCTGATTATACTGTACAGCGGCGTCGTTTTAATGAGACCTGAGGCTTTCTTTTTGTATTTTTAAACAAAGGAAAGCCAAACTTTAAGCAGCCCACATTAAAGAACAGAGGGAAGTGAAATATACACAAACATTATGTCCATTTAGCCAAAAATTGTTTTTCAACTGCGTCCCTTCACAGCCGAGGAGGCTGCCTGTGAGACCCAGCGGAGGGAAAGTAGTTCGCATGGAGTCTGCACGCACCGGAAGTGCGCAGTGAAGTTTGTAAGTTGTAGCAAAGATGCCAGCGTCAGGACCTCAGCTGGAGAGAGAAGGTGAGAAAGTTTGAATAATGATCATGATAATAATCCGCGCTGCGTGAAAGTGTTTCCTTCAGTCTGATTTAGGGTTAGGGTTAACACGGTGGTGTTGTGCTGTGTTGCTCTGTTGTTATTGGGTGTTGTGTTGTGTTGTTTTCTGGTGTTTCGTGGTCCAGTGTCGGAGCTCTCAGTTCCAGTCCCATGGGGAGAGATCAGAGGTAAGGTCTGGGGTCCTGATCAGGGCCCTCCTGTGCTGTGCCTGCACGGCTGGGCTGACAACTGTGGTTCATTCAACACCCTCATCCCCCTGCTGCCCAAAGGTAAATCATGACGACAAGACTACAACAACACGTTCAGTGGTTGCGAGAAATCAATGCGTTAAATCAGGGCTACGCATTGGACTGCAAGGTGACTGCATTTACATATAAACATGCTATGTTTGAGTCTTATCCTGTTTTTTTAAAGGGGGTTGTATTTCCATGGAACTTTTAAAAACCTGCTTGTTCCATGTTTGCATGATTCTAACAGAATCCACCCTGCAGGGTGTCACCATCTCTCACCTCTACCAGGATCACAGTCAAGTTACGTTTAGCCGTGTCTCAAAGAATGTCAGACGGGCGGAAACGTTTTCAAAGTTGTTTAAAGAAAGTTTTTATCACGCTCTCAATGTCTGTAGTCAGAATAATCAGAAATCATTTTTAATAAGTTTATTATCTTAAGTATTAAGTTTGTATGCATGGAAAAAATAAAAGTTGCTGTCACAGTCTGTTAGCACGTCAACGTATTGTTGAACTGTTTATCAGTCATTGTTTTCAAGCCAGTGAAAAGGTCAAGCCAATTCAAGCTTGACATTTTCACTTAAACCAGGATTAGTTTAGCCAGTTTGGTGGAATACCCTCCAGGTTAAGGTTTACTCGCAACAGAATATCCAGGTTTCTGTTGGAGGGCTCCAGGCACAGGCAGCATATTCAGGTTTCTCAAAACAGTAAAACCTGATTACAACCAGGACACTAGTTTGCATGTAAAGTTATTTAATCAGTAGATTATAGTGGTTCAATGGGAAGTCCGTCTCTTTTAAAATGATCAGATTTGTCTCAGCTCAGCAACAAGAGCTGCTCTTCATTCATTATCATGTCCGACTTTTATAATCCTAAAAATAATTATGTTTGGTATACTCTTATATATTTGACCCTTTTTTTTTTTTTTTTTACCTATAGTCAATAATAAATTACTTAACTCTTTCCCAGTAATTTTTACCAAAGAAAATATGGACCCATGAAATAAATTATAACTGGGATCACTTTAATGTGTGGTGTGTGACTGAGGCCCTGTTCATCCTCTCAGAGTGCAGATACGTGGCGGTGGACCTGGCAGGTCACGGCCGCTCGTCGCACCGTCCTCCTGGAATCTTCTACTCTGCACTCGAGTACGTGGCGGATGTTCTCAGAGTCGCTGGGGGTGAGTGCGATGAATCCTGCTGCATGATGTGTGAAATTAAATTATTCATTTGTCTCCCCATTGATGTCTTCATAATGGATTACCTTATTTTATCTTAACTCCTGCAGCTCTGAAGCTGAGGAAATTCTCCATCATAGGCCACAGTATGGGTGAGTGCACCACCAGGACACAACTGATCACAATCTGTGTGTTGTATACTTTGCTGTGTTGAAAAAGTGAAAGTGTAAATAACATGAAGCCTCTTTTATATTTACAGGTGCAGACATTGCAGGGATGGTGAGTGGCTGTTTGTCCTCAGGCTGATGTGTAAACACACACTGTTCTGCTGTGTTTCCTCATGAGGTATCATCCTGTTGTACATTGTGTTTCCACAGTTCGCTGCACTGTATCCTGAGATGGTGGACACTCTCGTGTTCTTGGACTCTTATGGATTCTTACCAACGGATCCGGTAAATTTATTTACACCTTAGTCTCAGAAACTCAGAAAGGTTTGAGTTGCTTAAAGGAATAAAATATGGGCCAATAATGAATCCTTTAATTGTTAAATTCTTCAAATTTAATATATTGAATATAGAATAATATATCATTGAAATTAAAGTCCCTCCGATTTGCTAATTAAATACAAAAATTACACCTGACCTCAGTTGCTCCAGTAACAGCCACAGTGCTTATAGTTAGTATATAGAGAGGTAAAATAATGTATTTTATTGTGTTGTACCACAGGATCCTATGTAAATTGTTCTTTCCAAAGTGAAGGTCTAAGTGTTGCTTCAAGGAAGGAAAACAACCTGGGGCAATGAGTCTGTCTTTTATTTATATTGTTGGCTCTAAGTATATATTGACAATAAACTAATCTATAATATAAGTAAATAAATGAATGTAAAGTCCAATTTGCTCAAGCTCCATAATCCTTAGAATGAATGCAGGTGACATGACCTCAGTGATATGTAGTATGTACTAATATGTTAGTTTATAGTATAGAGGAAGTTGTGTTTGTTGAATAAGAAAGTCAAGTGGTGAAAAACGATCCCTGCAGTGATATTGCATCGTGCCTCAGTTATACTCTCTCTTTACTCTGAAACATTTATATTTTAATAAGAGCTCTAGTTTTTTACCTAATGACCTCATCTTTCTTTTCTATCTCTTCCTGCAGAAAGAAATCTGCAAGGTGTTGAGGCAGGGGACAGATGAGATGATTCAGTTTGAAAAAAAGACAGAAGAAAAGAAGAGAGATTACACTTACGAGGAGGCGGTTAAGAGGTATCATACTTTCCCAGCAGTTGGTTATCACCCCTGTAATCGGCCCTGTTTGCTTGTTTTGTTTGTTTGTTTCTAAGCAAGGTTGTGTGAAAACTTGGAGGAAGGGTGTGGTATTAGTCAGGAGAGAACCTATTAAATGTTGGTGTGGGTCTGACTCGGGGGGGTGGATCCATTTCTTTCCCTTCTAACATTGTAAGGATTTCTTTAAGGGTAATTCATGAGCAAATCTGACATGTTCTGGAGACTATATTTTATGAGTGTGTACACTTTGGTGTAGATGCAAATAAAACTCCTGACCGATTTCATTTAAATGTCGTTTGACTGTTGGGCCTTTGGACATATGACTTGGTCTAAATATTGGAACAGTGCTATGTCAAATAGACTTTACCTACTTGCTAATAAACATGAATAACAGCTCCAGACCAAAACCCTTAAAAAGGAGGATTATTCTCTTCTTTGTAAAGTTTCTTAATCCCATTTTGTCATTGTTTTCAGGGACGTTTAGGTGACCAGTGCTGAACAGATGCATCCAGAGATATGTGCTCTACTGAGTGTCATTCTAGTTTTAAAAGGAATATTCGACTTGTTGTAGCTTGGCCTGTATACTCAAAATACTTTATTTCCTTCAGGCTCTTGGATGCAAATCCCACTCTGTCTGAACAGTCTGCGCACATCCTGTTAGAGCGAGGTCTGGTGCAGGTTGAAGGAGGTACGTCTTTATCTCTTCTTCTCCCCCTCGGTGAGGAATAATCTCACTGTGCCGGCAGCTGACTGTGTTTCTCTTCAGCAGGTTTTGTGTTCTCCAGAGACCTGCGGGTTAATTTTGTAAGTGACTTTTAACCTCCTGAACCCTGCACCACATTCAGCACTTTCCTCTCTTATTCAACACACCGGGGGTTTTATCATTCAGCCCCATAAATGAAAACATGTCTTTGTTTTCAGAAAAACATATACCGCTTCACTTTGGAGCAGAGTCTGGAGATGCAGTCGAGGATTCAAGCCTCAGTTTTAGTTCTTCTGTAAGATATCCACTCACTGTATCATATCTATAACGCTGTTTTCAGACATGAACTCCTGAAAGTGTTTGCAAAAATTGGGTCCGGCCATTTTCAGAACTTTGCCTTTCACATATGAAGAAAATGAATGCAGGAGAGTGTCGGGGTCAGACGTGTTCACAACAACGGGAAAATGTCCATTCCATTCAGATGAGGGGTGTTATCTGGGCAGATCTTCCAGGATGCACCGCATGATGTATACATTCTGTGGCGGAAATCAACAGCAGAGTCAGGTGTGGTCGTTGTCTGTCCAAGTTGACGTCTTCGATGGCATTGACACGCCCACTCACTTGCGGGGAAAGTTCCAGAAACTGACAAGGACAGCAGCCCCTCTTGACAATTTCAGGAAGTTCAGGAGTTCAGTGCATGTCTGAAACCAGCGTATCAATAAGTGAATGTCACCTTCATCCTAGTTTCTTCTTCTTTTTTCCAGAGCACAAGGCGGCGTTGAAAGAAGATTTTCCGAACCAGCCCAAAAGAAATTCACCCCAGCTCTTCTTCAAAACTTTCAGGACAGAAATGTGGGTTTAGCATCTAGATATGTGCTTGAGCTGGTTTGATATATATGTCCAGTTGATTTCCCTGCATTTCTCTTTCCCTCAGCACAAGGTGGTGACGGTACCTGGCGATCATCACGTGCACCTGAATAACCCTGAGGTCATCGCTCCGATTTTGACCAACATCCTACAAACTAAAGTGTTGTCATTGTCAACCAAGCCGGAGCACAAGTTATAAAATAAAGTCTCCAACACGCTGTCCACAGTTCCATTCTGTTCTCCACTTGTCTGTAAGATCAACCTGTGCTACTGTATTAAAGCTACCGTGAATTGTTCCTCAATGTAACATACTTAAAAAATTTATTAAATTAAAAATAAATTTTGTATGGGCAAAATTCCCTTGTCTGCCTGACAGTCCTCGCTGAGGGAACAAAAGCACATAAGAGCTTCTTGAAAGGTAAGACCCGCCCCTGCAGTGTGTTGTGATTGGCTGTAAATTGTATTCTGAACATCCAATGACATCAGTGGTTACAGTTGGTCACCTGGAGGTTTTAAAGGGCGGATGTCTACACATACTGTTGGGTTTTGTTTACACATGAAGTAGAAGGATCACCAGATAAAGTGAGATGTCATCTACAATGGAACAAGAAGGTAGGATTTTTTTTTTTTTACTCTCCAAAAACTTTTCTGGAGACATGGATATTTTCAATTGCTGTGAAACCCAGTTAGTTTATTCGATCATGAAATATCTGTAAGGACTTTGAGCTGCACGCTGACAGCTGTTGTGTGTCCAGTGTCGGAGCTCTCTGTTCCTGTGGCATGGGGAGAAATCAGATGTAAAGTCTGGGGTCCTGATCACGGCCGTCCTGTGCTCTGCCTTCACGGCTGGGCCGACAACTGTGGTACATTTGACTCCCTCATTCCCCTGCTGCCCAAAGGTAAATCACGACACACCAGAGCAGATTCATTCAATGTTCAGTAATCAAGGTTTTGGCGTATGACAGCGATTATAGCTGTGTTTGAGATCCTTAACAACACCGACTGCAAACAAAGACGGACCTCACCTCTACCCTCAGGCCGTGGAGAGGAGCCGTGGTATCGAGGTCCCGCCGATACACATGCTTGACCAATCGCCAGTCACTCTCAGCTGTCAATCATGATATTTAACCCCGTTTTTATAGCATCAAATAACTAATTAAAACCAAAACCTACCAGAAAAGGAGCATATGGACAAACAGAGACATTTTCTTTGAGATAAATGTTAACGTGTGCTTTTCTAGTTTGATCCATGTGCGATCTGCTAACATGGAGGAGGTGGGGCTTATGACCAATATTGTGGCCTGCCACCAGGGGGCAATCATCTTTATAAACAGTCTATGTTTGGAAAAGAAAATATAAGTATTGAATCTTAGGGAAAACTACATCAGAGTATTAGGGCCACATTGAACATTTTTTTCCACATATATCTTAAACAATATTTGATGTCATAATATTACAGGAAGACAGTAGTAATTGAGAATAAAGTTATAATATTACAAGGATAAAGTCATAACTTGAAAAGAAAAAAAAAGGCATTATACTATGAGAATAAATAACCCTCTATATAATGTCAATAGTTCAGACTGAAGCCGGCTGGGGTTCCCATTCCTCCATGTTGTTTCTGAGCTGTCTGAGATGTGTTTGATTCAAAGCTCTTTCTGTGCTACCGCTCAGAGAACAGATATGTGGCGATGGACCTGGCAGGTCATGGTCGGTCATCACATTTGCCTGGTGGAGCTTTCTACACGTTTCCTTCGTATGTCGCAGATGTAAGCAGGGTCGTTGATGGTGAGCAAGTGCATGAAGCTGCAGGGCATCTTTTAGCAATTAGTTTCTTTTGTGGCAGTAAAACCAATGCTGTTATACAGCAGTAAGAACAACTCGATTAAATTAGATGTGATGTTTTTGTGAAATGACTCCCACAGGTCTGCAGTGGACTAAATTCACCATCCTAGGCCACAGTATGGGTGAGTCACACTCTGCAGATGAAATAAAACGCCACTGATACTCACATCCCACTTTCACATCACCAAACATCAAACCCTGTAAAAAGACCTGATCAGAGCCATGTTAATAAATGTGAGTGTGGAGTGATTAGTCAGACAATCCTGGATCAACCAGTGATTTGATTGATTCATTGACAGACAATATATCACCAACTATTCTGGCAATGATCACTTATTTAAGACACGTGTCTCAGTCTTCCTCAAACACTTCTACAATATATCGTCACTTTTTATTGTTTATGTGCTGGAAGTTGTGTTCAGAGCTTTTTCTGAATGGTCTGTGGTGCAGAGTTAAGTTAGAAAACTTTGTGTTCATCCTACCTGGTTTATCTGCAATGAAGATTATATTGTAAATGTTTTTCATAGAAGAACTTTCTTTATTTTCCCATGTGTGGCTTAATATATATATGTTTGAATGATTTACATAACTGGTGCTTTTTTCCATGCGTTGCATATCGGCTATTGTCAAGCAGAGTAGATGAACCATTCAAGAGATATGTGTTCCACATGCAGACAAATTAATTGTTTGTTCACTCTCTTACAGGTGGTAATATTGGTACAATGGTAACTAAGATGCATCATATACAACTTATCACTGTTTTCACACGACATACAAAGACTATTTCTGCTGTATTTTCTTGAGCAGTGTCACAGCATGTGTTTTCCACAGTTCACCGTCATGTACCCTGAGATGGTGGAGGCTCTCATACTGCTGGACGTGTTTGGATTTTTGCCGACAGCTGTGGTACTAAGTGTTTTTTTTTAAATAATCAATATAGATGGTCTAATGATAATAACTTTATCAGCAACATTATTCCATTATTCCCTGGTCATGGTTCTGCCTCTGTCAGTAGTTTGTGACTTCACCGCCTCATCTTCTCTGTCTCTTTTCCTGCAGAAAGAAGTATCTGAGAAAGTGAGGAACGGAATACATGAGATGATTCAGTTTGAAAATAAGACGGAACAGATGAAGAAAGCTTACACTTACAAGGATGCGGTAAAAAGGTATCCTACTACCCCAGTTGTTGGTTATTTCAAAAAAGAATATTAGACTTCTTGTAGCGTGGTCTGTAAACTCAGCTGTGGCTCAAAATACTTTATTTCCTCCAGGCTCATGGCTGCAAACCCGACTCTGTCTGAACAGTCTGCGCACATCCTGCTCGAGCGAAGTCTGGTGCAGGTTGAAGGAGGTACGTCTTTATCTCGTCTCCTCCTGTCAGTGAGGAATAATCTCACTCTGCGTCCTCTCACCTCCCGACACCTGATTGTGTTTGTCTTCAGCAGGATTTGTGTTCTCCAGAGACCTGCGAGTTAAAATTGTAAGTGACTTTTAACCCTCCACCACATACACCTATTTTCTTTAAAAGGCATTTAGCACTTAGCTTGTACAGTACATGTGTGATTTCAGAACCACATACTTCGGCTCACTTTCGAAACGTGTCTGGAGATGCAGCCGAGAATAAGAGCCTCTGTCCTGATCATTCTGTAAGTGATTAGCCATTATACTGAACTGGATGCATTGTCATGTTAAAGAAAAATTAAAGACAAATGAAAATTCACTCATTATCCACTCAACACTAAGCCGAAGGATGGGTGAAGTGTTTGAGTCCACGAAACACTTCTGGAGTGTTTCTCAACCGGATATCGTGGTGGTCGAACAATCAACCACCACGATATCCGGTTGGTTAGCCATCACATAGGCCATAAAATTCATTGTAACAATTTCCGAAATCTCTGTTTTTCTAGAGCAGACAAAGGCCTTACCAAAACGGTGTTGAATGTAGACCAGAAATTTATCTCTGCAATTCTTCAAGGTTGGCATGATGGAAATGTGAGTGAATCTTGGAATGGGCTCGAAATAGAGGCTTGGAATGAGTTAAATGGTTTAAGTTTGATAAAGTGATAAATTGACAAAGGTTATGCATCAAGACAACGATTACCCTGAAGTGACCAAACTGCGTTCATTATGTCTGCATGTGTGAGAGACCCTGCAAAAGATTGTATTCTTTAGTTTTTTATTTATAGTTTGCAGAACATCATAGAGAAACTTTAGTCAATCAATCAATCAAGTTGTATCGGTATAGCACGTTCTCACCAATCACAATTTGCCTCATAGTGCTGAACAAGGTGCAACGTCCTCTGCCCTTAACACTCGACTAGAGTGAGGAAAAACTATAAAATGAAAACATTTTAACTTGGAGAAAATATAATATAAAACTAATATTTTTGCACGTTTTCTTACTCATGTTCATTTCTCTTTGTTTCACCAGCACACGGTGGTGACAGTGTCAGGAAGTCATTATGTCCATCTGAATCATCCTGAACTCGTCGCTCCAGTAGTTTGTGACTTCCTGCGGACCAAAGTGTTTTCACAGCAGCCAGCATAGTAGACAGAGACACACACACACACACGCCGACACATTTTCACTGTGACATTTCACACTCTGGGTGTCGGTGCACTCTCCTCATATTGACTCATCGCGCTCATTATCATAATATTGTGCGGTTGATTCCCCTCCAGATGTGTTACTGTTTGAACACAACCACAAAGTTCCTGCAGTGACTTGGAATGATTATGTTTTTCGTGCGTAAACCTCCAGTGAACGCACAGTTTTAACAAAGTGAAATAGCTGCTCATTAACATTTACATCAGTGTGACAACGCATTCACATTCATTACACAAACAGGCGCAGAGTGGATATGTTTTTATTGTGTCGCCTAACTGTCTTTAGTTTTCATAATTTTACAACATTTTGGTTACATTTGAAAACTACTGGCTTTGAGTCTTCTCTACTTCTGTTTTGTCATCTTGATAAATGTTGGTGGACCGTGACAACACCAGGGGGCAGCACTGGGAACAAGTCTGGTAATATTGTCCCTTTGTTTGTTGATTGGTTGGTTTGTCATGATTATGCATGATCTTTTTGGACACTTGATTTTTTTGATGGTCTCTCTATGCTCTTGTGTTTGAGCTCCTTCATTTTGTAACCTCATTCCTTCCCACCTGTGCTAATGTGTCTCACCTGTATTCAACTATTATTAGCGAGATTCCAATTTAACAGATTTCCACGAAACTTCGTAGAAGGATGTGGAATGGATCCCACTGGGTTCTGGTGCAGATCTGGATCAGGGGTGGATCCACATTCCTTAACATTGTGAGATGTTTCACCTTTTTACCGCAGGAATAATGAATTGATGTCTTTATGAAATAAAAAACTGTAATCATTTGACTTTGTTTGTCTTTGTCTAAAATTAGAGTGATACGCTCTTATTTTATGTACCTCATGAACCGGGATGTCATGTTTCATCTGTTTGGAGATGTCACAGCTCTGTATGTGACTTGTTGAGGAATTTGTATGCCACTATATATTATGTATATATTGTATATTACACATTATATCTGTACAGGAGAATAGTGCCTGTCTGATTCCACAGATACTCCCTTCTCTCTCCAAGCAGTACCAAAGGTCAGGTTATAACCTACGGTGCATTGTAGTGTCTACGCTTAGAGACTTTCATATCCAACTCAGATGCCCCAGACAGAGATGCACCAACTTCAACTCTTTTCACCAGTGGCAAGACATAAGGACACAATGGGATTTAGGAATGCATACTTTAGGCTTAACTATCCAATAGGATGCAAACACCTACATGCAAAATATAGAGTGACAGAAATTCTAGCCTTTCATGGATGTGCTGTTAGAATGGGTGACGCAGGTAGAGGGAGATATACTGGGAATGCTGTGGAAGACATCTTGAGACTCCGGTGTGACATTTGCTCATGTTACTCTGTTACCAGTTGTTTATTGTTCCACCTTCTGGTCTCCTTGATGCATCAAGTCTACAATGAAATCTTCTGCATGAGACATCAGCTGCTGCCTGAGTTCTCCTTTCACCAGCTCCCAGAAAACTTCCATAACAAAGCTGATCTGTTTAACTGCTTTTCACAAATCCGCTGCCTGTGCAGAAGAGCTAAAAATGGCATTTAAAAGAATATGACTACTTGTCATTATGTAGGCCATCATCACCATCATCATCATCATCTTTGGATGCACTCCTTTGTCCTGGAAGCAGTAAGACAAAAAGAAAAAACTCAGAGCTGTTATTAGACGAGCTGACTCACATGAAAATATCCCCTCTCTCTCTCAATGTCACATAAACTGTGTGATGGCCTCCGTGTTAAATGGAGTGGAATTGATTTTACGCAGCAGGCAGCAAGGCGGTGAGCATCCAGAGACATCTGAAGGGGCTTGCTTCTCCCCCTTCTCCTCTCTCCTCTCCTCCAACCCTCTCACCCCCAAAAAATGATTGTAGTTATATAAGTTTTCCCTCCCACTCCCTCCATCCTCTTCAGCCACCCGCGTTGTCATGGCAACGCCACCCCTCCCTTTTGAACGTCACAGCCAGGAGCTGGAGGATGAAGCCGCAGCGTGCAGCCTCCTCTGTCTCTCGTGCCTCTCAGAGAACACCTGTGATTTGCTTTTCTTCCGCGGTCTCACGCGCAACAGTGGGAGCTGCAGCGCTGGAAGTGATCTGATGATTGCCTCGACTCGCAGCTGCCGTGCATCACTCCCACCCTCAAACGCACAGAGACTGCACTGATTCAGCAGCGTCTACAGGTAACACGCTTCCCTCTACTATCGTGCACTATTTCGAATGCAGGGATGCAACCACTGTGTTTGTTGTGCAAGTTAAAAATCATATATTTCAGAGTGTTAAGAAATCCTGTTCATTCCTGTGCCCCGTCCTGTATTTGTGATTGTAAGGAGGGTGCAGGAGGGATTTCTGAGCAGCGAGTGCCAATAATGGGACACTGAGATGCTGCAGTTTGTCATGCATGACACTGAACCCAGCAGAAAGGGAGTGTTTGCAATAAGTACAACTCTGCTCATCTAAAATCTCTCCTCTCCATCCCCTCTTCCCTCATGTCTCTCCTCCCCTGTCTCCTCATCCATCCATTTTTTCTTCTGTCCTCTCCTCCTCCTCCACCCTTCCCTCCTGTCTCTCTTTGCCCCTGACAGCAGTGATGTCCTGGCTGTTCCTCGACTGGTTTGTCCCCCTCTACCTGCTGGTGTCGGTTCTGGTCCTGGCAGGCTTCGGAGCGTGCCTGTACTTCCTAGAGCCTGGGCTGCAGGATGCCCACAAGTGGAGCAGCAAAACAGTCCGGCATCACCCGCTGGTGGCCAGTGTGAACTGCAGAGATGATGATAGCAATGCCCTCATATGATCAAGAGGGCGAGGCGGCAGGGGCCATCTGGACAAGGGGTGCTGCCGGGACACGGGAGGGATGGAGGCCAACACCTTAAAAGATGGAGAAAGAAAACGGGAGAGACAAAGGATGGAGGAAAAGATTATTTGATATTTCAAACCCTGTCTGATCATTCCAACTTTTCTCTCATGTCTGTAGATTTGTACTGTAGGCATCAGGGGAAGCTGAAGCAGTGGGGGATTTAAAGATTTTTTTTAAATGCACATAGAGGAGACGACCACATGCTGAAGGAGATTGTGAGTTTATTGGAGGACATGTTGCCCTTTAGAAATGTTTGTAAATCTCATGCCATCTTATACTTGTGCCAACTTTGACATACATTTTGTATTTCCACAATCACTTTGCGTATTTCATGGAGTTTACTTATATTGTGCAATTAACCATTGAAGTGAAGGACATAAGTGCAATGAGGGTTTTTAAATCCTCTCTGTGGTGATGGCAGCTGCTGAGACGCTTGTGGATTGTTACAGTGCCACCGTGCCAAAATGGTGTGGTAGTGACTTTAATAGAACAATATGTGCGGAATAAACACAAGTGATCTATTCAAGGTGCCAAGATTATCTTAGATTGACCAAGATGACAGAAAACAAGTATTTGGTAATGCTCCAAGTGTATATATTTTGATTTCCATTGTTTTTATTTGACGGCATGGTGAGGAAACTGTCATATCATATGCTTCTTTTGTCCATACAAAAATAAAACAGTTCAATCCTCATTTCTTTGTGTTTAATGTGTCTGTGTAATTATGAAGTTATTATAATACCTGAGATTTGTGGAGTGCATGTGCGCCATGGGTAGAGCGTGACTACATCTATAATACTAAACGCAGTCCTTCTATTTAATATTATTGAATACTTCGAGCAATGCTTCTTATACGTCTACATCTAGATCTTTTGATGACAATAAACTTTTGAATACAGGAATTTTGCTTGCATTTCAGCATTTCGACATTGTTATATTGCTACTTGTTACGTTTTCCACCGCTGTGATTACACGGCACATTGACACTTCACAGACAGATGTCCGACCCACCGAACAACAGAAGCGACCAGAGTGGGAGTGAAACAGTGAGGCCTTAGTGTCAAGGAATGGGGAGAATGGCACTTCTGTGCCCACCACTTCCTACTGCTCTGTCCCCCCGTCTCACACTCGTTGACTTATTAACTCACTCAGACTGTCAACAACAGCGACACAGCGTCCAGCTGCAGGTTAGTGTCTTATTTCCTCATTTTTAACTTTAAACAACTCGTATTTTTCATCATATATTTTCGTTATTCAGTTGAATTGATGGTGGCAGTGCTCTACCCGTCAATATATTTCAAATTGCAGTGTTTGAAAGTGTACCTTTACCGAAGTACATTTTCAAAGTATACTTTACATTATTAGTTCCCTTGAATTCTACTTTCAATTTTGCATGTCATCATTTTATATATATATATATATATATATATATATATATACATATGTCATATATATATATATATATATAGGGGACTTTCAATACTTTAAGCATATACCTACTGGGGTATTTTAACTGTGTTGCTGCTATTTTTATTCAAGTAAAGCATCTGAATATTTCATCCAGAGACTGAGACAAAAGTTCAGTATTTATCTTGTAGCCTAATTTTCCTCTTTGTTTTCGTCTCCTTCTTATCTAACTTTTCTAAAACAGGATGAGTGTTTATGACCGTCTGGCACCTTTGATGCCTCGAGTGTCTTCATCTTCCAGACAAATGGGGGAACATCCATCTGCCAGCTTGTCACCTCCTCTCTCGCTCTCTTCTCCTGTTATTAAAAAGAAAATGATTCAGATCCCCTCATTTGATGAGAAGGGACTCACAAAACAGAAAAGCACTGACAGGTAAGATAAGTTGCAGCTCATATCCCAGCTCGTTTATTCTTATGTAACAGTGTAAATATTCTACTGAATTAATTTATAGTTCACGCATCTTCTCCCTCTTTTGGTTCCAGATTATTTGTTCCAATTTGTTCCTCTGAGACATCCAGTCAGCCCTCTTGGATTAAATCATGTCAAAGAATCCAAGGAGAAAGAGCTTCAACGCTTCCAAGAGCCAAACCCAAAACATGCAGCTCTCCAACTTTTTCTAAAAAGCCCAGTTTCTCCATTTGTCCTGCTCCGAATCCAAATTCCTCTCCCACTGCCTCCTATCTGAAGCCAAAGCCAAGTGATTCGCTCCATCTCCCCCCCTCACAGTGGAGTGATCTTTCTCCGTTACTGCACCAGCCTCAGCTGCAGCCAAGTGTGTCTCCGACTCTGACTGTCCCAACACCCCGACTGAGTCCTTCTCCAACGTCCCTGTGCCAAGGGGAGAGTGGGAAGCAGATCTCTCCTGTTGCAACAGAAAGACGTGCTAGATCTATTAACATCTCGAATACAGAAGTTGAGCCAAAAGAAAGTTTCTCAAATGAGTCGAAGCATAAGATTCTTGACCAAGAGGTTTTACTGGATTTCACGAGAAGATCTCCCATGATGAGCAGAGGGTCTCAACATCACACTCACTCTGAGCCGCAGCAACAAGCAGCCATGTCTCTGGATTCCTTCTCACTGCAAGGCAAAAGGAAAAAAGAAAACATTTCAAAAGATAAACCAAAGCCTCCACCAAGGAATTCAGACTTTTCTTCAATCCCTAAACCAAAGTCAAACATCAGACAGCAGCAGGAGTTTCTGCCAAGTGGAGTGACAGGTACACAAACATTTCTTTCATCAGAGTCTGAGGGGATTAAATCTAATGTTGTCCACAGAGAGCCTCAGACAGTGTTTGATGGACTGGCAACTCAAAGCAAATGTACAGACTACCCTCAGAATAGATATCACACTCAAACTGCAGCTTTAGCTTCAAATAACAAATCATGTGAACAAATGTACTCTGAGAGAAATACAGCTTTACAGCTGACTCACAAAATTTCATTTCGCACAGCACCTCCCGAGAGTCGGTCAACTGTTTCACCCAATATCCAGACAAGGAGGAGACGATTTGATTTGAGCGATGAAACAAAAGTGGATTCAACATTTCTGTCAGGCTTCAATCTCAGGGGACCCGGGGAAGAAAATAATACAAGGAGAGTTACAGGAAGCTCTTCGCCCACACAAACGGGAGGATCGCATCATGTCACGTCCCAGCAGAGACACAGAATCTGGTCCAAGGCCCCAAGTCAGGCCGCCATGATGGATGCACAGAGCACAGTAAGCCAGTCTGAGTGTTTTTCAAAGGATTACAGCTGCCGGTCAAGAGACATCGATCAGAGAACGAAAGCTTCTCAGCGTGTACACACTCAACTTAAGACATGTCTGGTGGCGCCTCAGACGCAGGAGGCCTCTCGACCTTCGCCTGCCCCTGCTGAGAGCGCCACATCAAAAAAACACCCGTCAGAGCACGAGGAACCCACTGGACAGAATAAAAAACACAAAGAGGTGAACCTCAGTGACATGTGGCTGAATCAAACAGATATTTTGGCCCCACCTGACCACCATAGCGTGCTCTCAAAGCTACTAGAACACCCCTCAGAGAAATGTGTTGTGAGCTGGCCCCCCTCTGCGGCTCGCTGTCCATTCAACTCAACCAGCCCTGGCAGCGGTTCAAAGGGGGTCTCTGACCTGCCGTCGCAGCCGCAGAGCAGAGTTTACCAGGGACCAGAGGAGACGACCCCAGCAGCAGCAAACCAAGTGGATTACTCTCATGCAAACAGAGCTTTTATCATGGAGGAAGCAGAGGACCCTTATTACGTCACTATGTATTACCCCGGCTCAGTGTATGTGGGTGAGTACACACATATCCAAAGTACTTTCACTTAGCAAAGTCAACAAACCCATCAGAGTATACACATGACAGGGACTCTTTCATCTCTCGGGCTCTTAATCTGTTTCGAGTAGGAGTTCAATTATTTTCTATCCAAGAGGGGGGCAGGAATTCAGATGGGGGGGTGGCCAAAGAGGAGAGCAGAGGGATTTAAGACGCCACTGCTTATCAGCAGGGTAACAGACCTGCTGTAGAGAGACGTGACGGCGTCGGTTAGAAGACTCTATCAAAGTGAGCATAGCACAAGAGGACATGCCAAAACAGCTCGCCGTGCAAACAAGCAAAGGCAACAGAAACATGCAGAGAGGAAAGCAAAAGACTGGCTGCAGGAGAGCAAATCAGAGATAAAGTGTGAGTACTGTCACACAGACCCTATAACTCTGTGAGGAATCATTGTATCACAGCCACACTGCAAATACTGTGTAATGTCTCCGTTTTAAATCCTGCAGTAACATCACAGGACAGAGATTAAAAACACTCCTAAGTATTAATACGGTGTCTTCATCTCCCTAATGAGAAGCATAGACCTTTTATGAGGTCGTTCGGGATATAATGGCTCAGTGGTTTCCAGACTTAATGGTTTGTGGCCAGTTTAAGTGAAGCTGAAGCTAATGACAATCTGTGAAAGAGTCACAGTTTTAGTCAGTGGGTACATTTCACTTGCTTATCATGGAGATTAGTCTGGTAAAACGTGATCTTAGTGGCTGTTCAATTTAAACAATTTTTGAAAAAGTAAAAAATAGTAGGGAAACATTGCTGTGTTGTTTTTATGTTATAACACATTAATATATCTAATTTCCATTTCAGATTATTCATAATATTATTATAGGAGTGGGAGGCCTCAGCAGTACAAAGGTACAGTGAAAATTCATGAGGAGCAGAGTTACTGAGACGTACATCAGGGCAAGACAAAGAGTTTTCTTCACTTTTAATACTCTAAGTACATTTAGCTTATAATACTTTTGAATGCCGGACTTTAACATGTATTGAAGCCGGGATCAAACCACCGAACTTCTGGTAGGTGGACGACCCGTGCTAACTCCTGAGCCACCGCTGCCCACAAGCTGAGACCATCAGTCAGTTACACACTTCGGAGATCGCACTTCCGCACCAAAGTTGCATTGTTCAAGAACAAGCGTTCAGGTTGAGTAGTGGGAATGAAAGCAGCACCATTCTGTCTATTACAAATCAGTGAACCGTCCAAATAACTTTGAAGCTGCTATTTTAGTTTAGTTTAGTTCACAGAACATAAATAGGAAATACATATATGACATGTTAAAAACATGTGTGGGCTGTGGCAGAAACCAGTAACTGCCAGAGATGGGCAGTATTTCTATTACTTGTATTTGAAATACGTATTTCAATTACTTTTGAGTATTTTGTCATTTGTATTTGATATGGCCGATAAAAAATCGAACGTAATTTGTAACACATCTTCCACTCTTACATGAAATGAAATACATGTATGAAATGTAAAAAGTATGTGTGGGGTGTAGCGGAAAACCTGCTGTTCCACAAAAAAAAAAAAAATCCACACCCATAGATAACAAAAAAATAAAACACAATACACACATTGTTCCGCGCATGCTTAATATATAAAAGAGGAAATTTGTATAGCATAATAATACATAGAGGGTAGAATTTATGCTATAAGTACAGATGAATAACAGAAGTTTAAAGGGAAGAAAAAGTTGCACTGTGTTGCTTTAAGTAAGGGAGCAGAATCCTGTGTGCTCCAGTAAAAGACTCACATCTTCTGCTCTTACATGAAAACTCTGAATAATGGCTCCAGATCAGACTGGTCGTATTTCACCTAATTGAAAAGATCCTCTGTAAGTAGTCCTGTGTCGCTGTTTTTAGAAAACGTCCCCTTGAGGAACTGTTCTACTGCGCGTGCGCGCTGCATCTCCCCACTCCCTCTCCTCTTGTCGCCGTGGTAACGGAGGAGGGGGGCTGACGGGAGGAGAGGGACCGGAGCAGACTCATGACCGCAGCTCCTCCGGTTTTCTCCGGTTACACGTCGTTATTTGCGGGAGTCGCAGCAGCATCAGCTCGGTCGGTGAAGAAGCAGAAGCAGCTCGTCCTCACCTCCAGCACATTTCTACCGTCGGTTGACCGGGGGTCGGTGAGTGTGACGTCTTTACGTGCCGAGCCCACCGCCGCAGCTAGCAGCTAACGTGGGGCTGCTGCTGCTGCTAGCGGCTGTTACACAGCATGGCTGCACAGAGACAATGGGGTCGACAGGCTGGGATGGAGACAACCCAGTGTTTTCTATTAAAATACATACAAGCTGCTTTCTGACACCGAGGAGCGTCTGTTATGAGGGAAACAGGTTCAGCAGAGCACCAGCAGCTGGAGTCTCTGCAGCGCAAAATGAACGATGCTCTAATTCTGTCCATGTGTGAATGTGCATGTGAAGCAGGGAGGGATTAGAAAGTGTAAATTAAGGTGAGGTCAGACAGAATATAAATGTGCTAAGTATGGCTGCAGCTAATGTTTATCAATAAAATGGCAATCATTAACTCCATTGATTATTGATCAGGTCTATAAAACAGAAAATCCCCATCACAATATCCCTTAGCAGTTTAAATGTCTTGTTTTGTCCAGTTAAACGTCCAAACCTACAGGCTATGGTCCAAACCCTAAAATATACAGTTTGATTTATAAGACTGAATGAAACACAGAGATTTATCATGTTGGAGTCATCACGTTATTGACGTTTTTAACTTAAAATGTGAGGTAAACAAGGCCTCAAGGAGACTGACACATAGCTGTACCTCCAGCAAGGCCCATAGATATCACGTTCACCATATCAGTCCTCTGAATATGCCTGATTCTCTCCTTCAAGATCCACGATTTATTCCCTGGGAGATCGGTTGAAAATGCATCTCACAATGTTGAAGAAAGTGCTAAAAAAATATTCCTGAATCTGCCACTTTGGGCAGATCTCTCTTGGCCCATGTCCCATCCCTCCACCAATTTTTATGGAAATCCATTCCGTAGTTTTTGTGTAACCCTGCTGACAAACAAATGGACAGGGGCAAAGACATATCCTCATTGGTGGAGGTTATTATCAAAACAGTTGCTCGTGGACTAACCCGAATTAAATGTTGCAGCTCTAGTGTCAACACTGTCGAGAATAATAGCTGCTCTTTGTAACACACTTTTTTAAAACAAATATTTTTTGTGGTAATTTTGCATCTATTTTTTTTGTATTGTGTCTCTTTGTGGACGTATTGTGTCTGTTTGTGGTTGTTGTTTTTTTTCTCCTTGTTGTTGTTTTGTGTCTTGTTGTGTTTTGAGTCTCTTTTGGTTGTATTGTGTCTCTTTGTGGTCGTACCATGTCTGTTTATGGTTGTATCCTGTCTCTCTGTGGTTGTTTTGTGTCTTTTTCAGTTGTATAGTGTCTCTCTGTTGTGCATCTTATTGTGGCTGTTGAGGTGACTTTCCAACAAGACGTTGTCCCCAGTCCCCTCAGACGGGGGCGGTGCACTGAGCGGAGCTGAAGGTCTGCTGTAGTGAATCAAAGTGACAGCCATTTCTTCAGTGACCTAAATGATCTGTATCTATGACTGTGGCTGGGCTGCACTGACTTGGAGCGTGGCAGCAGGCTGCTCTCTGTGTAGACCCTGGAGGGCCGAGGCTTTCCACAACCTGCTTCATCCTCACGTCTGTTACTGTTACCATCTGTCTGCACCGCTTGCTTCACTTGAGGAGCTGATTTAGAAAAACCGCTGTGGTGTCATGGCACCTCACAGGAGTCTCAGTTGACTTAGTATGAGAACAGTAACAGTTGCTGAAAATGTATCTGCTGATTGGATATTTGATTAATAGACAAATTGTTGCAGCTCTACTGATCACAGTCTGAAGAAGTTACACGCAGAGATGCACCAAACTGACTTATACTTAAACTCTGAGTATCTACTGAGCAGCATGAACTGACCTACATTGGATTTTAGAGGCCGATACTGAGATAAAAAAATCGTATCATGATATATTGACTGATTTGTTTTATAAAACCTCTTCAAGTATTTTCATAGAGGTATTTTAAACTGTGACTAAGATATAGTCTTATCACACAATTGCAGTGAAACTTGTAATTGCTCTTTGTAAGACAAATTATATAATGCCGACAGTTAATAATTATCTCTATATAATTTTCATCAATAGCAATATAATAGGGTGAGGGTTCAATAAAATCGTTATGCACTGTGCAAGCACGGTGAGGAGATATAATTGATCTACGTCAGATGTGTTAAATATTTTGTTGTTTATCAAGTGTTTGTCATTCTGTGTCAATAAAGAAGAGTCTAAAACTAAAACCTTCACTCATAAGCAGATATTAGTCGATAAACTTAAAAGAAATGTATTGGTTTAGATTAATAAGATCAGGATCTTCACCAATTTCTTTTCCAGTTATATTTATACAAAAATTCAACAGCATCTAGTTTTAGAAACAAGGAATATACATGAGAAAATGTAATTGTAATTATAAGCCAACTGCAACAACCCACTTCTCGAATGTAGAGCGTAAAAGGAGGAGAGGCTTCAGCCGCTCTTCTGACCTACTTCTACTAATGAAGCAGATTTTTCTGGTCATGAAAAAGTCCTATTATCGTCTTCTCTATTTTCTCCATAGACATGTCAGACGTAGTTCCTCCAGAAGTGAGACCTAAACCTGCCGTCCCTGCCAAGCCCCCAAATGTGGGGGCTCCTTCCCCCTCCAGCCCCTTCCCACCCCAGGGGCCGGGCATCGGAGGAGGCGTCGGCGTTCCTGCTCCCCTTCCAAGTGGTATTCCAGTTCCAATCGGGAGTCATGGCCCCGTAGCCAGTCATGTTATTGGTCATGGCGTGGGCCACGGTGCGGCCAATAGTGGGGGTCACGCTGCAGCGCACAGCGGAGGTCATGGCCACACTGGCTCCCACAGCTCCGGTGGGGGGTCCACACTGCTGGGATACATTGGTATCGACACCATCATTGAGCAGATGAGGAAGAAAACCATGAAGACAGGATTTGACTTCAACATCATGATGGTTGGTAAGTCACAGTGGGATTTGTCTCTAGATTTTGTTCTTGGTGGAAAGGAAAGAAGGAAAAATAAGTTCTTCCTTTACACCTGCACAGTTTGAGCGTCTCACTTTCTCTCACATGTGGGGCCCTCCCTCTCTTCTCAGGTAACAGCGGTCTGGGAAAGTCGACTCTTGTCAACACCTTATTCAAGTCCCAGGTGAGCAGGAGGAGCGCAGGATGGTCCCGTGATGACAAGATCCCCAAAACTGTGGAGATCAAATCAGTGTCTCATGGTGAGTAAAGAGAGAGAGAGAGAGTGTGGAGAGTTGTGTAAACATTCCAATTCGTTTGTCTTATCAAATTTGATAATATGAGCTGAGATTTACAAAAGCATATAGGAATCTGTAATGTATAGGGAGCATACATGAGGGGTCCCCTGAATTTCTTCTATCTTGTAGGGGGTCCTTGGTTGAGTAAAAATGGAGAACCTCTACATAAAGACACGGCTGTTCGACATCAGCTGTGATTTATAGCATTTGGTTGAGTGAAATTACGAACATTGACATTCTGTAACGTTATGTGTTCAAACTCCATCATGACTAATGATAGAATTTACTCAGCTGTCAGTACAGATTGTTCTTGGACCCACCGATTGGATCGCTGACAGCTTGAAACTTGATGTAAATGGATCAGTCCTGGGAGTAACACAGAACACATAGTGTGTGTTCACACATACAGTAAACTATAGGTGCATCAGAAAGTCAAAAGAAAAACACATTTAGCAGTTGGTAAAAGGAGGCGCGCCTTATCTCCATTATGCAAATAGGGGCTAGTTTCACAAAGAAGTGAGAGATTGGTTTGTAGATTTAAGCTTTGTTAGTTTGTCTTGTCTAATACAAGTTAGACATTTTCATAATGGGGAAGATTTAAAGCCTGAAGCGTTGACAGTTTATTGAGAATGGTGTGAGGAATCACAATTGTGGAACACACGACTGACTTTTCCTCATAAAACATCCATGTGTTTGTGAAATTCTTCCATGACACACGGGCTTCCTGCTGGAATAAACAGAACGGAGCAGCAACACTCCTTAACTAGCGGCCATTGTTTAGTAATCCATTCTAAAGCCATTGTGTATCACATTTTTTTCAAAGTCTGACAGTGACCCCCCTCCCCCTATGCGACACTTTGGCAGACAGCTTTGTACGACATTTAAGAAATCAGCTGGTCACACAGTGTTGTGCTTATCATGACATCTGGGACTGCTAATGTGGCAGATCTGGCATTCCAGTCGGGAGAGATTTAAGAAATTTAACAAAAAGGGTGCGGGACTGTGCATGTAGAATAGAACCCCCCCCCCAGGGTCTAGACACTGGTGGTGGTTGATGGAATAGAGAGAACACTGAAGATCTGAATGGGACGATGACTGGACCGGCTGATTGGGTTTGTGGCAAAAATCTGATCTGATTAACAAAAAGACAAGTCAGCTGACTAAGAAAAAAGCGAGGCGATCGAGACAGAGCATTGTGAGTAAATGAGTCATAGAGTCGACTCACGCTGAGCGCAATTAACATACAGTATGTCCTTTATGATTTATCAGCACCAGAGTAACAGTGGTGATGTGTCCAACACTTGGACTGGACTCAGTGTTTCATAATCATACACACTCTGCTGCCTTACTGGGCCTTGGTGGATGTATGCACTCTACTGAGAGCCATTCTCCTGATTTCGTCTGCGTTTGTTTGTTTGTTTGATCTGTGTTTCGAGGACTGATCTATGACTGTGTGCAATTTGGTGTAGATCCAAAATATGGTTTCATAAGGGGACTGTTGGGCCTTGGCAGAGTGTGAGCACTCTGAGGGCCTTTCTAGTTTTTCATTATGTGGAAATGTCCAATATCAAATACACATTAAATACAGATGAGTTTTCTTGTTTTACAGTCATTGAGGAGGGTGGTGTGAAGATGAAGCTGACACTCGTTGACACTCCAGGCTTTGGGGACCAAATCAACAACGACAACTGGTGGGTTCTCAAACTCCTGGATCAATAAAGCCTCAGAAATATCATCATTATTAACTTATTACATAACTACTTTTCTGTTTTCATCCTTCAAAACTAACCTTTATCTCCCATGCTCACTTGTTTCTCTTGTATCTTAAGCTGGGAGCCCATTTCCAAGTACATCAATGAGCAGTATGAGAAGTTCCTGAAGGAGGAAGTGAACATCACCAGGAAAAAACGCATCCCCGACTTCAGGGTGCACTGCTGTCTCTACTTCATCTCCCCAACTGGACACTCGTGAGTTGAATAATCTCAGAGCTAAAGATGAGTAGACTAGAGATTCCACACGCACACACACACACACACACATTTATTTGAATGCCCAAAAGCCTGATGTCACGTCTTTGTATTACAGACAACACACACCTCTATGTCTCCTCTGAACACTTTACAATTAGATGCGGCTGACAACTGTTAAATTGCTTTTTAATGGATAAACGGATACAGTCTGTTGTGACTTATGGCCGCTGTATCTGATCCCTCTTAGCCAGGGGTAATCGAGACAGACAGGATGTTTTGTGTGCAGTCAAACAAGAACTGCGACATAACCTTTCTGCAGTTATAAGCCCCTCTCTTCCAAAGCATCCACACTGTAAATCTTTTGTAATTGCTACAAGACCAGGGAAAGGTATGAGACAAAGTGTCAAATTAAATCCCTGTGCCTCCTTCTGCTATTTGTTACCCTGCGTGCAAGCTCTAGAGGTGAATCTCTCATCTCTCTCTTAGTCTTCGGCAGCTAGACCTGGAGTTCATGAAGCGCTTGAGTCACTCGGTCAACATTATCCCCGTCATTGCCAAAGCAGACACGATGACCATTGAGGAGCGACAGGAATTCAAACAGCGGGTGAGTTCGAGAAGATTGTCCCACTAAAGCTAGATGGTAATAAATCGGCTTATTGCAGGGAAACTAGTTTCAGTGTAAACATCATCTGACGTGTAAACGAGAAAAGTCAGCAGAGAAACACCAGAAACTGTTTCCATTACTTTGTTTGATCAGAAAACAGTCAAGGTTTTCTTGGTCTTGGTCTTTACAGCTTCTCTAATCAATGTATGAAGCAAAAATGTACAGTATATTAACAATAGCTCTAATGAAATATACAATATGAAATGAGTAGCTACAGAGAATAACCACCTACTGCTACAGTTCCCCTCAGCTCTACAGAGTGTCCATTAACTCCTGACTGGTCAAGACTAAAACCAATTTCAGATTAGATTAAATTTTTTCAGTTAACTAGAAAAATGAATCCAATTGAATGCTAATGTTACTCTGCATCCACTGGATGTCTAAATAAGCCTGGTTTGTTCATCATATTGATTTAACAAGGTGATTATATGTCAATGCTGCCCTCAAGTGGCCAAAAATATAATTGAATGCAAGTTAATACACAGTTAAATGATCTTTATAATAAATGTTGGTTTTGTGTATGTAAAAAATATCAACAGATATCAGCTTATTGGATTCATTGATTCAGAGTCATCAGTATCAAAACGGATTTGTACAGGTGTCAGATGAAGATAATAATAATAATAATAATAATAATAATAATAATAATAATAACTTTCTTTATTGAGCACCTTCTAGAACCTAAATCTGTTACAAAGTGCTTCACAAATAATGGAAACTTAAATTAACAAGTGAACAAAATTACAAAGACAACCAACTAATACAATGTTTAAAATAGTGATGAAGCACATTAAACAGTTGAAAGTAAAGGGACGAAGGATGAAGATCTTTTTGCGTCGTGTCTTTCTGTAGGTAAGAAAGGAGTTGGAGATGAGTGGGATTGAGTTTTACCCCCAGAAAGAGTTTGATGAGGACATGGAGGACAAGAGCGACAATGACAAGATCAGAGTAAGTGGTTCTGTTGGTTCTTCTTCTCTCTCTCAGCCTCATGCCCTGCTTCCTCTGAACATAATGTCAGGGCTCTGGGAAATGTTGTGCGTTTATTTCATGAACCTTGTGTGACTCTCTTCAGCCCAATGAACAGTGTTGAACCTCTGTCCACAGGAGGCGATGCCCTTTGCTGTGGTCGGCAGTGACAAAGAATATCAAGTGAATGGCAAACGGGTTCTGGGGAGGAAGACAGCATGGGGAATCGTGGAAGGTGGGTGACATGGAAGGAGTCCCATACAGTCATGATATTGTTTATCTAAGGTAAAACACATGAAATAAGATATGACATTTGATTCTTTCCCTTTTTGTTGTTGTTGCAGTTGAAAATCCGAACCATTGTGAGTTTGCTCAGATGAGAGATTTCCTGATCAGGTAAGAAAAAGTGTTTTAAGTAGTAAGTATTGAAATCTCAAATTAAATCGATAAAATGGACGAAATGAGCAAATTAGAAGCTATGACATTTGATTAGGATTTGACTGATACATTGATCTTTTTTCATTCCTTAGATGACCACATTAAACCCTGATAACAGACTAATTAATAGCTATAAATAAATCTACATTTTGAAAATATAATGTATAGTTGTTAGCTTGTGAGAGGGTATGAATTATACATTTTACACTTTTACCCTTGGTTCATATTACTTCCTAAATCCAGTTCTTCTTTTTGAGTTGAATTTCAGCACTGTAATAAACTATAAACTATAAACCATGTTTCAAAAACACATTAACACAGATGCCTCCCTGGTCCAAATAGATAAAAACCAGTAACACGCTCTGTGTTTGTGTATTTCTTTTTCTCAGGTCCCACCTCCAGGATCTGAAGGAGGTCACCCATAACATCCACTATGAAACTTACCGTGCCAAGAGACTGAACGAGAACGGAGGTCTACACCCAATAACCTCAAACGGCACCCAAGAAAGCAACCTGTAGTCAGTCAGGGGAAGGGTTTAGGCAGTGAAAATTAAGTTGTGCAATGAAGCTGATAGATGAAGCCACAGAATAATATCATCACATAGATCTGTAAAAATTAGTGTCACTTAATTTGTTTTTTCTCATTCCAAACTTCCAAACCATCAATTTAATCCTGAAACATATCAAAACCTTTCAGTTCAATTTCAGAGTCATTCCCCCAGAATATTTGGATGAAATGTGATTCCCAGAGATTTAGTGCCATTATAAAGAGGAACATTTTATCTACTGCCAAAGTATTTTCACTCATCATTGTCTGGGTAGCATGAGCTTAGAAAGTGCCATGTTATTGTGTGTATGAGAGGCTTATTTCTATGTTTTTGTGTTGTGTAGCAACTGATGTTTAAATTCAGACACATGATCTGCTTTGCTCTCAATATAAAAATCATAATTCCTGTGTAGCCAGTTGACTCTGTACTTAGGTGTTTTTTTAATCCTCATTTAGCCACTGCTCATTTGAAGAAACCCTGTGGCTCTGTTGTCAGGACGACTTAACAAACATTGCAAGCACGGCTCCTTCTGTAATCGATGTTCCCACGTGCTGTTGGATTTCATCATTTTGAAATAGTTTGTTCAGACCTGCGAAATATGACCAGAGATGCAGTTCTGTAGGCAGCAGTGTGTGTGATGTCGGACTCCACAGGGTTCTGTGACTCCAGGATTCACCACAATAGAGCAAAACACAAAGTTTTGGACAGTACAGCTCAGGATCCTTTGTTACACCACAGTGAGCACACAGGACAGAGGAGTTGTCCAATGCATTGGTGCTGTGGTCACCTAGTTGACGATTTGTTTTTACAGTGATGATGGAGAATAATTATACAACGAATCAGTTGTTTATTATTATTCAATTTAACTTTTTAGACAGACTAGAATGAGCTATTTTACCACTTAAATGAACTACATGCACCCAGTTTTAATGTTGAATTAAAAGCCTACAGGGGTTTCGTTCAAATTATTTTATTCATATGAATAAAATAATAGTAGCATGGCTAATAAAAATCTAATTTCACATAAAAACTCATCCAACAAGAATTGTCATATATAGTGAAAATAAATTAAAATTTGTTGCTCAAGTTTATTTTAGTTTGCTGATAAGTGCCATGCAAAGTTTACTGAACGCAGCAGAATTGTGACCCAGACACAAGGACAGTATTGTGCTTGGTTTGTTGTTGAGGCCAGTTTAAACTTCCTCTTGTTCACCACTTGGTGGCAGCACTCTGCCGCATAAAAGCAGTGACTCAACAACAACCAACAGGTTTTCAAATCCAGCTTTGATTCATACTGATTCTCTGGGTTTTGGTCTTTGGCTGCTGTCGGTAAAAACTACTATATCTCTCCAGATCCTTGTTTACATAAAGCTTTAAGCTTTAATCCAATGGTATGCACTCACACCGCAGGTTATAAACATGTCTGCCAAATTTTCACACAACATTGACACTTTTGTGCCACGTGCAGTCTGCAGCACAGCGCAAAGGTGCCAAAACTATTCGTTATTTAATCTTTTCAATACCTATCAACGTTTTTGTTTGAAGTTGAATCTTGATTTTTATACAATCATACACGTTTGTGCGATTTTGACATGGAGTGTTGTGTCTGCAACAAAAACATTGTAGTTGTCTGTGGTTTTAGTGCAGTCAAAGGTTTTCAAGCAGAAATTTGAAAGTGTTTACGTGTGCATGCATGTATCCATGTTGCCTGTTTGCCTATACAGCCAATGTGTTCACATATCACTGCAACTTATCAACTATTTCTGAGTGTGTGACGTGTACATTAAATTGTTACATCATAAGTTAGAGCCCTGCTGTCTTAACTCGTGTAACTACACCGACGGCGCACCACCCACATATCACCCATCCCTTTGAATCAGTAGAACCCTCACAGTGCACATTTGTTTAATAACCACTTTTGTCAAAGTTGCTGTGACACATTTAGAGATAACTTCAGGTGTCACAATGAGTTATTTATACATTAATGTTTTATTGTAATTTATCCTTTATTTAATAAAAACACATTTCCATGTTTCTTTGAAATAATTGTTTCAATGACAAAAATGATCAATTGACATTCAGTATAAACATTCACATCATACCATTAGAATGCTTGAATACATATTTGTCATATTTTCCTGCAGTTATGATAAATATTCAGCTCAGTTTTGGAGCTGTTGCATATATTTCAAATAAATATTTTCATTTCTAAGTCATAAATTATCATAATTATAAATTATAAAATTGTGTTTGTATGCGAAGAAGTAACTTTCTCGCTAGTGTCAAGGGGAATTACTCCTCTCCTGTTTGTATGAGCTTGCCCACCACCTGCAAGGCCAGTCATGGTAGTCAAGAAAATGACTTCTGAGATGCACCAAACTGCTTTAATGTGTAATGAGTTCTTAATGAAGACATATATCAACAGGTTCTTGTGGGTAAACAGCTCACAGCTGCCTGGATGCAGAAATATCCTATAAAATTTCATATATCCAAATAAAGATTCTTGTTGATTTTAATTGGATGCACTCCACTGAATCAACAGCTTGTTGTGGTGTAATAACATGATAGTCCAAGTTTTTATAACAATGAGGGTGAATATTCTTTGACCTCATCACTGCTTTCTAATGAAGAAGAATTGACAGTGGGGAAGGATTTTTGGAAAGATCTTCAAGTGAGTGTTACAATTTGTTATAGAGGATTTTTTGATTTGACACTGGCATAGCTGCACACACAGGGTGTTTGTGTGTTGACAAAAGAACTTCACCCAACTTGATGGGAAAGTTGCTTGGGAGGGTATCTCTTGATGATTAACTTTTGAACCTGAACGGTCAAAGATCCAGTTCAACAATTCCCCACCCCCAAAAAACACATTCTTTAATATATTGTGTTTTTGTTTTTACATCACATGATGTCATATGATAAGTGGGATAATTAGAAAGTAAAAAAGTAATGAAAACATGCACGTCTATATAACTATAGACATAGGCCAAAGCATGTATGGATCAAAAATTATTAATGATCATTTTGTAAATATGTCATCAGGATGTCACAACTTTACAACCAATAACATAAAGAGTTAGCAGAGTGTGTACAGAGGCTATGCATTACCCCTCTGATGCTTTTCATTACCTTTGTGCTATTATAATTTCTATTGTGGTGTTCCACAGGGTTCCATCTTTGGACCGATACATCTTTTTCCATATACATTTAAACTTTAAAGGGATAGTTTGGCTGCAATACTCTTTACCCCTGAGACTCCAAAAGTGTTTTGTGGACTCAAACACTTCACCCACTCTCCATCAGCATAGTGGTGAGTAGATAATGAGTGAATTTTTCAGGGAACTATCCCTAAATTTGAAGGATGCAGTTTGTAGAGCTGTTAAACTTTACCTAATTATGAAGTTATGTTTCTGTTACTGATCCCACCCCAGTGATATAAATAAGATGTACAAAAAAAATAGAAACACCTGTCAGGTATGCCACAATACACTTCAGCATCTCAATAATCTACTTCCTTCATAATAATACAGTTCAATCAACACATCTGTAAAAAAAAAAAAAAATTTAAGTTAACACAAAGCCTTACAACTAAATATTTTTCTTTGCTAATTTGAGCTTTATGGCAAAACCCTCAAACCTGCATTATCAAACAAAGCACAGGTAGCCGCACGACCGCTGTACAAGATAGGCCACTGCCCTGTTTTGCAGTAAGCATCATCATTATGAAGATGGGGACAAAAAGCTGAATCTTTGTGACCCACATTTACTCATTGTAAGTAGTGCAGTGAGTGTTCAATTTCTCTAGGTCTATTTCCTTGAGGAAACACAGGTGAAAATGCACTTCACTGAATTCTCTGTAGTACACCTGTCATGTTAGAAGTGATTTTCGACAAACAGATTGTCCTGGTGAATTGAGGTGGAAAGACTGACTCTTCAGGTGACAAATCAAGCAAAATACTGTTGAATCAAGAGGTGTTGAAAACATTGTAATAGAAAATTCCATTGATCAATGTCTTACTACTGTGAAGAATGTCTTCTACTGTTTTGACTGTTTTCTGTGCACTTAGCTGATACAACATCAATGTCTTCCAGCTCCTGTTGACCTTTATTTGTGCAACTGTTTGCTGGATTTGATTCCTCTTTTTGTAAAAGTGATGCCAGACAGCAGACGGCCCTGTCTGCTTTCTATTTTGTTTCCTGTTTATCACATTGTATAAAAACCTTCCTTTTTAACTTTCTTGTTGTTGCACTCTGAGCCATGTTGCTGGCTGTGTAACCCTCTGCAGAGCTAATAATTAAAACTCTAAGGCAACTCTGGTCTGAGAAACTCATTATTTCAAATCTCATGATAGATTTCCACGACAACATCATTATGCATTCTTTGTTTTAGTTTTATATCAGTATAGTAGGCTACTTACTGCAGGCCCTGCTGAACCACAGTACTGCATATTTTTAATTTCTGTCCTCACTGTATTGGAGTCAGAGCAGCGTTTTCAGTTGAACAAGAGATAGTTCCCTTTAAGTGAACCAGCTAATGTGGTCTAGAGGTTCACCAGGATCAGGAGTGAGTACCACTGCATTGCATGATTGATATTCAGAGCCTACACGGTGCTGCACTGAGGTCCAATGCGCGCCACATCAAATGGGCCTGTAGTATATCACAAGATCCTTCACTTCTCGTAGTGGCAGTTTATTTTTAACGTGGCTCATCCATACAGAGCACCCAGTTCTGGAAATCAGACCTCAGTACTGGTTCTAAGGCATCAAGAAAACAGCATCCTTCTTTCAACCAAAGGTCTTTATGCCATGTAGCCATCAGATCTCAGGCATCAGGTCTTCAAGCTTGGGTGTCTGTTAGCGTTAACATTGGTCAAACCATAGAGATTGTGTGTAAAGATGGATGACATGACTGCTCCTCAAAAGTGAAGCCAAAGCGTCTTGATTGCCACCTGGTGGCTGGCTGCAGTTCAAGTCATAAACACCTCCTCCTCCATGTTAGTGGATGGGACATGGACAAAAATCAAAAAGTTTAAGTACATGTCAAATACATTTTTCCAGTTTCTGACATTTTAGGTAGTTCTTATCACACTGGTGTATGTTAGATTGCAATTTTTCTCCACTAACTTCGGTTTTAATTAGATATTTGATGCTATAAAAATGGGGTGAAACGTTATGATTGACAGCTGAGACTGACTCACGATTGGTTAAACATGTGAAAAGTTGTCACAGCTCCAAACCCCAATCGCTACTGCGCAGAAGATGCCTCCAAATGCGTGAAATGACAGTTTGGCTTAAATTGTGAGAAAGTGGAGATGTGTAATTATCATGAAGCCTCTTACCAAAAAGCCAGCAGAGATCTCATTCAATTAGCCTGGTTTGGAGAAACAGTCCTAATATCAGCTTGATACTATCTTTACATGTGGGATATTTTCAGTGTCATGAAACAACAACAAAATGCCCACCACTGCCTCTAGATGTCACTAAACCAAGTAGTTCTGAGCATTTCTGTCTATAAGCATTTCACTTTTCTTTTTTTTTTATAGAAAAACCATCAAGTCATAATCTGACACAGAATTCTTCTTGCTTATTTAGTTATGTGTAATAAGGCATCCCGGCTGTATTTCTTGATTTATCAACAGTAGATTATTTTTCTGCTAAAATGGATGAGGTAAAACTGATGGTAATTAAAAGTGACACATTCGTTTAAGTCTAAGTTAAAGAGATCAAGTCATACGTTCAGAAGTGACCAAGATCAACTGGAGAGGGAAACCAGCTGGATGTCCCAACGAGTACCAAGACCAAAATAAAAATCATTTCATCCCTAAACAAACAATGAAGACACTGCTCAAGGTTTGGAACAGAATGGAATAACAGATGTTGTATTTATTTCTGTATGTCCATTCAAATCTTTATTTGTCTTTCACTGGGAAGATTGATTATTTTAGCAGTCTAGCGGGAAGCTTTCCTTTTCAGCATTGAAACTTGTTTGTGTTAGCCCCCACCCAGACTGCTAGGAACCTGGGTGTGACACTCAACTCTCCCTTACTGCCAGCATTACTGCAACAACACGTCATTGTAGATTCATGCTGCACAACATCAGGAGAATACGCCCCCTTCTCACTCAGAAGGCGGTGCAGGTTCTGGTCCAGGCCCTGGTCATCTTACACCTAGACTATTGTAACTCCCTCCTGGCTGGTCTACCTGCTAGTGGCATCCGACCTCTGCAGCTCATCTAGAATGCAGCAGCTCGACTGGTCTTTAACCAACCTAAATTCACTCACACTACTCTGCTCCTCCGCTCCCTTCACTGGTTACCAGTGGCTGCCTGCATCCATTTAAAAACATTAGTATTTGCATACCGTGCTGCGAACGGATCGGGTCAGCAGAAAGTTTACACATCTTCTGTCGCAAACTAAAAACACACCTCTTCCGACGATACCTTTAATACAAATGTTAAACTAACAATTTAGTAGCACTTACTGATAGCACTTTGTAGTTTTGCTTTTTTTAAGAATTTGTACTTTCTTGAATCTTGTTGTTTTGGGTTTGTTCCCTCATGGTTGAATGCACTTATTGTGAGTCGCTTTGGATAAAAGCGTCAGCTCAATGAAATGTAATGATTGTTTGATTTAATTCGGAGTGCAACACACATAAATTCAAATACTTTTTTAAAATATTTTTGTGTCATGCCAAAGCATTTGGTGGATCCCATTCACAAGACACAAAGTTAACAAAACAAAACATACATCTTCTTTTTTTATTACATTTAAAACATTTAGAAAAAAATAAAAAGATACACACATACACAGAAAGTAAAGTCAATAGAAATCCCCAATGAACGTATCGCAAATAGAACTATTATATAGACTTGACAAAGAGCTTTTTTCGTCTTCTTCTTCTTTCAGGCTTTTTCGAGATAACTAGCTACTTTTCATGTTTCGTACGTAAACAGCTAACTCTTTCTTTGCCCGTCATCCTTATTCACAAAAATCTATCTTTTTTCCCCACAGCTCCTAAACATGGATAATTCAATATTGACATTGTAATTACATTCAGAAATTGAACAACTTGTACAATTACAGAGATTGTAAATGAAACTGCAGCCTACCTACAGTTGGTGAGCATGTTTACAGGCAGAAGAAATGTCACTGGCATTTTATCAATAGCTATTTCATCGCCAAGCACTTCCATTTTGTTATTTTGCACTGTTGTGCCCTCTGCTGTTCTGGTGGGAAAATGATTTTCTTCTCTTTCTTTTTTTCTTGAGATATGTGGTTTTCCTGCTTTCAATGAAAGCCCTGAAATTCATGGTAACATGATTGCGCTGTTGTGAAACATTGCGTGTAGTTTTGTGGTTTGACTATCTCAGTTGACACTACTCTGCTCTTATCAGTAGCTGATACATTATGTTGAACTGGCAGTCTGCCTCTCAGCTGGCTGCTCAGCATGGCTAATTTATGAGTACGATTTCTCCCTATTCTTCACATCAATCTTTTTCCTTCTCCTACCAAAAGCAAAAACTTGGCATGGCCACTTGATCTGATCTTATATTCTGATCGTACAACAATATTTTTGACATATATTGCTGACACATGGAATAGAGAATACTTACAGTAACAAAGATTTCTTGTCCAGGTTTCTGTGCATGTCAGTTGGTAATAAACTGTGGTCTTATAAATTTAGAAATGTGAGACATCATACTGTAAATTTAAATAACTAGTTTGAGCAGTCTGCCTTTGACTGGCTCAATTAGACAGGGTAGATCGCTTTGGTAAATGTTTGGTAAACATGCTTCCTTCCTCACATTACACTATGTTGCTGTCACTTTGTTGATTATATTAAAAAAACGTATGTACGAATTCTTCTTCAACCATTGCGATAAATGTGTTTCCTTGTTTGGATTTTTATCGTGATTTACTGACGATTCGGGAAAAAAATAAAAAAAACACATGGGGTTATGCAGCAGTTCCTGTTGTATCATTGGTATCACGGCTGTATCTTGTGATTATCACGCCTGCTGTATAAAAGCTGTCATATAGAGAAATGCACATAGCCATTGATTCCATGGAAGAAATGCATTACAGCATATCCTGGCTGGATTTCACCGCATGTGTAGGTGACAAGAGATACTCTAGTGTCTTTCTGTTAGACCAGCTCTCCAGACGATGTCTGATATGTGCGAGTGTATGAGAGGAGAGAAGAAGAGCACAGGGTAAGGGAGCGCACGGCTTTCCTAGCAACTCCCTCTCCTGATCACATGGAGGGTTATTTCATGTTATGAGCACACAACATGCAAGAGTACTAGCCATGATGACACAGACCACAGTGGGAGCACAGGCTATCCCTTGTGGACAGGGTCATACATATCGCTCACCATGGCGAGCCCTCTGCTGGCCAGCTGGGGAACGACAAGTTTCAAGCTCACAAGTGAGTTAACAAAATGGCTGACATGTTAAATGTTACATGTCAGGAGACAATTAGAGATTATAAGCTCTTCATTAATGTAATGGGGTTTTTCAGGAGGTTGAGAAGGACAGATCATCCTGTCTTGTTGTGAGAATCCATTCATAAAAGTGCAACTAACAAATAAGCTGCGCTGTAAAAATCAAACTAAAATGTATTATACATTATAATTTGAATTATTTATACCGCAGGCTCTTTAAATAGGTTAGTATTCTCCCTATAACCTTTGGTTTGCCTGTTTTTAGTCTCAAATGAGCCTTTTTTTTTTTACATCATCATTAAAGCCATACCATCAGAGGAAACTGAGTTGTTGTCTGTAGTGGCTCACAGACAGGACCAGGCTCACACAGCAACAATAAGAGACACGCTACAGACCCACACTGACGCCAGTGACTGTGGGGAAGTTTGCAGACACAGACTGTTCAGTCTGTTGTTGCTCTGGCCCCTCCCCCCTCAGCCCGGTTCTCTGTCGGCCGTGGTCGAATCGAACACCCCTCCCTCTCCATGCTAATGGTCCCTACTCCAAACCGTCGCCTGTGTGCGGTTGTTTCCTCCACGCTGCAGTTCGGCTACACCAGGCTGAGGTGCTGCTGCAGCCCGAACCACACACACACCGACCAAACCCGTCCTGGAGCGGTGGATACCTACCTTGCCTGTGGAGAGACCGAGAGGAAGAACTTAGATTTAGATCGCGACTGCTCTGCGTCTGTGGACCAGCCAACCCCCTTTCTTCCTCCTGCCGCCGCCACCGACGCTGACGTACGTCCGTGGTGCACATTTTGAGTACGAAAGGAGGAGGAGTCTGTCTGTGAGCGCAACGGGAGAACAGCCGCTGTGGATGCACCGCTACACAGTTGTTGTCGGGGCTCAGCTCACTAGTTTTCCAGGTGTTTTCGAGCCGGTGGATTTGATGCAGCGCTGATTCCACATCCTGATCGCAACGGATCACAGCACTGCAGCGGTTTGTGGAGCAGGAGGAGCCCGTCGGTTACAGCCGGATAATCGCGGGAACATCGCTCGGCGAGGCGGTAAGTCATGGTATTGCAGCTAGCATGCTAGCTTAGTAGCTCTGACCAGCCATTTTATATAACCTAAATAGAAAATATACTTTTTGTAATCTTGGCTTATGAATATGAACATGTGGCTATGAATTATTCAAAAGTGTTTTTCCCTCTGTTTTTGGTATGTGTGTGTACAGTTAGCCCCCACTGGTTGAGAGTGTAGCAGAAAGCGATGTTAGCTTAACGGCTACTGCACAAGTGAATAAAAAGTTAATAAATATGTAATATTTTCCCCTTCCTACCTTAAAAAAGACTTTCATAAAGCAGATCTGTCATCGCTCTTTAAATTTAGCTTTTGTGGAAATTGTCTCGCGAGTGTCGCGATTACGTAAATTGGTTTTGTTAAAATGTCTGAATCGCCAATTGGGTATAAGTTGTTATTGATATTACACTTCAAATCCCATTTAGGTTTTTTTTTTTCATATTACGCTGGTATGGTGCCCTTTTGATTTTTTTTTTTTGTTTAATGTTAAAAATAAAATAACTCACACATAGCTGCTCTTTAGACGTGACACCACGTTGTTGTATTGTGGTTGACGAATGCTCGCACACAAATTCATACACAATCCATGTGCACTCAAAGAGAAATCTACCTTTTTCTGTTCAGGTGTGAGAAACCCTCACACCACTCATGTTGGCTGCAGTCTGACATAAGTAATCAAATACTTTCTTCATGTAATTCAGTGAATTCCTCGTATAGCGACTGGTGAAGTAGGTTTGGGTTTTGGATGTATTTGTTCTTCACTAAAGTTTCCGAAGTGGCCCAACCGTACCATGTGGATGAAGCAGCCATGTTGTATTGTGCAAACCCAGCATACTGCAGAGGTGTCAGATTGGGGGACGGGCAGGAAGGAAGATAGATTTTGATTAGAGGTAGTTCTCACTGAGAAAATATGAAAAGTGTATATATATATATAATATAATATATACTGTTATATAAAATAATAACTTTTTGTTTTATTACTTAATAAGCACCCTTAATGGAGCTTTATAAAATACTTTTGCTTCATTTAAATACTTCTGTGATTTGAAGCAAATTATGAGGGAGTGTTCCCTAAATGAAAATCATCACTAAATGGGGGCCTAAATAGCAAAGAAGACAAAAATGGTCCATAGTGAAAAATAATCTGCTGCATTCACTTAAATGCAGTTTAAACCCCCCTCTTGGTGTAAAGTGGTACAGCCCAGTAATTTTCCATGTGCCACACTGCCCTAGGATGTGGGTGTGACCTAATGTCAGTGGTAATACAAGAGTTCAGTTGTTTTTGACCCTGGCCTGCGGGTTTCTGACAGGAAAAAAATCTGGATCCTTTTTGATTTAGGTAAACTGACGCAGAGATAACTGATCAATGTTTGTTCTTTCAACCTGAGAGGGGTCTGCAGAAACTGAACATTTTCAGTTTATTTATGATGTTTTAAAAAGTTGACTTTATTTAGTCCATAAAAAAGTGAGGTGTTTCAGGTTTGCATTTACCTCATGGATTATGGTACAGCCCTCTTTCTAGCTTCCCCTCCCCCCTTCACCCAGTGGGAGCGCTCACGTTGTGCTCTTGTAATTCATTACAGTGTGTTCTTTTCTCTGCTGAAGAGGAAGCAGGCTTGAGAGGCTCCACCCACATTTTTCAAGAAGCATTTGTGTTAAGATTTGTTTTCTCATTGGCTGAAGCTCTCATCCAGGACAATTGATGAGAACTTCCTATTGATCGTTCACCTTAAACAACATAAATGAGGATGTAGGGAATATTTAGGTTCTCTTTGGCAATAATTTAAAAGCAAGACCTCCAAATGTCCTCCACATGGAGAACAATAACAGTGCATGTGCTTGGTAGTGGAATTCTCTCAATCCTGCTCCTGTTGCAGAGTGTTTGTCTGTGTGGTGCAAAGTGTTGACCCACGACCCCAACTGGGTTTATTAAAAATAATAAAAAAAAGTGTGTTTATTCAGCTATACATGCTAATGGTGAATTATATCACATGGCTGAGATAGTTGTGACTGTTTGGGGTTCAGGAAGGATTGTTAAAAGGGAAAGCGCAATGCTCATCATTTCAGCTGCATCTTTGTCACATTAGCTCATTGGTATTGTATGTTGGAGAACATATTGTTATCCTGCCAGATGTTTTGTAACTGTAATTTATGAAATTGTCACACACAATGGCTGAGTGAGAAACCACCCACTTGATAAAACAGCTACAATATGCACACACTTAAAGGAAACTATGAACATGGTCTGTGATCCGCCAATGCAGCTTTTCATTGTTTCCCACACGTGTAACAAACTGTACTTTCTGAATACTGTTGGTTTTGAAACTCAGCCTTTATTATTTTTATTTATGAACAACAAAGTGTTCATATTATGCAATACAAACACTTGTGGCTCTATTGATATATAACTATTGATTAAAATGTTTAATATGGTTTTGACCATATAACTGAGAGCAAGATATAAGCTGCAATTTGTTGGTGTCTGATCTTATCTTAATTGCAGGATTTTACATTGTTTTATTGACATTTTTACAAACACTGTAGATGTTTATCAGTTAAGGGGTGATATCTGGTTCCAATTCTCCTTTTATTGTAGAAAAGTAGTTTCTTCCCCCTGAAATTTGTCTTTTATCTCTAAGTCCATAAGAACCAGTTTCAACCAGTTCCAGCAGGTTCCTTTTGAATCGCGCTGAACATGACAGTGATAAGAAATAAGATCTCGGTTCGCTCTCAATATGTCCTTGTTTATTATTCATCATTTATATCTTGTCATGCTGATAATTAGTCAATCATTAAAAAAGTGTTTTTCATTCTGTACATGGGCCATAATATATAAGGCAGGCCCCTCTATATTGAAACAGTCTTGTTACTCAGATTTTACCCTGATATTAGATTTGATTGGACTACAGTGACGCTTGCAACATGTATGTGTTACACATTGACAATTCCATTGTGTTGGAAATTGGTTGTCCTCAAAATGTGTTCAAAAAATTCTCAGAAATGTTTTAAGCCACTCTAAAACACAGATTTTTCAGTGTTTGTACTTTTAGTGAGAGGTTAGGACAAGAGCAGATATATGTGCAGGCTTGCACACATGTACACCTCCAGTTCTCCAACCCCTCTCATTGCCTAATGCAGTATGTCTCAGAGTGGCTGTTCCATTCATGTAATCGTGGCAGGCCACTGCTTGAATTTTTAGTGGTACAAAGCCAATCCACTCTTTCAGACATGTACCATTACGAAAACATGATTGTGATTTAATATGTTGCTTGTATGTCTGATTCGGTGCCCAATTGATGGCAGAAGTCTAACAAAGTTTGATCTAGTAACATTTCTGATGCACTTTCAACATGACATCAACATTTTTTTAATAGATTAATGTGAAGACCACAACAGATCATGCAGAGAGAAATATAATGCATGTCTTTCTGTTGGCCTTACTAGGAACACAGTTTTTTTTTTCACAAAGGAATCAATCATGTTTCATAAACTTGCTTAAAACGAGCTTATTTTTGTATTAAAATAGTTTTTTGCGATCTGTAAAGAAAAAGAGCAACAAAACAATCTATTTATAGTCACTGCAAGAACCAGAGTAGCTTTCTCCCTCCTTATATTTACATGGATGAGTAAATCATTATCCAGCATATGTTGCAGGAGACAGAGGCAGGAAGAAATGTATTAATTCCTCTGCGGAGATCACAGGATCATATTTACAGCACCCTGACACCATCGTCGGCTCTTATCACAGTAAACTCTTCTATGTGTGTGTCACCATATTTTCACAGGGAGATATTTGTTTTCCTTTTAATTGTTTTGGTCATTTTCGCGTCTGTCACATGTTAGAAGCATTATCGTAGATGACAGAACAAAGATATGCACTGCCTTAAGCCAGGTTTATACTTCCGCATAGGATCAATGAAGAGGCTAGCAGCCTACGCTGTTGTGATTATTCGTGCACTGATGTGTTTGTGTCAATGATGTGTTCATGTCATTGATATTTGAGTGTCATTAATCTTTACGTCGATTTGGGTTTATAGAATCAGCTTTGCTTTCTTTAGTGTGTAGATACCTGGTTATGTCAGTCCATGTTTGGGATGGTGCTCTTAAGGGTTGGTAATGCTTGAAACAAACAAAAAGAAAGGTGTCTCAAATGGCCACACTTGAAGGCATGGCAGAAATCCAGTCGTTAATGGCTCTTCCGTGTTGCATCGCTCTGCTTTCCTGATCTCTTTTCATTGTGGCTTTTGGAGGCCTTTGTTGTCTTTACGCGTATTGTTCACATGTGGATAAACATTCCTTCCAGCCTTCCTCCTCAAAGGTTTAGGGCTGCTCTTAATTTTACCCATAAAAAGCGTCAGAAGTTGGTACAGTTTGTGAACAATAAAACAAGAGAATGTTTTCATTCATATTAGATTTGGCTGCTCAATACTTGAACAGTCCAATTTTTTGGAATGTGGTTCAGCAGGACATTCAGGGGTGACATGAAAGATAAATATGAAACAGACGGTATCATATTATGTTACTGTTGGTTAGAAATACACTACTTTTAAGCAGAAGGAAGAAGATGACTTTATCATGGAGACAGACTGGGCAATGCCTGTCTCCTCCAGGCAGCTGCCTCTGTTTGCCCATGAAGCATGTGATTGATGTAGGGCCTAGGCTGTATTGTACACAAGTGAATAACGCCATTGCTAGCAAATGTACTGGTGTGTCTGTGTCTCTATGTAATTTTTCTGCCAAACACTGTTGTTTTTGCCACTGTCTAACTTAAACATTGGCGGATGAAACTAAGTGGGTTATGTTGGAGTTGGAACTAATAAATCTTGAACAATTACTTCTGCTGATAATACTGCAACACAGAAATGAGAAGATATGGGACAAGATCATATGAACTCATTTAGGCCACAGGAGGAGTTTTGTGTGATTGTCTGGACAATGAGAGACATGAACGAGACATGCTACCAAGAGGTCTATGGTGTTAAATCACCGTAGAACTATCAATTGGTCTCATTCTGGGTCTGCAGCTGCCTGCGCCTGTCGCAGACATCTTCACCCAGTGGACAGGGCGACTTCACATAATGGAAGGATTTTCAGAAAATGGATCTATACTCACGGGTGATTGCAATTATGTCATGCTTAGATATGTCTCTTAAAAGGCTGACCTGTTTGGAGTTGTCTGCAAGCTTGAGCTGTCTGAACAACATTATGCAATAAAGCATAGTAGTTCCTGAAGGGCAGTTTCTTCATGGGCAAGCAAGTAGTTTGAGGTGAGGCCAGAGAGCCGAAGACCCTGGCCATGCTGCGATGGCTCTGCCTTTCCCTTCAACTGTAGCCTATGAAAATCATAGTGATCAATAACGGTGGTTGTTGGTCATTTGTTGTGTGTATTTTGTGACTTTAAGTTATTTATTTCTTAATCCATTGATGCAGCTGTTTATTCTGGCCCATGCGATGGCTAATTTTGCAGCTTAAATCCAACTCATGTACAATTGTGACTCAAAGCATATATTTTGCCCATAAAAGGCTTCTGAATATGTAACAGTACCAGTTTAAGGCAGTTGGATGAAACCCTGGTCACATTCTGCAAAAAGCATTTTTGAGGCTTTAATGGGCAGAAACATGAATTGATCATCTTGAATCAGTACAAAAGATTAGCAACTACATTAAAACATTGGCGTTCCATAGAAAACAGTGAGTGCTTGATTCAAGAGTTTATTGTCAAATGCACAACAATTACATTAAGCAGTCGCTGGCAATGAAATGCTTGGGTCACAGGCTCTCTTATAGCAATGCTCCGAAAATTTGATATGTACGCATCATACTACTGGTATATGGCAGATGCCCTTTGGCAAACTGACAAAAAGTGCTTTTACACTCAATAGCAAAAAGATATGCCACACAGTCCTCTAAGTGACGGTGTAGCCAGTCACCGAAGGACAAAGAATTTCTATGGTTTTGTCAGAGTAGAGCATTTAATCATGGCTTGGTGATGGAAAGTAGGGTTGCAGCAGTTGACATAATTGGTGTTGCACAGGGTTCAGGCATACACCGATTACATAACTTGCTCACCAGGCCCACTGTCTATTCCTTTTTTTTTATAGGTATAAAACCCATTTTGCTAATACTCGTGAATCATTGGTAGTGCCCACATTCAATAGTTCCTTCTCATTGCAACAGCAGAGCAGAACCTAATCAAAGAATGGGGGAGTCTTGTCCTGTGATGATGGGAGAGTTGACCTATAAGGGGGAGAATTTTGATTCAATGCGAAACCCAAAAGTTAAACTTTGTTTAATGAATGTGGCAGAATCTGAATACTCTCAGTAGCGCCCAAGAATGGGGTAAACAGGGCAGGTAGTATTGCGAGTTCTGCCTCTCTCCCATGGATGATACTGTGACACTGTGCAGTTCCCTTCACTGGCGTGAAGGCTAGCACCGCAACTTCATGCGAGCTGCAACAGGAAGCCAGCGTGCTAAATAGGAAAGGTTTGGGGAAAATGAATGGGCGGCATTATTCTGGACATGTTCCAAGTGATCTCCAGTTTTGATCAGCAGTGATGTAAACATGACACACAGGTAGACACGCTAGTTTATCTTTTCTGGCACAATGCTATGATGTGCATCATGGTTAAAGGGAAGGGTTGTGACACCTACTTTCCTTACCATTGCATCATTAGCTACTTTGAGTTGCTGCAATTACTGCAGCTCGACTGTCCTCAAAGCTTCCTTTTTAGCTTGATCACTGGTCCGCAATGTATGCTGGGATCAGTTGCTCCAAGAAGGAGATTTAAGAGATTTAAGTATAAGATATGAAAAAAAGTATATCTGCAACATAGTCTCCCCCCTAACCCCCATGCTGTTTTCGTATGTTTTTTGCATAATGAGGACAGATTATATAGCAGATTCTATAGCGAACATAGTGGATTTTGTTTTTCCATGCAAGGCAACTATTGTAAGATAGCAAATTACAGAGATTATTTCTGATACTAAGCTAACACGTTTAACTGTAAAGAGATAGTTTTCATTTTAAAAGAAGTGTATTGGACGTGTGGACATAGATAGCCCTATACTCTAAATGGGAGAGATGGCCTTGCTTCCAGATCTCCATACTTCTCCAGCCCACAGACTGCAATATAGATATTGATATTGGATTTAATTTTCTGTGATGTCCAAAATGTTCATTACTTTCATGTAGAAAATGGTAGCACAATTGTACCCATAGCTGAAAGTCTTAATTCATATTCAACAAGTGCTGCAGATCAAATAAGTCTTCCTCAGATACACAAATATGTTACCCTTTGAAGATCAAAAGAATCACGCAGGCAAAGGCAGCTGTGTTCATGTTAAAAGGGATCCTGTCTGCTCTTACTGCGTACTGCAGCAGCCATTTTGTGCCAGAGCATTCACTGCAAACAATCCATCAAAGGGAAAGGAGTGGGGGAGGGGAATGTGTATGGGTAGGCTAGCTTGTTGACTAATTTAAATCATTAATTTAAGGAAATGTTTTAGCTATTTGTTATGACAGTTTGTAACAGAAGGTGATGTGCATTTTGCTCATAGTAACTCTCTACTCTACCCAAATGTGTGTTTTAGGCAGTGAGGGAAAAGGCAGCTTGTAGCATTGGATTTAAACTTCCATTATAAATGTGATGTCTGTCTTGTCTGGATTTTCATGTAATAAACTTCTATGTTATGTGCCACATTCAGAGGGAAAATCATAGATGAGTTACTGCTACAGAGTCAGAGATACAATTTTTGTCAAATTGCTCCAGGAGTATGAGCTCCTTTTCATGCCCAGGTGTGGAATGTTCATCAATATAAGAGAACAAGAATGAATTTAAAATGTTTCCCTGCGCAACACAGGCTAATTTAGTTTTGAACATCTAGCTACAGAGCTTGAATTGCTTGCAGAGCTTTAAATGTGTCACTCTCCTCTCTAGCTCCCTCCCTTGTTGGTGAGAACACCCTTCTACTGCAATGGTTTAATCCATGCTTGGCTGTAAAACTCAGTCTGGAACAGCCTGCTGGTGTGGGGGAGGGGTTGTTGGCGCTCTGTGTCAGGCTGTGGACTTAGATCTGACAGTTTGGTGCTAGCTTTAGCTCATGCAATACTTTTTGTGGACCACAGTATATCCAGAAATGGCCTCTACGATGTTATTTTTACCTAACAAGCAGCAAATGCATACAAATCAATTCAGTTCTGAATTTGACCAAAGGTGTTTTTTTACTATCATTTCATAGAACATTGCTGGATGTTTTGTCTGTAATGTGTTGGTTAGTATTTATTAATTTATGACAATTTTTTTGAAGCCACGGAACGAGCCTCACCATGTGCTTGCTTTATTCACAGGGAAACACATGGTTGCGTCCCCCACCCAACCCCTCCCCCCCCTATTTTTCTTCCCTGTTTTCCTTCTACCCAGCCTTTGCTAGTCTCCACTCATGTAAAGGAAAGGAAAAAAACAAATCACGCGTACAGCATCTGAGCAATGGTAGGCTAAGAAGCACTGCTTTTAGACCATTGCTGATCAGTATTAAAATATGTTTTGAAAATAACTTTTGTTTGCTAATTTAGTATGAAGAGGAAATGCCCACACCTGACTCGTTGGAAAATGGGACACAAATAGACATAGACATATATGTACAAATGTCAGAGGGAAGATCAATAATCAGCTGTAGCTTAGAATACCACAAAGTCTTGGCTCTATTCGGGTTCTTAGTTGTCAGATAGCAGCAAACTTAAAGAGTCTGGTCTTAAAGAGAAAGCATAAAAAAGACTGCAGTTGGTTAAATGGTATGGTCTGTGGTCCAAGTTTTTTCTTTAGGCCATGAATGCAATTAATATCAAGTGCACAGTGAAAAAAGGAGTAAATCCACTCAAGTATGGTATTCACATGATTAATGTTTTTCCAGTTAGTTCATTTAATTTGTTTACATGTCTCTTAATTGTTCAAAGTTGATTAATGGAGCTATGGTACAGATTCAGTCTGCTTGCGTTATTGCACAAATTCTGTAATTTTTAGAATATCAAGGATGTTTTATCTCAGTTAACACTTCTGTAGGATTACATTTCACTTGGCACTATTGAAAAATTGCATCTACTTGAGCAAACTTCTCCTTTTACCAATTTTGAATCCCTTTTATGTACAATTGTGATATAATTAATATACAATTACCACACTGTATCTGTCAATTTATTTATTTTATAGTTTTAGATTAGTCTAAGCTATATGCTTGTGGGGTTTCACATTTGAGTGAATAGTTGAATAATAGTTTTGATATCTCTTACCGTGTTCAAGGTCATAAGAAACCCTGAATCCCCAGTTGCACAGAGATAATCTATAACTGTTTTTACACATCCACACACTCCTGAGCAATTCAGAGTTTTCAGTCCATCTATTGACAATGGAGCTCAGAGAGAGAAATGCACAAAAAAAAAGGTGAAGATCATGCGAACGAAAGGTCCGATGTGGCTAAATCTAAAAGACGCTCAGCAAGCATCACCCTTAATATTTAAACTCACAGCTGGATTTGAAATTAAAAAATAAATTCAGAATCTCATTACTAACGAATCAAAACAGGCCATTCATATTCACTGATCTGATCAGTGTAAACAGAGATGATACTGACCATAATAATGTGCCTGTACAATTAAGACAGTGTACAAATTAAATAAGGCAGTCTTACTAATGTATAGGGATTCTGTGTTCAAAATAGGAAATGCAAATAGCCTTTTTAGTAGCTTACAGCATGAAACTGACGATGTTTGGGTGAGCCCTTTACAAACACTTAAAATAGAGTGAAGGTCTGTGACAGCCACATAAGCTACCTGCTTTAGAAGCATTGTGTAAAATGTGCTTTTATTTCATTAAGCTAAAAATATGGTGGGTCCATTCTCCTTTTTGAGAATTATGCCCATTGGAGTTATTTTCACTGATGTGGTGCTGCCATAACATGATAGGATGGTGTAGGAGATGTAGCACTCTCTAAAGGCTCAGTGGGGCTGCAAACAGCAGACCAGGTGGCCATTTTGAGTTTCAGTGGATCCAGATGCAGGCAGGGAGGGTGGGGTAGGAAAGACTGCGCACAGTGCGCAGTAAGGTTGGAATGTGGGCTCTGCTCTCACAGGCTGACATCTTGTTTATCTCTGTGTTTATCGTCCATAGAAAATTTATCATAACTGATAACTGTTCATTTTTAGTGTTTGGTTAATAAGTAATATTGACCAACAGCATCCTCGGTCTGAAGAAGTGTCAGGCGTATAGATCAAAGTATTTTAGAAAGCCTGAAGGAGAAAAGGAATGTGGACTTAAATTCTGAAGACATTCAGCAGTATAGATCTTATTGGAGGGGACATTTTTCTTAACTATTCTGCTACAAGCTCAGAATGTTGCTGAACAGTGAACATAAGCCATCAGTGAAATCCAGAACCAGGACTAAGGTGACAAAGATTAAATCCTTTAAAATAAATGTGCTGGGGTAGAAGATGGCTTTTGTTCAGTTTTCCCTCAAGATTCACGCACAAGTATAGAGCTTTCTGTAGTCACTCGGTACTTGTTTTTTTCTCAAGTAGGCGGAGTTTGTTATAGGATCTGTTCATGCCTGTGCTCAGCATGCTTCTCGCAGCAGCGCTGGTGGCCATTTTGTGTTTCTGCAGTAGCAGAAAGGGGGGGATGGGCAGACGACGCACAGCAAGGTTTTATTTATTCTCACAACAGGGTTTTTGATGAAGACGGGTAAAGTTTTAGAATAAAAGTTAAATGTCATCACAAATCACATTTCCTATCTACTACTACCTGTGCTATTTATCTGTTGGTTTTTAACCTCAACTAGTCAAATCAGGAAACTACTTTTATATGACAATAAAAGAAAATTTTTGGTGCAATCATTAAAAGGAAGAAAGTGGAGTATCTATATTTTGTAGCTTGTAAGTGGGTGTTCTTTGTTCCTCTTGGGTAAAAAAAAAAACACCCCCCTGCCGGAATGGTTCAGTCTGTTTAACAGCAGTCCTCCCTGCTCTGGGAGAGGCTGGGTAGATAGAGGCTGCTGACTGTGACAGGCTGAGCTCTAATTTCTTGATTTGCGCAGCTAGCATGGGACTGTGACTTCTTGCATTTTATGAAGACTACTTAATACAAACAAATGCCTCATGTAGTTTTTTCTGACCAATCTATCAGTCTCCAATGTGGTAATTGTAGTTAATTGTGAAAATCGGTTATATTTGTGTTTCTAAGAAAAGTTCTTATTTGGCTTATACTGACTAATATTGAGAAAAACATCAAAGCACCCACACCAAAAAACTACTTAACAGTAGCATTTTACGTGAAAAATCAAGAAAATACAACTTTTTGTACTCTTTTGTTAAATCTGTAACTGCATTACACTGTTAAAATACATTTTGTACTTTATGCCTTTTGTTTTCAATGCTCCCACACCCACTCCCTCATCTTGTCATAATGGTTCAGTCCATGCTTGACTAGGAGAGGCTGTTCCAGAGAGTGAAAGAGGGCGACAATGTGTGTGTATATGTCTCTCTGTGTGTGTGTATGTGAGAGAGAGAGAGATAGAGAAAAAGAGAGGGAGATGGGGAGGGTGGGTGCAGCTGTTTCTAGGTTGAGTGGGCTGTGGGTATGCAGTTTAGCGCTGGCTGAACGCTGCTAGCTAGGCACTGACTATAGTGCATGTTGTGCTGTTTTGTTGTTTTGAAGTGGTTTTATTTGATCTGTGTTTTGCTGGTTGTTATGTGATAATACATATAATTAGATAGTTAAATTATTTGGTTTGTCATTGTTACCACAGAAAGGCGTTTATGGAGGCTTCGTTGTTTAAAAAAGTATATCCTGGCTTTTAGTTGAATGGAACCATGTAACAGTGGCTCACTTCCCTAAACCTTTGACCTTCTCTGGCTTGTTAGCCACGTGGTCAATTGATAACATGAACAGATTGGTTATCTTACATCTTATGCATTGTCAGAGTCTCTTACGTCTTCTTGTCAAACATGAACTTTTTTATCTATTTATTTAAGATGTTTTCCATCGTTATTATTTTCTGTTGAGTTTATTTTTCTGTCATCAAGCTGCTCCCGTTAATACAAGCTGTGCAGGAGTGGGAGACAGAGCTGCTTGAAACCTTATGGAAAACTCTGTCGATTAGATCTCTAGACATAATATTCTTCTTACTCAGAAAGTCAAAACTAAACTTGTGTTGTGTTGTTCTGTTTTGAAAGTGGTAACTTAACTTGACTTAATTATACAAGAAGAACCTAGGATGTGCAGCGGGACGAACTGTGCAGGATAAAAGAGGATGTGTTTTTATGCCGTGGAACATTAAAATTAAACTGTAAAACCATCGGTGCCATCAATTTTCCTCAGTTCTGCTGAGACATAGTGACTTACCATACCCTTGTCCAAAAAACACCACAGTGGTCTTATTAGCATTTCCACAGTTTAGAGACCTTATCATTTAGTTATTCCGGGTCTGGTGACAAAGCTTTAATTTAACCTATTAATTAGAATTTTTTAAATTCTGCACTTTACGTAACCATCATCGAATGGGATAAATATGAGAGATCATATTACAGCCTGAGGTTGGTCCTCTGCAGTCCACACTGGTCAAGTCATTAGAGGGATAATAGCAGGCTGAGGCTAACCAAGTACTGACTTTAGTGCTTGTAGTTCCTCGGGTAACCTTGTATGTAGTACAGATCAAATCTGTCAAAGATTGAGCTAAAAGAGCAAGAGGAGATAGTGTCCACTCTAGTGAGGTGGTTAATTTAAAGCTATTTTGGGGTTTCTGGTCGCATCCTTTTTTTGACTATGCAGAAAATAAACTCTTGCACGACCAGAAAAAATATCTTAAAACAATTACATAGAAACAAAAGAAATAGAGTTCAACATTTGTAACTGAGTTTTTTTGTGAATCTTCGCACAAAAAAGCACTGTACTCATAAAAATTTTCTGTGTTACAGTGTCCTTGACCTTTTTCTTTTTTCAATCAGAAAACTTTCTTTGCCTATGGTGTTATGTAGAAAGGACAACCCCCCTCCATCCTTAGTCAGAATGGTTTAGTCCGTGCTGGCTGTAGATTTCCATACTGTGGACTAGTTTGTGCTAGAGTTGGGGGATGGGTGTTGCCTAGCAACAGCCTGTGCAGTGTACTTCCCCTCTGTCTGTGCGCTGCTAGCTAGGGTTGGTATTGACATCACCACGCTGTGCTTGAGAATGTTGTAGACACAAACATTGATTTGTGTGTATTTGTTGTACCTGCAAGTTATCATGTACTTGATAGATGTTATCAGACAGAACATTTAAAATGATTTGTCATACTATGCTTTACAGCACACTGCTTTGTCAGGAGTTAAAGTATCCTTTTAGAAGGTTTATTTATTACCAGTTATGGGCTCAGGTAGGCGAGACACCCTTTTATAGAACATACCTCTGCAAGAAACTAGATGGACTAGTCCTAATCGAGCACCTCCTCCTTTCTTTTATGTTCTCCTGCTGGCCTTTCAGCTGTTATCGGCTCCCACAATCAACAAATACGTGGAAGGCCCAAACCCACACATCCTGCTAAAGGTCACCATTTCTTCTTTTCAAGCATGTTTCACATTTCTATCTCTTTTTACATCTGTGTAAGCTTCACTCTTTTCTCAAGGTTAGCTTTTGATACATGAAGAGGGTGCTATGCTAGTTGAAGAAAGCAGAGGTTTGGCTTATATTTCGATTGGTTTAGTTTGTCTTTTTCTTTTCAATAAGAAACACTTGTGTCAGGGAGTTTGCCGACAATTCTCAGAAACAAACTGCAACAATGTCACAAGAGGCTCTCTGTCACCTGCATGATGTCAGGAGGAACCATGCTGTTTTAAATATCACTGTACTGTTGCATTCACATTGGGATCAATAACTGAAGTCATTGCCTCGAGTGTTCATGCACACAGGAAAATCTACATGTATATATTTATAGCAATGTCAACACATTTGTATTGGTGCGATATTCACTCCTTTGGTGAATCTCACAAATATCCTCCCGGTATAAAGCATTTCTAGTGCGAGCGATCATAATGTTTGCCATTCATTCTCTTATTTGTGTCATATAATCTTTATGCAGTTCTGTTGGGCTGCATATCAAATCCACAAAATTGCACTCATTCAGATAGACGCACATTTGCTACCCCAGTATTTTAATGGGGTGTGATAGTGGTAGGTATATTGTGTCAGTGTTCGATGTCAGTGTGTTGTGGCGGAAAGCTTTGACGAAGATGCAGGAAACCTCTCATCACTTGTGACATGGACAAACTGAAGAAAACATCTGCAGTTTTCACAAAACAACTCGTCGGAGCTACAATTCACCTTTTAAAATAGTGCTTTTATTTTGGCAAAACTGTCCCTAATTGATAGGTCAGTGATGCATACAGTGTGGATATTTAGTGTGGATATCAATGAACATGCTCTTTATTTGTTCACGCCACACCGTGGTTCACCCATACTCAGAGAGATCTGTGTGTTAGGAACAGGTTCCAGTGTTTGATGGAGCACAAGGATATGTTTTTGAAAATGGGTGGTTTACAATAAACCAAGATCGGAAATGGATTAGTATCCACAGGTCAGAGACTCAGTCATTAAATATGCTCTCATTTGTACCGGTACCTCTTTAACCTGTTGGCCAGGGAAAACAACCCCACCAACATTTTTTGGTTGTAAATGCATGTCCATGTACAGTAGCCCATCCAGGAATGGCCTCTACTTTGGACTAAAATCATCTTGATTCCTAGTGCCTGCAAGATTGAAATGTTGTGTTTTTGCTTGCCTGCAAAGCTTAATTTTGTGTCCTGCTGCTGCACTGACCCAAAAGTCACTCTGTTATTTGGAGTTTTTTAGTTACATGTCTAGTTTGACAGAGTTTGGGACACTTTGTGATGGTAAAGCAGCCACTCATCAGCTATCACTTCTAGTTGAAACCGTGTTGCAGAGGCAAAGTACTTCAATAAAAACGTACAGCGATTTTGTAGCTTGAGAGAAAATAAATGGTCATCCCTGTCCAGATGCCTCTATGCACATGTGACACAAATTCTTGTGAGGCATGGTAGTGTAGTTCACTTAGCTTGACTGAAAATATAGCCCTCTATTCTGTGTGTTACTGTCGTCAATTGCGTGTTCGACCAGTCAGGTAGCTGCAGAAAACTCTATTTATGATTATGGGCTTATTAACTGGTAACTTGATGTAAGCTCAATGTAAAAGGAGGTTACTATGGTTTCATAGTTTATGAACATTGCATAAATAAACCATAAAAAACAAGATTTAAACTGCAACTGTCAACTTGCAAAAATACTGGTTGTGGCTTGGCTGCAGCTTGTGTTGGACATAGTATAGTAGTATTGGACAGATGAACATTTATGATTGTTATTTGTAGAATTGTAACATGGCTTATATATATCTTTTGTTTAGTATAATTAAGTTTATATACATTCTTCACTTTGTTTACCCTGCGAGCTTGGTGAAGCTTCGAGTTCAACAACAAAATTCTAATTTAGCAGGGTGCTGCGGCCACCTGATACATCTGATGAAGAATCCTGCTCAGCTAGCTACAGAGAGCTCAGGCTGGCAGCAAAAAGCAGAGCTGACGGCCATTTTGAGTTACTGCACTGAATCCAGGCGCAGTAAATGAGGCCGCAGGATGGGGGAGGGGGGATTGTGCTCTGCGCAGTATGCAATAACATTGGAATGTGGAGTGTAGCAGAGATCGTGCTCGCTTTTTGCACCGCTGACTGTGCATGACGCTTTTTCAGGTTCCATTATTTTATGCAATAAACGTTGTCTCACTTGTTTTTTACAATAAGGAATTTTAAGGACACTGCAGGGAGCCTACTTACTGATATGAAAGCAGAGTAGGGATTTTGTGTGTATGCACTCAGCTTACAGTGCCAGCATACACCGAGTCCATCTCTTCTCAGTTAATGTTGCCTTTCATCACGCATGTCAAGGCCTGCTAAGTTGCAGAATACACATGCTAAATGAATCATTGTTGGACATAGGTGACTCTGTCAAATACAGTCTTGCGGATAAACAATGATGTAAAAGTAAAGCTAATTAACTTTACAGTGTGAAACTAAGGCAGCTTATTGCTCTCAGCAGATAGGATTTTATAGATTACTTCGCTCTTCTTCTTCTTCTTCTTCTTCTTCCTTCCTCCTCCTTCTTCCTCTTCCGGTTTATTGGCAGTGGCAACCAACATGAAATATGGTTAAAGTGATTTGTATGAAAGCTTCTATGATCTTTGTTTATGCTCAGGAGAAATACAAATGAGTCCTCCGTGTTGTTTGCAAAACTCAGTTTTGACACTTTGTAAGCAATGCCCAATTCCTCTCGTCCAATATGTGTGAGCCTGTATCAATGTATTTTATTGTCAACAACAGATTTGAATGTCCAGTTGGATTAAATTTGTAGTTACCCTTCAAATATATATATATAGGTGTCTTTGAAGTTTAGGGGTCAGTTAATGGCTCAGTTGCCACACAAGGGATAAAAACAATCCCTCATAATTCAGTGAAGCTAAATATAGGGCAACACTTTGATTTGCTTGGTCTAGCGGTTTTCATACCTACTTGATTCTGTAGTAGCAGTAATTTTTTTCTCTTTTTTTAGGTTGTCAAAGAATTCTCATCTAAATCTATGACTGTGGTCCTTTCAGCTTGAAGGTGAGTTATTCATGCATGTTTTTAATTAGTTTACATACTGAATGTTACTTAATATCATAGCACATTTCTTGAGTGGTGCTGAACTTGAGAATTGTACTGCAGCTAAGCACAGTCCCTTACAGCACACATGCTCCCTTGAAATAAATACTGTATACATGAATGAAATTCATATACATGAAATGAATGATTACACTTAAAACAGGACACCTAGCCTCAACACTGCAGTTTGTGCAACCACCAGAACTCTGTACGGAAAATCCTTCCATGTTTTGCATAACATCTTTACTCCTGCCAACACAGTCCCTGTTGCTCCACTCTGATTTGCTGGGGATTGAACCAATAGGAAGGTGGGGGGATGGGAGAAAGGTCGGGTTGCTGCTGTTGTTAACTTCAATGTCATTTCTGTTCTTTGGATCGGGGCTTAGGTAAACATGAAATCAATGAGTTCAATCAGAAAATGAAGGCAAGGGGAATTTGTCAGACCAGTTACAGTTTTTCAGACTGACATGAAAAAGGGTCTTTTGGCACACTGAGCTGCATCTTGACTGTGGTCACTTCAGGACAGATACAGCAATCTGTAATCAGGCAGTAAAGATCTGTCTGATCTGGCTAAATTGCTGAGTCAAATCTGTGGTAAAGAAACAGGTTTTTGGGGGACCGACCAGTTTGGTATGCAGATTACTGAGAAGGAAGAACCTTCTAGAAAAGAAAAAAACAAGGAAGCCACAGGGCTCTACAGTGACCTCTAGTGTTTCCTCAGAAACTCTGCAGCCATTTCTGTGCTTTGCAGTGCGTAACGTTTAGGACAGGTTCATAAGCGGTAGATACTGTGCTGTTTCGTCTTGCAGCTCTGACTGTGGAGTTTTAGATCTTTTCCAGACTAATCACGCCCTTTTGATGGCATGTAATCTCTGGTTGTCCCTCTGCAGGCAGCAATGGAAGTCGTTGTGACAGAAGAGAAGAAGAAAATCTTCCGTGCCAGGAAAACCATGAAGATCAGTGATCGACAGCAGCTGGAGAGTCTTCACAGCACTTTGTTGACGGCAGCTCCGGGATTGTCCAACCCATCTCCGCCACCACTAATGAATGGCACTCACAAAGAGGACAGACAAAAAGCAGGGGACAAAGAGCAAAACAACATCTCGGACTCAAACTCCCCCCATACTACATCACCTGCCTCTCCTGGTCCTTTCCTGTCCCTAAACCTGTCACCCTCCCCTGGCTCTTCACAAAGTCCCAAAACAAAGGATGAAACTCCCACCGCATCTCCTACATCACCATTCCACTCTCTAAACTTTGAACTGAAAAAGATGGAAGATAATGAAGAGGAGAAAAAAGGGTCCCTGTTGCCGTCATTAAGTGACGCTGTTACACTAGCACCGACGAAATCAAAGGAAAACCAGGAAAAAGACACTGAAATGATCCCAGAGGTGGAAAAGAAAGAGGTAAATGCTTTAAAACTTTTAGGAAAGTTTTCCTCTTCACATTAAACAAAGCAGTATTGTTTTCAATTGTTCAGTTTAGTTGGTTTATAATGGAGTTGTTCAGACTGTGAGAGTCTCAAAATTTTACAATAATTATCTATTTATTCTCATCCCCAGGAGAAACAGACTACAGTGGAGGACCCAGTTGTGGATTCGAAGAAGGATTCCACTAAAGGTTTGGTTCCATGTTCGCCAGTGCCACCTCCAGTATCTGACTGCACAAAACCATTGGATACAGATAGTGATGCTACAAAGGCCGCGGACCCTGAGGCCTCCGCAGCCAAAATGAAAGATGAAAAGCCTTCATCACCTAGATCTATAACTTCCGATTCCTCTCCTTCTTGTTCCTCCTCGTCTCATCCAGCTTCGTCCTCTGGTGCGGATCTAACACAAGACAAAGCAATCAAAAAGGATAACCTAAAAGAAGAGAAGGACAACAAAGAAGATGTGAAGAAAGGGTCCGTCGGTGAGGAAAAGATGGAGGTGGACTCAGTAAAAGTGGAGACCAAAGTGAAAAAACCTAGCATCGGAAAAATCACAAAACCATCTCGACCATCATCCACTCCACCATCGAATACAGGTATGAGAAAGTGGAAATACCCAAAGATCAATAGAAATATAAAAAATTATCTGAGATATGTCATTCAATACGGTTCTTATTTAAAATTTTCACTGACGTAGTCATGAAATCAAAGGCCAGGGAAACAGTTTTAGGCTCTGTTACCACAGCAACTCATAAGACGACTCAGACAATTTATTATTGCAAGGTGGTCGACCATGGGAGATGGATTTAATGGACAAACCAAATTATCCGCATGACCCCTGTATGGATCCAACTCACATTTGACACGTTTCATTGAGGGTGATACACATCTGTTTTCGGGTTACGCCTTTTTGACTGCAAGTTAAAAATTTACTTTGATGTGTAATATCGAATTCCACATTAAGATGCTACAAAGGAAGCTCACAGTTTGAGCTCACTAATATCTATTAAACATTAATTTTAATAGATATTAGTGTAAGGATAACTAGAGCACTTTCATGAAATATTAAATGATGATTTATTATATGGTGCAGGGAAATAAGTGTGGAAGTGCTTGAAGTTGGAAGTTGGACAACCTTTTATTATCCAACAATGTAACACTACATCACTGCATTTAATTTCCCTCTGTATCATGAGAAATGTATTCTGTTCACATCATTATGTCACTGGCCTCTACTTTCTGATCAGAGTCCACTTTATAATTGCTTTCCTGTCCAGTTGAACATTCAGTTCTATTTATTTGTGGATTTATTTAATAGGGACAGTACATGTTAATAAACATTGCTGTAAAGGCGACAGAGTTATCTAAAAGGCTATTTTTAATATGTAGCCATGAAGTCATCCTTAAAAAGACAAATCTATCATAAAGTGGTCCATAAAATCGATATGACATATCTATAATTCTTTTTGAAGATGAACAGACTGAAAACCTTTGTAAACACCAGAAATCCATCAGATGTTAGTGTGGTCTAAGTTCTTTGTTCAGATTTAGAACATTGAACATGTAAGTAAGCAGGTCTTTGTCTTATTTTTTCCTCCTAGTGCAAGAGGACAAGGGCTCGACCTCGGGACTGAAACGCACTTTATCAGAGGGTACGGAAAAAGATGGACAAACGGTGAAAAGAGAGGGGAAGAGGCCGAAGGTGGAGTGTGAGGAGTTGGAGGCTCAGTTGGAACTTAAAATCACTGCAAAAGCTGGTAGTCACCACAAACTTGAAAAGGTTGGTTTGCAACTATAAACTGCTGCCTTTCAAACTTGATCCTAAAGTCTAAGCTAAATGAACTAAATGAACTCTGCTTCGGTGGCAGTGGACATTAATAGTTGTGCTTTTCTTCCCTCCTTTACATTATCTTCTTTCTCAGATTGTGCAGCAACTAGTGGATGAACGGTTGAGGGTCTTGGAGCTGACAATTTTTGACAAGCATTTCCAAGAACTCAAGGACAGAGTAGACAAGCTCGACTGTGCAACCAAACACCAAACTGTCATTAACACACTCCAAGTAAGTAGATGATATTGTTATCTGAAGTAAATTTCACATGTAGCATTGCCAGATGTTTTTAATGATAAGTTGTATGTAGTTGTAACTCACTCCTTACGGTTAGCAAGGATCGAATCTAAAGCCCACCTTTCTGCTCTTTTTTTGTTTTAGGCCAAAATAGCTCGATTAGCAAAAAAGTTTGGTGAAGCTAATCAGGCATCGGAGAACAAAAGGAAACAAGAGGTACGACACTTAATCTTTTTTGTATTTGGGTTTATTGCTGTAAAATCGTTCCATATAGTTAGCCAGTGGCCTTTTCTGAAAACACCTCATCTGCTTTCCTCAGGCACTTGCCGCTGCTGCTGCCGCCTCTGCTGCCGCTTCTGCAGCCAAGACTGCCGCACTTGCAAACAACCCTCAAGTTCAGCGGTAAGTGTCCATGCCAAGAGCAGTTTCATTCCTAGTTCCCTTTCAACCAGTATATACTTAAACATACATTAAGAGGGTTTATTTGCAAGTGATTCTGATCACTTCACTGCAAGTTCCCGTTTGCCAGATCCTTACAATGTGATAAAATAATTTGAGTTTTCAAAATTCATAGCATGTGTTTGAACATGTTTTTCTTTGAATACAGCAGTGTGTGCTCTTTGGTATTGTGTGAATATAATTTGGCCTTTGTATGAACGTGACAATACCGGACTGAAGCCAGAAATACACACTGAGCCGTTCACAATGTGTCTAGTTGACATTGTCCCAGGTTGCTATCTGTAATCACTAAAGGCTGAATTTAAAACTAAAGGATAGAATAAAGAATCCTTACATCCTCCAAATCCATACCTTTTTGGAAACCCAAGATTCCGTGTCTGCGGTTCGATTTTTTTCAGGATCAGCTTTTTTTAAACTCTTACCCTCACTCCAAATATTTCTTAAGACTGGTTTGGAATATACAAACACACGCCCCAGTTTGTGTTTTGCACCTGCAAAATAACCACGCGTGGGTCCAGGTCCTGAGTCTTGTGACGTTCTACAATGTGAAGCCTGAGCGTGTCCTCAGGCAGTGCAGAGTGTAGTTAAAACTGCACCTCTCCTCCCAACAGCGTGCTCCGTCGGCAGACAGTAGAACCACAGCCTGTGCCCAGTGAAGGAGTGGCGCCCTCTGTTGGTAAGACTGCTGCACTGTCTATTCAGAAGAAGATGAAAGAAGAGAAAATGGAGGAGGAAGAGGACATAAATATGTCACGTCACATTGCCATGGCAAAAAAACTGTCAGACTTCAGTGAGGGGAAATGCAGAGCTGACATTTTTCTCCGCACGATCAATTCCCAGTTGGAAAAAGTGCTTTACAACAACTGCAAACGAAGCTCAGGAAATCCCAGGGCTGACCGCTACGCATCATACATATTCCGCACCATAGTCCCATATGAAGTCTACTGTGACTGGGTGGCTAAAGTCAACTATGTTGGATTATTGGGCAAGGAGGCGCTCCCCAGGAACTTAAGGAGGACCATGAGGATGCTCATCGAACGACGATTCCCTCATCTAACCTGTGACAGTTGGAGAGAGATTCGCGATGTTATCAATGAAATACTGCGAGTGAAGAGAAGACCAGAATTTTTTCGAGAATACAGTAGCATTGCCTACTAACAATATCGCACCTGACCATCAATCAGGTTTTAGTAAAAAATAATGACAATTACAGCGGCCTTAAGAGTAGTGAATGATTATGCAGCCCTTGTTATTAACCTATTTGACACTTTGGACAAGGATCATGCAACATTGAGACAGTGTAGGACTGTCAGAACAAACTGTCCATTGGTTTGAAAAGTTTCTACCAAGCACTTATCAGTGTGTGCTGGCAGGTATCACTTCCCCTACGGTATCAAATTTATCTCCTATTCATTACATGTATCAGCGGTCTTGTTTCAACAATGTTTCCAACGCAAATATCCACTTTTATGTGGATGATACTGTGATATACTGCTCTGACCTAAATCAAACCGGCCTTTTTCTGAGCAATGACTAGCTCTTAATGTTACAACGTACTTTGTGTGATTTAAAAGTTATGATTGCTGATAAAACACAACTCTGGATGTTATCTAATGCAAAATGAAAGGAACTGAAACTTTCATCTATCACTACATTTTAGGGCTCTGGGATTTGCTTGTATGCTTTCATTGGATTGTCTGCCTTGTTCCCGTATAGACTAAACCATCGGGAAATTCTTATTTGTAAGGCTATTCTCCGTCTACTTCCGTCGTACCTAAACTTCTTAATCCTTCAAAAAAAAGGACTGGAAGTTTATGTCTTTGCTCCTTTCTCTCTGTCCCTGAAGCTCTAAATTGGGAAGAAAGACGTTTAAGTTTGCTGCTCCCTCTGTTGGAATAGATTCATAAATTAGCTGAATCCCAATGGATGCATTTAAAGCAATTTTAAATGACCTTGATGCAGGCTGGTTATTTTGCAGGTGTGCTGTTTTGACTGATGCCTGATTCACATTGTCCCCGACTTATCCGTGATGTTCATGACTTGTGTCGAATACTTAAGATATTTTATGATTCTGTGGTGTATTCTTTATTTGCATTAGTAATTGTTATACATTTGTCTGCAAGCCTGTTAATTGTGCTGCTGCCTGTCCTGGCCAGGACACTCTTGTAAAAGTGATGTTTAACCTCAATGAGACTTTTCCTGATTTAATAAAGGTTAAATACAAACAAAATAGTTTTATGGTTCAGCAACAGAAGCATACTGGGACAATTGTCATTATGGGTCTTTGAAATATTCATTTATATTCATATTTATATCTAAATATCACCCTTACTGGACAGAGGTTCCTTTTTTTAAATAAAGCAAGTCCTTGGTGAGTTCTTGACAAAAAGTCAAAAACTTGAATGAAAACTTAGACATGTACTTAAATAATGAGATACCACAAGTTGTTCGAAGATGACTGTATGAAAATGAAATAAATTCAAGTGTCCTCACTACCACATTCACTCGTCTTCCTGTCATGTACTTAAAGGTCCAGTGTGTAAGATTTAGGATGAAAGGATGCCTTTCACCCAAATGCCCCTAATGGCAGAAATTGAATATAAAATAATGCTAGTGAGGTTTTCGCTAGTGTGTAATTTTTTAACTTGTACGAATTGTTGTTTTCTTTACACTTGAATAGTCCCTTTATATCTAAATACTTTATATTTACATTGGGAGCGGGTCCTCTACGGAGGCCGCCATGTTTTTCACAGTTGCCCAGACTTGAAAAACACTAGAGATTTTATGACGACTGAAGTCTACCACAGGTTCTCTTTCATGTTTGGAAGGGGAGGCTGAGGTGAGGGGTATTCAGCTGCAACATGCAACTCCACTAGATGCCACTAAATTCTTCACACTGAACCTTTAAACCATTCTAAGTATAAGACATTTTTCTGAACAGGCCAGTCCGGACTTCCATGGAGTTAAAGCAGATATCAACAGTTTCTTCCTCCACCACAGCTGGTGAGTAGTATTTTTATTTCAAGTCGGATGTTGCGTTGGTCTGAATTAAATACTGTGGAACAATATTCAGCTGTGTCACAAACTGCAAATTTACGGGATTTACTCGTAATCCTGTTTATTTACTATTGGAGTTTGCATGTTCTCTCTGTGTTCATGTAATCTTATCTGTATGATGTAGTTTCCTTCCACAGCACAAAGATATATTTTAAAGGCCCAAATCCATTATCATATTGTTGAACCACAATGTGTTGCCTTTTAAATGTAAGAGTACATAACTGAGACATTGTGTACAAATTCTGTTTTTGTAGAAACAAATTGAAAATAAAAAATATTGCCATAAGTGTTTTGATTGAATTTGTCTGCATGCGAGTACTGCAATGGGTGTTTGCTGGGATAGGTTTTTCACTTACGAGATCCTTGCCAAAAATATACATGACATCTATGTACTAATTCCACACTGTCTGTATTTGAAACACATATCTTGCAAACCGTTCACCTTCTCAACTTCACACTTTTGTATTGTAAATCCCCTGAAAACATGCAGTGCCGATTTTGGTGTTTGGACATGCTATGCGCTTAATATTAATGAAAATAGAATAAAGTGGCGACCAGTGCTCTGTTGCAGTCAGGGGGGGGGCAGTGTGCCTTCAGTCTGTGGACAGAATTGATTATGTCCTATTCTACGTCATTTGATAAACTATAGCAGCAAACAATAAGAAAGGTCTGAGGAAGCCCCAGAGCATTAACACAAGCCAAAGAAAACAGCCCATTCCAAAATTGCAGGTTTAGAAAAGGTGCTGCGAAATGACAAATAATTTGCCTCAGGTTTAACACCCTTTAGTTGTCTGTAAGTAATGGGAGTTAAAAAAAAAAAGATCTCAGTGATACTTCCTGCCGCTTTCTAAAACAAGCCATCTTTCTTATTTTCCTCAGTGAATCCAGCTCAGACAGCTCTGTCAGCCTCTGTCCCAGCTTCAGTCACAACATCCACCTCCACAACTATGGTTCAGCAGGCACCCATCCTCCAGCTGATCACCTCCTCTGCTAATGCTGCCACCACCTTGGCTGCTGGCATCACCACTCAGAGTCCCACAGGCACCCTGCTGCTGAAGGCAGGCCCCGGGAACAGCATGATGGCTTCGGGCCAGCCGCTCCTCATCCAGCTGCCTTTATCAGTGGCTAATGGTCAGGCAGGAACACTGGTCAACTTCCCTGTCTCCTCCTTGTCTGCAGCCAGTTCACTCAACAAGGCCAAAACCACTGCTTCTACCACCACGTTTATACTCAAGCCCGCTCCCATCATCACGACGACATCAGCTTCTGCCCCAGCTGCCGCTACTGTCTCAGCGCTCCAAGCCTCCACTGGGCAGTTGTCCTCTACCCAGATCTCTCTGGCCCGAGCCGTTTATCAGGGGGGTGCTGGGGGGATAACTACGCCCAATGCTGGGGTGTCCGTTACCACGGCCAGGACGCCAACTCAGTCCATCTCTCTAGCCGGAGCGATGTCGTCAGCCTCCTCTCCTGCAACGTCTGGGCCAGCAGCTACAGGTTCCACTGCTCCGGGACCTCCACAGGGGACATCTCTGACGTCAAAGACAGGTGGGGGTTTGCTGTGGTTATTATTATTGCTGTGGTGTGTTTTAAAAGTGGCATTCCTGCTGTCAGCGATTGTTTAAACAGCACCGTGCTTTATCTACCATTTGCTGATTTTGTTGTTGAGTTGCTGCCTTTTTCTTTTGCTAAGTTTCTCAACTTTTAACCCCCGCCTTTCCAGACAACCAAGCTACGGCAGCCATTCCATCCAAAGCCGCCGCGGCACGACCCAAAGGCTCCGTCATAGATCTCACTGAGGATGATGATGATGTGCAAGGTAGGGCTAAAGCATACTGCCCCCGTAGAATAAAATACATTTTCAACTCATTGAATTGTTCTTTATGTGCTAACAGATACTGTATTGAAAAGCAGTTGTGACTCTAATAGTATTGCGCTCTATGCTCTCCAGTGACAGGAGTGAAAAATGCCACTGTTGCCGCCCCCTCACCGACCCAGCGTCCGCTTCCAACCGTCAGCATTCTCAACAGTAAGGCCACCTCTTTATATTTAGAGCATGAAAGGAGGATTTTGAGCCACTTGACATATGACAAACATATAAACCGGTGCTTTACATTTCATCATGGCTGTTGGTTGCAAGTTGGTTGCAAGTTGATCTAGTTTTAAAACAAACTGCACGTCTAATTTTCATGTCTGCTCTGTCCTCAGGTACAGGAGCACGATTGTCTCCACAAAACAATCCTCAGTTGACTGTCCACCACCGCCCCCCACTGGTTAGGATTTAGAAATACATTTGTCATATTTTGCATGAAGTTACATCTTCTCTGTTTCTAAAACACTTTTCCATAACCTTTACACACTTCCCACACACTGTCTCTATGCATGATTATTTAATTATTCAAGAAATTGTGATGTCCCGATCATATTCAGCCCATTATGCCAGTGGACCAACTTATGACAATAGTTTTCTCTTTCATAGGACACGACAATGAAACCCCGCGCTGTAACCAGTACTACCCCGACCCGGGTCACAGGCTCGGTGCTGCCCCCTCTCCCTGTGGCACCCGCACCGTCACGTTTACCCCCAGAGGCTGAGCGGACCTCACTTCCTCAGCAACCCCAACTGAAGCTGGTGCCAAGTCAGACTGGTATAGTTCTGTCCTGGTGTGTGTCAGAAACTGACCGGACCTGTGCAGCTGTAGACAGCTATCACCTCTATGCCTTCCACCAAGATAACTCCAGCAGCAATGTGTTGCAGCAGCACTGGAAGAAGATTGGGGAGGTGAAGGCCCTTCCTCTGCCTATGGCCTGTACACTGACACAGTTCCAGTCTGGCTCCACTTATCATTTTGCTGTTCGAGCCAGAGACATCTACGGGCGCTTTGGCTCCTTCTGTGAACCTCAGTGCACGAACGTCATCAGTTCCAGCTCAAGTTGAGCAGTTAAGGAGTGGAAACACAGTTTTGCATTAGAAAGTTCGGGACTTCCATTCCTTCTTACTTGTACGTTGAACACAAACAGTATATGTAAATATCTCTACATTAACAGCTAAACTTCTGACTGACTTGTAAAACAAGCAGCAATTGGTTGGTTTTGTCTGGTTAATGTATGTATTGTATTTTTTGTGACTGTTGATTGAATTTCTTTGCCTCTCTCCCAAGTCAGATATTTATGTTGACTCCTGTTACTCTGCCCTGGATGTTTTTTGCTTTACTTGAGAAGAGACGACCGGATTATTCGTGTATACTCAAGAATTGCACAGAAATGTATAAATGTGTGGTAGAAACTGAATGATAACTTTTGTAAATGTTGTCTGGCAACCAGACTTTGACAAACTCAATAAAAGGTTTTATTAAAGACTTGGCTCTTTTTATCTGCTGTTTTTTACTTCAAAGCTCTTCACTGAAATTACACACTCACATTATATCAGCTAATAATTGGACTGATCTCCCGAAACTGCTACTCTATAAGTCTGGCAGCCAGTGATGCCAACATCAGCTACGACATTAATTTCAGTTCTCATCTACAAGTCATTCCAGCTTTAGTAGGAACCGCTGATCAGACAGAGGAAGGAACACTGAAAAAGATCTGAACCCATGGATCATGGCATCTGTAGCTGGAGCATAGTTGGTTGGATTAGTTGAACTTGTGTTTCTCGGTGAAGTTTCTTTCATTGTCAATAAACTACAGTAGAAAAGTCTTGAATTGACAACCTTTAAATTCACGTGGTGGTACGGTATAGTGCTACTTGGTGCACAGTAAAACAAAGAGGGGCTGTTTAGTGAACCTTGTTGCTCAGCCTTGTCTCACTGTCCCACTGTCACAAATTCTTTCTGTCACCAGAACCACAGATAAGTTATTTAGTCTGATGACTTGACATCCAAGAAAATATTTTTTCCCGCAAAGATTATTTAAAACACCTTTTTTGGGCAAGATTTATTTTCTGATTTATTTAAATAAAAGTAACTCTATACTAGTTTTTCTTAACCCATATCTAAATCTATTAAATACATAATTCTACACAGGTTCTATTGAAACAAACTGGCCCTGGTGTGATTGGTGTTTCCACTGAGACCTGTTGTCTCTGAACTGGCTCCAGGTCTCTTCAATGGAAATAAAGCACAGACTCAGTGGATGGGTTTCAACCTGTAATGATGTAAATGTGACTCAGAGTCAAACTGAAGTTCTGCTTCACTGAAAAAACAACAACGAAGCCAAAACAACAGGTGAGTTCGTTTTCCACGTGTCCGGCTACAGCTAGCTGCGGCTAACAACAGTTATCATTAGGCTAACAACAGTTAGCTTAACAACAGTTAGCCCGATGATAACTAGCTAACAGAACTACAGATTCAGTGACCCGGGGATTTATTAAATGAAGGAATGTCGGCATGTCACTACCACAGGTTCTCTAAAGATGTCATCTATGTATTTGGTAAACCTTTTGGGGGTTTTAGACTTTATTTATTTACTGAATCTTTGCAGTTCTGTGGCAAAACTGAAGTGTTCAGGTCGTGTAAGAAGTTTAATAAAAGTGCAACCAAATGTAAAAGTATTTAATGTAGCTGGTCATGGTTTATTATATACATATTTAACAGCATTGTATACTAGTTTAAGATTAACAGTTTAACAATTTCTGTATATAGTTTTAAAGTTGAGGCACTCTGCAGCAACATAAAGTTTACATCATACAAAATGTAAAAGTATATCCAACGGGGGATGACAAGTGTTTAGGGACATAGAGATTTAACCACTGACATGAACTTCAGTTGACTAATGTTCAGTAGGCTACACAATATAGTACCTTTCTAATAGAGGTGTTACTTTTAAATTGAATTAATATTAATTACACCTCTACTCCTCTACACTTCAGAGGGAAATATTGTACTTTTTACTTCATTACATTTGACAATCAAGATTGTACACATACATACACACATATGATGATCTTACACAATAAGATGCATCATTATAAATGCAAATACCCAGTTAAACGGACATTTTAAGATCATTAATCCATCATTAGATTGACAATTTACTAATCAGGTTACTTTTCAAGAACAATATTAATGGCTGCAGCTTATTAATCAAGGAAAATGATCTGTTGATTAATCTGTAATGGACATAATTATTTGTTGGAAACTCTAAAGACTTGATTAAAAATCAAGTCTACCTAAGTAACTACAACGAGTACAATCAAATTTGCACATTAAAAATCAGTAGGAATAAATACTTATGCTAACGAGGTTGTGTTTTTTTAACCCCTGTCTGTTTGTAAGATTACACAGAAACAACTGAACAGATTTCCCTGAAACCTGGTGAAAGAATATGGTATGACTCAGGGAATAAGCCATTCAATTTTGGTGTGGATCCAGAATAGTTTTCACTTTCTTTAACATTTTGAGATATGGCGTTTTTCAGCAATTTCACTGATCTCTCAGACAATAATTCACAGATCTTGATGAGACAAATCTGGCTAGTTAAGAGTACTGATATCTATGAGAGTGTGTGTACATGTGTTGCAGTAGAAATCTGGATTTAGTAAATTTAAATGTGGTTAAATAAAGGGAACGTTTTTTACTTTTGATCGTTTAATAATGCTAATGTATTTTTACTGAAGTTATGTTTTCAATTCAGGATTTTTACTCGTAAGTAAAAGAGTAAATGCATTTTTTACTGCTTTTACTTCTTATAGGTAAAGTATTTGAATACTTTTTCCACCACTGTATTTCCTCATGTTATTTTCATGTTATTTTCTGAGCTCAGCGTGACAGTAGAGGGAGCCATTGCTTTTCTTTGTAGAGACAGTTTTCTTGACAATTGTTGCAGCAGCCCATCTTTACTGTCGCATCTCTCTCTAATACACAATACTACAGAGGAACCCACCTCCACACAACTCTCTGTCTGTCTGTTCCTTCCACCCCCTCCTTTTTTGTCACTCTCTCTCTCTGTCTCTCTGTCTCTCGCTCTCTCGCTCTCTCCCTCTCCCTCTCTCTAGATGAGGGGGAGGAGAGCGAGTGACTGCAGTTGGAGTTGTGCTCTGCTGCGCTCTCCGCCAGCCAGAGGTGTGTTGTCGGCTCCACACTCTTGTATCTCTGGGTACACAGGCAGCAGCACCCCGCCATGCGAGCCAGCACGAGTGCCATGTCTCACAGCTGTGTTGGCAGAGGGTCGCGGCTCATCTGAAGGGAAGGTAGCATCTTGCTTTGAGGAGGACGGAAGACACAAGAAGACCAGTTGCAGAGGCAGAGAGAGAGAGGGGGGGGGTTCACTGAAAGCCTCCCACTCTCGCCCTCACTAAACAGAGCAAAAACGGAAGGCTTTGGAGTATTCAATTTTTTCTTTCGTTTTATATTTTTCTTATTCCTCATCGCGGTGCTGGGAGGTGCTTCATCTTTTCATATAGTCTCTCTCTCCATCATTTGCCTCCTCATCTACTTCTCCATCTACCTCGTGTATAATTTTCTCTGTTCATGAGTGAGAGAAAAGAGAAAGGAGGGAGTTTTTCTTTTCCATTTTTTTGGTCATTTCTTTCCTCCCCTCTCACCAAACCCCATCATCACCTGTCGATCCCTCCTTGCCATTTAATCTCTGCTGCTGCTGCTGCTGCTGCTGCTGCTGCCATCACTCTCCCCTCATCCCACGCCTCTCTCTGTCTCTAAACTCTGATTTTATATGAACTTGGATGAATTTTCTTCAGCGATAATCCAAAAAAAACCTCCATGAATGACTCTTTTTTTTCCCCTTTTCTTTCTCTTTTGGTCCCTCCACACCCATTTTCTTTGCATCACACTCTTGTGGGATTCTTAAATTTTACTCTAGGTAGGTTAACTATTGTTTAGTGTCTGTCTATCTGTCTGTCCGTGTGTGTATTTGTGTGTGCTTTATGTATACATAAAACACACATTAACACACAAATGCACTCGCACACTAAACTATGCCTAAAAGGACAGTATTCAGTGACTCGATATTTGTCTGGTCTTGTTTTCACATCCTCCTGCTCCTCATCCGTCCTCATCATGGCAAAGTGCTCCCATTTTTAAATGTCGTCTTTGAGGAATCTTTATTCACACGTCATGTCCCCTTTTCTGTTTAATAAAGATGTCAATATCTTTTGCAACCTGTTGTGAAGGGAAGACAAACAATCAAGTGTAGCCCTGAGGGAGAATGGGATTTATCTCCAGGTGCTTTCTTTATTTCATAGTTTCATATTTTAATTTGGCAAAGTTTGGGAAATTGACTCTTTAAGTACATTATATTCAATTTATTATTTAGTGAGCTGTGTTCAAAGTTGGGAGCTAATGGCCATCTCCACTCATTAGGAGTGTATCCCATTTCATGCTTGATTTGTGCTTATATTCATCCTGCCAGTCTATCAACAGCCATTAGCACTTAAACTGCCCCCCCTCTTACACACACAGACACACACACGCCTAAAACCTCTATTCGCTTCTTATTGATTTTCAAAATAGTCGCCAGAATTGAATTCTCCTGCCCCCTGCATGTTTTCAATCTTCCCCTTCCCTCCCTTCGATCGGTCTTCATCCAGAGCTGGCTGGTTCTTCATCCCTGAAGCTCTTTCCCCCCCTCCACTTGTCTTCATTCTCATCCTCTATCAGGCAAGAGAGACTGAGAGTTGGCATTAGTTGGATGTCGAGCAGTGGATTAAGCGGGTAATGCCTCGCTGTGGATTTGAGATGTAGCAGCCACTGTGTGCAGGTCGTAGATATAGACAGACTGATAGACAGATAAAAAAAAAATATATATAGAGAGAGAGAACCTAATTCCCCATCTCATCCCTACCCTTCTCTCTTCCTCAGTCACAGTTTTCCTCTTTTCTTTACATTGTGTTCGGTGCCTCGTCTCTACTTCACACTGCCACACCTTTTTGGGAGCGCTGTTTTAAAGCATTACCACTGCTCGAATGTTCTCAGTAAGTTTTTAGCCCTTACGTATATAGATATACATGGACATGAGGCTGAACCTGCCTGTGCAATTGAAAAATTACACCCAGTAGCGTAGGCCCACGACAGCCCCTTTTTCTTATGGACTGACAAAGGGCCTTAATTAACAGCTCGTTCTTGACTGTTGTGAGAGTGGGATCTCGTCATGATGGAATATGAAGGACCACTCGTTTTGCTCTGTCTTTTGCTTTTGTGTCTCAACTCTGCTCCTCTGTAAAACGTCTCCACTACAGTCAATAAATTATGTGTTACAGAAAAGAGTTAATTAGGTGAGTAGTGAATTAATATAGCACCCACTTCTCCTCCGCAACCTTAGTGTGTGCAAATGCATGAGCAGTCGCCGTGTTTCGGGGAGTGCAGTTAATCGAGCGTGCGCATGTGTGTGTGTGTGTGTGTGTGTGTGTGTGTGTGTGTGTGTGTGTGTGTGTGTGTGTGTGTGTGTGTGTGTGTGTGTGTGTGTGTGTGTGTGTGTGTGTGTGTGTGTGTGTGTGTAAGTGTGTGTGTGTGTGTAAGTGTGTGTGCATGCTGCTGATGGCAGTGTATTCTGCACGAACTTTCATCAGCAGGTTCTTGGTAAAGGGGGTTCTTTCTATTTTTTGCTCGCTCTGTTAAACCTTTCTTCACCCTGCTGTGACTAATTGCTTGTTAATCAGGCCGTTTCTTTTGATCTTAATCAATTTTTTCCCAATATTTACTCTTCTGCCTCTATGAAAGTCATCCATTATCAATTCTTCAACCTCCTTCTAGAAAGCACTGATTTTAATTCAGGTCCAAAGTATCAAAGTGGTTAAACATCTCATTAGGTGACTCGCTCAATTAGTCCAGTGCAGTGTGCAGGTGCATGGCATTTAACAAGCACTCATTTAAAATCCCTTTCCTCTCCTTATTGTGCATTTTGTTTTAGCTATGGTTTGTTAACCAGTGTTGATGCCCTCCTCCTCCTCCTCCTCCTCCTCCTCTTCCTCCAACTCCATTACATCCCTCTTTGTTTCCTGCTCGATGGATCTGCTACAGATCTCCCAAAATGCCCAGATCTCTTGAAAGTGAATCATAGATCTAATGTGACTCATGCACCAGCTTTAATGTATGAGACTCGTCAGCATGACCTTCATGAGCACACATCTGCACCATAGTTGACATGCTTATAGGCTGTGTGTCTCAGAGTGCATCATGTATTGTGTCTAAGTGATTCACTACTGTGTCAGCTTTTCCTGGTGAATTCAAATTGTTAACGAACTCTCTAATCAACTTAAATAGCCAATTAGCAGCGGCGTAATTCTCCCAAAAACGATTAAAGAAAATCATTCCACATTTCTCTGGACTGAAGTATGAATTCTGTCTAGTGTCTTTAGCCTGAAACCTTCCTAAATAAGGTGATTCCTGTCACAACACAATCAATACGAGTGTTCCGAGGCATTTTGTGGTCTCTTCACATTGAAATTTATCAAACGGCCTTTTAAATATTCCCTGTTAACAGAGCGACAGAGTGGGGCCCTGACCTAAAAGTTTCAACTCGATTTTAAATGAGCGTCTCTAACCACAAACACTCTAAATGATTTACGACATGTTTTAAAAGAGTGGCGCAATGTCGCCCAGCTGAAAGCACAAAATAGTTTAAACATAAAAAACGAAAAAGGGCCTGATTACCTCCAGGGTCTTAGTCTAATGAGGGATTTATGTTCAGAAGAGCAATCAGTATGATTGTGTTTAAAGGGTTGATTTAACATCATGCACATAAACAACACAGAACTGTAGATTTCTCCTCACACCATGATTTTAACCATAAAAGCAGAAAATACCGAAATTCATTAAAAAAGTTAAAGCATAAGAAACTGACGAGATCTATTTGTAAAAAAAGAATGCAGTTAGAAATGCTTTTTGACGAAGAACAATTGAATGCATAAAAGATGTCTCACTAGAATAAATCAAACCAAAAACTATATTTGAAAAGCAGTTATTCAGAACTTGGTAATATAAATTAAAAAACAAATAAGCATTATTCAATTTTATGCACATTGTTATTCAAGGAAATACAGTGTTTTTATTATACACTAGTCAATGTAACTGTCATTTCAATTCTACAGTGAGAGTCAGAGAAAAAGGTAACATTTTTTTTAATGAATTATTCATTACGGTGCCAGACAGGATTAACATTCTACACATGCAGATATCCTCTGACAATTTTTTTCCTGAGGCTAAACTGTTTATACCTACACACTTGACTTCCTCAAAATACACAGATACACACACACAAACACACATTCCCAGATACAGACATGAATATGATACATGTTAAAATGAAAACTGGAAATGCAGAACAAACATTAGCTTAGTGCACATAAACGTTGGCATGTGTCTGTAGATACTGTGATATGCAAAGGCAACAAAAAACGTAATTGATTAATAATTTGGTCAATAAAACATCAGTTACCGTGCAAAATTGCACGATTACACATCTTGTTTTTTTCCAAGCTACAGTGTGAAATGGAAAAGATATCCACTTGATGACCTATACTTAGAAAACCAAAAGCCCTCAGCAGAGAATATACCTCCACCAAGGCCAAACAATCCTTTACACGATTGTGTAGTACTTCTAGTAGAAATATTACAAATCTGTGCATTATTCCCTGAAACAAAAGGACTGCCTTAATGATTAACTGATTCTATTGAAATATTTGCGAGTACATTTTCTGTTAATCAAGTTATCACTGCAGATAAATAGGTGGCTTGTTTGACTTGTTTAACAGCGTTCAACACATTTTCGCAGTGAAAGTGGGCAAGTAGACACAGCTGCCGAGTTAAACCTTGACCTCAGAAGCAGTTGTCTTGTGTACAGAGTGACATTCAGCCTTCATCACATCCATCCACAGCCGCTCTCTGCCGTCTCACTCTGCCCATCTCTTCTTCTCCCCTTCAGACTGAGAAAGAGGCGAGCGCAGCCCGGCCCTGCAAACCCATGATCATGACTGGCTAGAGCAAGGCAAGGCACAGAGTGAAGGAAAGCCAAACAAGAAGGAAGAAAGGAAGGAAGGAAAGAAGAAGAAGAAGAAGAGGAGGAGTACCCCCACACACATACGTACTGCTCTGCTCTCTCTTCTCCTTATCTCCACGGCAACCGTGTTCACACGCTTGCAGACTTTTTCGACGAGATCTCGGCGAGCTGTATCAGCAGTGTTGTACGAAAGGGAAAGAAGAATCGGATGGAAAGAAGCACATGAAAGCGTGTCCCTCCATCACTTTCCATCCTCCATCATATTTTACTTTCATTTGTTGAGTTCGCAACTAATGTTTTGAGTTGATGGTCAACTTTTAAATTCTAGAACCCTCATCTGCCTCTCTGCAGATTAGTCTTTTTCTTGGCACCTTACATGAAAAAAAAAAAACAGTTTCTAAGCAACTCACTGCCCTCAACACAACTCTGCTCCACTCTGAGCAACTCTGCTTATATTGTATAATGCTAGTTATTGTAAACCCTATTCGTAATTTTACACTTTAAAAACACCACATCCCCACACTTGTATCACCCCACTACTGCCCACCTCCAGCCTCTTCCGACCCTCACCCTGCGGGACCCCACCTCAGTCTTCCGTGCGTGACTTCATCTCTCTACTATCCCTTCATCTGAGGCTATGAGAGGAGGAGTCGAATCCCAGATCACTCCATCATGCCAGTTCTGAAGAGCAGAGAGGAGATCCGGGCTGGCAATGTTCAAGGTAGGCCACTGACTTCTTTAACTGGCTGGTATTTGTGTAACCATGTGCATTTCCTGTGATGTTTGCACCACAATGTTTATATACTGAGGTGAATTTCAGCTTCGAACTTACTGTGTGAAAAACGGTCACAGCATGAGGAGTTATTTTTAGCCAATCACTAGTTTGGTTAATTTAATTTGTTTTCAAATAGTTTGTTTTGACAAACCAACGAGACAGAACTGAAGATATTTCATTTTAAATGATGAATTATCACGTTTGAGAAGCTGGAAACAGAGAATTTGTGCTATTTGTTGCTTAATAATTTACCGAAATGATGAAGTGATAAGCAGTTATTTATTGAGATATGTATCCAGATATTCTCCTAACATTTTCCAGAGGGGCAGTATGTGAGAAAGCAAAAGGGAGATTATCTTGCCAGCCCCCAAGTAAAATGTTAATAAAAGGACATAAAACTGGAATAAAAAAGACAATACAAACATCTGTGGTGCCGGCACTTTTCAACAGAAAGATTGTATCAAGTAATGACAACGAAGTTTGAGAGTTTTGAATGATAAGGGCCGAAGCTGGAGTTGATGTGCTGTGAACAAAACCATGATTTCTACCTCGTGCACGCTCTACCCAGATGCCAGCCCTCACCTGAATGTTCCAAACCTTTTCCCATCGTGACCCGGAGAATCTCCGTCATATGTAAAAGGCGCAATTTTCTGGACATTTTCCAGAGTTCATGTCTGAAAACTGCTTAGTTGTAAGATTACAATACCCCTCAACTTACCCTCCCTTTTCGAAGTGTGTAGGAGAACTGACAGGGGCCCTCCAGTAAAATAAAAACATGAAAGACCCTCTCTAGAGCCAACATGGCGGACTCTGTGGAAAGGGACCTGCTCCCTATGTAGATATAAAGGGCTCATTTGAAGGTAATGAAAACACAATGAGTTTTGATTTCAGGTGATTATACAAGATTAAAAACATCATTGTGAATATTATCATCAATTTCTCCTCATAGGTTCCCCTTTAAATCCTACACAGTGGACCTTTAACATCCAACAGCTGTGTGTGTTTCATTTCAATTGATTTCCATTAATTCACCACAAAAATTGAAAACTTGTGGTCAAATTTTAGAGGAGGTGGAAATAATGGGTCTGCAGATGTTTCATTCTGGATATTAAATGATAAACATAAGCACACATCTGATGCTTTTTGAGATAACTGCCTGGAGGGTGTGCCTCATGGTTTGCTTTGGTCAAATGAGGGAGTTGCAGGGATTTTGGAAGTAATTTATTTTGTAAATAAAACCTAGTGTCTTTATCTTTAATTTTTTGCAAAAGCTCATCGCCAGTCATGATTTGTTTTCCTTTAGAGCAAGAGAGGACGGGAATGAGAAGGACAAGAGGATGAGGGAATAAAAACATTCGAACTGCAAAAGAACAAAAGAGAAATTAACTTTTTTTTGCTGTGCTTTGGGAGGGAGCCCAGTGTTGAGATAAGGGATAACGAGGCGCCGGCTTCAATGAGCCCATCAAAACGACGAGTTGTGCTGCTTCACAAGGGAAAACAGGTCCAGACAATAGTAACTGCACAAAGCGAGAGAGCGGAGAGGCTGGAGCCTGTTTTATTGCTGAGCTTGTGCTCCTTTGTGCTGGAGTTTGACTGATAAAACACGCATTTAAAAGTTGGAGGTACGTGTAAAGATAATTGAAAGAGCTGCATTAGAGGCAGAATGACAGAAGATGGAGTAAAATCTTCTCGGGCGAATTCAAAAGTGACCATCCACATGTAGGAAGTGTGTCTGAACTGTTTCCCTCATGTATGTGAACAGTTTTGAAACAAAAATGTGCAAAATCCTGCCATTCTGTCACAGTGTCCAGCTCCTGCCAACGGAGCAGTTCCAGGGTTTGTCTCCCAGTGGCATTGTGGATTAGATTCTTGGCTGGATTCTTATTCGAGCTTTGGCCGAGATGAGTTTTGCGATCACAAATCCGAACGGAGCTTTTCTACGTTTGCATTCATAGGACACAGAATCTGATGTAACTGTCTAATTACGATGCGCCTCTTTGTCGAAGCGTGACTTAGAGGAGGTGTGTGACAGCTGGTGTGTGCGCCTCCCTCACAACGCAACAGCCTCAGCACTGAACAGACCCACTGTATTCTGCTTACTTCATCACATATGCTGCACAGACTCGCCTGAATTCCTCCCCATAATATATCAATCAAAACTCCATCATTCCTTTCAACAGCTGGGTGTAGTCTGACGCTGTGTAGGCTTGAAATGGCTGCATGTGAACTGTGTTTCTAGGGCAGTTTTTCCACGTAAAAAACCCCCCAGAAAAACATGGAAGAGATCATGACAGAGCAAACGAGGGGCTAAGGCGTGTGAGATGGAAAAAGAGACAGACAGGCAAAGATCCAGGATCAAGGTGGTAAATCCAGAGGGATCTTCACTGACAGTGGATGAAGGAGGCAGACACAGAGCTTTGAGTGTGTGCGTAAGCAGCGAGGCCTGTGAGGGGCGTGATGTTGCTGCGTCGTGACGGTGCATGTTGTTGGAGAGTGGGTCGGGCAGAGGGGATTGCCCAATGCGAGCGTTGGCTTGTCAGTCGGGCAGCTCCCGTTTTGATGGGTGTGAACTGAGTGGAGGCAGTAAAGGGCAAGTGAATGTACAGGAGAGGAGATGTTGACGCCGGGACTCGCAGACAGCAGGCGGGATAAGATTTGGATGCAAGCCTCATGCGACCAGCTTTAGAAATGTTGATTGAGTCGTTGAAAGATTACAGGAGCTGAGCAGCTTGGTGTTTATTGTTTACTCAGAGCCAGAGAGAGATGGGGAGAGGAGCGCAAAGCAGTCGCACAATTCCTCATAAATGCCTCTGTTAGCCATGAGTTTCTTTTATACTTGCAACTTAAGTAATATTTATATATACTTCATGTTTTGTACCCGTTTCTTGACAGGAGTTGTTACCTATAACATTAAAAATTTGAAATCATACCTCTTTGGCCGCACTCAGTTCATCCAAGTCAAATCTTTCAAATCCCAGCCATTTCCACTCACTACTGGTGTTCCCCAGGGTTTTGTCCTGGGGCCCCTTATGTTTATCATCTACGTACTTCCTCTTGGCCATATCTTCCTTAAATTTAAACCAACTTTCAACCAAACCTCCCTCCATCCTCGATGACGATTCTCCACTAACCCCTCACTATCCAAAAATAAAGCCAAAATATCCCGGATATGATACATGATACATCATATACGTCACTGGAGCCAGAGTCTGCACAGTAGTGATCTAAGTATGGAGCCACACTAACGAAGTCCCGCTGTTGCACATGCTCGACCAATCAGCTGTCATTCCTGATGAAACACCCATTTTTATATCATCAAATTATTAATTAAAACCAATTTTTATTTATTTATTCATTCATTTGATATGTAATTTTACTTTGGTCCATGTCCCATGCACTGATATGGATGAGGTTGGGGTTTATAACCTATACTTCAGCCAGCCACCAGGGGGCGATCGAGCCGCATTTGCTTCACTGTCATGTTTTTCATCTTTAAAGTGTGGGGATGGACAGTGCATTTTATAACCCCCCCACTACAAGTCAAAGTCTATTGCACTTCAAAGCTGAATTCAAACTTGTTATTACAGATGTGAATGTACAAATGGTTGTTTAAAAAAACAACAAAAACAGTTCAGACAGACATTAGTATTTAATATATAACCATCCTATTTTTGTCAGAGGCAGAAACTCCACATGGGTTTTTTGCATCTACCATGTGTGACTGTGTGAGAAGGAGGAAGAGCTAAGAATAGAGTAAAGGGGGGCCGACACTGTGATGCTGCCTCTACCCACATTTCTTCTTCTGTTTCTGAAGTCAGTATGCACTCCACCAGTTTTTGCTGATATCAGGCTCTGCTGTGCAACAGCACAACCATTCTGCGTCCGTTGCGACTTTAAGTCAATTTCTTTTTCGTGGAGGTTTGGGATGCAGAGATGGAGGCTCAGATAAGTCTCCCAACCTCTATGTGTTCACCTTTAACATGATCAGAACGCCCGGGCTGGTACATACAGAAATTTCATCAGAAACTGTCACTCTTCATGTCATGACAAAGGGAGGCCTTTTGAAGCTCCGACACTGACAGACAGGGAGGAGAGGATTTATTTTCTTCATATGATGTTTCATGTGTGAATGGAATAGAGGGAGGCTGAACAAAAGACTGAATCTGAGGGCTGAGAGAAGGGTCGAGGTTTCGGAGATGAGAGGAACTGATTGCGGGATCGATAGCTGAGCGAGATGGGATAATATTTGATGATAGTGTCCTCAAAAGGCTCGCATGAAATGGGTGTCACAAAATCATCGCTCCCAAGAACATCATGGGCTCCTGATGGCTCTGCTCGAAGGGAATGAGAAGCTGATGATTATGTTTTCAAAGACGGAGAGTGGAACGTTAAAAGGAAAATGAGGAAGAAAAATCTTTGATAAAAGTGGTAAAAGGTATACGTATGTGCCGATCATCAACAGCAGTCTGTGCAGTAGCGTTGGGGGGGATGGTCACGAGTCATTCTCCGCTGTCAATCATTTTCATAGCATCAGTTAATTAACTATAACCAAACTTACTATAAAAATGAGCACTTGAACAAACATCAGTGCGATAAGAACTACCTAAAAAAATAGAGGAAAAAAAAGTATTTGATGTGTACTATCAATTTTCAGTTTGATCCATGTCCCATCCACTAACATGGAGGAGGCGGGGTTTATGCTCCGTACTGCAGCCAGCCACCATGTGGTGGTCGTGACACTTTGGCTTCACTCTTGGAAAGCTGTTATGTCCTCCATCTTTGTATACAGTCTGTTAATGAACAGTGTATTTTATGTAAGCACCCTGCTGGAGTAGAGTCTATGGTTCAGATGTTTTTGGTTGCTAATGCATTCATGGCAATTGTCGTACACAAATTCTATATACAGTATGTTGAAAGAAATGGTCAAATTAGAGCCTTAACAATTGATCAGTTTGAAAAAAAACCTGCTGCTATGAGCCTTTCACTGTTAAATCAACACAGCTTTTGATAAGTTGTGCATATGTTTACTTTTTACGTTTATATTCTACATTATTGTCAAGATCAGTATCAGCATCACCCCCAAAAATCCTTATTGGTCAGGTTCTCGTAGAATAACCATTTTCATCCTTTATAAAAGAAACACTTCTATAAACAACAATATATTATTAAGTTAAAATCTGATTTATTTACTTGTTGATACACTTTCTCAGCCTTTTAGAACTGCTAATAGCATCTGTTTCAGGTTTGCACCTGTTCCAAGTGTCAATGAATCTGTCTCCATTTGACCCTCAGTGGGGGCAACTTGTCAATTAATTAGTTGTGACTTGAGACTGGCAGACAGCGGAGGTGAGGAGGAAATTGCCCCTCCACGTTTACAGTCCCCAACATGAAGGAACAACAGAAGCTCCGTGGGGACGAGGTGTCTGTATTTGTCACGTTTTTTTTCTCTTAATGATGCTTATCAGTGAGACAGAGGCCAGGCCGAAAGGTAGAGCTTAACCTCTCGGGGGGGTAAATTGGAAGGTGAGGAAAGAGGAAAAGAGGACGTGTGTGTCTGCAGGGCTCTGCTGCCACATTTAGACCTAAGTGGAGGAGAGTGTGTGGGCTTATAATACTGAGATTTATTTGTAGGGGATTAGAGCTGTGCAATCTTGAAATGATTTGTTCCAGGTTCATGTTGGATGACGAGCGGAGATGAGACATTTGATTAATCAGTTGAATTATTTGGCAGCTATTTAGATACTTATCATTACCCAGTTCCAGCGTGAGGGCTTTCTGCTGTTTTCCATGTGTATATCAGTGTTTCACTGTAATTTGAATGTGTTTGGGTTGTGGACTGATGGTTGGAAACAACCACTGAAGTAAAGATGCCACATTAGAAAAGTGTAACAGGTGTTTGGCTATTTTTTGACATTTTATAGACAATAATTTCCATTATGTCACAAGCCAGCAGTTTAAGAAGCCTTATTTGGATGAAAATGTATTTTTTATTAACTTTATTAGGAACACCTGTATATCCATATCCTGGTAATCTTGTGCAAGCCAATACAACAGCTCAGCTATACACTTCAAGATCATAAGAATTGAAAATGAAGCAGAGCTGTTATGTATCAGATTGTTTCAGGTGTACCTAATGAAGTGGTCACAGAGTCTACATACGGAAGTCTACAAAGAGAAGGCAAAAAAAAAATAGTATAATAATTATAATAATTTCTTTAAGCATTAGAAATGGCTTTTGGTCTTCTGTTGTACTGCTTCTGGCTCCATGTATAAGGATTTATTCTTACTAATGGAGCTTTAGATATTAAACAAAATTACGGGAGTTGAGTTCCCTGGTGTTGTACAATTATTTCTTAAATATTGGTTGGAAGTAGTTGGAACTTAATAACCATAAAGAATTTCATAAGACCTAAAAAAAATAGGACCTCTTAAAGTGATACAATCACTTATCACTCTAAATTCCACAAGGCCTATTTTTTTTAATCTAAAAGCTTCTCTAGATGTGGCAGATGAAGGACAATCAGTGGATCCACTTATATTAAAATGAAAGTCCAAAATCAGAGCAAGACTTACTTCTCATACAATCTTATATGAAAAAGGTTGTGAATGTTGGTAATGAATGAGACGGTCGGTGGATTTGACAAATTATCTGAGAGCCCTGACGTAGAGCAGAGAATCAGGACCAGCTGCTGGTGATGATGGTCCAGAGATGGATGCTCTATTTAATTTATCTGATTGAGTTTGAAAGGCTTTATATAATTGATTATAGATTCAATTATAAAAACTACATCACAATATGCTACTAATGCTGAAACTAGAATGACCGTAGAGCGCATTCCTCCGCCAAAGGCCCAACAGTCCTCTTATGAAACAACATTTAAATCCACGAGATCCAGATTTTTCTGTGAGATCTGCAGATCTCCAGTCCCCCAAACATGTTTGATTCTTTTCATCGAGATTCTTTGAGAAATCTGTAAAATTGTCACAAATCTCCCAATGTTAAAGGAAGTGAATGGACATTCCTGGATAAGCCCCTTGATCTGTAGTCACACCCAAATGTAATGGGTTCTTCCTTGGGTCATTCCCCACATTCCATAAAATATTATCTGTTGAAAAATTGGCTGACTAGTTTTTATGTAATCCTGCAAAAATAATAAATAGACAAAATCTAAATATATTCCAAGTGTGTATGGCTTGACTTATGATGTTAAATAAGAAACATATATGACACACACACATACATACATACATAATGTTAATATGTTAGTTATCTAGTCTTCAGCTTCCTGACATGCTGTGTTATTATCTTGTATGTGTGGGTCTTTTTTCACTATAATCAACTGCAGAATGATTAGTATTATGTAGTCCATCACTATCTGTTCTCAGAGAAACGTCACATTTTATTTGTTTGTCTCTTCTTCACCTGCAGAATCGAGTCTTCTCTTCTGTTATGGCAAATATTTTTAATGACCACACTTCAGATAATTGCATACAAAAACAAACACAACATTAGGTCACATGCTGAAGGTCAGTCAGGGCATAGCCAAGCTCACAGGCCTATTTAGCTCAAATAAACACAAAGTACACTGTGATTAAATGGATGAGTTAAGTGCAATATAATTATTAATATTTAATTCTCAGCCAGTCACATTACTTGTCAGACCTTTTTAAAAAGCTGTGTGGATTACAGTGCTGTGCCTTGTGTGACTCACCCAGTGGAGACGAGCGTGCAAAACCAGGTTTTCTAAGCAGGAAATACAGCACCAAAGCCTGAAAATACAGCACCAAAGTAAGAAGCTAAAAAATGTTCAATTTTTAAGACAAGTTAAAATTTTGGGGAATTCTTAAACAGAGCTTTCTTTTCTGTGTGATGATACATGGGGTTATATTGTAACATAGTGATGCAGAAATAGTGGTAAGAGTCACTCAATCTTCAGTGCAGGAGTCAGTACTATAATAATCTGAACTTTATTTTCAATGTAGGTCTAAATATGTATACTAAACGAAGGATACATAATATTCAGCATTTTGTTAGGTAGTTGTCAAAAAGGTTAATGGAAAAATTCATCTTTTACTTGTGAAATCGCTTCCTACAAACGCAAGTGTGTGGTGTTACGTTGTGGCCAAATCATCTAGTATGTGCGTTCTGAAGATTATACGATTTAAAATCTGTTTAATCTGTCGTTATGACTGAGGTCTCCGATGTTTATAACATTGGTTACGAGTTGAAAATCCTCTAGTGTGCAGCCGCCTTTAGACTTTGAGTATATCAGTGAGTAACAGCCTTGGTATATTATTTGCTTACCACTTAAATACATTCAACAAAATGACTAGGCCTTTCGCAGAGGGCTTGCTCGCAGGCAGGGCAGCTGCAGGTGCTGGCAGAGATGTGTGGATGCCCTGTGGGAGACTCTGGTCCTGGGTCTTGGTGCGAGGCCTCGGGTAATTAAGAGGAATTAGCGGAGAGACAGTGGATATTGGGTTCGTCATTACAAGGACTCCCAAGAGTTCCAGGCGCCACAGGCGAGCTATCAAAACCTCAAGAGAGCAGCAGCAGATGAATGCTCAAATGGTTAGACCAGTGAATTTGTGGAAACCACATTGAGTTAGGATGAGAACAGAAAACTGTCAGGTTTCAGCTTTTTTAAGATCACTGAAGGAAACCTGAGAAAATAAATTATGGGCTGGGAGTGAATAGAGGTTGCTACTGGCTCTTTGTAGACTGTGCTCCTTCACATGAATGAACGCATCAGGGTGAGTTATAATAGCCTTTAAAAAACACAGGAAAAAAACTAGCTACAAACCAACAATGTCCAGCATGGACTCTTGTGATGGCGACATGTCTACACGCACTCTGTGGCTATGAAACAGAGGGGGTCCAAACCCTCTGAGGCTCCGAGGGCCCCTGCATAGCTGCAGAGAGGGACATGTCACGTTGGTGCTAAATTAAGTCCAGAGCAGGAGAAATAACCTCAGTGGAATAAATGGCTTCAATGAGTTAATGAAGACCCGGGGGGAAAGAAGGATCCTGCCTCAACCCCGCATTTCCCTCATCCCTGCGCCTCTGGGTGGGTTATGTTGGCTGTGGCTGTGTGTGTGTGTGTGTGTGTGTGTGTGTGTGTGTGTGTGTGTGTGTGTGTGTGTGTGTGTGTGTGTGTGTGTGTGTGTGTGTGTGTGTGTGTGTGTGTGTGTGTGTGTGTGTGTGTGTGTGTGTGTGTGTGTGTGTGTGTGGCACTTGAGTGGTCATGTGTGTGTGTGTGGTGTCCGTCTCGATTATTCTACTTTCCTCCGATGAAGAGACTATACCGTGTTATTTAGAGAGCTGAGACGCAGATCCGTAGTGCATCTCATTGTAAGTGCAATTAGCAGAGAGATGATTCTCCACCAGACTGAAGTACACTTAATGTAACACCCAAGACCCTCTTCAATAAGCTACTGATTTTTTTTTCTGCCAGTTCGGCCCTTCTGCAAGACACTAGTGAGGTGACGCATCATTCAATAGGGAAGACGATATTAGAAGATAACTTAAGGACTCCACGCTACTCTGTTACAAGCGTTCCTGATGCACACGGGTGGTTACTGCCCCCATCATTCTCTCTATCACATCTCCTTCACTGTTTTCTCTTGCTTCCTCCACTTATCTCATCCTACAACAATATCTTCCTCTCTTTTTCCCACCATGTTGCCAAATTAAACTTCTCTCATCATCCAGACACATCTGCATGATTTAAAGGATAAGGCTCTTAATATTCTATTTTTCTCTCGTTGCCAACGAAGCCCACGAAAAAAAAAAGACCAAAACCAATAATGTCTATGTCGTCAAAGCCTGTTTACTCACGCAGCCACAGAGCTCCACTGTTATTTAAAAACTATTGCAGCGGGTGACATGTTTCTTCATTATGATGAAAATAGGCGCAATGTTTTCGTTCTGCTCACAAAAACCGTCGCGCTGATGTACAGCAAATACTCCACCACCAACTCTATTAATCCACAAGTGAAAATAGTCCACGGCAACTGGTCTATTGATATTGGTGTTTGAGTAACTTTTGCCAAAGATTTAGAAAAATAGGACAAGGTGTTGTATAAAATACTTCTAATATCCCGATTTAGTGCTCAGCTGTTTAGGAAACTGATTTTGCCCTTTTTTAAATGAAACTTTAATGTCTTAAGTATGCCACAGAAATAGTTTTATTCACAAGTGCCTTTAACTAAACTATTTTACAAAACTCTAAGGTCATACCATCTCTTTTACTTTGCTTGACATGTTTATATAACTGCCCTGGTGTACAACAGCAGCACAGTTCCTATGTTTTCACCTCACACTCACAGTTGACTTTGAGAAAGTGAATTGAATAATTACAGAGGATGTAAATAGAAGTTGTGTTGGCTTCCATCACCCCTGGGTAGTCATTATAGCTGCATGATGTCTGATTACCTGACTGAACACAGTCACACATTACTGAGTGATGGAGTAGGGTAAACGTCACCCCCTCCTTTTGGTGATGTTGTATTCTATTTAAAACTTGATTTCATTAGAAAGACACATGGCTGTCCAATCTTCATTCAGAAAGAGCACAAACTGTTGTTTTTAGGGGATTTATGATGTCATTAAAGGGCACATACAGTTTCACAGAAGAGGGACTTAACTCTCAGATACAAGAAAATGTTTTTATCATCCTTCTATTAAATTATTGAATGATTCTTTTTGGCCAGTTTGGCAAATTCGAAAACACATCAACCTATTTTCACCTTTAAAAAGTTGTTGAGCATGTTAGCAAACAGATTGACATTAGCATTAATGTGGAGTTGGGTTTCTCATTACTTTGGAGGAAATATTTTGTTCCTTAGTTGCACTGTTATTATTTCTTTCTACAGAAAATAGATTTTCTTCCGTGGCTAAAACTAACCCTGCCAAGATCAGTAATTGAGCAAATACAGGGGAGAATTTAATGATATTTACCTCAGCCAAGAGTTATGTTTTCACCCATGTCCATTTGTATTGCTGGTTTGAAAGCAAGATTTGACAAAAACAACTGAACAGATACCTACAAAACTTTTATTTATCACTTTCTTTAACATTGTGAGATTGGAGATTTTTTGGCAATTTTTTTATTTGAAAACAACCAGGAACGTTTGCCATTTGCTGTTTGTTTTCTAGTTCTCTGTGGATTTGTGAGTTTAACCAACACATTACAGTCATCTAATCCATTTTCAATATAAAATGTTGATCAGAGCAGCTTTAAATGCACAGTATGATGTGTTCAGAGAAAGTAACATCTAAAAAACCTGTTTGGATTAAAGTCAAATTTTCTTTTTCTCTGCTCCCTTTTATAGTCAAAGCTTGCCCTGCAACTCGATTTAAATATCAGCAACATTGTTTTTACTCTGTAGACTGTTCGATAGATGTTGATTTCAAAGACACCACACAATTTTGTCCTGGAGTTATTGTAAATCACTCTTTAAGATCTACGATAAAGCCCTTGTTTTGGTAGTTGTTCATTCTTTTAAATGAAGAACAAAACATTTGTCACTGGGAACATGATTGATCTAGCAAAAAACAGTCCACCTGTCTCTAGTTAACATACAATACAGTCAGTTTGTAAGTTATTGATGATATATTACAGTAAAAACAAATGTCAAACATGACCACCTGCTGCTGCCTCTCTCAGGGGGAGATCCAGGCCTTTAAATTAAATACAAAAGACTTTTCTCCTCACTGTCCTTTTCATTCTGATGCAGCAGTGGATTGAAATGCCTTTTATTATTCATTAATGCAGAGTGTTAAGTGTGATTTGTTGGTATTTATAAATCACGTCTGATGCATGCAGAACACAACAGTACACTCTCACCTGTAACTGACCACCCACTGACTGTGAAAAGGCTCTTTTACAGGTATGCCTGTCAGCCTACGTTATCCACACTGCCGATCAGATGCAGAGCAGCGCAGCTCACCACCTCAAGTCCCCGGGGATATAGTAGACTGTGATAATGATGGCCTACGTATGTTTTAAATAGCCGTGGAAAAGATTCCGGGAAAGACTCTCAGGCTGCTGCTCGGAGCCTGGTCTGTAATCCACCGCAATGTTCAGCAAAAACACGTGACCGTTTCAAAGTCCAGTGGAGGCACAGACACTCCCTTGCTGGTTGATCCTGTGGAATCTTTACTGGCAGATTGGAAGTCGGCGTTTGTGTGTGTGAGTGTGTGTCTCAGACAGTGCTGGTAATTCTATTGGTGGTCAACGCTCTTTGTAAATGAGCCAAATGACTGATGTCTCGGCCTTTTTAGGATGTTGTTGATGAGACTGGATCTGGTAAATGGTCTGTATTTATATCTAGTCTTGATGACCACTCAAAGCAGATTACAGTTTTTTGCCATCCACCCACATTTATACTGCGGATCTATGTGCAGCACTTTCTCTATCACACATCACACTACAGCCATCAGGGGCAATTTGGGTTCAGTGTCTTGCCTAAGGACACTTCAGCACATTGAATTGAGGAGCCTGGATTCGAACCACTGTTCTTCTAGTTAGTGGACGACCCGCTCCATCTCTTGAGCCACAGCCGCCCAGAAGCATTTACCATTTACAAGGGCTGTCTGCGTTGCCTCCTCCACGGCCGCACTTGGGTGGAAAGCTTTCAGGTGATTCCACTGTACCAAACCAAACAACCTGACCTAGAACCTGTAACTCAAAATACATAGACATGACACTTCTCAGTTGCTTTGCTGTCGTGAGTGTCTGTTCAGGACGGCTCCATTTTCGTAGCAAAACAACGTAACATTACTGGCTTACTTTACAGATGGGGCAAGAGGGCATGCAATAGGTCAAGCTGATAGTGAGCGCCCTGTGCTGGATCAGTAGTTTGCCTCTGTTTGTCCTGCTGTTTATTTTGAATTCAAGTGGGAATTCAAGCGGGACGGCCCTACCATTTGTCCAGAGTCTGCTATGAGCATATGAGCATGGCTGTGTGTGTGTTTTAGTTTTGTGCCTGTAGGACGACATACATGTCTTTTTATGTTGGAAAAACAGAGGCCGTCACCCGCAGATCACAGGGACTCATATGTCAGTGCGCTGGGACCCAAACAGCGCTTGACCTCAAGTGCTCACGGTCAAACCATTTGCATGGCTGGCTCTGCGTTCATGCATGTGTGTCGTGTTTCCGAGCACCGGGGGAGAAGGTTATAGTCGCATCTGCAGCAAAGTGCTGGATACAAACAATGCACACATGTGGGTGTGTTTGTGTCGCCGTTCATCGCCACTTATCCATGTTTTCCCCTGTGCTGCATATGTTGTTATAATAGCTATGTGAGTGCTGTAATGGGTACAGAAGTGCACATAAATACATGTGTCAACTTGTTGGATGGTTTAGTTTTGTTCTATTATGTTGCGAGTAAACGATCCACTCGTGACACCCTCCATTTAAATGTTATAAATTGGGGGGTGTCAGTGACGGGGGGGGAGGAATCTTGTAAACGGCCTGATTACGAATGAGATAGCAGCTCCTGCTCGGGTGGATGCTCCTTCCATCGTGTTATTTATGTTTATTCGCCTGTAGCACATTTTTGGATATTTATTTTTAATGTGAGGTATGCTAAAAGGCGGAGCACTGGATCAGCTCTATCTGCAGGAGTGCATTAACTCACCTCCCCATGTGTGCATGTGGGTGTGCACGTTTGTGCGAAGGCACCGTGCTATTTATTTTATGTTACAAGCGTTTTATTTTTGACGGTGAGCCCAGCAATGTGTGCCGGCTCAGATTAAAGTAAATTGATTATTATTAGTAGAGGGCACACGCCGCATGTTGTGTGCCGCATGACTCGGTGTGAGTTGTGTGTATCTTCCTGTCCATCAGGGTGTTATGTGGAGGCATATTTGAATTGTTACTATGGAAACCGAGCACTGCTGTTATATAGAACCACACATTCGAATGGGTCACTGTTTCTATCTGCACCCTCACTTACTGTCACACTTATTCACACTTACTTTTTGAAGATATTTTATCTAATAGTCTCCCTCCAGTTCCCCCTCTCGCTGCAGATTCATCACACCCTCCATCTGCCGACTGAGGCCATTTTATTTTCTTCCTTCTTTTTTCTTTGGATTTCTTTCACCTCCAATCCATCCTGTGCTCTTATTTTATCATCTTGTGCTAATCGTGTCTTCTTTTCATCTTTCTTCAGCTGTGTCGCCCATCCACACCTCCCTCACTTTCTCTCCCTCCCCTCCCTCCTCTGGGTTTTCTTATTGCTGTTCCTTCTTCCACCTCCATCTCTTTTGTGTATGTCTCTATTTATTCTCTCCCTCACCCCACTCTTCTCTCTCCTCTTCTCTTCTTCTCTCTGCTGCCTTCCTCCCACTCGCTTCCTCCTCCTCTCTCTATCTCTCTCGATCTCTCTCTATCTCTCCCTGTGTGTGTGTGTGTGTGTGTGTGTGTGTGTGTGTGTGTGTGTGTGTGTGTGTGTGTCTCTCTCTCTCTCTCTCTGCTGTGGCAGCCTCGTTTACAATTAGCATGTGCACCTGCAATTAAGCCTGACAAACCTCTGTTAATAATTAGACCTTTTAGACAAATAGTTTTTTATGTGAAGATCACATTTCCTCCTCTTCTGATTTTCCACACTGATCACTCTCTTCTTTCTTCGCTCGCCCTCTTTCAAAGATGACTCGTTGCTTTTCTTTCGATGTTTTTCACCGCTGTCAGATTTCCGTTCTCCTCACTTCTCTCTTTCTCCTTTGGTTTTCTTTGGACTTTTGTCTTTGGTGCCGACTGTATCGGCTCCACAACGCGTGGGGTGCTTGATAAATAAAAGATTAGTAAAGGTGTTGTGTGCGTGAGGAGGAGGAACAAGCCTTTCACCCTGCCCTTCATTTATCCCTTTCACAAAGTGCTCCTCTGTGCTTAATTTAGAATATGAGCATGAACATACACTCATTAAGATTCCTTGTCTTTATCTGTGCAGAAAATATGCCCAAATGTGTACCCCAAATACACACACACACACACACACACACACACACACACACACACACACACACACACACACACACACACACACACAGACACAGTTTGAAAGCACAATTTTCACATCAGGCTATGACTAATTGTGTTTCTCCGTGCCTGTCACCTTTCTCTTGCTTACATCTTTCCCTCCGCCTCTCTCTCTCTCTCTCTCTCTCTCTCTCTCTCTCTCTCTCTCTCTCTCTCTCTCTCTCTCTCTCTCACTTTCCTTCTCCTCCATCAATTCTCCTTTACACTCCCCTCCACTGCTTTTTCGTATGGCTATTAGAGGAGCTGTAAATTACAGCAATAATAGTAAATAATAGGTCTGCAGTTGACTTCAAAGAGCAGCGAGGGGATTTCAGTGGGTTGGAGGGAACGACTGAAAGAGAACAGGTTGGGAGGGTAAAGGGGAGAAAAGCAGTGGACATTGTATGAGAGTGAGAGAGAGAGAGAAGGGGGGGGGGGGGTGAGAGGTCGAGAGAAAGAGAGAGAGAGTCAGTTAAGCCTATTCTCAGTGTCTAATGGTCACTTACCCTAGCAGCTAGTCCATGAAGCTGTGAGGCTGTCAATCTGTCAAAATGGACCCAGTGTTGTCCTGACTGACTCCGTCAAAACACACACACACACACACACACACACACACACACACACACACACACACACACACACACACATGCGCGCCCTGTGTTTTATGTGTGCCACAGGCTTCCTCGGAGGGAGTCACAGCACAGTATAATGGAGGTTGCGTTGCCACTTGATGCTGTCAGGCCTCTCTCTCTGTCTCAGTGTGTGGTTTGATGCACATATATGTGGGTCACTTGGTCTGTAATTAAAGGGTAAGATCCTGGCCAATACTGGAGTGTTTAAAAAAATCCATTAGTTTATAAGCATTGAGCTAACGGCGATATAATTGTTAGAATATGTTTTGGTTTGTCAGATGTGCTCTACATATGGAGAGCATCTAATGAGATCAGGTTTTTACATCTGCCTGTTTCTCCTGTTTCCAACAAGCTGACGACAAGAACCGACTGCTCACTTAGCTTCTAGCGTATCCCAGACCTTCACTTGTGCCCCTTGTTTCAAGATAATTAACATTATGTGTGTGGTCCTAATATCTTGGTTCATCGGTGTGTGTTGGAGCAATTGAGCAAACTCTGAAAACATTGATTTAACTTAGATTCGTTTTTAGGATTAGGCAACATTTTTTTTAACACTTTCCCCAAAAGTACAACATGATAGAAGTTAGATTTCTTTCTTTTCTAGTTTTGAACAGATTCTCCATTCTCTTCACTATTTAGATGAACTGTATGGATGCTTAACTTGCTGTAAAGAGGTGTAAAATAACAGCTCTATATCTCATATACACAGAGCTGGATCTTGGTATCTCAAATACTGATCCCCCCCCCCCCCCCCCCCCCCAAAATAGAAAATGTGAAAATTAAATAAAGTCTAATATATCTGACAAGGTAAAAGGATATGATTACATGATAAAGAAATGTAATTGAGACCTGATATTTAACAGCTTAAACATAAACTTTTTTTTTTAAGAAAACACAAATGTAGAAACAAACTAAGTTTGTTTAATAATTCTTCTCTTTCCCTCTGCTTCTCTCCAGGGACGGCATTTACACTCCTTCACAATGCTTGTCAGCCTCCACCCTTCTCCCTCCTGTCTTCAGGACAAGAGCTTTGTCTCCCCTCCCTCCTCCCCCGACCACCATCCTCCTTCTCCTCCACCGCCTCCTGCTCCTCAAGACCATTATCCTTATCCCCAGCCTCGACTGACCCTTCCCTTCCTCTCCTTGTCCTTCTCTCTACTCCTCTTCTCCGTGCTCCTCCTGCCCGTCTGCGAGTCTCGCAGGGGTGGAGGGCCGGGTACGGGGCCTGGAGGTGCCCCAGGGGGACAAGGTGGCCAGAGGGGAGGCAGCACCCAGAGGGGCGTCATCATCCCACCTCAGTACTCACCCGGCTCCCCAGCTCTCCCCCCGATCAATCCCAAGCTGATCAATTCGCTCAGTATTGCTGTCATCCTGGTGGGCAACTCTAGTGAAGTCGCCCTGGGGGCCGGACTTGAGAAAGAGGACTTCCTCCACATCCCCTACCCTCCCAAAGTTGAGGTGGTCACCATGAACGAGACCGACCCCAAGAGCATCATCAATCGGATCTGCGTGCAAATGACGAGGAACTCTCTGCAGGGCGTAGTGTTTGGTGATGACACGGATCAGGAGGCCATCGCTCAGATCCTGGACTTCATCTCTGCACAGACACACATCCCCATCCTGGGCATCAGAGGGGGCTCCTCCATGGTCATGGCAGCCAAGGTAGGAAATCTTCTAATCTCTCTTTTGTTGGGGGGGGGGGGATAATGCATTTAATTAAGAACTATGCGCTGACAATTTGACCTCACTGCAAAACATTACTTGTTGAATTGTATTTCAAAACACTGGGAACTCTCCACAGGCAACGGGAGCAGGTTTCTTACATTGTAAATAAATCCAGCAACAAAGGCCAAATAATTAAACTGTTACACGATTCACAGTTTAAATCAAGACCTTTAAAGGAAATTATTGACAGAAAACGGTTGTGTAACAATTTAAGATCATCTATTCGTATTTGATTTGCGGTGACTCAAATTACCCACTCAGTCACTATCCCCTATTCACCATATGGGATCTTTATGTAGAGGAGTATATTGTGAGCTAATTGGGAAAAAAATAAATAAAGTAGTTCACCACAATTTGGGCTGTGCTACGATGCTCTGCTTTTTAAAAACATATTTTACCACCACATCTCACAGATGTATCTACCTGCTGAAAACGTATCATGCAATCAGAAATATTAGGGATGTATGCTAAAACAAATTGTTTTTAAATCGGTATTAAGTAGACTATATAGTGTTTAGTGAGTGATTTCGGACACAGTCATTGTATTAGTATAATAAGAAAATGGAGAGAACAGTTTATTTATTTTAATGAGTTGCATTAACCTCTCACCACTCAGAGCCTTCTCACTCTAACCCAGCCAATCTGCTGATTGATTTTGGTGTTAATTGACCTCCTCCTGTGAGGCTGACGTTGTACTGAAGCTCCTGGGAGCGAGCTGAGGACTCACAGTCTGAAACAAAAGAGAACATAGCAAGTCCAAACAAAAAGACATCTCTGTGTGATCGGGATTCAGGAGATTTGGCACAAGCTGGGCTGCGCGACGAGAATTTACGATCCATAAACGGAACAATAGCTTTGAAATGTATCCTTAAATAATGTTGGGTTTATAGGCTTAGCAGTGTTTAAGTCCCTCACAGAGGAGGGGTGGAATCTATAGCACTCTGAGGTTTTTAATAGCGTTTTTATTGACGCAGCCTTGTTCTTGGAGGAAATGGGTTGTACAGTTGAGGGTCCCTGCTGTGAGTAATGACATTGGTAATGGGCATGTGGATTTGAAGGCACATTTGGTCAATTTTAATTGTTATAACTTCAGTAGCTTTTTGTAGGTTTCAGCTACATCTCCTGGTCCTGATCAGGGGATTATAATATACAAGGTTTGTATATTATAACCCAGATATAACAGTTTTACTTTGTCCAGCAGCCATAGTGTGTTACAGAGGAAATCATGCTGTCATGGATCCTGTGTTATTGTATGAAGGTTTGTAGCTCAAGCACAAACTAATACAGGTTAGAAAGTTAATGTCTCCACAGTTTCCAAATAGATTCTAGTCCGAAAGCCAGCTGCACCGATCTGTATCCTATCATTTAACAGGGATTTCTTGAAATGATTGTTGTTAAACATCATTTATGTGTAATATGAAGATGAGTTGTTTAAATGTATTTCCTAAAGTCATTATCAGTATATATCTGATAAATTGCAGTGATCAAAGTGGGATTACAACAATTGAGTGTTACTTGTTCCTGCACAGAACATTTCTCTCAACTTGAATTGATGAAGAATCAAATAAAAGCCCAAATTCAAAGCGGAGAGTGTTAATGTCTCCACAGCAAGGCGACATCCTCCGCTGGTCTTCAGGCTCAGACACACTCATGATTCCTACAGGGCCTTTTCTCCTCTCCTCTAAAATACTGCTGCATATGGAAATCAACAGTGGACAAAGAGTGTGCGAGTAGTTGAGATGAATGGAAAGGGGAGAGGGAAAGATGGAGAGGAGAAGGAGTAGAAAATGAACAAGGGGCGGGGGTTAAAGGTTATGAAATAACAACTCGTGTGGGTGTGAAAGGAGGATGAGGATTTTGCTCAACATATAATTACCACATTTTACTGCTGACAGAGACGAAGGGCAGTGACTGAGAGTGACAGGAGCGTAATGGTAGATAAAGAGTAAGAATAATAAGAGGCCTTTTGTATTAGACTCCATATATTTTAATTTCCCCCTCGTTCACCCTGCGTGTTTGTCCTTAAACCTCCACTCTTCCTCTGTTATGCATATTCACTGTCAGTCACACACACGCATGCACCAAACGGGGGGGGATGAATTCGGTGGATACTGTTGGCATGGCAACCACTGCTTATATATTTCTCTCGACATACTGTAAAAGCACTTACAGAGGGGGGCGAGAGGGAAAAGAAATTGTTATTTCTGAGTCTGACAAAAACAGAGCTAGAAGAGAGAGAGGGAAAATGTCCTTGTCATGGAGGGAGGGAGGGATGGAGTAAGTTTTTAAAAAGATGAATGAGTAGATAAAAGTGAAAAAACAGAGGTTGAGACACCAGGAAAGAGGATGAAGAATAAAGCGGGCAACTGTAGCTCTGTTTGTTTGTTCAACGTTTTAATTATCGCTTTTCAGGCACACAAAGGGAAAAAAACCAAAACCCTGCATCAGGATGTTCATATCCCCTCATATCAAATTGCACATTGAAAAAAGAAACAGCTTTATATGTAGTTTTATTTATACTTTATTGTATATAGTACTTCTATTTTTATTCCTATTTGTATTCTTACTTCTTCTTAATTTTACTCTTCCACACCTGCAAAAGAAAGAATATTGACATTTTATATTTTAATAAGTTTATAAGTTAATAAGCAGCAACTTTAATACCTGATAAAACCAAAATTCCAGTTTCATCTCTGTAAATGTGAATGATTTATGGTTTTATTAGCTTATTAGTAACAGTTTTTAATTATTTACAATTTCAGCAACTCAAAGAGAAAATAACACACACGTTCATACTTGTGAGAAAGATTATAGATAAATGTCTAAACAATACACACAAAACTGGATGAAAATCAATGAAACACATTTTTTTTTTAGTGCAGATGTCTCACATGATTAGTCAGACTAGTTATCTCATATTGTCTGTGTCTCGACACCCTTTATAACATTATTTCAAAATATGAGTTAGCAGCTGACCCTTTTCTGTTTGTTATTACATTGTCTGTATGTTGTCCACACAAACATGTATTCAAAAACACCAAAACTAACTTTATATAAATTGTCTGACACACTATAAACTAGGATTAAAACTATGGTACAGATTATTTATTCCAAAGCACTGGATTTAGTGTCTTTTACCCTCCTGTGCTCAACTTCTACAGCCTTTAACTGTCGACTAATTCTGTTGGATGACCTAAAGGTCCTTTCACACCAGAAAGTGCTGCACATCTCAGGGATTGTCTCGACCTTGACGACTCACAGGGTTGGTGAAGATTGACTGCAGCAGGCAAATGAAAATGCGAGCTCTACTGAGTCATCTCTGCTCCAAGAGGCTTAGATCGCTTTCTCTGCGCTGATGTGCCTTTTACAGTCAGTTAGTAGTTTGCAACAGTAAGTTTATTTCAAAGAGGTATTTTCTATCACAGGCTCTTGTCTCATTGTTGTCTGCAAACTGTTCCTCTTTAGTGGAACCGTTGCTGCTCTTGAGTCCGGAGCAGGGGTAAATAAAAGTGAGTCGTGCAACATGGAGAATAAGCCACGATAGACTTGTCTATTTTGGGGTCTTTGGCTTTCTGTTCCCTCAAGGGTCAACACTGTCGAGATGGCTTTCTATTAGTCATGGCAGAAGATTCATAGGGATTCATTTCACCCACATGAAAGAATCCACTAATTGCAGTGACTATACTCAGATTTAATTGATTTCTTCGCGATATTAATAATAATAATAATAATAATAAGAAAAAAAATGTAATTAGATCAGCTCAATTTTAAGAGCCAGATCATAACATAAAAAGGTCAAGACCTTAAATGTATAGAGAGACTGAAGAATAGGACTTAAATTACTTTTGTACCTTACACATGAAGGAAACACTGAGGGATATTCAGAGTAGTTATATTTTAGAACTATGGCACTCAGTAGAGCGTAAACCTCGGCCAACAGTCCCCTTAAATCCAATCAAGCCGCAACAAATTTCACACACTCATAGATACAGTGTCTGTTCCCTAAATGTGCCTGATTTTTTAAATCCAGGTCCATGAATTATTCTCGGTGAAATCAAGGGAAATGCTGAAAAACCTCATATTTTGCCATGTTCAAAAAGTGGAAAAAACATCCTGCTTCCATCGCTTGATCTGGATTCTCAACGTGTTTTCCCCGGAGCCATACCACATCCTTCCACCAACTTTCATGGCAATCTGTCAGTTTTTGGGTAATCTTGCTGACAATCAACCAAAAGAACCTTGCCAACAAACAGACAGGAATTAAAACATTACCTCTTTGGTGGAGGTAATAACATACTCAAAGAATCACTTTGATTTGAATTAATAATGTCTTTAACTGTTCCAACTTTTTTAATGTGGTCTTTTTGTACTTTTTATCATTTAATGTCTTGATAAAGTGAACACTACAATAAAGTTGTATTTCTATTCTACAGTGAAAAATGTGTGTGACAGTCCAGAATGGAATGGTAGTGCTGCAGAAGTCTCCGGTGGAGAGGTGAAGAGCAGTGTAGCTGAGGTGGAACATTAAGCCGTTAGAGTCATGTGGGGCAGTTGCAACACTTTGTGCACATGCTTGTGTGTCTGCACAAGAACAAGTGAGTGGTTTTCCAGCATCAATAATACGATTCCCTTCTGGTTACCAAGTCCATTTCTTATCTGTGCAAAATTATGTCTAATTAATCATGCTCCAAATCCTCCTGAAATCCTTTTCTTCAGGCTTATAATGTGGGACAAACCGCAATATTTATCAATATCTGGTAACAGAGCAATTCGATTTCCATAAAAAAAAAAAAACATTGAACACATTTGTCCCTTTAATGACATTTAATCTCTAAACTGCATTATTCCCACACGCTTTGCAGTCCCACTAGAGAAGGTGTGGCCAAATCCACTGGCCCAATAACCTCGCAGCACTCCTGGCTTTATTTCCCTTTCCAGCACCCCATTATGTGGAATCAGTGACAGATGCAGGTAGGCCCATTATGCACCAAACAATTTCCACGCTTCCATTTAGCCATTAATTCACTCTGTGCCATGTGTTTGGTATTGGCATAACAGGAAGACAGAGTTGGCCCTGGCCTGCGCTTAACACCGGCTCTGGAGACTAATGAGGTCTTCTAGATCTATTGTCGGGACTTAAGCTGCGTGTGTACGTCCTTTTGTGTGCGATTGCGTCTGTGCATGTGTGTTGACACGTACAGCATGCTGGTGTTGAATGATAATAGCCTCTTTGCCTATGTTTTGGGAGATTACAGCTGTTGTTCTCCCTGCAAACAAGCTACCTAGAGACTCGCAGCACCCTGTACCATTTCTCATAAACAGTTCACTCTGCTTAAAGTGGATGTTGTTTCTTCTTCATTTTTTTCCACAGGATTTTCTTGTTCCATTGAACAGTGCCTACTAGTTTTTTTTAACCATACACAGGGCTAAGAGTTGCTTCACTGTTGAATATAAATCTCTCTTGGGGTGAAAACTGTCAGGTGGTCAATAGTAAAGCTCATGGATGAATGGGCCACTGTGCTGCGCCTCTCTTGTGGTGTAATTTCTTCAGTTGACGGAAGGAGAAAATACTGTGCACAAGAAGCACAAACTCACATTCTACTTTTTAATAAATAGAAACTCAGTGTAGACATAGATCTCTGTCAGTAAACTGATTCACCTCTCCTTGATTGACAGCTATAATTATCCACCCTCTCCATCTTAAAATAAGCCTTGTTTGTGTTGAAGTGTGACGACTTTTTGGAAGACAGACGAGACCATGGAAGTGAATCTGTCTAACCCTAACCTTGTTATACAATGTTTTTTTTTCCGTAAGGGTGTGGTCTCTCAGTTTGAGAACAGGATGTGTTGATTCCACATTCCGATTTTGTAATGCTTCACTCAAAACCCTGCGCTCGCACTCAAATATTGTTCTTAGATTTCCTCTGCTTGTGCTCAAACTGTGCACTTGCGCTCAGATATTTTGTTGCCTGGACAGACTTCCTGCGCCCCAGCTTTAGCTCATGCTCACTTTGCTTCTGTGCGTGCATGAAACATCTGCTCTCGGATCTTGTAATTCCCAAACCAATAGAGTGCCTGGTGAATGAACCTGGTTAAAGAAACCCCCTCTCAAAGACGTAAAGCAAACAAAATGGGGACGTTACCATTTAATTTGTCAAAACTATACTTGGAATTCTATTGTTTCTTTCATTACAAAATCTGTGAAATCCACAAGTCCTGCTCTCAAACTGAGAGACATCACTCTTGTATAAAGATAAGAAAAAACCACCCATAATATACACATACACAACAAGATGTGTCATGAGTGTTATTGTTCTATTTTTGCTATGTACTGTGAGGGAACAAAGCATGAACATTTTCTATAAATACAAAACATGCTCACACTGGAGGAGGTTAGCCTATGGTTGCGTCTAAGATCACGGAGGTGAAAGCGATCACAGCAGCGTCATAGATGCTAGGCCCTTAAATCAATGATGTCATTACAATGGCCAGTATCTGCCCCTGCACTGCCCTATGGTTCATCTGTGTATCGCATCTTGCAGACGTGTCGCATACGTGTCGCATACGTGCAAGAAACACGAGGCTGCCATGATGTGTATGCGTAGTTTAAATATACCTCTGGCCTTAGACGCACGTTGATGACATTAACCAGATCAGCTTGTAGCCAGACACTGACACATACAGGAGGGCTTTGCCAATCTGTTGCAGCTGACACGATTGTTTGACTCGAGGGTGCTCTCTGTCTTCTCATCTTATTGTTCTCGTCGCCAATTTGTGATTTTATGAGTACCCCCTTTCATCCCTCATGCACCATGTACCACATTATGCCTGGTGGTTGTATAGGAGGGGATAATGGACTGCATCTGTAATGTCCCCTTTTGCAGTTAGGACCAGTCCCAAAAGACAAAAGGAATAAAGAACAAACATCTTCAAAATTCTTTAGTTTGCTTGTTGTCATTTCCATTCAGACAGGATTGCAGGACACAGGGCATCAGTAATGTGAATGTCACTCTTTTTGAAATAACACAAAGGGAAATGCTCCATATGTCAAAACTTTCACAATTGATGCTGATACAGTTGAACAGCAACGATAAAGCTTGTTTAGAAAAGAGCAAAGAAAGGTCTGAACAAGTTGTATCAATTGCTCACTCTGCAATCTTCATTCTGTAAACTTAACGAGATTATGAAGCTAAATTCATACTACAACATTTTATTTGTAAAATGCATCATAGTTGCTTAGTGTATGCATAGCTCCTTAAAACAGATACATTTGAAACCTTGGGGCTGTGCTGTAGGCTAGATGGACGCAGTCAACCACATTTGCTTCCTGATTGGTTCTTTGGTCATGACTCAATTAGCAGCATTGAAGACAAAGCATTGCTTACACGTTTTGGTAACATTTCCACCTCGCTGTCGCTCCAAGAAAAGACCCTGGGCTTAATTTTCATCCTTGCAGTTTCTTATTCGTAGCATTTTTGGCAACAAAGCATTTGACTGCAGAGTAGATCGTCTGCTTGCACTTGCCTTATGTATGTGAATGGTCATGCAATATGTGTTTTCAGTTGGTGTGGTTAGTTAGTTAATGGGTATAGTCAAAGTTGACTTCTGGTAAGGAGCTAAAACGCTTCCCTGAATGGAGATCATTTTAGTTTAAAAAGTTTTAGTTGTATTAGTATGGATGTCGCATGGCTGACCTGATTTGGAAGGGATCAAAACATTAGACGAACTCCAGTGATGATTACGTTACCCGTCCTCTCTCGGTAAAACTACTCCTACTCTATTAGAGGTTTGAATACACTTTCTTTTCTCCCTCACTCTGTTTTAGTGAGATACTGGCATTTGAGTGATGTTCCTGTTTTCCTCACTTTGCCGTAGATTTAACCCTTTCAAAGTCAGCTGAAGACTGTGGTTGATAGACACTGTTAAATGTACTGCATGAAGACATGAAAGTCTGTGTCTGGAAGAGAAAAATCTAAAGAGCTCAATCTTAATCTGTGATATCATGAAACAACAAAGCCTGAAGCTGCTCCTGTCAGTGGATAAAAGACGGCGTTTGTAAAAACTGTGACAACATACAATGTAGTTCTCTTGAGATGAGCTCAGTGATTTTATTCTGATTTTGTATCCTAGAAATTGCATTGCATAATACTAATTTTCAGCAGAAACATGCGCATGGAGAGATGTAATGCTCATAGATCATGTTTTATTGTCATCACGAAGCAAGAAAGATCCAAGTCATTAGCATTTGTCGTCTTACAATATTTTTACCAAATTCCATGACAATCCGGCCAATAGCAATTCTGACATTTAACAAAAAAGAAAATATCAGCCTCATGTTGGCGCTAAATGAAATGTGATGGGATAAAGAAAGTGAGTGGGCTTCCTCCTCATGAGACATCTCGTAGTTATTGAGATATGAAGTAGTGGACAGACTGACACCCTTAGTGTTGGTGAAGTAGCTTGAAGCTTGTCACAGGATGTGTCTTCATTAAGCTTAAAGTGCTTTTGTCTGGATGCATATGCTAGTCTCTATGTTATACATCCGACCATCGTCTCTGACAGCTTCCACATGACTCCTGTGCAGAGGAAACATGTAGCTCTTCTTTCACCGGAGAAATTAATGTAATTCATTCAGCAATTAACTTACTCATTTAACCATGTTTGTGATACAATATTAGAAATATAAACTCATTTCAAGGAGACAGGGTTGTAATTTCACATCTCATTTCTTCTCATCATGTGATGATCGATAGTCATGCATGACAAATGATTTTACCTTTGTTTATTATTGTCTGTAAAGCTCCTCTGTCTCAAGATACGGTAAATACAGCAGCAATAGAGAATACTGCACAGTGTAAATGTGTATAGGTTTAAGTTGCAGATCTTTGGAGGTAAATATTTCCCAAACATGAGTATGTTTCTAAGAATGGTTCAGTACGATTGGAAGAGACAGATTTGCTCATCATACCATCCTACACCATAGAATGTATTTAAAGATGGATGACATGACTACAAGATTGAAGCCAATGTATCTCGATCACCAACTGTTGGTTGGCTGCAGTATAGGCATATATATCTTGCTTTCTCCATGTTAATGGATGGGACATTTTCAGGATGAAACTACCAAGTACACATCAAATAGTTTTTTCTCAAAAATGGTGTCTGTCATTCTTATCACACTGAAGTTTGGTCAAGTGTTTATTATGCCAGAAAGTTTGGTTTTATTTGTTATTTGATGATAAAATGTTATGATTGTCAGCTTCAACAGACTCACGATTGGTTGAGTGTGAGTATCAGCGGGACCTCGCTAGTGCAGCTCCATTCCCTATTTACTGCTGAGTAGACTCAAAATGGCAGCGTTCGTATCTGGGAGATTTAAGCTTCATTTCTGGATATTGTGAGGAAGTGGAGACACGTCGTCCATCTTTATACAGTCTACACACACACACACACACACACACACACACACACACACACACACACACACACACACAATCAGTAATCAAGGTGTCCTCCCACTTCATCCGTTTCCATCTCTTTCTTCTCCTCACTTTCATTTTTATTGTATTGTCCACCCAAACTATAAAAAGGTCTGACCCTCAATGTCCTACATGAATTCTATGCTAAATTTTTTTTTTACAGCTTTTTTTCTTCCTGATAAATTTCTTAATTTTAATTGTGCACTTCAAATGGACTGCAAATCCCTTCCCCAACTCATATACCCCCTGTTTCCTCTCCTCTCCTTCTCTCGCTCTCTGTCTTTCTGTCCATATAATGAGTTTGTTTTATCAGCGGCTGCTGTGCGTGGACAGGATGAGTAATTTTGCAGATCACAGGAGACTTCTCTGCATTGCACTCAGTTACAACAGGTTGTCAGAAGGCTTTGGGATTCTCACTTGGCTTCTCCCTGCCAAGCAGCGACTATCTGATCTTCCAACGTTTCAGAATATGAGGCCTAATTACCAGCTTATTTTATTAAGTGTGCTGGAGATGGCATATGATTCATGTAAGGACAGATTAGCCTTTTCTGACAGCTGGAAGAAGGCGGTTAGTTTTTATTTGTTCACCTGTTGTTGTGTTAGAGGTAAATGATATTTAGATGTTTCCTACCGAGACTGTCCTGACAACAAAAATAGCTTTAGTTGTTTGTTCTAATGTGTAATGTGTAGAGACCGAACAATTGGTCAAAATACACTAAAACCCTAAAGAAATATTGTTTATAAAAGGAATTTATGAAATAGTTAAACGAATACATAAAAGGTCATTTGAGTTATAAAAAAAAAGGCACAAAAGATGGATTGTCCCAATAGGAAAGTCTGATGAAGAAAATGTTTTGTTGTGTTGTTTTAACAATTTCTCTAGTTCTGAGGATCTGCTGTGATTGCTGAGCGACAAACTTGTTCTTGTGACCTTTGATAAACCAGAATTGATCATATTGAGTGATGGACTGTTTAGTTCTGTATTAATATGGTGATGTGCCAATCACACCAGCTGTCTGTGTGGATTTAACATCAAGTGGTCGCCAGTGGGACTGAACACGCTAATGTGGACAGATGTCTCAGTTATTGCTTGAAATCCTTTCACACAATACTCAGTGAAGCCTGTATGCACGATATAGAAACAGCAGTTCAATAAAGAGGGACTTAAGCTTGATTGATAGCCAGGTAGTGCATATATCTAATAAAGAACATGTGCAGTGTTCATATATACATATCTTTTTTCTGCTATATTCTTCCACTTCATGCAAATTTGATTTATCAGAGCTCCCCAGGCTTCTGTTGAGTTCCAGATGACCCGTCTATAATTTTCACCATTCAGTATCATTAGGGGTTCCAACTTGAAACAAACTCTCACTATGTTAAGATCATTTTTAGATGTAGATATTATAGGGAGCTGTGCTGCCACTGTTCATGAAACTGGGCTTCATCATGTCATGTTTTTTCATGTTAAGGGAATACAGAGGGGGGAAAAAAACAGTTGGGGAGAGATAAAAGATTCAAAGATAAGAGCTGGAACAGAAAAAACATGTCACGTAATGTGTTGGTTTTCTTGGTTTTGCATCAGGCTGAGGAACGGCTCTTAAATATGTAGAGAGTCGGCTGACTAGTGGGTATTTAATCCCAAACAGGCAGAAAAGGTTGAGTTTGGTCTAATTGCTCCGGGCAGGGCAGTGCAGTCATTTCAATTCATCAGTGAGCTTCAATTTGTTGGGACTGAGATAGGGAAAGAAAGAAATGAGGAGGAACAATGGAGGGAATGGGAAAGAGACATTTTACCGCAGGAAGGAATTTTCTTCCTATATAAACAAAGTCCCAAGTTCCTGTAAACATGCCTGATTTTCTTTCATCAGCAAAACAAAACGAACTACAACATAATGTCACTTTTGTATTGTTTGTGTGCTGGATGTTTTTATTAACAGTTTAAGGTGCAGAGTGGAGTCATAAAACTTTGTGTTTATCCTACCCAGTTTATGGGCAATTAAGATTTTATAGTAGTTATTCAGAGTACGTAAAGTAAGACATGTTCACCTTGGTCCACAGACTGACAGTTGGCCTTCTTATTTAATATGTAATTAATATTGAACGTCTCACGTGTCCAAAAGGCACCAAACTCAGCACTGCACTTCCTCGGGCAACTGGGCAATTTACACTAGACATGTCAAGTGTGAAGCCGAGTTATCCAGTCCACATACAGACAGTTTTTGGAATTAGTAGGTAGATGTGTGTTTGTGAGCATGTGTTTTTCTCTGTGTGTGTCTATGTGGTTGTACGCCCCAGCCTGTGTGTGTGTGTTAGAGCATGGAGATGGAGAGCATGAAGTAATATCTGTTGGTGACAGCTGGTGACTCTGCGGTAGCAGAAACTGACACATTCAGCTCATTGCTCTATATGTATGGAGGGAGTGACACCCAGTGAGTGGCACCTTCACAGGCTCTCATTCACTCAACTCGCTCTCTTCTCCTCTCTAATAAGCCTCGGCCTGATTCTCACCACTAACGCAGCACTCAGACCTCCTGCTGTGGTTTACAGCAACATTCGCCGTGTGCGCTCGAAGCCTCGCTTTGCTTAATTCCGCTCGAGTGGAAGACGTCGAGCGTGTGCAGCGCATTTCAGGCAACTTCTCTCATTCAACTGGACATCGTCATTACACAGCTGCTGGCTGCGGAGCCATCAAGCTGTCACACTGCAGAGGACTGAGTCGCCCAAACTCTCGCTGAGACAGCTAAACAATGACAATGATGGAGTTATAAAATGACTCCACCACATAATACACCATGCACTAAATAACAGTGGCTCTCAACCCCGGGGCTACCTTCTATATTTAGAACAAGGGATTACAAATGCACAGAAAGACAGAAATAAATAGGAGCTGCGTATATTAATACTCTAAGTTTTATTAGAGCATGTTTGAGGGGCTGTATGTAGGAACGCAAATATCCAAATCAGTTACTCAGGACAGTTTTGTGGAACTTTTTCTGCCAGTCCCCAAGTAAAATGTTTGGAAAATGAGCAGATGTGCAGATGCATCAGGAAAATGACGAGCAAGCGGTTGATGTTGATGATGTTTCTAACACGTGACAGAAGCAAACGTAGAAGATGCACGTGAAGATGTCGAAATGGAAAGATGATGTGATTTGAGAGCTTTTGGCGACAAAGGCCAGGGTTGATGTGCTGTAAACAAAACCATTGTCTTGTCACTTATATGTCAGACATTTGCATCCTTTTTACATTACATGTCATTTGGCAGATGCTTTTATCCAAAACGACTTTCATTTAGTGCATTCAACATCTATGAAGGGCCAGCCAACCTCCTGGTTGGAGGACAACAGCTCGACCCCTCAGCCACAGCCCCCCTTTGTTAGTGAAAGGCAAAGTCCGTAAAATCTCCGGTCCTAATTTCATGTCTGCAGTTCATGCCTGAAAACGTCTTTAAAAGATACTCAAACCTTTAAGGAGGCATGCAGCCGTGAAGAGTCATCTCAACCTGCTGTATGAGTGTACAGTAGCTGAGGGTGATTATACCACGGCAAAGGCAAGAGGTGATGTGACAGTGCAGCTGTTGGCCCCTGCAGAGCGTTAACACACACAGTCCTGTTTATTCGACACACTCCGCAATGTTCAGCTTTAGATTGTCTGACTTACTCTTTCTCTAATTTTGTTCACAGCGTTTCTGTGGGTTCCTCACCGTGGCTCCCTTTCTGTTTCACGCTCGTCTTCTCTATCGTCAAAACCATCTCTCTGTCTCTCTCTTCCCCTGCGCTTCCCTCTAATCTCCCTCTTCCCTCTTTTTTTCCCTTCTGTTTCGAATCAAAGTAAGCCAACGCTCTCTGGCAACCACCAGCTCAAAGCATTACATTCTCACCCTGCAAAGCCACTACGCAAGTTAAAAATGAAATGTTCTTCTACTGTTTTTTTTGAGGTTGCAGAGAGAAAGTACAGGAGTAAAATGGAAATAAAATGAATATGATTCATCCTCCACCAATGACTTAGTCGACACAATACCTGAAAATAATGTATTGTTGCATTATGTTGGCTGTTATACAAGCAGGTGATACATTTATTCAGTTTATATATATATATATATATACAGTATATTAACAAAGCCAGGTATCCTGGACATCGAGTAAATGGGAAGTAGATCTGAGCAGGTTGGGAAATTCTAAATGAGGCAGCTCGCATCTGCTGTATACTTGAATAGCACAGTGGGTGATAAGCATCACAGGGAGATCGCAAACCTAAATGTGTTGGCCACTGATAAAGAAGCTGTGTCACCTGCTGCAAGTCCCATACAAAGACGAGTTTTATAGGTTTAACGTCTCGAAATTTACAGCTTTTCCGAGGGTGAGGAAGATGAGTCATTTTCCATCTAAGACATCGTTTTGAATCCTAGAGGAGACGGTAGTTGATCAAAAAGTCAAATGATCTTTCTGGGTTGGGAAACAAATGTGTCGCAGACATTATTCCACCATGCACAAATCCGCCAACTTTGTTTCAGACCTCAATCACAAACCACATAATCAGGTTCTTCAGTGATTCAAATATTTCATTCCCACAGTTCCCACAGTAAGAGAAACTACAGTTTTTTATGGGAGTAACACAACAACTCACAGGTTGTTGTTAGTCAACTTACAGAATTTTTTTTGGGAGCTTCAACAATTTATCGATAAAACTGTTTTGAGATAGTTGAAAAAATAGTTTCAGTCATTAGTCAAGCATAAATGTTAAACATTTACTGTTTTGGAGATGTGCTTCCTTAATTGACGATCTCAGCCAGTCTCAATGTCAACTGAAAACTGTGGTGGCACCAAATCTGTTGCAACAATCATGTACACAAATAAAAGATAAGAGATAAAAACATGGTTGTGTATTATTCTTTTATTTTTGGGGCTATAAATATTGGATAGAAGGCCTGTTGTAGTACTTTGGTGTGGAAAAATATTTGTTACCAATAATGATTTGTTTGGAGTCCTGTTTTGTGAAAAATCTGTTCATCAATCCTATCATGTTAGTTTCAATGTCAACTGAAAACTATGTCTGCAGCATGCATTCGTCAGTAGTGGTTGGGAACAACAAAACAAAATTGAAATTTGCAAACCTGACACTGGCAGTGTTGTCTTATATTGAATTCACTGTACTAAAGCTGCAGGGTGTAGTCCATTAATCAAGCAAAAGAAGATTAATCAATTACTTTTGTAATATTTTAAATGAAAAATGTTTGATCCAGCCTTCGTTCAGCATTCAGGATCTAACATGACAGTGAAGTGCAAGACGTCTGAAGATGTCACCCTGGGCCTGCAGCCGGGAACTGATTTCCTGACATTTAATAGACAGCGTGATTAATTGGAAAAATAATCAGCAGTGATAATAATTGCTAGTTGAAGCCTAATGTAGTATATTATTATGCCTCAGGACAGGGTGTGGTGCCATGATGTTCAGGGACGTTTTGTTCTGATGAAGCGGTGACATAATTCTGTCTCTGTGGTTGTGATGAGAACTCATTATGTTGAATCATCAGCCATCCACTGCAAAACAGCGGAGATGTTGCGGGGACATCTACACATGACGCTCACATGCAGTTCATTACAGGCATGACCCCCCACCAACCCACCCTGCCCCAGTACATACAGCGAGTCAGACTTTATACACAATGCACTTCTGTCAGCCCGGGTTAACTTGTGCTAGTTATATATAGTACATGTGTGTCTATGTGGGACTGTGTGTGTGTTGATGAGGGGTTGGTCCCAGCCTGCCGACTGCCACAGTCAATAAGACTGTATATGGAGAATTTGGTCCCCGCAGCCTAATCTGAAGGAAGTAATTTGAGGAGTGAAGTCGCAAAACAAAACTCAGCAGTAAAGCTACGAGTACAACTAATAATGTTAGCAAGACAATTTGTCACTTCTTTTCCCCCAAAGGCCAGAAGCTATAATTGAACTTCCAGTATAAGTGGCCTGTAATTGAGCGATTATGACCGACCTCAGGTGAATGAAACAATGCACACACTCTCATACGTGTTACTTCTTATCGGTTCTAAAGAATGGATAGGTTCCTATATTTGTGTGCATACAGGGCAGCAGAGCGTAAGTAGATATTTTTTCACACTAATGGCATCTTTAGCAAGACCGTTTCTATGGGAACCGAGTTGCCACGGAAACACTGCATGTCTCTTTGAATTAGAAATGTCTTTCTCCATCCCTCACTCCTCCCTTCTCTCTGTCTCTCCTTCTCTCTTCTTTTTTTGCTTCTTCGTCCTCTTCTTCCCCTGACTATCCTGTCTTTGACAGGCCAGCTGCTGTCAGTCAAAAAAAAAAAAAAAAAAAGTCTTGCGCAGTTGGAGGAGCCGTGCACCAGCAGCAATGGTGGAAATGGAGGGAAAAATGGGTTTGCATCTGTGGTCTCAAAGAAAAAAAAAGAAAAAAAAAGAAAATCTCAAAAAGGGAGGGCCTCTTTTCTTGGAGGGTGAAGGGGACTTGGCTTTTAATCAAAGGCAACGTATTAAAATGGGGAGGAAATGTTGAGTGACATTGAAAAGATAATGATGACGCGGAGGATGCTGCGAATAGAAGAGCGGGAAGATTGAAGGCGGAAGGGAGGGCTACAAAGGCAGAGAGAGGAGGAGAGATAGCTGATGAAAGGGAAAGGGGAGAAGTGATTGATTTTTGCTCTCTCTGGTGCCTCTGGTATCTGTGTTACCATGCTGCCACACTTATCCCAGCCTATCTGATTTAACAGCGCGCTTGATAAATTGAGGAGAGACGGAGAAAGTATGCAGAGAGAAGGAGAGCGAGAGAGAATCGCACGAAAAGAGGGAAGAAAAAGTGCAACAGATTTGGAGAAATGCAGATGGAGACAGAGGAGAAAGCAGTTATTGGGCTGAGTGTACAAATGACCCCCATTCCCCAGGTGCTGATGAATGTCTCAGAGAAGGGATGAGGAGTAGCGCTTGGGGGGGGGGCAGGACGTGCCGGAGAAAAGCGCATCATGACAGGGTTTTGAACCGTGTGTCTCTCATTGCACGCTGCACTTGACTCCAGCCTGCACTCTCACCCTGTGTGCTTGTTAGATAGGAGAGCAGAATTGAAAAGGCAGGGTCTGTGGAAGATGGGAAGAAAAAGAGGGAGGGAGAGGAAAGAGCTGGAAGGTGGAGGAGAAGAGAGGGCAAGCATGCGTTTTGACAGAATCATATCAAGCTCTCACACCTGTAGATCAGCTGAGGAACATGCAGTGATACACTGCGGTGCACAGTGCAGAGCATGTGCCCTTAACTCACTTTTAGTCTCTGAACTGAAACATTCTTTTTTACAAGCTGGAGCATTTGTTTACTTTTTGCATATATAATAAGGTCTTTATTAATCCCTATAAACAGATTCCACATGTGAATTTACATAATATGCCGGCGAGTGACACAATTTTGACGCTAGAAGCCCTCTGGTTTCTGTTTCTAACCGCGTTTTATCAGGCTTTGGCTGCATTTATCTGATTCAGGTGTAGTAAGCTGTTAATCAAGTTTTGTCAAAATGTCGCCTGGACCTAAAACAGCTACAAAATGTTGCTGTCGCTGTTTTTTTTTGTGTCATGCAACTTGCTGCATTATGGGAAATGTAGGATTACATATTTTTAGGAGCAAAGGACTGTCAAGTTATCTCAACCTCTGCTGCTTCTGCTTATGAGGGAGAAAAATGGTTGTATACTTCGATGATTCATGTGAAAGTCTTTCTTTCTCCTCTTATGTCCCCCAGTATATAATGTGAGGAGATATACTGATCAGTATGTCTGTGCCTGCATCCGTCTGTAATCATTCTGCTTCCTGAGCAGAACTTTAAAACCACTTTAGATTTTTTCATAAAACCTCACATTTATGTTAATCGGGTAGTGAAGTGGTGCCTTTGGAGAATTTGGGTTTCTTGAAATTTAAATTTTTCCTGTATTTCTATGGTAATGAGTTTGAGAGTAGGATATCAACTCAGAACTTTCCCCAATAAGCAGCAGAGCGACCCCTCACAACGCTCTGTTTACAGAGTGAGGATATGAAGAGATTAACTTGTTATCACTGACACTGAATTACAGGATCACTCAATACTCTACACCTGCACTCTGTATAAACTCTTCATAAAGGAAAACTAAGGTGGCCATAAAATCCTGTGGGCAGCTCTCAACTTTTTTTGCCTCGACGCCAGCTACAGCCAGCGGCCTGGAGGCATCATGCTTTCAGGTTGAAAACAATATCTCAAGAGCAACTTGAGGGAATTTCTTGGAATTTGGCAAAAGATCGTTTTGACTCTAGGATGAACTGATTAGATTTTGCAGGTTAAAGGTTGTGAACTCACAAAGCTCATTTTCTGCTTTTAGAATGCAATATCCCAGGAACAACTCTAGGGAATCATTTAAACTTTTGTGCAAATATTTATTTGGACTCAAAAATGAAATTGTTAGATTTTAGTGGTTGAAGGTCAAAGGCCAAGGTCATTGGGAGCTCAAAAAACCCTTTTCTGCCTCATGAACCTTAAGCTTAACCTTATCTTAAGCATGCCTTGAGAGAAGGCGGTGAGGTTTGTGTGGTCAAAGGTTTGTTTTTGACCTCTTGAACATGATACCTCAAGTCTGCCTTTAGTCTATAATCTTTATTATGCCTCTTATCATGTATCTTGAACTTGAAATGGCTCGTTTGAATTGGCGGGATTTGGCCCAATCAGCATGCGGAAATCTCATGTGTCACTGATTAATTACCTGCATTCTCCGCTGCACTAACAAGCTTAATCAACTCCTCGTAAAGGAGCTCCCCATTAAACAGTGGGGCCAAAGGTGATGCTAAATTGACTCCCTCCCTGCTCTCCTCCTCCTCCGCCTCCTCCTCCCCTCGCCTTCTCCCTGCTCTCGTTGAAGTCTGTTTCTCACCAGTTGCTCTGCGGACTTGATTTTATCTGTTGTTCTCCGTCGTCATATCTGCCACTATGTGTTAGGACAAGGCTTTGGGCTTGACTGACATGATGTGAGTGGTGCCGGAGCGTCAGATGGAACAGTGGGAGATTGAATCAGACAATTAATTGTATCTTCCTCGTGGTGCACACTGTGGCGATAGCAATGGAGGGGTGGAGAAAGCTTTTGGCAGAGAATAATTTCTTGTGTGTGTGTGTGTGTGTGGGGGGGGGGGTTCCTGGCCAATGCATGCGTGTGGGTGTATGAGTGTGTGTTTGTGTTGTGAATGTGTTTGTGAGACAAAGAGATTAATTTGTTCTAATTAGACATTCAGCTGATGATTACGTGTCTGTAGCGAGCTGGTGCAGAACTGACGGCATGATGGCGTCTGTGAGAGAAGATCATAGAAACCCTCTCGCGCTTTAATGGATTCTGAGGGTTGAAAGCTGGATGTTGCTTCATCATATCCGGCTTACAGTAAAAGAAAAAGCTCACATTGGAAGAAGAAAAAAGGATTAATCATAAGTCATTAAAATTCTTGGTGATGCTTCTCTGTACTTGGGTGGTTTGGTTTACAGGAACATGTGGGGAACATGGGACTACGGTAAATCCCTCCAGAGATGTTTGTTGTGTGTCTTGTCCACTTTGCATCTGTCTGAATAAACAAATGTGCACTTGGGGTGTCCCTTCAGCCTCCAGGCATATTTGCACCTCATTAGCTGGAGTAAATAATGAAATAATTGTTTTTTTCAAGTGTTTTAATGTACAACCTTTAAATATAAGGAACTTTTATTTCACAAGTCACATCTGAAGGCAGCCACCTCTTCCTCCATCAGCAGGAAAAACTAACACCCCTCACTTAAACAAGTATAAGGTGACACTGCCTGGTTTCCTCTGACAGTGATTGCGCCTTCTTCTCTCTATGTGGTACGAGAATGTCTTTGTTGCTAAGGGTCATACATATTTGATGAATCGGGACAAAGGTGACTCATAGAGACAACATGTGAGCATATGGCTTGTAGCTGTCAGACATACATACTAGATATTGTGACTGGTTCACAGCTTAATGTGTGGAAACTGCTGTAAACTAGAATAACATCATAATGAGCTGCACTGTTTACTACTTCCAGGTATAATGGTGACAGACTATAACAAAGTAAACTGCATAGTGAGTGTTGGCTGTGGAGAAAACAGGTTCACCTCCACATGACCCAGTGTGGAAGAGATTAGCAAAGTACAATATGCTTTGCAAATTTTCTTACATTCTGAAATCCATCTATCCATTCAGCCACCCAGCATCTCGGGTGGTGTGGGGGGGCAGGATCCAGCTGACATCGGGCAGGGCACACCCTAGATAGGTTGCCAGAGAATGGCAAACACCCATTCATCCCTACACACCCAATTTAGAGTCTCCAGTCAACCCAAGCTGCTTCTCTTTGGACAACATTTCACAACCATAAAATATCAGTGTTTCTGAATTTCTAAGGATCTCTTTGTAAAAATGGGATATAATTATAATATCTATGTTATAGTAGCTGTGTTTTTGTTACGATAGAATCAGCCTTATGAATATATTATATATTTACATCAACTTTGGGTCTTGCTCCCACGGACATCACCACATTGCATCACCATATTGCTGCAGTCGCCTGGAGCGGACAAACCGGTTAGAGACAGCGTTTTGTGTTTTGTATATTGATGAAGCTGCGAAGGAGGTACCACAGCGATGCTACATGTAAAATATCAACTGCAGTTTACAGACCAAATAATCAACATTAGTAAATATATCAATCTAAAGACAAATCACTTGAGAGAAGACCGCCCGATGCGGCCGTCTGCATTTTGACGTAGGAGGGCCATCGTAGTTCTCCTCACACTTGGGAAGGCAGGGGATGAAGTGACACATATTCTGTTGGTTGCAATATATGCTTCACCACTAGAGGCCACACACTTAACCTTTAACAGACAGCCGTATATTTTTATATAGTTCATATAAAATGGTACAATAAAGTGTACGGTCAAATGGAGTTTCTTAAATGAAAAGGGTTCATCCGAGCAAGTGTATGCTCTCAGTAAATGTAATGACAGTTTAAGTAGATTTTAATATTTTCTTGTGTTGAAGAATGAACTTTGTTGTCATGGCGATAAACCATTTGAGCATCATACTGTGGAACAGCGCTGAATATCTACTGTACACTCATGTCAAGGCAACTTAGTATTTAAGTGAACCGATTGGCCACAATTGTTGCACTTCGCTGGTAGAAGAGCTAAAAAGAAAACAGGAATATGGCTGTATCAGCAGTATACCAGTCATATAACTCAATACGTTGATGTCAGTCAGCATTGTGAAGCAGAGATGTGCCGTTTTTAACCAGGTTACAGTTTTCTTGAGAGAACTGATGCATCAAGCCGACTAATTTGCATGATTTGATTTGTGAGCTTTACTCACCAGGTGTTAGGAGGAGGAGAGAAATCTGCCTTCCAGTCACTTCTGACAAAATCAACATGTAATTATTTCCCTATGCTTTTAAAGTATAGGTCTTAAAGTACTCTCCAGGTGATAACTGTACATTGCTGTAAAAAGATATGATGAAAAAAAAAAGATGCTCTTTAGAAAGTTTTTCCAGTTATTTTTAGCCTGTAGCTGCCATGGCAAAGTGGAAAAGCAGGGCTCCACATATAATGTGGTGAGATAACAATCTTTCAGTGATAATTTGTGCCTGTTTTTCCTGCGCTCATGTTCAGATTCAGCACAGAACTCGGTAGAAACTGTAGAGAGCTATTTTTGTCGTATAAACCGGTTGAAACTTGTTTCATATCTCGCTCTTTCCCCTCTGGAGGTATATGGCAATGTTTGAAGCCTTTTGAGTTTGTGTCTGTTTATAGAGAAGTGCGGGAAAAAAATCCTGGATCCGCCACTTTAATCCACACTAAACAAAATGAGTTTATCCAGGTCAAGGCCCAGTCCCTCCACCAGGTTTGGTGGAAATCAGTTCAAGATTTTTTGCGTTATTTTGCTGACGAACAAACACAGAGAAGTGAAACATAACCTGCTTGGTGGTGGTAACAATCCAGAAAGATGGCGAGTCAGCAGTGGCCGGAGGGATTATGTTTTTGGAAATCCCTCATTTTTTGCCTCGTGAATGTGACATCTGTGGAACCCTTCAAAAATGATACTTTCACATTTGGCACAAACATTCACTTGAACTTTGATTTCATTTTGGTATCAAAAGGTCAGAGATCAAGGTCATTGTGGCAAACAAAGTATGTTACTGTTTAACTTGAACATGATATCTTAAGATCAGCTCGAGGGAATGCCTTCAGATTTGGTTCAAATGTTCACTTGGACTCAAATATGAACGGATTCATTTTTGGAGCCTTAAGGTCAAAGGTCAAGGTCACATTTGACCTCACATTCCTGTGAATGTGATATATCAGTACTGGCACAAATCACTTTGACTCATGGATGACCTGATTAGACTTTGTCACACTGACCTCTCAAACACATGTTTTGCCTTGTCAATGTAATATCTCAGGAACGGGTTGACGGAGGCATACAACTGCAGTGCGGTAATTCTGGTCTTTTTATTCTGTGGTTGTCTTAACTCAACATATTTATGTTCTTAAAAGCAGCCTCTTATCCAGCAGCCCGTCCTGTAAAGGGAGCGGCATCATCATCATCGCTCCACTGGCCGCTGTGGGACTGACTCATATTTCAGCACTTCTGCAATCATTTCCTCGACAGAAATAGAAAGAGTATTTCAATCAGAACATATTTTGGGGGATGTTTGAAATGAAGTGTGGGAAAGAGACATGGAAACAGGGTCATTGATAATTAAACAGCCGCATATGAGATTAATTAACAGACTGCGTGCGTTTGTTTGATTAGAAATATGATGATGGAGCACGTTGGGCTCAGACTGGGGAGGATTGACAGCGGCAGTGGCGGCGCGCAGACTGTGAGGAGCAGAGATAGACAGAGGGAGGAAGATGAAAGGTGGAGAAAGACGAGTGTGATGAAGTGGAAAAAGCTGAGTGTTAGAGGGAACGATGTGTACACTGCCACTTGTGTATGTGTGTGTGTGTGTGTGTATGCCTGTGTGTTTTCATGTCTGTGTGTGTGTTTGTGAGCCCCTGTCTCTGCAAGTTCTAAGGGTTTGTGTGTTTTCTCAAGCGAGGCTCCTCTCTATCTCTCTCTCAGCCCTAACAGCCACCCCCTCGCTCCCACTCTCCCTCTCTCTTTCTTCTTTGTCTCTCTCTCTCTCTCTCTCTCTCTCTCTCTCTCTCTCTGTCTCTCTCTGTCTCTCTCTCTCCGTCTTTCTACCCTCCAGTCCTCTCCCACCAGGGCTTGTTGAGCAGTGGGCCAATATGTCGCTCTTCCTCTGCAAATCTAATTGGAGACAGGCTTTCATTGGCATGACATGGGGATGAGTTGCCAAATCCTTTCAGCCTTCGCGCTCGAGGCGCACTCCCCTCAGCTCCTGCACGGTGCCGCCACGCATTGATGCAGCCGACGACTATACGCACCCAAGGAGGTGTCTGTGACAATCTGGGCATATAAACTCCTCCTTAATGCAATGCTCAATGTCTTAATGCATTTGAAACATGCAGCAGCCCCGTATGCTCCTCTGGGAGACGCTGATAATTCAACATGTGATAGAGATAAGGAAGAGACGTCAGCACTCTGGGGATCGACCTGTGAAAAAACTAGAAAACATTGTGTTGTATTTACAGACTTGGCCGTGTGCGCTAACACTGTATCTCTTTCCTCCGCTGGGTCCCCAGTGGGTTCCCAGAGACTGTGGAGTCAACGTCTCAACTGTAGGTTATACTCACATGTTAGGCAGTGGCGCTGTACCTCGGGGAGCAGAAATGAGACATGAACTAAGCTTGCTCTCTGCTGCCGTATCTGCACAAAGGTTGAATAATGCCTCACAAGCAATTCGCTCCTCCTTTTTGGGGCTAATTCCCAAAGCTAACTGTTGCAGATTCAGTGCAGCTACACCTGGAATATTCAGAGATTCCCGAGGCTTCAACAGAAAAGCAAGAGTTGACGAGAGGGAGAGAATCGATGGAAAGATGAAAGCGAGAGAGGGTGAACGGTGATATAAAGAAAACAAAAAAAGTTTAAAAACGACAATGATAACTGACAACTGACAACAAATGACAACTTAACAAACCAATCCTGTAAGTAAGATTTTTAACAGTTTTCATTAACAGTAGTAAGGACAGTTCCATTGAACATGGTTGGCCAAACAACCTGATAGATGTTTTTTGTAAAATTATAAAATAGAATAACACTCAAAAGAGATCAAACCTCAGTCCCCTTATGAAAGCACATTTGGATTTACAAAATCTTGTAACAATTTTTTTTTACAGGATATGTTTTTTTTTTATGTGAGTGAGTGTATCTCATACATGACACATAATTTCAGTCTCGCACCAACACGTCCCTTGTCAAATCTGACGATAAAAATCACGAAACAAAACAAACTCACACAATCGATTGCGACTCATATAAAGGAGACTGCTTGAAGACGAGGTGACAGACTTTCTTGGTTTCGTAGTGTATGATGTGAAATGACAGGCAGGAGAGCGGGCAGCTCCTGTAATGATACACACGCACTGAACCCCCCCAGGACATCTCACACCTCTGTGATATGAAGTAGGACATGATGTAGAAACAGAGGACGGGTAGGGAGAGGATAGTCTGAGGGTTAAGGGGTGGACAGAAAGAGAAAAGGAGAAAAAGGCGACACTAATGCAGACTGAGTATTATGGTGGAAATGAAAAGGGGGTGATTATGATATGAAAGAGAAAAGTAGAATGAGTTGATGATTAGCCATAATCTAAGAAGAAGGGAATGATGTGAGTATAGTGCCCTCACAGTCCCTCTGAATGACAGGTCACCTCTCACAAGTGATTAGACTGCTCTGAGTGCACTTTTAGAAAGAACGGGTGAGGAGAGGAAAACCGAGACAACTTTTGAGGGAGGTTGAAGGAGAGATTCCGTTTGAGGACAGCAGAGTAACGTATGCTGCTTTCAGACATACACTGAACTCAGGATAATTTCCTGAAATCATCTGTTGGGGTGGATGTGAGAATGCAAATGTCAGAGTCAGTCGTTCCAGACATTTTCCAGAACATTTCCTGCCAGCCCCCTGAAGAAATGTCAGAGTGAGAATTCACAGCGAGCGAGTGGGCGCATTGATGACGTTTCTAACGTGCCGTACACATAGAAGATGCCAACGAAGATGTCAACTTGGAACTCGATTTGAGAGATTTTGAAGATACAGGCAGACGCAGGTGTGATTTCTGTTGTGGAATTTGATGTCATGCCCGGCTTTCTGAATGCTCTACCTAAGTGCCACCCCTCGCCTGTACGTTTCAGACATTTTCCTGTTGTTGTAAACGTCTCCGACCCAGAGAATCTCCTGCTGTGTTCTTCATATATGAAAGGCAGACTCTTGAGAAAGTCTGTGTGCATGTCTGAAAACTGCGTTAGTGGTCGAGAAGAGAGGTGGAACCTACACAAAACTATAGCACGACTTGTGCGTAAGTGAGCTCGAGGAACGCCAAATTGTGTATTTGTCCTTTTACCCCTCATGATTCATTTACCAGTGTTTCGAGATTAGCTTGTGATTTCTTCTACCAGCCATTATACAATAAGTGGAATTTTTCAGTTATGGTGCTTACAGCATGTAGAAATACCATTTAAATAATTCAGCAGCAGCAGTGTTTTGATTAGTCGGGATAATTTGTAGAGCAGAACAGTTGAGGCAACGTTCTGCAGACGAAGCCAGGACTGTAAAACACTGAGGTCCAACGCCTCCCCACCAAATCCCAACCACAAACCAACCAGGCACCAACCCTCACTCGGACGCTTTTGCCCAGAAGCCAGAAAGAATGTCCATATTTAAAATTTTTAGGATTTCATTCATATTTCATTCATTGAGTTAACTGTTCAATTATACATAAAAGTCTAAACACTATTTCAAATCTTTCTCTTCACAGCCAAGATTAAAATTCTGCTGGAGAAATGCTGAAATATTTTATCTATTTACTGGTTTGCTGGAATAATGTGGTCAAACTTGCTCGGTCCTAAGAAGAATCCTGGAAAAAGCTCAGATATAACCACCATGTGCGAATAAATGAATGAAATACCCAGCACATGACCTCAGTGACCTCAACGGCCCTGAGCAGGAGAAATAGTCCTTAATGACGACTGTTGGCAGTCAGAATTTATCCACATTCACCAGCACATTGTTCCTGTGATGCTGATATTTATATGTAACTTTCAGTGCTGAGAGCATTACAAACTACATCTATCTATTCACCTCTGCTGCAGTGAGGCGGAGGCTGAAACTCTGGCATCCGTCCCAAAGCCCTTGGTTCCTACTGAAGATGCAAATCCTTGAAAATAGGTCAAGATATGTTCTTTTATTTTAAGAGAAAGCTCAGTAATGTTCTCAAACTGTTGGTCACTGCAGCTTTGAGCAAATGCCGCTAAACTAGGAGTAAAAGGGACTATGTTGGGGACTATTTTCAGATGTGGATGGATACATATTTGAAGCTTTATTGTGTATTTATAGCAGCAGGATGGTGATTGTGGGACTGAGTCAAAATAAACTACTGTGCACATGTTCTTTGTAATGAAGGAACATTACAACAGTGTGAGTCACTGATACGTTTTTAACACTAACTGAGGAACGGTGTTACAAGACATACGATAATGATCCCATTTGTATGATAAAATTCACCCTATGTACGATGTATGATCAGTAATGCCAAAATCCCCATAATGTTCGATAAGTTCATCATTTGGGGACATTATTAGGAGTTATAATTATCAGTAATAGTAAAATATGGATCTACGTCTGTGAGTACTCTTGCTTGTTGTTATGATGTGCATGCAGAAGACACAGGCGGCGACTCAGGGGTATTTGTCTAAATGGGTTTTATAACAATACACAACAATTTACATGTTGTTTCTACAGTATATTGATACAGCTTTCTTAGATATGAAAATCTCCCCAAAATAGAATTATTTTAAGCCTCTGTTGCAATACTTCAATATTTCACATATGGCAGGAAATAAGATATATATTAAATATATTAATATAATTATTCATTGTTAGTTTTGATCCTGTCATGGTAGTTGTTGACAGTATGAAAAATTCAGAACACATGTTTAAGACAGTAAGATGGCAGTATGGGTAATGGAGAGGGTTAGAGGAAATGCTGTGTACACTGGATCCATAGATGGAATAATAATACTGTCGAGGTAAATCGCATGTAGCACTCATCTTTACAATTCATTTCAAACTCAGAACGACGAAGCTGAAATGCTCAAACAATTATGGATTAGATGGAAGTGTGAGGTTAGAGGCGAATAGTGCATTAGCTGTCAGTCATGCATGGGAATACCTTCATTACCTTGCTGAACCAAGTGCAGCGTATTTACTGTCAGTGTGGGTAAGAACGTCAGGTTTCAGCCTACACACACACACACACACACACACACACACACACACGCACACAGACACACAGATCACCCTCCCTCATATCTCCACCACTGCCAATCCCTCCACCATCACTCGACACTGCAATGTTATAACCTCATTAAAGTAAAATGTAGGTAACACATCATTTCTGCCCCTGTGGGTAAAAAAGAAGGGCATTGGTGGAGATGGGCTTTGATGTGGCGAGGAGGCAGTGCACCTAACCCGAGGAGCGTTCAGCCTCCTGCATGACTAACATGTATGACTGATTGCCCACGTGGATGGATACAGTTCAGATATGTATGTGCAGACACCTCACATTGTTAATGTATGCAGAGTGTAGCAGTGGATGCAAGTGTAAGTTGTTGTAGAGGGCACGTAAGCAAAGTACAGAAGAGTGATTTTTTTTTACAGATTATCCCAACTGAAAAATTAGTTAACAAAAAGATCATTATCTATACCGCTGATCCCTTGAAGTTCGCAGGGAGCTGGAACCGATCCCAGGCAGGGTAAACCCTGGACAGCACGCCATCACATCATATGGTGAAAAACAACCATTTTCACATTCACACCTACGAGTAATCTCGGAGGCTTTCACACCTAACCTGTTTTGTCTTGACCTTTGGACTTATCAGTTTAATCCGAACCCCAAAAACTGCTATGAAGGGGGCCTCAGATCACGGTGTGGACCAACGGACCGAAGTTTGGTCTGACGACAAGAGGAGGTCTCTGTCTGGATCAAACTGAATCATGGTTTGGTTTGTTTGCTGCGTGAAAACACTTTTTTTGGATAGTTCAGAGATTCTGACCAAGTACATGAAGGTGAGACAGCATTAAACAATAGAAAAAGAAAAAATTGCAGAAGCGGCTCGCAGGATTGGTTGTAGTCTTCGCCTCTGACGATGCTGGTATTAATATCATGCTGATGTTAGAGTGGCAAGGAAATTAACGAAATGAACCTGTTTGTTCAATTTCTCCATTTAAAGGAGAAAGTTTGAAGTATAGGTAGATGCAGCCCACATAGGTGAAAATGATTGAACGTACATATGTCATACAAAGGTCTTTAGTCTCCTTAAATTGCATAGGACAACAAAGCTAACTGCATCAAATGCAACAAAGATATGAACCTTGGTCCAAACATTTGAGTGTGAAAACACACTTAGAGTTTCTAATGAGCCTAAACTGCATCTCTTTGGATTTTGGGATAAAGACATAGTACCAGAGAAAAACCACACAGACACAGGAGAACATGCAAACTCTACACCGGTCGAACTGCAGCTCAAACCTAGAACTTTACTGCTGTCAGGTGACAGCGCCAATCACTGCATGTAAATAGAAATATGACAGATTCAGAGGTAGTGCAGGATTTTGGTATATTTACTTATTTACTTTCATTTCAAGAGGAAGAGGAGAAGATTGATACCAACCTCACGTCTGTGAGTTGAGTACGGAGCAGGAGTCAGAACATGTTAAAGCTCAGTAAACCAGCTGTGCCCTGGCACGGTGCCTGCTCACAGATCGTATCATCTCTGAGCTGCAGTCAGAGATGCTGCAGCAGAGCAGTTATTTATTCGTTGTACCCTCTTTAAATAAGTGAGCCTCGGAGGTGTTCTCGTGTATTCCAAGCCAATAGTGACGTGTATTTTGTGAAAACTGTGAACATGAAAGTTTATTGATTTTAAAAGAATGTCTTTAAAGTTTTTTAACATTCAGTACACTGCTCTTGGCTTTGGAGAAATTATACAAACTTCATCACGTGGAACTGTGAGGATACTCTCACATCTGTAAGGTTGAGCTTTGACTAATTTATCTTACAAGAGAAAATACAAATATTGTGTTCAACTTGAAAAAAAACCTGCCAGCATCTATTTGATAATCAAGCCTGAAATACCCAGATTCTGCAGGTTACAGCTTCTCAGATGTGAGGATTTGATGCTCTTTGTCATATATGATAGTGGACTATCTTTTGGTTTGGGATTGTTGTTGAATAGAAAACCACCTTAATTTTTATCTCCATTATTTATTTCTTTGTATTATATTTGTTTATATTTATTTGTATTATATTTATTTCATATTATTGCCCTTTCTGTTTGGCAATTGATTTATTACTCAAATTTATTAGCAAATAAATTCACAATGAAACAATCGCTGTAGCATTAATACTGTTTATGAGTCTCCAAAATAGTAGAGAGCATTCCTCTGCCAATTGCCTGGAGTTCTCTGAAACTCAATCTAGCAGCTCCAAATTTAACACACTCATTGATGTCAGATCCCTAAAAATGCCAGATTCATTCAGATCCCTGACTTATATCCCAGCAAATTGGTTAAAATGTCAAAAAGTCTCACAATGTTTTAGAAAGTGAAAAAATAAAATATTGCTGGATTTGTCCCTTTTGTCCGAATCAGCACCAAATTCAAGAGAGTTCCGGTTTCCTTCCACCATGTTTCATGACGACCTGCTCAGTTGTTTTTAGCGTACAGACACGGTTTGTTCTCAAAATGTTGAACTATTCCTTTAATCCTGAAATGTTTTGCTTCTAGAGCAGTATCGACGATGAAACAGTTAAACAGTGTTAAAGCTTAAGCCGACACCTCCAGCCATCTCAGTCAGCGGGTCCTCTGGACAAACAGACGACCCCTGACATGATGCTGTTCTCATTACAGCTCCTCCGGCATGTCGCCTACAGTCACTCACAATCGTGACTAATCCATCTTGACTTCTGTGTTCCCACGAGTTGCTTTGCAGTTTTGCATGGGTGACTTACTTACCCTTGACCAGTCCATGACACCAGTCATCAGGCTCCTGGAGCTCCAGGAGCACATCTCTTCCTTCTCTCCCCTTGAAGAAAAATGTTTTGACAGAAACGTCTGTCCTACATGAAATATCATAGAACCAGGTGGCCATCTTACCTGGTGTGCTCTCCGCAGCATACCAAGTGTGTTTGGAAAGCGTTGTCACGGCTCCTTGATAATGAATGAGTCATCTTGTCCAGTGTTAAATATTTATTACAAGTTGATATTGCATGGGAGTTAAAGTCTGGTTATCAGTCACGAGTAAAATACTTTGTTAAATGAAAAACAAATCATATCGTTGTATCCTCTTTCATGCAGATACAGAAAAACTGTGAACCACAGTAAAAGACTGTATTTGTTACTGAGGCTCCCCAATCATCTCTGTCCGACCTTCTCTCTTGTGCCACATGACTCATGACCTTATTTGTTGATTGGCTCTCTCTCGTTTCCAGGACGACCACTCCATGTTTTTTCAGTTTGGACCGTCCATCGAACAGCAGGCCTCCGTCATGTTGAACATCATGGAGGAGTATGACTGGTACATCTTCTCCGTTGTCACCACATACTACCCCGGGTACCAGGACTTTGTCAACAAGGTAAACAAGCAAACAAACACTGCATATTACAAACATGATATAAATATATATATAAATATATATATATATATATATATATGGATGAAAGATCTATATACTATCGATTAGCTGCATTATCATCAAGGTAAATGCTCCATCTTTCTATATAATATACCACTTGGCAATAAGGTAAGGACGGACATTGTAGGTGTGTCTCAATTCAAATGCATCCTTCTGAGGCTGCATTTGAAGACAGATTGCGTCACAGCAGTGCAACTAGGCTTTCCCAGTTTTAAGGGTCCTCCCAATGCGGCCTGAGGAATGAAGGCTCCAGTGAGTGATGTGACCCCTGTATTGGGACACAGCTTGTGAGGACTGTAATCTTCAAAGATGCACTAAGTTTATAAAAAACTGACTCCAGAGGCAGCAGGATACTTATTATTGCAAAGCTAATGGTCTTTTTCCACCATAGATTCAAATGAGACACTCACTTTCATTCTGGCTCCCAGGCACATTAGGATTATTATCACTTTTGTCATTTAGGGACCCATTTTAGGATCCATGACACTTCCTTAGTAGTTCCCACATTGTTTTCTTATCCTTTTGATAAGACGTGATGTAACTTTATTGTCTTTATAATTCATTTAGCTGTTTATTCAGCTATGCACAGATGGTGAAATTATCCAAACAAAAGCAGTGATGATCTGGTCTCGAGTCATAATTTCCAGCTTTTAGAAATGATGAGGTTGGGTAGAGTCTGATGTAAGAGGGGAGAAAGTTCCAATTTCTGATTACTTTAATGGAAAAGGCAGATTGGCCGAATACGTCTGTCTGAACGCAGCCACTCACCGAGGATTCAACCTCCTTATCTCCAGGGCTAAGAACAGGCTTTTTTATGTATGAGATTCTGAGCATCAGACATCTGAAAAGAATTTAAAAAAAGTAACCTAATCATATTTCCAAATAATTCTGCAGCATTGCGTGTCTTTCTCTTTTTAGAAATGATTTGGTGTAAAAGAAAAGAAATCATATTAATCATCTAAATGGAGGTTGTGAAGGAGGATATTGAGAGTTCATACTCCTCCGAGGGGCTTTTCACTGAAGTCAGATTTGATTTATGTTGATAAATTATATGTATATCTCATGCTAAGTGCTATAGTTTAAAATACCTACTGTACATCTGCAAACAATATCAAATATATTTGAAAACAAATTTCTCAAAGCCTTTGTAAATTAAATAGCAAAAACACTTACTGTTAGTGTTTGACACTATTATCAGACATCATGAACCCTATTCCATCCTAGTCTGTCCTCTCAAGCAAATAATAGAAACATACATAGAAGATCTGAGATGCTTCTCTGCCTGTTAATCAATTAGTATACATTCACTCCATGCAGTTCCCTTTAGGAGCATTACTTTCAGGGATCCGCAATATAAATGTAAGCCATTTTCAGACATTTTTTCCGGACTCTAAACATCTTTGTCTGTGTCTTCTACGTGTATGGCACCTTTTTTTTTATTCTGACATTTTTGTGTTCTTTGAGTTTCAAGTCCATTGCAAGTTAGAAAGTCATCAGCACACCCTCTCACATTTTCCTGAATTCTCACATGGGCTCCCGGGACATTTTACTTGGGGGGTGGGCAATAAAAGTTCCTGAAAATGTGTGTGGAACATCTCACTCAGAGATTTACGTTTTCACATACAGTCCCTCTGGAAAAATGCAGCAAAAATATTCTGACCTCAGTGAATGTCTGAAAGCGCTCAAGAGAGCGGCCCTAAAATCCCTTTGGGCTTAACCATTAGATGTTGTAATATGTGCCCATAGAAATATACATTTCACAATATATCCTTGTGTGTGTGTGTGTGTGTGTGTGAGGATATAGCCTTAAGATTACCTAATCTTGCTCTTGTTGCATTTACAAAAAAAATCAACCAAAGCTTCCTACTCCCCGGAGACATGTAAAGACAGAACAGTTTTGCAATCTGGGAGCTGGAGGAGGAGACACCTCAGTCAGTTCTGTTCCAGTTTCTCTCCGCTGAATGTGCACAGCCCACACTAAAAATCACATCTCCCTTTTCTCTCTAGGTTCGCAGCACCATCGACAACAGCTTTGTGGGCTGGGAGCTAGAGGAGGTCCTCCTGCTGGACATGTCCGTGGATGACGGCGATTCCAAGATCCAGAACCAGCTGAAGAAACTGCAGAGTCCTGTCATTCTGCTCTACTGCACAAAGGAGGAGGCCTCCACTATCTTTGAAGTGGCTCATTCTGTTGGCCTCACCGGCTACGGCTTCACCTGGATCGTCCCCTCGCTGGTGGCCGGAGATGCAGACCATGTTCCCTCTGTATTTCCTACAGGTACACCCTAACACAAAAGAGAGACCTTTGCTGTGGCCTTGATGGTTATCTAAAGTCCTCTGTTTGCACAAAGCTGTCTAGTTCTTCACTATCTTAAAATAGAACTCATTTGCTAGAGATTCTGGTAAAATAATGAAACGATTAAATGAAAAACAAGGCTGACCGAGCATTGGTGTCAAATGCTGAGCTCTGTTCATGGGTTGGCTTCTGGAAGAGCTAAACAGTTATAAAAACATTTCCCTGGGAAAAACAAAACAAAAAGTTTGTTTTGTGTCTCTTTAACTTTTTAAAGACATGACAGAGAGACTCAGATGATCAGCTTTTTCCTCAATCTTGTGTGCAGTTAAATTGTAGTTAAAAGTTCCTCTCTACCTTTCTAACATCAAAATTCATAGGTACCCACTAAAAACAGAAGATGGAGTCCTTCCCCAAGCCCAGTAGAGAAGTTTCCCTTTCTGCTTTGACCAGTGGAAAAGGGGCTGTGTGTAGTTGAAGTTGAGTTGTAAACACCTCTGTGCCACAATTTCTGATGGAATCTAGATGATCGCGATTGGCTCTTGTCTACCTGTCATTCACAGGATGTTGAGTCCTTGTCAACTTTTCTCCGTAGTGTAGATGGGTTGAGCTGCAAAGCCAGGTCTCCTTCACAGTGACTAGCAGCCTTCACTTTCCCAGAATCTGTATGTGTGAACAGCTTGGTACTGTACCTGGCCAGTCTGACAAGTTTCCTTGGACAAATTAAAATGACTGGCAATATCCTCACTGCTGTGTTTCCGACAAGCTAGTGTGTTTGCTAAAACTCTTTCCCTTCTTATTACTGAAGTTTCATTCCACCTGCACATTTTCAATTCATGCATCAAAAAACCTGTGTGCAATTGCCGATATCAGTATGTTTTAAATCTGTATTGATTTCAGTTCGACAAAATGCCATTAAATCAGACTTAGAGAATCAATGGCAAAGTTGAGACCCGATAGTTTATCATCATTTGCAACGGACCCATCTATCATAATTTGACTGGCTAAGAACCACAATGCATTTGTTGGAAACAGACGCGATGTAGCCTACATGTTTATTTGCATGTAGAGCGAGGATGTGAGATGCGATCGCAGGTACTCACAGGATATGAATAGTGTCAGGTATGAACAGGGCTTGTAATGACACACATGACGCATTTGATTCACTGGCATCCACTGACGTTTTCTCACCTCTGAAGAGAAGAAAAATGGCAGCAGACGAAAACACCAGATCTGTGAGGAGATAACAAAATAACAATATTTTAAACTGTCATGAGAAAAGACGGTGACTTACATAAACATAGAGGTGTATCAATGTTTAAAGTAGGAGGAGTTTAAAGTTTAAACTGAGATCTCATATGCTCAAGTATGAAAATGTTTATTAACTGCCACATGTACATTATTTACAGAACCCCCCCCCCCCCCCCCGCTGTCTTTCTCAACTATATTACTATCATCAGTTTAATTATTTCTTCTGCTGCCTTTTTTAACCTGTATCATATATTTGTTCTTGAGATAAACGTGAGCAGCATTTTCCTTTTGCCCACCTTGACCTTACTGAGTCTCAATACCTGCCTTTATGATAGAACAGCTCTGATTGGCTGATGTGGAGAGATGAGGTCTGGAGCGTTCAGTTGTAGTTGAGAGTTTTTAACAAGGTGTAGCTTTGGTGCCCTCCCCACAATATCTGTTTATTGTTATTATCTGTATTTATCTATGGCATCTATTTGAATTTAAGCATACAGTATATACACCAGAGTCTTCTCATCTTCATTCAATGATCCCATCTTGTGTTTAGAAAGAGAATCAGAGAATCAAGGTTCAGACCCCAAACTCAAGATTAAATCAACTCATGTTAACAACCCTTCATTGATCGTCACATTAAAATCCACAGTATATTGAATTATTCTGTCCTAAGTTCTCTAAGACTTTGTATTAAAAAGTGGGCACAAGTGACAGATGGGCTTGTTTGCATATATGCAAATGTGCTCCTGGTGTATTTGCAGTACGCTGAACCAGTTAGTGGCAGGCTGCATACCAATTTCTGTTAACCGCAGGTAAGCAAGACTTTCATTTGTTTGGGGGATCATCTGGAACTTTCTGCTCATTTTACCTTCAATCCTAATGTAACACCATACATAAAACAGAGCTGTGGAATCTGTCATCCAAGAGGATTCCCAGTGATGTTGTTTTGAAAATATCTCTCCGGAGAATTGGTTCAGGCAGGAAAAAGACCCCTCTCTCATTTTGCAGCGCTCCTTTTATTGGAGTATTTTAGTCATGTAATTCCATTTACTCGTGCGTCCCATTTTAACGCCAACGTGAACATGCAGGTTTTGACTTTTGTCTCCAACAGATTTTCACACAATCCAAACCAGCCGCGGAAAATGACCTAAAAACGCTGTTGTTTATGGGTGTAAGAAATGGATGTTCCTCATGCTTGACAAGACAAACATAACAAAAGTAGCTGGAGGAGAACTGATGCTCATATTTAGCTAATTTCCCATGTGTTTTCCACCTGTGTGATCATTTCTCTTTTATAAATAGCTAAGTAAACTCAAACTCAGAAACAAAACAAAATATTGTAGGTATGATTGCACTCTTAATTTCGTCTCACTGCTCTTCCACGTTCCAGCCTCCTCTACAAGGCATTCTTTATTTTTTTGTATTTCTTTTTCCCATTGTGCAGTTTTTCATTGCACTCTGCTTCCCGATTTCTATCCTCCCTCTCTTTCTCGACCTTTTCCCTCCTTTTCATCTTTATGCCTCTGCGACGGAGACAGCTGTGGCCAGAGGCATTGTGTTTTTTACATTTTGTCTATCCGTCCGCCCCTTCCATTCATATCACCGCAATGTCTCAGGAGCGCCTAGAGGAGATTTCTTCGAACCAATCGTAAAGTGATTTGAATTTGTTCGTCAAACGTCAAGGTCACTGTGACCTCACAAAACATGTTTGGCCATACTAATTTCAGTTCATCTTACTAAATTCCTATTAATAGTATTCACTGCATATATTATACGAGTCTGGACAAACATGGAAGTCAACTGCAACTTGACTGGTTGGCGATGGCAGTGTAGACACAGGTGTTGATTCTAGGTCCCTCTTTCCAAATGTCCCTTCCTCTCACCTCACTCCATCTCTCTCTTTCCCAGGACTTATCTCAGTGTCTTATGACGAGTGGGACTACAACATTGAGGCCAGAGTCCGTGATGCAGTGGCTGTTATTGCCACGGCGACCTCCACCATGATGCTGGACCGGGGGCCGCACACGTTGCTGAAGTCGAGCTGCCTTGGGACACCTGACAAAAAGGGCTCCAACACGGGCCACTCCAAGGAAATACTGAAGTGAGTCAACGCTGGGGAGTGGGTGGTTATGGGAAACCGGGGCGGAGGGGCTGGAATTGACAAATATGTATGTAGATAATGTGTGTTTTAAATATTTTGACCAACATCCCAGATCAGCAATTGCACAGTCACAGTTTTGCATCTGTAAGTAGGCGCAGCAGGCCTGGCATGTTTTCAAGCTGACGCGATTTGGATTGGGCACTTTCACACCTTCGTTGTTTTCAGTTTGGTCCAAACCAAAAAAGACAGGTACTTTGGGTCAGAGTCTGAACCAACGGAGACGCACGCCTGTCTACAAACCAATTAATGACATGTATGAGTATACGCAACCCACCTCCACCGAAGTTGTATAAGACAGTATTAACACGTCAGTCAAACTCAGTAAAGCTACCACTTCTTCAAAAGTGCGTATCATATGGTCCAATGGTCCGTTGGTGTGAGTGTTCATGTCTCTCAGGACATATTGAAAACACCTGATTTCATATTTTCAGCACAGATTGTTTCCTGTCTGCGCTGTAACAATTCATGCGTTTTAATTAACTGTTGTTTTGAGTTTAAATCCAGGTCCAGGAACATGACCGTTTTACCTGCTGAAAAAAGAAAATCATGTTTATGGGTCATGTTCCCCCAGTTTCATCAGCTTTTACAATTATTTTGGTGGAGAAAATTGAATTGATGGATGGATGCAAAAGTAGATGAGATGAACTGACAAAAATATAGCAACAAAATCCCAAGGCAACAAAACAAAGACGACAAATATATGTTGTGCACAAATACACACAAGCACAACAATGTGGACACCTTCCCAGAGGAGAAGCATTTTGTTTAATTAGCCAATAAACATCTGAGAAACAAGACGTTAACTCTCAGACTTCTAACATCATGTTGTCTTATCTGGAGCTTAACCCACAGCCATCGTTAAAGGAAAACATCCTCCTCTTCCTCTGAACCTCCTTGTTTTGCTTTTTGGCGTATTACAGCACAAGCAGGAGCATTGGTATTCAATAATTAATCCCCATTTAACTTCATAGGGCGCACTTTTACTGTTCTCATTGATCAGTGATTCCACAGCTAATTGAATGCTTGGGGACAACGGGATTAATGAAGAAAAAGAGCCAAAGAACAACAGTGGGGTTATCGCCGGCACACAGAAACACGTGTGTGTGCTGTTTTAGCATGTCACTGCTCTTTAGAGTTTAGTCTTATAAAAGCTTGGTATTACTCATGCCATCCCTCATCGTATATATACAGTACGTGAGCCGTACAAAGCGATGCGCCCGCCTGCCTTTCAAACCTCCTGTTTTCCCCTAATATTTAACATTTCCTCTGTTTGTGTTTGTTTTTCTCTTTTTTTTTTTCACCGTCAGTTTGAATTCGTGCAAAGTGAAAATCTTGACAGACATTATGCAACCTGCGCTGTCTCCACTGCTTTAATCTTCAGTATGAGTTTGATTTATTACAGTAAATTTTGGGTCTTGTTTTCGCCCGTGTTTCTGTTTTTAATATCAGGAGCACTTATGCGTGCCGTCTAGGATTCCTCCACCAACGGGCCTGAGATAACAATAACACTGCAGCCATGAATATTTCAGTCCCTAAAGGACGCTATCAGACGCAGGGTTAGCTCTCAATCATCCTTCAGGCACACACCTGGGACGCTACTTTGCTCTCTGTGTGTGTGTGTGTGTGTGTGTGTGTGTGTGTGTGTGTGTGTGTGTGTGTGTGTGTGTGTGTGTGTGTGTGTGTGTGTGTGTGTGTGTGTGTGTGTTGAGAGTGGGGTGATGCGCATGTGTGTTTTCCAACCAACCATTCCATTTTTCTCCATTTGACTGAGCGAAGGCAGGGATTTGGGATCGCCGGATCTCGGTGGTGACCCCGGGGGCTAGAAGCAGCCCGACACACACACTCACATAATTCCACCTTTTCCATCCCATCGTCCCCGGAGACAAAAGCAATAACAAGGCCATATGTCTCAGCGTGGTCCTGTATAGCTACGGGCCACAGCGGGCTGCATGCACGCTGGATTAGCATGCCATCCTGTCAGCGCTGATGGACGGAGATGGGAGGCCCCGTTGAGTCACGCTCCCCGATTTGTTTAGGGGCTACTTGACCTTATGGGGCACACACACAAACACATAACTACACACGCTCCGGCACAAACACACACACTCAAAGTGCTGTAGAGACCATTCAGTGTTTCCTCCCTCACAGACAGCACAGGAACTCTGGGATAATGACAAAATGTGCTCCAAGTGGTTTTGGATGAGGCGATCAGGGGCTTATTTAGGCTTGGATGTTGCAGGGGAAGGGATGTTTTCCTGTTATTTGTTTGTCTGTGTGTGCGGTTGAATTCAAATTCCTTCTCAAATACCCGGTGCCGGTGTGCAGAGTCGCTCCTTTAGAAGTGATGTAAGGGATGATTATTCTTTTTCTTGTGAGTTTTCTTGTGATCTGACGAGACATTTGTCTTCACGTGGTCTGGCTGCGTGCGAGGCCTTTCGGCGCAGCTTTGTCGACAGCCCTTTCTGCAGGCCATCTGCCACTTTTGCTGCCTCTCGTGCATGTTACGGCGAGCATGTTGCTCTCATCCTATTTCACCTCCACAGTAGTTTTTTTCCTGCAGCAGGCGAGTAGTATTGCATTTTTCAATAGCAACAATAAAAGTGTCTGAGTGTGACAGGCCTGCTGGGCATCTACAAAATAAGTGAACGTGTCGTTTCATGGACTCAATTTACACATCTCTGTCACCTGCACCTTCCTGTTTCTTTTTTCTGAGAAACTGCTTGCCCAGTGTACATGAGAGGTCACATGATATGCATTTCAGACATACTGTGGTAGTTAGTATGGACATGGATTAAAAGTGATATGCTTGTGTGTGAAAAATGCTGTTTTCATCTCTAGTGGAAAACTCAGTTACCTGAGCATCTTCTGCTTGTCTCACTCTTTGTCATATTTCTTTTCTTCCTCTTGCTCCGTGATGCTCCTGCGTCTCTCCACTCTCAATGAAAAGCTCTTTCAATGAAGCTAAAACGTTGAATCAGAGATTCCCCCCCCTCACTTCCTTCACCCTCTTTCTTTCTTTTTCTATCAAATTTTCTATATATAGACATTGTGAGGATGGAGGATTAGTGCTTCTAAGGACAAGCTTACTTATATTGAGCTTGAATTCAATTTCTCTTATTTGAAATCGTATGCACTTATTTCTTTAATCAGTTTGTAGGACTGTATGTCTGTATGACTCTTTGCCTTAATTGCAAATTAGTGAGTAAAGAAATGTCTTTGCTTTTTGATTTTGGGAGATTTACTCCAAACATTCCCTTTGAAATAACGTCAAATCATCCTAAAACAAACACACAACATGCAAACCCTAATTTAGCTGCATGGGAAATGTTCTGTACACTGCCCATAGCTGTTTTTAATATTGAATGAAATGTTTTGGGTTGACTTAATGCACCCCGCAGCAGCGCCGTGCAAATCACACGGAGCCAAGATGTTTTTTCAAGTTTGTTCAAATGTTAGCTCATAAAAAATGTGCTTTAAATTAATTTAATTTTTGTAAAATTTGCTTTGAGTCAACGTTTGCTCTAAGTAAATACATTTTAGGCTACAGCCAAACATTCATTGTATTTTCTGCTTATTAAGAGGAAACACTTAGGCTCATACAGTGTTTTCAAACAGTTTCTATTAGAGTTTCTAATAAAGTCAAAGGATTTGCATTCTGGAATCAAGGCTTGGGGCAGTGCAGTGGTTAGAAGGTTCCTGGTTTAAACCCTGGCTGGACCAGGGTCTTCCTTCCTGTGTGGACTTTGCATGTTCTCCCCATGTCGGTTTACTCCGGGTACTGCAGCTTCCTCCCACAGCACAATGAAATGATTGGGGTTAACTGATTGGAGAATCCAAATTGATCGTTGGTGTGAGTGTGAATGGTGATTTGACACAAAATGTAGAAAAGATCTCAAAAACGTACAAAACTTGCAGTTTTTGAGACTTGAATAGGTTAAAAATCCAATCAGGAGGAAATTACTTTATGAAGTTTCCCTGTTGTGTTGAAAAATTCTTGAGCAAGTTGCCTCCACTAAGATCCAGATGAACCTCATATGTAACCTTATAACAAATGTTGAATAGCAGCTCACTCTGCTCCAAATGAGCACATTTACTCTCAGAATATAATTGTGTTTATGTTGCCTAAGAACAGATTCATCCCATTTGATCTTATCTTGAAAATACAATGATTATTTGTCCGATTAGCACTAATAAAACAAGGTCTTTGAGGTTTGCAGGCTGGTCAGTGTCCTTGCCTGTTAAGTGCTGGTTCACATTCTAAATGAGAGACGGCTCTCTCTGATACAGTGCCCCCTCTCTCCAGACTCCACAGGTATCTGTCTGATGTCTCCTGCTCCACAGGGGTCCTTGTGGGCCCAGATGACATGGAGCTCCTGTGGACTCACTTATTAAAGGCTGCGGCTCAAAGAGACTCTGAGCCTCACATCTCTCCTGTGTATAGTCCACAACGCTTGTTTATGTTGTCAGAGCCGAGCCACCAGCAACAAATGAGTCAATAAATAAGCAATTTTTCAGATTTATATGTATAGTATTAAAACTCAGCTTTTTGATTTTTATCATGTCTTTAGATTCAGCTTCACAACTGATAAAATAGCATTTTCAGAGTTACGGTCATTGGTCTTAAAATTGAAGCAAATACCACAAATTCATCTTGCAGAAAGATTTTTGTTTGTGGCAACATGTCGGCGGTCTGCTGCAGGTTTAATCAATATGTCTGGAGGGCAGTCAGATTTAAAGGACACAGAGGCTTTGATAATGACACGTTGGACACAACCATTCTGATCATGTGAATTCAAGTTTTAATATATCTGCAGCCACGCATGATAAAAGGGCTTATAAGTATAATTGCCTGTGTGGTGAGTATGGAGATGGTGTCCTTGGAGGTGAAGTGCAGGCTGAAGGGTGAACAGGTTGGCAGGCAGGCAACAAGCAGGCTACAAGGTTCAAGGAAACTAGAGTTACAAAAACACAAAGACGAATCACAAAAAAAAATGGCAAACTGTCTGTAAAGAGGTGAAGACAGACACAGGACAAAGGAATGGGAACACGGGGAGAACACAAAAGACAGACAAACATAAAACCAGGAGTCACAGTTGAACTTATTGACCCTGTTCAGACTGATTCACATCTGTCCTGAGTGATCCTATCTAAATTGGACAGAACATCGTTGAACATTATTGTCACATAAGAAACTACATAGTAATTCACCAATATTTCTGTATGAATCAGGTAATGTAATGCACATATAAATTCAGACCATAAATTAAAAAAGATAAAGAGCAAAACTGTAATTCAGATCAAAAACACTGAATTCAAGTTGAATTGGGGTGAGCCTACAAAACAGTTTTTGAGACAATCTTGTTAGATGTCCAGTAATATGGTGTTGTGGTATAGTGGTTAGTTGGTTTTTAATGGTATTTGTCACATTTGTCCTGCAGTGATTCCTGAGTGGCACAGTTCTCACACCATATGTACAGTGCATTACCATAATTTAACACATTCTGTAGTTGTACATGCTGCATCACCCCCTCACACAGTCACTGCTCCTGTCCTCGTGATGTACAGTGGTTACCCTGTTTACCCTCACGTTAGAAAGAAATGGTTTTAGTTCCTGTAACTTTACTGTTAGTAATACATAGACCTGCATACACACAAATTCAAAGCAAAGATATATCTATACACACACACACACACACACACACACTCAGAGTATGTGTATTTATATCCCTGCTTTTTAGCTTCACTCACACATACAAGAAAGTCATATCACACAGCTCTTAGAAACATGTGAAGAGATTTGAGGGAAAGAGGAGGGATTGTGTCCATGCCATTGATGATTCAGTGTCTCTGTAACTAAAAAATAAATTCCCCTCACAGCCAGTGATTAGTTGGGGAACAGTTGGTGAGCAAGGCGCACACGAGCGCTGCATATGGCTGTGATGAAGCCGCATGAGGTTCTGTTAGTTGCTCATCCAAGTAGTTTTCTCTTTTTTCTCTTTTCTCTCTTCCAGCAGAGTCAGAGGGGAGTTCTGACATGAGAGGGGATCAAAAGGCACATAAAAGCTACATCAATAGTACAGGGCTACAAAATGATAAACAGAGCAGCCTCCTCCGCTGTAAATTCACAGCATGCTGCCGTCTTTGTAAAGGCACAGGTTAATGTGCGGGCAGATGAATCGTATTGATGTGTGATTCGATGCGCCACTCAGAGGTGAGATGGAGAGATTGATCTGAAAGTGAAAGACGGCGTGAGGGGAAGTGGATAAACACTCGGGTTTAGACAGAAAAAAATACTCCCCTCTCTCTGTCGCTCGCTTTCTCCCTTTCAACCAGCCTCTCTCGGGTGAGATTACTGTTCCCATGGCAACGCAGCTGATTGCATGAAAATTGCTTTGGTTGTGGGCGCCATGGCAACACGTTACATACATTATGGTGTTAAGAGCCTCCCCGTCTCCCCATGTTTCACTTTTGGGTTTATGTCCACGTGTCACCTCATCGTGATGATGACACAAACAGCGGCCGCCGCTGCTGGTCACGTGGGTTGTCATGGCGTCAGTATGGCAACAAGTTGGACTTGCCGAGCCTCCACTCACGCCGTCTCAATCTTTCTTGGTTCTCTAGTCAAAGTGAGATTATGTTTAAGTGGCTAATCCCATGTTACGTGCGCATTACTGCACCTTTGGGGGGTCGGCCAGCCAGTGTGCAGCTACAGGCATTTTCATGGAGGCTTCTTATTGTGTGTGTGTGTGTGTGTGTGTGTGTGTAAGGTGAGGTGAGATATAAATACAGTGGAAGACATTATAGATAGAGGTACTCAGTGTTATAGTTGGAGGTACTTACAATCTTGTGTAAGTTTCAGGTCTGTCTGCTCATCTCTTGTCTGCATTTTTGTATTCACTTGTGAATAGATTTATCGTCTTATTTTCACACCGTTGACTCTGTCAAAGATGAGGACGGGTAAAATGTACCCAGCACCTCCTTCTTTAAAAAGTCTGCACACAGCACCACTCGCAACACACATGCAACAACACACACGCTGCCCCTCACTCCTTGCATTCAGACAAGATATTTATTTCTCCAGTGGATTGTTTCAGAGGCAGAGCATCTCCATGGTGATGGCAACCCACAGATCAGGACAACGAAAAGAGGGAAGGAGGCAGCAAGGGGAGAGAGATAGAGAGAGACAGAGAGTGCGTGTGGGTGCGTGTGTGTGTTAGTGCTTGTGTGTGTGAGATGATTCCACCTTATTTGTCACGGCTGCACACTTGTTGACATATATTCTGATTTGTATTCACACAGGCGATTAATACACTCTCTCCCCCTCCTTGCTCTTCCACCTTTCTCCGCTGGCGTCTTGATGCTGCCCTCTCTCTCTCTGCTCTCTCTCTCACCCTCACAGCCTCCATGTACTCCCTCTCTGTGTTTCTAAGTCTCTCTGGTGCCATATACCGTATTTTACCAAGGCTCAAACTAGGTCATCTTTTCCATATTTCACACTAACGTAGAAACCTGGTGGAGAAAGGCGGCATCAGAAAGAAGGTCTCTTTGCTTTTTAAAACCTCATGAATTATATATTTATATGTGCATATAAATATCTACATTTATAGGAAATCTGCTATTCTAAGAATCCAACAGTGTTGTGCCTTAGGACCTCATACTTGAAAAAATAGTATCCTCTTTAAAAATACATGAAATAACATTTAACAGAGTAATCAAGAATCAACAAAGCAGATGTGTTCAACGGGATCATGTTAAACCTGTGGATGACAGATATCATAATGTTCATGACCATCTCCAGCCACTAGATTCTGTCTAAACACATTTCACAATTACACTGCCAAGTCTTTGAACTTAATATTTGACGCCACTGAGTCATTATTACACCAGCTGTCTATGGTTTGCGACTGAAATATTTTAGCTTAATATATTAATGTTCAAGACATTCATTTTGTATAGTTCTCCCAGCAATCCCAGTTTCAGTATGTTAACATTCATAGAGAAGTTACCAGCAGCTTGTACTGTGATAGCAGTGCTGTTCTGGAACTCCTGTAATGCTTTGTCTGTGCCCTCAAAGCTGCACTAATCAGTGTTTTCATAATAATGTTGAAAGACATTATTATGTGTTATGTCCTTGGACTAAACTTTGGCACTCGCCGCTCACATAATGTCTGATTATATGATCATTAATGAGGAACTCATTCTCTTTTCTTGCTGTATAGATTGTTTTTAGTGAAACCACTTTCATCTTTGAGCTTTTGCAAATGTTTTACTGACGATGGCTGATTGAGCATCTAAATAAATGCATAAACAAATCAGGTTTTTGCTTTGATGAACACATAAATATCATCCGTCCCTGCAGTTCTCCTCCTAAATCTACAATATGTTAACTCAAACTTGGTGCCAATTTTTTGTTTGTTGAAGGATATCTTATATATATAATGAATGTTTTTACATCAAATAATATTGAAAGTCTATATGCTGCACATATTGTTTTCAAACTATTGGCCATATTAATATTGGTAATTCAAAGTCTTACTCTCGTTCTCAGGTACCTCATGAATGTCACGTTTGAAGGCAGAAACCTGTCGTTTAGCGAAGAGGGTCACCAGATGTTCCCCAAACTGGTCATCATTCTTCTAGACAAGGACCGACAATGGGACCGGGTGAATATCTTCTCTACATTTGCCGTCTCTCTTCTTCTTCTGTTCTTCTTCTTCTCCTCCTGTGCCCAATTCCCCACTTCTTTATTCTTCTAATCTGTCCTCTTCAATTTTTCACCCTCTGTGATCTGACGCGTCTGTCACTTTTTCCGTTTGGAGTACCTGCTGCAGTAGCCTGTATATCACACAGCCCTCCTCCCACTCGCTCCTGCAGGTTGGCAAGTGGGAGAGAGGCTCTTTGACGATGAGGTACCATGTGTGGCCTCGCTTTGAGCTGTACACTGGAGCGGAGGAGCGGGAGGACCACCTGTCCATCGTGACTCTGGAGGAGGCGCCATTTGTCATTGTGGAGGATGTTGACCCGCTCAGTGGGACCTGCATGAGGAACACTGTGCCGTGCCGCAAACAGCTTAAACTCACGTGAGATTCTAACTTATTTTTGAATGTGAATGCAAGTTAATATTTTACAGAACAGACGGTATTTGCATCTGCCTGCCGGTGTTTTCTCAGCTGAAGAACAAGTCCACTACCGAGTAAAAGCTCATGTAAACCACATATCACCATTCATGGGCGACTGTACAGAGTCTGTTATTTGTAAATTTGTGAGTTGTAAATGAGGGGTCTACTGTTCTGTCTATTTAATGTGGGGAAAACCTCTTTCTCACATTAAACATGAATTCAACATCCAGATGTCCCATTTTTTTCCACCAGCATTTAAACGCAGCATTCATTTTTGATCTGTGTGTAGCTGGAGACTCTAAAAAAAGTCTCAAAAGTCTAAATACATTTGGACTTTTATATATTATATACTGTTATTGTATAAAAACAACATTTTTATAGTATTCTTTATTATTTGTTTACACTTAAAGCTCTTCGGTACGTAATCTGTGCGTATTTTACTCCTTGGGTTGTGTGCATTTATACAATCATTTTACAAGTGTTCAAATTGCATGGTGTGTGTGTGGATTTAAATACACGTTTTTCGGTAAACAAAAGGATGCACAAATTGTGCATTTGTAAAACCTTGTTTTTCATTTGCAGACCACGTAAAACACATTTATCAAAAATATAACTTAGCGTAGGTCATATTTATTTCAACATCGATATAGCAATATGAATAATTTAAAACTTGTCTGTTGTAGCCTGTAACCTTCTTCATGTTCCCAAAGTCACTTGTCGAACCGACAACAATAACCAGTAGATAAAAACCCATAAGAACAAACGATATGAAGACATTGATCGATTGAAAGATGCAAAAGAGTGCATAGATAATGCTCATAGCCATGGATTATTGTGCATTTTTCTTTCTATTTATTCTTTTTTCCCCTCCCATTGCAGAATACCGTAATGGTTCTCCTGCTTGTTCTTCGTAAAATTTTTAAAACATAATCTGTTTTGTCCTCTCACCATCTCCCCTCCATAGTCTTGGTTCCTGTCACTGTCTTCCTCCCCCACCTGTCTCTTCACCCTGACCCTCTTGCTATCCACTTCTCCTTGGTGTGTGATAATGAATTTTCTTCATTGGCCTTCTTTTCTATCACTAGCCCACCTGAAATCTCCTGAGGGTGTCCGACATCTTCTGGCTCGCTGGTTCTTTTATTGACTGATCTTTCAACCTGCTCTTTCTCCGATTCCCCCCTTTTCTCCCTCTGTCTGTCTGTCTCTATCTTCCCTCGAAGACTTCCTCAAATACAGCATTTCAGGAAAAGACAGCAAAATGCCACAGAGAATCCATCCTATCCAGCCAGAAGTACCTCATGGGCCAGATGGACAGAGCTGTGTAAATTTGTCCTTGTGTGCATAAAAGCAGAAAGTGTCAGACAGATAAACCTCTGTGTTCACATCATTCCATGTCACACGGTGCATTTTATCTCAGTAATCATGAAGGTCGTTCACTTGCAGGAGCTGAATTCATAATCCCACAATTGTCTATAGATGTGGGTTGACAAACCTTTGTGTGAATGCAAACAACTAAAACAAACACATTTGTCCTTGGCCTGGCTCCGGCAACGTCCTCCTCCTCCCAGCTCACCAAAGCCACCATTGTGTTGTTCCCCATCGCTGTTGTGCACCTGTACCTGGTGTGAGCCACAACAACCCACTGATTGATGACATGCAGCTCGGTCAAGTTTGTCACTCGGTGTTCATTATGCTCTGTCACCTCATTAGAGTCTAGCTGTCAGGGACAATGTGTTAACCTGTTTACTTGTGCCAGAGGAAAATTGCGTTTGGATGCAGGATTTAATCAGGCACTGAAATGACCTCACCTAAATTCGGTCTTTGCTTTCTTAATTTTACTTTTCCATGCCACATTGTTTCATATCACATGCTCTGTGTGCTGATAGAGCAAAGCGATGTTACATGCATAGTGAAATGTGCATTATAATTTCCCAAAGTCAAATACGACATCTATTTTTGTCCAACCAACTATCATATGTTACAAAGAACAGCAGCATTCTTAAGTATTTTCTCCATTAATCAGTTTTTGCTGTATATGTCAGACCTATGGTGCTTTTCACTGACCATCTCACTGTGTCTTGTGTTTTTACCTCCATCAAGGAGGCTATGCTCTCATCTGCATTTGTTTGTTCACTTTCTTTAACATTGTGAGATGAGGGCATTTTCCCACATTTTTGTGAATTTGTCCAGAAATAATACAAAGAACTTTGTGATATCTTTAGAGCTCTAATGAACAGGTGAAGTGCACATCTGGATAAAGATTCAGATTTTGTGAATCAAAATGGATATTACTATGAGGGTTCTTTATTTAGTTACTGTACAGTTACAAATATTCCTTTCAACTATATCAGAGAATATATTTTTTGCATTTAACATGAACTTCTGTGTACATATATGTATCTGATGCAATACATGTAATGTATGTGCAATGTGCTGATTGAGTGGTATGCTCTTTGATGCCCTTTTTAGTTAAATACGTGCTAATCAGTTGATTATGATGAGTTTTTTGTCGGCATGAAAACCTGATCTCGGACTTGTTTCTGCTTTTGAATCTGTTACATGTGCACCTGAAACAAAATACTGTTGAAACATTCTCTCCTATTCCTTCATCTTTACCTCCTCTGACCCCTTCTCCTCCTCCTCTTATCTCTCACCAGCAACCAGACAGGTGATTCAGGGATTTACATCAAGCGCTGCTGCAAGGGTTTCTGCATTGACATCCTGAAGAAGATCGCCAAAGCTGTTAAGTTCACGTACGACCTCTACCTGGTCACCAACGGCAAACATGGCAAGAAGGTTAACGGGACCTGGAACGGCATGGTGGGAGAGGTGAATACGTCTCTCTCTCTTTCACACATGAACCTAGTCACTCCATGTATTGCAGCTTTTTTGGGATAAAGCACTCTCTAAAATTAGCCTTCCGTACTGTGTAGGGGGAAGATGTGTTTTTGTGATTCATGTAATTCATGTAAGTAAAAATGTGGATGTTGTTGCCGAGCCCGACACCAGTAATAAGCAGCAGCTTGACATCTGCTGTAAACAGCTTAAACATACAATGACAGTTTGGTCGATTTCCCACAGACCTGCTGGCAGATCAGCTGATCACAGATTTCACAGCTGGCAGATCACTGGAGACCTCGCCGCACAGCCGTGAATTATCACAGTGACCAAATCAGGCAGTATATTTAAAATGAAATCACATTCAGCATGTTTCTCTGACATTACTCAGGATCAGTATATTACACCAGTGTATGAATCACTACCATAAGAATTGTTTATTAAGTGCCGCCTATTTAGCTCATCGTTGTAGGCGGTGTGGCATCATGGATACAGCATCCTTACAACTATTTTAGTATTTTTAGCATCACTGACGAAATGAAACGTTGTTTATGTTGTTGATGGTGAAAATAAAAGCTGCTTCATGTGGCAGGGATGACATTTAACATCTGTTTGTTCGTGTAATGAGAAAAGTTTTGATTCCAGGTGGACATGGCCTGATGTAACTCATTTGAAAATTTGTAACTTGTATTTTGGAAATTGGGAGAAATTGCATTTCTGTGACAGCAAGGTTAGAGTTACGAAAATCTCTGTGAGTAAAGGAGTCGACTGGTTAGAGGTCTGGTTAGTCGTCGCCTCACTGCAATAAGGTTCGCCCGGGGTCCTTTGGAGTTTGCATGTTGTCCCTGTGTCTGTGTGGGTTTTCTCCCGGTACTCCAGTGTCCTCCCACACATGCAGATTGGGGTCAAGTTAAATGGAAACTGAAGAGATGGATGGAAATAAAGTAAGAGTCTTACTGTGAATAGCTTCCTGTCGGACAGCGTTGGGTTAGCACAGAAAACAAAGCTACAAGAAAATTAACTAAAAAACAAGTAATAAATAGGTAATTAAAACCAAATACAGTGTTTTTTGGTCTTAAATCCACCATGTCCTCTGCTGGCACTGATTCAAGTTAGAGTCTACTACTGGGTATAGAATACAAAATAATATACATTCATTTTGCTCAGTTAGAATCACTTTCCTTTTATTTGTTATGTGTTATATTTATTTATCCAGCATATGTATTTTTGTTCTAGTAGTTTTTTTTTCATTCTTTCATTCCATTCTTTCGCTGCCCGTTTTACTGTTTAGCTGTTAATAATTTGCTTCTCTTATGTACACAATATTAAATTGCTTTTCAAAACTTGAGAAAAAAAGGGAAATTCCCTATGTAATCTAATTCAGCTGCTACTACAAATGGGGAATGTGTCTTTTGCGGATTGGAAGTTATTTTGATGATATTTTCTGAATGTCTCTTTCTGTTAGTTTCTCAGTTCCTCCGTCACGCCAATTGAGCGCTTCTTCCCCACAACCTGGCCTGAGGGAAGCTGTGATCAGCTCCGCAAAAACCTCAGGAGGAGGAGGATGATGAGGCTCCTAATCAGAGATGGAGAAAGAGAAGGACAGAATGAGATAGACGGGGCAATTGGGAGAGAGAGAGAAAGAAAAGGAGAGGGAGAGAGGGAGAGAAAGGAGCCTCAGGGAAAGACCCACTTCTCTGGTGAACACGTTACACATCCAGCACAAAGCAGCCTTTACAAATCGAAGTGATGTCCAACTTAATTGATTATGGCACAGAACGAGCCACTTTATTAATATCTGAAGAACATGGATGAGGGAAGATGGGCAGTACAGTAATATGAAATTACAATATATTAAGTCCACCTTCTATAGATTGTGTTTAACAACCTGAGATAAACATCAGCGTAAAGACGGGGCTATGCAAATGTGCAGTGCATGCATGCATGGGTGCATTAATCCATGTCCTTAAATGCCTAAGCAAGCAGCTAATGATTTAATTTGAATGGGGGGAAAACAGGATGGCAGACACAGGAAAAGAACAAGACAGAGAAAAAAGAGAGAGGGCCTCTATGAAGAAGTGTGACCAAACAGTGCGTAGGATTCCTGCTCACTCTGGCATACATATCCCTTATTAACACAGTCGTTTGTGCTCCATTTTTATTCATGGCCCCAGGCTCCTGAAACTTGGGGCTAAATATACCTGAGCACCCTCAGTGGGGAGTCAAATACTGACCCAGTGGTAGTAATGATCCCCTTTTCCTCCATTTCTCATTCTACAGCAACATCCTGTTAAACTCTTGGTGGCTCACTTCACCAACAAAGCTGGGAATATGTCCGCTGACCCTGCACATTAACTTCCTGTCTGCCTCTGTCTCTCTGTGCTTGACCCTCAGGTGGTGTTGAAGAATGCCCACATGGCGGTGGGTTCGCTCACCATCAACGAGGAGAGGTCGGAGGTCATCGACTTCTCGGTGCCATTCATCGAGACGGGGATCAGTGTCATGGTCTCCCGTAGCAACGGCACCGTCTCCCCCTCCGCCTTTCTTGGTGAGGAGGAACGCACCTGGTGCTTCTGGCAGACGTACAGCACACAGTCGAGAACACTTACATGCACGAGAACTCGCTAATATCACGTAGGACATGCACAGTCACATGCAGATATTCAAGGTGGTTGCTCACAATGCTAATTTGTTGTTTATCTGCGGTAGCGTGGGTTCTCGCAGCACAAAACAGTGTGGTTACATAAGGACATAAAATCAGACTGGAATTGGTTTAAATTATTTAGTATTTAGTATTTTATATGATAATCACTAAAAGCCCCAAAATGTATGTAGTTACATCTATATGATCCTGTCACAGTGAGATTTAAAGGTTTAAGCTGTCTTGTCATTATACAACTCAGGACTGCACAATGAAAAGCAGTTGTTGAATTCTTGTCCTTGGAAACAGTTAATGACGATTGGTCAGTTAATTCACAAGTTGTTTAAGAGAATTGTAACCTGCAACAATTTTCATCAAACACTGAAGATCGACAAGGATCGTTAAATAATAACATGACACATTTTTCACAGTTTTCCGATTTTCTAGAACAAACAATCTCACTGCATCTCTGATTGTAGATGCAGTCAAACAAACGCATGTCATTTTCAATAAGAAAGGTTGTCAATAGTCATCACACAGCTCTCTCTACTTCCTGCAATTTTTTAGATTAGACTCCCCTCCATAAAAAAGCAAACGACAGCTGTCTTGTTTTATTAATGTATTTTTGATAAACAATCGCTGTCAGTACTAAAGTCAGTGACAAGTACACCGAGTATTAGGAGCAGGAAATGCTGTGTTTGGAAAATGATCAGAAAATAGAGTTTAACTTTGAAATAAAATCAAAAACTCTAAAGCTTGAGAGCGATGAGCATTGCTTATGATGCTGCAAGTAATAAAAACTAATATAATTACATTGGCTATTGTCTCAAAGCAGGCCCGCAGTGTTTCATATTAGCTCATTCATGTGGTGTGCTGCTCTGTGTATGTATGTGCATGTTTTTATTGCAGAGATATTAAAGAAATCTCTCCATCTGATGCAAACTGTAGACTGGCATGGCTTTTTTTAATATACTGATTTATTTTAAGGGTATTATTTCAGGGAGCATTTTTAACAAAATCAGCAAGAATGTAATTACAGATTTTAAAATGATGAGAAAAGTCACTAAATAATGCACAAAATATGCCCAACATAATTATATTTAAGTACAGATATCCTGTGTTATTACAAAGAATGTTTGGTGTTGTTTGCCACAGACGACACTGGGGTTCTGGTGCTAATCAGTGTTCAGACAGATAAAATTCATAAATGTGCGACACAGTCTGAATACAAATAATCATGTTGATACCAGGGGGTGATTTTATAATAATGTTTAATTTGGTTTAATGAACTTCCTCTCTGTCTGTATCCCCCCACAACCCTCCCTCCCTCCGCCTTTCCACTTCCTCTGCTCCCTGCTGTACCCGCCCCCCCGTCTCCCCCCTCTTTCCCTCTTTTAGAGCCCTTCAGTGCTGATGTGTGGGTGATGATGTTTGTGATGCTGCTGATGGTGTCGGCCGTGGCTGTGTTTGTGTTTGAGTACTTCAGCCCGGTGGGTTACAATCGCTGTCTGGCAGACGGACGAGGTGAGAGGGGACACAAATCTCAACACACACACACACACACACACACACCCACATCTACACACTCTCTCACACACACACACACACACACACACAAAGCCCAGACCCAGTCAATCCATGCCGCATAAAGGTGACAACGAGCTACATTTTCAGTCAATCCCTTGTGCTTAAATGAAGACGAGTTGTCACGTAGTGTTACCTTGATCACTGCATTCAGACGGAGCCATGTGCTAAATTACTTTGACGATCTCCTCTGAGTGAGAGCTGGTACTTCCTGCTCGATGACTCAGAGTCCTTATCTACATCTACGCTCACTTAAGCTCTTTCACTAATGAAAAGGATCATTGACGAGAACCAGATAGTTGATCTTAATTACTCTTACTTCGTGAACAAAGGAATTTCGATGTCTTTTTGTTTATAGTGCCATTCTCAAATGTTACACCAGTGTTACACCACCACATCAAGGTTGTGAAACCGATGAATGTACTTAAGTAGATTTATTACTATACATTGAAAAGTGTCCTGCGTCTTCTTCATGTATGACACGTCTTTTTCTCTTTTTTCGTTTTGATTCCAACGCGTGTCAGTAACATCATCCGTACACCCACTTGCTCATGGACACTATCCTGCTGTATTCTAACATGGGCTCACGTGGACATTATCAGGAGTATTTACTTGCGGGGGCTGGCTAGACAAACTTCACAGAATGTCCAGAGCAACTAACTTGGACATTCGTGATCTCACATACAACCCCTCTGAATACTTTCAGGAGAATATACAGAGTTCAGTGCATGTCTGAAAGCAGCTCTGCTAAATCAAAAATGTCTCCAGCAGGTCTTTCTAATCAACTCGCCCATCAAAATCAATGGTTCATATTCAAACCTCTCTTCTTTTTATCCACGCAGCTCTGTTAGAAATCTCAGGATCACATTATTCTGATGAAAATCATTGTTCTATTGTAGCTCGCAGCATTTCACCCAAAGACCGGAGGGGATGAGAGTAATGGTGTTTGCTTTGGAATTATGTTTCCTTCCAACACTGTTTTCTGAATGTCTTCTGTCACAGCAGCAGTGTGTGGTTTAATCGCTGGGTTATGTAAGGCTGTTGTACGCCTGCTCCAGCTGTAGCATAATTGTAGCCTGCTGTGTGCCCATCTACCGCCCCCCCCCCCTCCCACCCCCCCACCACCCCCCCTCTCTCTCTTTCTTCCCATCTCTGAGGCTGCGCAGCTACAGTAGGTAGCTTGTCATACGTCTATAGCAGTAGGTGGAACAGAGTTAGCGTGTAACAGTGGGTTGTCACGTCGGTGGCCACATGAGCAGATGCGGATTGTGCAGCGCACCCTGCAATCGCTGGCAAAGTGAAGGATGGGAATAAAACCAAATACTGTCACCGCCATCCATCAACTACCTCCCACAACAGCGATCATGAGTAAATGCACATAAAGTGAATAAAGTAGTATCTACTGTGTGATCACTGAAGCTGTTTTCTTTCATGCTCTTCCTTCTGTCATCTTCCTTTTTTACCTCCCCACCTCATCCCCCTGTTCTCACTTCTGTCTCCCAGAGCCTGGAGGTCCCTCCTTTACCATCGGTAAGGCCATCTGGCTGCTCTGGGGTCTGGTTTTCAACAACTCCGTCCCTGTGCAGAATCCCAAAGGCACCACCAGTAAGATCATGGTGTCGGTGTGGGCCTTCTTTGCTGTCATCTTCCTGGCCTCCTACACTGCCAACCTGGCTGCCTTCATGATCCAGGAGGAGTATGTCGACCAGGTGTCGGGCCTGTCGGACAAAAAGGTGGGCTTTCGAGGCAATGTGAGGGGTTTGTGTGGCGGAGGAGCAGGTGTGAGAACGTACCCAACGTGAGACTGATTATGAGCTGCTTCCTGTGTTTGAACAAGTAGATACTGGAGTTTATAAAAGACTTCATTTAGAGCTAATGACTGTTTTAATGTCTTATTATTTTGTTTAATGTAACTTTAATCATACAGAGAAGCTGTTATTTTACAGCAACATTCTGTTGTGTGAGAATGTGCCCCACAGATAACTGAAGCTGAAACAATTAGTTAGATTAAAGGCAGGGTTTGTGTCCGAAACACTTTATGTTGAAATCCTCGTCACGTCATAAAGGGTTGATGGGAGGTGGTGGTAAGTGTAGCTTGCTCTTGCGCACTTTTCTAGGATTACCAACCCTAGCTTTAATCAATACGTCGAACAGCAGAAATGTAATCAGATTATTAGTTAATAGGTTGAAAGTCATTTTCAAGCAGAAATGCTAAAATGCCAAATATGACCTATTTCCAGCTTTTTCTTACTTGCTACTTGTTTTGTAAAAACTGAATATCTTTGGGTTATTATAGAGAAAACCGTCACCTCGGAAGTATGATTTGTATTTGTCACTTTTTTCTGATTTGGTATTGACAAAACAATCAAAAAGAGAGGAATTAAATTGATTAATCAGTATTGAAAATGCTCATTTATTGCACTCCCTTTTTTCAGCCATTCTATACTTCTGATTTGCATGGTACTTAATTTGAACTTGACCCTAGCAAGCTAAAGATTCACTCATGTTTTCTATCTTTTGGGTACAACTTTAAGCATTTAGTTAATTTTGAGCTTCCAAAAGCAAAGTCCTTTGCTCCTGCTCAACAGTGCATTGAAGGATATTTGATGCGGTTCAGTGCCTCTTCCATATTAACGAGCACTCCTCTGTCATTTTCTCTGTGTGGTTTCTTTTCCGGAAAACCCCCCACCGCAGTTCCAGAAGCCCAATGAATTCTCGCCGCCGTTCCGGTTTGGCACGGTGCCCAATGGGAGCACAGAGCGCAACATCCGCAACAACTACCGGGACATGCATACCTACATGACCAGTTTCCACCAGAAGAATGTAGACGAGGCGCTGTACAGTCTGAAGTCCGGGTGAGGAGGAGGAGGAGGAGGAGGAGGAGGAGATGGAGGGGAGGATGGAGAGAGACAGATTGGGGGAGGATTTAGGGAAGAAGGGAGTTGAAAGGATCTCAGCAGGGAGAAAAGAGACAGTGTTACAGAGCTGTGAGGCCCTGCACTGATGCAATACAGAGAAAAGATGATGAAGGAATCAGGAGAGACGGAGGAAGAGTGAGCATTCTGGGGAATGTGGGTGAGCAGCCGTGGAGCCGTGTCTCTGCCTGACACTGCCGCTCAGAATAGCAGCGTAGCCTGTGGTTGATGAGGAAACTAGCTAATATTCACTCTCTGTGGCTGAGAAAGTACTAATATCATCCCTTCCTCTTCTCTCTCTCTCTCTCTCTCTCTCTCTCTCTCTCTCTCTGTGGCTCAATGTTTTCATCAGCCCCTCTAAAGAGTTAATGATGCAGTGCAGTGATGTACGTCTGATGTTTGGTGAGAGTTTGAGCTGAATGACCACAGAGGCCCGGAGCCCCGAGGCACCGTTTGATGCTGGTTTTGTCACCAAGCTGGAGACTGTCATGTTAATTTATCTTTAAACTCACTCAGGACAGATACGGAGAGAAAAGAGTAGAATACAGTGTCCTTCACAACATGTTTTAGCTCAGATCCTGGCACACCTTGTTACATGGGAAATTCAATCAGGCCTGAATAATAGTCAATAGGAGCTCAGTCAGCTTATGGCCAAACTATGTGTTTCCTGAAGCTTCGGTCATGGCCTTCCTTGGCCAATGGAGTTACTCAGTTGTCATGGAGATAGTTTAGGATGGAAATTCCAATACCTAAACCATCTCTCTGACAACTGAGCAACTCCATCTGCTGAGGAAGACCAGTGGATGTGGTTGAAAACAAAAAGTAACGTTCATCGATTGTTTTGTGAAACAGTTGTTCTCATTCAATCTATGGTATTTGCTGTGGGTGAAATATTGCTGCTGCTCTCATCACTTTATTTCACAGAAAATCATAATTTATTAATGAGGCGCCTCATCTTTACTAAACAATAACAATGGAAAGCCAGAAATAGAATAGAAGATAATCGTGTAGTCTGTGATTTTATTTTCGTTAGGGTCAGACAAGTAAACAAGTGAATCTCAGCATTCTAAACTAAATATCTTAGCATCTCCTTCGGTGTTTCAGGTGATGTACAGAACATGCAAAAGTTTACCCAGACAAGGACATAAAGTAGCGTGATTCGAATAGTATACAAATGATGACTGAATATTTACCTTGGTTTAAATGGAGCGGTTCATACAACTCAACACAACCAACATGGCTGCCTCACAATGCTTTAAAAATATTTAAATTATCAATACATAGAAATGAATATCAAATTACATTGTTCTTTTCAAATAACTCAATAATAAGAAACCAGGTGAAGAAACAAATGATGGTGATTTGTAAGTATCAATTTATTATGCTGTTGAATGGAAATAGCCAGTGAGTGAGACCATGTAAAACATTTTCTTTCCGTTGTGCTCCGCAGCAAACTGGATGCCTTCATCTATGACGCTGCGGTGCTGAACTACATGGCGGGCAGAGACGAGGGCTGTAAGCTGGTCACCATTGGGAGCGGCAAGGTGTTCGCCTCTACGGGCTACGGCATCGCCATCCAGAAGGACTCAGGCTGGAAACGAGCCGTGGATCTTGCCATTCTCATGCTGTTTGGAGACGGTAAATTGAACCATAGGGTTACATGATGTCCTATTTGAATTGTAATATCGGGGCCTTATAATATTGCACCACCTATGGGGTATAATGTTCTAACCACCTTATTAAAGGACAGCAAAACTGATCTTCTCAATTCGTATTCAAGGATGTTTTAACCTCGACTTATTTTTTTTAACTCCGTATGAAGAAAGCAGCGTTGAATCCCTGTTACAGAGTTTAAAAAAACAGTACATTGTTAATCAGGTCGAGGATTACAAGTGAAGTTACACCGTCATCAGAATAACAATGTTCGAGTAATTGAAGGGGCTTTGAAGGAGCTGTGACATAGGAGGTGGTCTGGGTGCTGCCTGCTGCTGGATCTCAGTGGTCAGGTCGGCAGATTGCAGTCCTGAATCAACACTGAGGTACCAGCCGTTCTAAAAATGTGACTGCTTTAGTTGTTGAAGTGAGACACTGTAAAGGCTGTTTGGGCAGAGACACGGAAATACTGACGAAGAAAGAAGGAAAACTGTGGACAAGCTGACTTGTCTTTAATGACGATTACATTTCAGGAACTGGACCCATGGACTGGCGCATCCAGATTTGAGCGTTTTTTAGAACTTTCTGGTAGTAGTGCAATCCTCGTTCTAAACCTGCCAGCTTGGAATGGGCTGTTTGTTTGGCCTGTGTTGATGCTGGTTGAAGTTTTATTACTGAAACTGTAAAATGTGACCAATCACAGACATGGTCAAGTGTACTATTAGCAGAGCCGCACATTTCAGAACCGAGGATCAAACTGTTATCCTTCACTTTAAGGAGAGTGCAGACCGCCCAATAGTGTAGTGTCATTTTGGTGACAGAGGTGGGGGAGGGAGGGATGGGATGGGGGCCGTCACGAGGTAAATCTGTAAACTATCTATCCCCCATTCCAAATAAATATTTAATCGTCCGTTGTCGTGATCGATATTCCTGGTTTTGACTAGTGGAGAGTTGTGAGACGTTCTTTCCCACACCTCAGAAGACGCAGAAATAAAAGCTGTAAAGTGAAGTCAACGATTTAGAAAAGAACATAAATATTTTAAAACCTTTTACCTCCTCCGCTGGTGGAGCAGCGCAGGAAGGGACCACTCTGACAGCTCATGACCAGCACATTTATCTTTGTAAAAATAATTACCTCAGCCCTGTGACACCAGCTTATCAATTCAACAATGTGGTGGTGGTGTTCCTTGACTGCACCAGGACCATATAATATAAATATTGCTCAGAGGTTGTATTCTGGGTCCCATTAGGGAAAGCAAGAAAAAAGGGACACTACATGCACCACAGAGCATTTGTCTCAATTTGTAGGTCGTTTTTTTTATTACAGCTCCAGCTGCTGTGTGTTTTGGGTAGTGACCGAAAAAAGCCAGCAGGGCGTGTGGCGTCACAGAGAGAGAATGACGAGTGCAGTGATCCGTGAGCACTTCTGCATCGAGCTGTTTCCTCTATATGATGAGAGGAATGAGCCTGTTGTGGTGGTTCGGACACTTGGTAAGAAAACAAAGTTGGGGTTCAAGGTTCAAGCTACAGGCAGGAGTCCTCGACGTTTCCACAAGGGAGAGGGCGAGAAAATCTTCCCCTAGGAAATGGGACACCACTCGCTACGTCATCAGCAGCCAACCAACGCTATTACAGTGACAAACAATAAGAACGAGCTTTATAATATTTATAACCGTTATCAAGCAACATTATAATACTGACACATCTGACGGGACTAACGGGACAGATTGATCTGTTGATCAATACAAAGTCAGTAAGTGTGTCTACATCGGTCATTTCAATGGAATGTGAGTCCTTTCCATAGAACCTTCTGCCCCGCACTGAAAACGTGAATTGGCTCGGGGCACAACTCTCCACCTCCAGCAGAGGTACAATGTGCTCCATTCTGTTCAACACATGCCAGATCACATATTGTGGAGCATGTTGAGTCACACACATGTGTTTGTGACTGTGGCTGCATGGGTCTGTGTTCCACAAAGATCAGTTGTGTCTGTACAAATTGACCAAATGGAAGTTAAGTCTTATCGTTGTGTCACCTGCACACACATCATGTCAGACATTACATCCCATTACTTCATGTGGACTGTTTGGCTGTCAGCACGCATACGTTCATCCAGGTTTAGATGTCAGACTCGTCGATGTTTGCTCATATCTGTCACATCCTCCTAGAGTCCACATATGAACATGATGTAAGTCATATGTGCAGAGGCAGAGGGTCAGCAACGACCGGCTAACAGGAAAACGATGTCACTGTATCTGAACAGACACAGGATCAGGAGGAAAGAGGGGGAGAGGTGAAAAATGGAGGAAGAAAGGGATGAGGATCGTGATGTTGAAGAACGGAGGAGGGAATAGAAAGGACAGAATAAATATCATTTCAATAACAAGTGAATAGCGGTAGTGTTTCTACTGTCACCTGTTGTAAAATCCTCGGGCCAGACAGCTTGTGCATTTGTTTTGGAAGTAGTGAAAAAAAGAGGTTAGTCTTTAGCCTAATGTGTAGCCTGGCTCGCTTCCTGTTTCTTCTCCCTCCGCCTAAACATAGGCTCTTTCAGCCTGACTGCCGTAAATCGTTGCTCTGACCTATCGGGGAATCTGTCCCCACCACAGACATTGAGAATAGTTTAAGGAAAAAGACAATTTTTTCCCTGATTGTCTCATTTGCTGTTGTAGGTCATAAAGAGGCAGCAACATTAAAATGAGACTATTTCATAACCAGTTAAAAACTAATTGTAGGGGCTTTAACTCCTTTGAGTTTGATTCACATTGCACATTTTAAATAGCAGTGAGTCTGTATTCAGGGGAGCACATGTGCAGTTCCTGTTCTTGGTTTTGTGGGATATCTGGGATCCCTGGAGTTGAGCCAGAAACATGCATCGAGTTTTTTACCTCCACGAGGTAGGTCCTGTTTTCTTCTGCATATGTTTGTCTGTTTTTTTGTTAGCAGGAATACGCAAAAACTACTCAACCGATATCCATGAAATTTTGAGGTGTGGAGCTTGACCCAAGGAGGAACCCATTCAATGCTGGAGTGGATCCAGATAAACACCCTTCTAGTCGTGACTGTATTAGTTCCCTGTGTTCTTTTTCTGTTAACATGTGTATATACCTAGAACTTCTTTGCACCACTTTAATTATGTAGGCTTTTCTTAGCAGGTTTACCCGTGTTTAAAAAACCCTCCATATATCAAATAACGCATTCAATCTTTAATCCAAACACAGAAAGAGATTTAATATTTATTTCTTGTCATCACAGTGATGTTGCCAGGTGTGATGCCATTAAACCTGTGCTCACTGTATCTGAAAGCCCATTGCTACAGCCGGAGACGCTGCACGGAAGCTGAGCCAATTAATGTTACTCAGAAAATAGTTCCAGTAAAAACTAGTTCTCTGAGACAAACACTCATAGACATGTTGCCCAAGCATTGGGAAAATATATACTCCCTTGATCTCACATAGACACACAACAGACGCTCAACAAAAAACAACAGACAGACCATTGGTGCAGATCAAACAAATCTCTCTGGACGTGTCCTCCTGCCTCAGTAACCCCTCCCAGGGATGTGGAACTGAGGGGGACACATTTAAGGGAGGAAACGCTCATCATGTGACCACATACACTTCCTCCCTGAGGAATGTCTGATCCCAGAAGGCAGTTGTGTTTTTTCCCCCCACGAAAAGGAAGGGTGAGGCTTGCGTAAGTAATTGTTAATGAGGATTATCCTCTGGCGGCATTTAGTCAAAATAATGCAACATGACATTTGTTGCACGTACATGAGACCTGAGCTGTTTTTGGCATCAACTCACCGTGTAATAAAATGTGTCCTCTCTTTTTGTACTCACACTTACATGCTCAGACACCCAAGGGAGAAAAGCCATCCAAGTGTGCAAGTCACCCAAACAGTTACATCAACACATCCAAGCTCTAACCTGCATTTCTCCTTCCTCCAGGTGATATGGAGGAGTTTGAGGCCCTGTGGCTGACTGGCATCTGCCACAACGAGAAGAACGAGGTGATGAGCAGCCAGCTGGACGTGGACAACATGGCAGGGGTCTTCTACATGCTCGCGGCCGCCATGGTCCTGGCACTTCTCACCTTCATCTGCGAGCATTTGTTCTACTGGCAGCTGCGCTTCTGCTTCATGGGCGTGTGCACCGGGAAGCCTGGCTTCACCTTCTCCATTAGCAGAGTGAGTGGGCTCGTGTTTTATTTTAGGTCTGACCTTTGTCCTCCTGACAGACAGATCACAGCAGTAGTTGTTTTAAAACCAACGGCTCTGGTTGAGTTGTATCAAGTCTGTCAGGGGGATACGATGACTCACCTGACTTACCTGTGGCTTTTTTATTTAGCACAGCCAGACAGTTGTAGCAGCCTGTGTAGCAGCCTGTGCCGATTCAGAAATACTCTCAAAACAAGTTCTCAGTGTTATAGCAAGTTGACATTTCCAATTTGTATCATTTAATTTAAAGACCCACTCAAATAGCTTATCACACCCCATAAAACTCTCCTTTCTTCCTCAAAATGTCATATTCACTGAAAGAATTCCCCCTCTTGGCCTAATGACTGATCTCCTCCCACAAGTTGACAGTATTGGTTTCAAAAGTCACAAACCCTGGCTGTTTGAATACCATTTATAGTCTGGTGTCCAGAATTTATTTTAAAGAATTAAATCTATGAGAAAATGTCTTGACTATTTTCCAAAAGAAAAATACTCTTTGAGAGTATCATGATTATAGCCCAGCATGTTACCATACCTGCACTTTGATGACATAGCAGTTCAATTGGCCTGTTCACCAAATAACATACATGATTTGGATGAGTTGATAAAGCATTTCTTGCAAATGTATGACTTTAAAATCTTAGAGAATATCAGAGTTTTTTCTCAGCAAGTTTTTGCCACTTTAATCCTCATAATATTACCAGCCTCTTCTGGCTCTGTTATGTGAAATATGAAGGATCAATACAGAACAGTAATCCAGCTAATCAGTGATATCTGTTTGCAGGGCTGCAGCTAACAACAGCCTAGTACTGAAAATATAATTTAGGCCAAAACTAATGAACTACAACATTAAGATGAGTTTGTTCTAAATTAATTAGTTCATCAGGCGTAAGTGTTTATAGCTGTTACAAAAACAGATGCACGGAGTGTGGGTGAAAAGCTGGCTGTCATAAACGGGGGTGAGATGCTCTCTTCATTAAAATATTTGGATATTAGCAAACATTTTCAGACAGTCTCTCCCCAGAAATATTTCCAAGCAATTTGTATGTTTTTGCAACCCTGTTTATGGTTTCACCTCGACTCACTCGCCCAGTCGCTGTGAAATGTTGATTTCAGAACGTTACACCCACAGGTGAACACGGCAGTGAGGTAGGAGGGATTCTGACGCTGTTTGACACTCGAACAACCACCTCATTTGAAAGCATACTGACACCTTAAAGGTTCAGTGTGTAAAAGTTAGTCACATCTAGTGGTGAAGTTGCATGTTGCAGATGAATACCCCTCACCTCAGCCTCCCCTTACAAACGTGACAGAGAACCTGTGGTAGCCCTCAGTTGTCATAGAAACTCAAAAGGTGTTTAGTTTGTCCAGGTTAGAAGACTTAAAAAAAGAGAGGACCCGCTCCTGATGTAAATATAAAGTATTTCAATATAAAGGGACAATTCTAGGTTAAAGAAAACAATCACTCGTACAATTTAGATGAAACACACTAGTGAAAACATCACTATAATTATTTTATATTCAATTTCTGCCAATAGATCCCTTTCACCTAAATCGTACACACTGAACCTTTAACGTCTGGTCAAACTATGTCACTAACTATTCTGACTTCATAGGGTTCAAGAGTCATCTAGAATGGGAATAATTTATGAAAGCATCCTTACCAATGAATAATACAGGTAAAAGTTTAATTATGTACATCCTCTCTCCACATTAAAAATAGTGGAATGAAAAACTTAAATGTGTAAGAACACAGGGAAATGACACATCCAAGCATCATGTTTCATTTTGAGGATATCGATATGTTGACAGATGCTCACGCTGCTTCTGTGTGCACGTGAAACGACTACTCTTGGATTATTCCGAGAATTCCGAGAGCAGACGTTTCCTGTTCACTAAGGAGGCATGTGTATTGGCAGATGAGCACAGGAAATCTGTCCAAGCAACAAAATATCTTAGTGCAAGCACACAGTTTGAGATCAAGCAGAGCAAATCCAAGCACAACCAGCGGCTATTTGAGTGCAAGCATACATTTTGAGTGCAAGCGTGAGGTTTTAGGTGAAAGCATGAAAAAAATCTGAACTGAAGAAGTCCTGCTCTCTTAGTGAAAGACCACGCTCTTGAATAGAAATTGGGGAAAAAAAACTAATTGTATATCTGCTGGCCTCAATTGAGCCTCAGTCCCTGACACCGTTTTTAAAAAACTCATTATCTTTCTAAAATCCACTATTCATCTGCTTAATGCTGCCAAAATAAAAGCTGTTTACTATGCTGCACATTCTCGACCGGTGACCTGAAGGTGTGCCGGGGGATGTTGCAGAGCGCGTCTCGACTTAGTTACAACTACGCTCAGATGGGTCACTTAACAAGGTGTCTTTGTGTTATTGACGCAGACTGCTTGGGGTCCTTGTGTGTTAAGGCTGAAGGTGTTTCTAAATGTGCCATCATTTTACACCTGCTAAAACAAACCACACACAATTTAAAAGATCTGACCTTGAGCACTTCAGAAACACTGTTCAAATATATTTGTTCTCCCTTTTAGCAGCATGGCAGGGAAAAGAACGGAGTAGGGATCAGTGACAACAGGCAGACATGATGTTGATAAATTTAGACATGGCATGAAAAGGAGGAGCTGGGGTGGAGGCGGGTAAGCGGGTTGCAGAGGAAGCAGGACGGGTAGGCAGCTAAAGCAGCTTTATTAGAGAACCCTATATTAGATCTGCCATATGAATGCACAGAGCTGAGCCGTCCGATTTGAGATCTGCTGCTATCAGCTGATATTCTGAGATAGTGGACTGATCTTGACTTCATGGACGACAAACAGAGTGGTTCAGTCTGTTATCTTGTTGTTGACAAAACATATAAACAGAGTCCGTTTCCCCCATTTGTCTTGGCATAGTTCCTCTGGAGCTCTTGTTATATGTGTTAGCTGATCCACATCTTGAATTACATTCACAGTTTTAAGTCACTGTGTTGGTGGTTCTGCCTTGTACAGCATGTTCTAGACTGTACTAGACCTTTTTTTACAAATATCATCAAATATTAGACTATTCCTAACATATCTCTTGTGATATTACTGAAGTACATAACCTTACTTGACCTTTTGAGTTTTTCATGGGTATTTTAATAGGAAATGACTGAAATAGGATGTTAGACGACTCTTTTATCATATCTCTTTGTATACTGAGGTCTAGTAGAAGGACAGGTTGGTTGGATATAGTTTTATAATAAACCAGAAAGCCTTAATGTTTGCAGCTTTGGTCACAAGCAATCCTCAGTTGAAATTATCTTCATAGTTTTGTAATGTCTTCAACATCTAATTTATTATTTAATTATCTAACATTTAATTTCTCCTGCAGTTTTAATTTTACTTTTAGAAAAATGGCGCAGTGATCCGATACACGTGTTTCTTCAATTTCACACTCTCTTACGGATCCTTATTATTCATGCAAAAAGTCAATTCTAGCACAGCTTTTATTGGGTGCTGAATAGTGAGTAAAAATTATTTTTTTGATCGATGTAGTTCTATTCCAAATTTAATGTTAACCAACATCAACCCCCCATATTCATATTCCCTCCATTTACAGGTATTTTATCAAGCAGAGATTTAAAAAATGTTTTTTAGATGGGACATAAAAATGAAAAAATGTCTTCCTTCTTTCTCCCTTCCTTTCTTCTTTCATCCGTTCCTTCCATCCTTTCTAATATTCCCAATTTTAATTACCATATATAAATCTAATGACTATGATTATACCCTTATCTGATCAGATACATCTTTTAAAATGAGACATATTCTCGTGCTCTGTCTTTTTGTCATGTCTTTCTGAACCACTTTAATTTCTTCAGTTACTCCGCTTTTAACTTTGCAGACTTTCTGTGAACTCCATAAGCCTTTCTCTCATGCTGGGCTGCATTGTCTGTCGTGTTGGTCTGCATCACAGCATCGTCTCATTCAGCTGCTCCTACACGGCCGTCACGGTACTCGCCTTTGTTGTCACCGTCATCTTGATTTTGCATTTATTCATATCCCCGCCTGCTTCATCTACTCTCCTGTATTCTCCTTCAGAAGTGTTGCTATTGGCCTGTATTCCTTGTGTCTCTTCATCATCTTGCTTGCATAGTCATTTTCAAAAATTAACCCTTCCCATTGAGTTCAATCTGCCGCTGCCATGCTTTCTTCAGATCTACTCCATCACGTAGTGTGAGAGGATTTTTCAACAACTCACTTATAAACTCAGTGACTGATCTACCCTTCTTCATAAATTCAGAGGATATTTCTCAAAGAACAGTTCTCCAGCCCAACTGTCTTGTCCTGCATCTCAGTTTTTCTGTTTCACCTCTGTCAGCAGTATGTCTCTCATCTCAAAGCAGCCGTTCTAGGTCTGCTATCTGCATCTGAGCCTCCATCATACTTGAGTTTTGTCTCTGCAACAGAACTTAAATCTTTAAACGTAATCAAGTCCTCTTTCATAGGTTTCTTGATATTGAAAAGCAGCATAGGGCAGATCATTCACCAAGATCCCACCTCTTGTTTTGTTTATCCTTTAGTCTTTTAGCCCTATAAGAGAATGTCAGGCCCTCGATCAGTGCATGTTGAGAAGCTGTGTTATACCTTCTCATGAGTTGCTATCTTCCTTTCTTCACTGCTCTTGTCCTCATCTGCATTTTTTGTATTTTCTTTCTTGTCAGTCTCGAGAGTCTTTCAATTTCCCTCCTCTAGCCTATTTGACCGCTGTTTTCTATTAAAAGGTGGAACAGACTCTCGGGAGTTCATCTTGATGTCACGCCATCAGAAGCTCAAACTGTAATATATTTATGCAAAACATGGTACAAGATCCACTCATTCCGCTCTAATGTGCTGAATTTTACTCGTTGAATTACAACATTAATCTCAAGTGCAGGCGATTACTGAAGAGTGGTCCTACAGCCAGACATCCTTTACACATTTCCACGCCTGGTTGAACACTGAAGTTGTAGTGCAAGAAAGAAACAAATTATCCAGATAGCACACAGTATATAGAAAGTGGATAGACAAGTGATGGCAATAAAGAAGGGATAATGAGATACAGATGAGAAGGAAGAGATGAGTTATGTTAAAAAAAAAACCAGTTGCAAAGAATAGACCAAAGACCTCTGTTCTATTGCCTTTCACTGGAGCCAATGTAGCCATGGATGTGGAGAGATAGATAGACAATCCCATTGTAGTGGCTGCTGCTCACCTGAGCTGGAGATAAAACCGACACAAGGAGAAAAACGCGGGATAAAAGAAGAGAGGTTGATATTCAGATCCCAGACTGCAGCTCGGCACTGGGGAAAGTGACTAAGAGACGGACGGAAACTGTTTCTGACAAGTTGACACCTTTTGAGAAACGTTGGCCCGCTCGCCGGCTGGTGGGTAGTGTGTCCTCGACCTTTCGGGTTTGGCTGTCGCCTCGACCGCAGATTTCCTCAGCGCCCATTTAAACCCACTTGATTGACTTCACTCGCAAGGGCTTTCCCTCGTCGCTTGAGAATCCCCCTGTTGTCAACCAACAGCAACAAACACACATGTATTAATGGATAATGACATTTTCATGTATATTAATGTTTGTGTCTAGAAAATTGTAACACACTTTTAACAAGTGATCCATGCCCTTGACAGTGTTGTTTTTATGAAATGAGGCTCCAATTTCAGTTGAATTTACATAACATTGATTCAGCCTATTGATTGGTGGTTAAATCCATGAGTTAACTACCATCCTTGTGTTATCAATCAAGACTTTGATGTCCTTATGCCCCTCTCCGTTCTCTGTGTGCTGAGCAGCAGCTATGAGGCTCCATGTTGTTCCCCAGAGAAAAGACATTCATGCCCCTATTACTGTTTAATTGTATGCAAACAAAGAGTCTGGTCAGCGAGAACATGGCAATGCATTAACCTCTCTCTCTGTCTCTGTTTGTCTCTCTCTTTCTCTCTCTATCTATCTCTCTTTCTCTGTCTGTTTATGAGTCTGTTGTTTGACTTTGTCTCTCTCACATTAACTCCCCTCTGGTTCTTGACTCTTTACTGCTGCCACACATTTTACTTGTTGTTTTCCTCTTACTCGAGCTTCATACTGCAACTCTCACTTTTCGTCTATCTTCCTCCCATGGCCTGTCTCACCCTCTCTTTCTCTCTCTCTACCTCCCTTTTCTTCTAATTTTTTACACTCCAGGGTATCTACAGCTGCATCCACGGGGTACAAATCGAGGAAAACAAGTCATCCATAGACTCACCTTCGGCCACCATGAAGAAGAACATGAACAACACCCATTCCAACATCCTGCGGTTGCTCCGCACTGCAAAGGACATGACCGCTGTCCCGGGCATTAACGGCTCTCCGCATGCCGCCCTGGAGTACAGCCACAGTGGTCGTGAGTCAACTCTCTATGATATCCAGGAGCACCGGCGCAGCCTGGTGGGTCACCCTGTAGACTGCAAGTCAGCGCCGCCTTACATGCCAGAGGACAACATGTTCAGTGACTACATCAGTGAGGTGGAGAGGACTTTTGGCAACTTGCCCCTGAAGGACAGCAACCTGTACCAGGACCATTACCTGCACCACCACCCGGCCTCGGCTCTGGGTATGTCCGGCCCCCCGCCTAATAGGCCACGTAGTTTAGGCAGTGCTAGCTCGTTGGATGGGGGCATGTTTGATTGCGACAGTTTAGGGGGAGGGGTAGCACCTATCTTTACCACCCAGCCCCGGCCCTCCATGACTCACAGGAATACAAATAAATTTGACCTGATCGCTGGCCACACCCCTGCGGATTCCAGCCAGGTTGGGTTCACGGGGAGCAATGTATACGGCAGGTTTTCTTTCAAAGGAGGCGCATCCAGCACAGGGCTCATCGGGGGTCACGAAAGGTACTGTGGTGGGGGTGGGGCAGGCTCAGGGGGTGACGATGGGAACATTCGCTCTGACGTTTCGGATATCTCCACACACACTGTCACCTACGGCAACCTGGAGGGCAACAACAAGCGGCGTAAGCAGTACAGGGACAGCCTGAAAAAGAGGCCAGCCTCTGCCAAGTGCAGACGGGAGCAGGACGAGATAGAACTGAGCGCCTACAGGAGGAGACCCCACCACCACACCGTCCACCACCACTTCCCTCACGGTCCCCTGGCACACCGCACGGTCTCACCTCCCCTGGAGCGGAAGAGGGGAGGAGGAGGGGGTAATTCTTCACCTTACGTATTCCGCAAAGACAAAGAGAACCTGAGGGAATTCTATGCGGACCAGTTCCGCTCCAAGGAGGGCAAGGCCAAGTGGGAGCAAGAGGGAGGAAGTGGAGGAAGCGGTGTGGGCGGCGGTAGTGGTGGTGGTATCTGTAAAAGCTTAGTGCCTGTGGAAGACTTCCTCAAAGGTAAAGGCAAGAAGGTGGAGTGTAAAGGTGGAGTGGGCTCAGTGTCGACAGGACAGCAGGGCCACACCTGCTGGGAGAAGGGGATTTCTGGTCTAGGAGGGGGGGGCATAGCCGGGGGGGACTGGGAGTGTCGTAACTGCCACAGTGTATGTCACCATGGTGGTGGTGTTGGAGGAGGCGGCACGTGCCAAGCTAGCGCAGTTGGGGGGAGTAGCAGTCGCCCCAGCTCTGCTACCAGCAAACGCTGTGACTCCTGTAAGGTGCAGCCGAGCAACCTTTACAACATCAGTGAGGATAACATGGTGTTCCCTGGAGAGAAGAGTAGTGTAGGACCCAGCCAAACGCAAACTCAGGCACAGCGCAGGAAGCTAGGGCCGGGTGGGAGGGTGTTAAGAAGGCAACACTCATATGACACATTCGTGGACCTTCAGAGGGAGGGGGCAGGCCGCATGGGAGGGGTTGGTGGGGGTAGTGGGGGACAGTTTCCCCAGCCCCGAAGTGTGAGCTTGAAAGACAAAGACCGCTTCATGGAGGGCCCCAGCCCTTATGCTCACATGTTTGAGAGGTACTCCGGTGACAGGGAGTCTCCCATGTTTGGAGGAATAGGTGGGGATAGGGCGAAAGGAGGCTCCTCGTTCAGTCTGTTCCGTGGAAGCGAAGGTGGGTTGCATCGGCGGTCGGTGGGGGAGAGAGACCAAAGGGACAGAGATAGAGCTATGATGGGAGGTGGGGGCTGTGGTGGTGGTGGTGGTGGTGGTAGCAGAGGGGCCGGGACTTACTCCTTGTCTAAATCTCTCTACCCAGATAAGGTGAACCAGAACCCCTTCATCCCAACCTTCGACGATGACCAGTGTCTATTACACGGTGCCAAACCGTACTACGTCAAAAAGCCACAGACGCAGCCACAGCAGCAGCAGCAGCAACTTCTCAACAACAGCCGAGGAGGAGCTGGGGACTTCCGCGGCTCCATGGGAGCGGCTTCCTATTTGCCTGCATCTGCCACAGCTGGGGTGATGTCCAATGTGGCCCCCAGGTTCCCCAAAGAGCTGTGTCTGAGTGGGGTGGGAGGGCCCATGGGGAACCACCACGGGGCCAACAAAGTACTGCCTGCGGGCCGGGAGACATTAGGTTTGGGGCCGGGACAGAGACCCTTCAATGGTGCCAGCAATGGACACGTTTATGAAAAGCTCTCCAGCATTGAGTCAGACGTCTGAGGGAAAAGACGAAGGAAGAAAGAAAGAGAGAGAAAGAAGACGAAGTGGGTGAAGAAAAGGAGGAGGATGGAGAGAAACATACAGAAGCTAAAAGAGAGAAACAGCTCAGGCGGATGACCTCTCTGTGTGAAGAGAAGGAGGAGACACGATGCTGTGTGTTGTTGTCACTCCCCTAAACGGAAAGAATTTGGACGATGCACAGAGGCCACTACAGGCTAAGATGTCGTGAAGTCCGCCTGGAGACACGTTTTTTAATGGGAAGAGAAGATTCTGGTGCTGCTATGACGCTCAGAGAAAGATAGGGGTGGAGGGAGGGGAAAAACAAGAAATAAAATTTCCAGTCTCTTCACATGCTCATCGTCTTTCCCTCCCTCCTGCAGTTCCTTAACACCAACAGAAATACAATCATGAATGAGAAATCAACGCTTCTGTTGAAGTAACAGGGTAAACTAATAATAATTGTATTGATAATGTTGATAATATTATTGAATATTATTCTAGTGTTTACTGATGATTGGTTTGGATTGTTTTTAAGTTTAATTCATTTATTTAAATGGTTCATGTTACATATTTGTATGATGTTGATTCTTTCTTAGCTTTCCAAAATTACAGGACACTGGTCAGTACAGATCTTTTTGAGGTTCCTGTAATTTGGACTCTTTTGGATTCTTTGCTATTAATTCTTCATGTTTGATCTTTTTTTTTTTCAACTTTTCTTATTTTTGAGTGCTGTGACGTGTATGTAAAAGGCATGACTTGCTGAGTACATTCAATGTACTTTTAATTTTTTTCCAAAGCAGGTTTTTCTTTCAGCTGCAGAAACGACATCATCATACTGATTTGCCATTTGCTCTCATTTTTCTGCTTGGCAGTAGCAAATGGGTCTCGCATTTTGAGCTGGATGTGCCTTAAAGGATCAATACTGATTTTCTACACTTAAGATCTCTTCTGTTGGTCGGCAGATCCACTTACAAACAATTAGTCAATTGGTTTGAGTGAAGAGATAACTGAAAAAATCTGAGATGAGAGTAGAGCTTCACGAGTGTCATTTATCATGCTGTTCCAGATGTTACAGGGAAGTAAAACGCAGACTGTTGCAGTCGAGGAAGTTTCATTTCCTACATTGACCCCCAACTGTAAAAGTTAACGACAGCAGGATTACAAGGGTTAAAACCACAGTGCCATAATAAATAAACATTCCTGTTCCCCCCAAAAAGTCAGGTACAACAGAGCCTGCTGCTGTATGTGAGGAAATGACGCTTTAGAATTAAACTGTAAACGTTTCTTCTTGTACTATTAACTCCAGATTATCTAATCGCAAGACAATTTCCTTTAAACCATCTACGATTGAAGTTCAACAGGCATTATCACTCCTCACCTCATCAGAGCAGATGATCCAGGACCCAAGTATCCATTAAATACAAGCACATCATATTTAATGTTTTCAACGGGCCTCACTCTATTGACCGTGACGCTTGTGCTGTTCAGGACCTGGACATCTGAGGGACCACACCAGCACACAGCCCTAAATCATCATATCACCGTGTCGTCTTGCAATTCATCACAGTTTATTGAACTCCCCTTTACTGTACGTTGTGTCATTTCTTTATTCTCTTTATAAAAAGAAATGTGTTCTCACCATACAGCTGCAGAGTAGTGTCCCTCTGCAGTGTAAAGGAGCAGTGCAACAATTTGGGAATAAGCTTATGAGCTGTTCTATCTGTGAAATAATCTCTGTAAACAGATTCTGCATGTGAATAAAGAATCTGTAGGTGAGGGACAAGATTTGGGGGCCTTAAAGCCTTCTGGTTTCTGTTTCTAGTTTGACCAATCACGTTTGAGCAGGCCTTGGTTGCCCGAAGGTAAACGGTCCGTGTGGAGAGCAAAGAGGCTAGCGGCTGTTTAATTCACGTGCATTCATACACAGAAAGATGTTAATAGAGACTAGCCATTAACAGTCTGCACCTAAAACACCTCTAAAAAGTGGATATTTAATGTAGGGATATGTAAGTGCTGTTAATCATCTCATCTTACTCTCAGCAAGAAAATGAATAAGCGTAATTCTCAATGTGTCAAACTTTTTAAATTTCCCAATAAAAGAGCTGGCTTATTCAGTCGTCATTTCTCCCAACGTGTTGCTCAAATCCGCATTTTTCAGCAAACAGAACACACAGAAACATCCTCTCTGCACTGTGACCTTGATTTCTGCCTCCAGTCGACAACAATCTGCTCAACATGCTGAGATTTTGATGAAGGAAAGAACTTGCCCCCAAGTCCAAGGTCCTGTGGATTCATGTGTCGACTGCAGACGGTGAAGAAGAGGAATAAATAGGAAGTGAGAATCCTCCATAAAGGAGGTGGTGGGTTTTCTAAAAAGCATCGTCTTTGTTAGTGCGGGGCTCGTGGTTTAACTTTGATCAATAGGCAGCTCCCAAATCCTCAACATCGCATCTCTGCTCGGACACATCCCACAGACAAAGATATGCCATTGTAAGTCGATATTTAAGACGATTCTCCAGTTTTCAGTTATTTATCGTCACTTAAACTTGACTTTAAATCGTCTTGCTAAACCAAATTTTGAATATCTAAGCACAATCTGACTGAATGGATCTGTTGTACATCCCAGTCGAAAACTTCAGTAGACTTTCCTTCTCTTGGTTGACAAGTCAGTATGTATGATACTAAGGGTTTTGTAAGGACTTGCATGTATACTCTTAGTTCTTATTTCTTTCTTTCTGTTTTTTAAATCTTAACTTTTAGCCTTTTAACGGGGCGCTTTTGAACGATATTTGGAGTTTTATCAATTTCGTCGGTACTAATGATCCATGTGGTACTGTAAGTGTGCCTGTGCGTGCTTGTTTGTGCAAGAGAAGACACAAATCTTTCACAGTCAAACTTTTTGGTTATACTCAAATAAATATGGCAAAATTGAATTGGAAAAATGTCACTAGGATAGAAAACATTTTTCTTGTTAGTGTTATACAAAGACTGCTTTTCTTGATAGTTTGTGTAAATGCTTTTTTAACAAGGTTGGGGTCTTAATACATTCATGTCACTGAAGAAGCCTTTTTTCATTTCTACTTTTTCTTGTTTTTATCCTTTGAATATATCTCATTATTTCTGTTATTGTATGTGCCTGAATACATACGCTTGATTACCTCTGTGAGTGCTCATATGGAAGAGAGGCAGAGTGTGTGAGAGAAAACTGTGTTATTGTACTTGTATTATAAAAAACAGTATGTAAATACTTTACCTCACGCTCATGGACTTTTGATAAAAACCTGTACAAAAGGGCAGAGAATAGATCTATTTGGGATAAATCTTTGATTCGTAGGTTCCCCTTGCAAAATTGCTTTTGTAACATCTTCAGGCCAGGATACGTGCAATCGGTTCTTATCACAGACACATTTTGATAAGTCGAGCTTTGTTGATGTGGTTTTTATTTTATTTATTTTTTTCCTCTTTGATTTGGTCTGCTTGTCTTTTCCTCAAAATGAAAAATTGTAAAGCACCACCATTAATTGGTTCACAGAAAGCACAACAGATTATAACATTTCTACAGAGGTTGTTTCTTTCTTTCCTCTTTGGCTGCATCCTCTGATTTTTGGTTTGTTCTCGGCCACAGGAGGTCGAACAACATCCCTGAGCTGTACAGATTGTGAAAATTGTACATACGACAAAACTCTAGTTCACCCTCACATCTTTTTTGTATGGAGAGAAATTACTTGTGTGAAGACAGTATTTCAAATTTGATTGAATATTTAGTAATATTGAAAATGAGATTAAACACAGTCAGTGTGAAAAATAAGTGCTGGGAAATATTATTCTTCTGTCTCTTTGGAATAAAAGTGTTGAGTATTAATAAAAAACAAGAACACTCCAGACTTTGTTTGTTTGTCTTGTTCTTGTCTAACCCCACCTCCCCTCCGCCAGTTTTTCCCCAGACAAGGAGGTCCTGTTTCAAACAAAAGATCAGACCAAACAAAAACTACTGAATAGATTTTCAGAAAACTTGGTTGAAGGACCAAGAATCAGCGAGGACCCGTTATATTTTGGTGCTGATTCAGATCAGGGGCCAGGAATTGTTTTCCTCTTTCTTTAACATTGTGAGGTCGATTTTCAACATCCTCACCATTTCCCCAGGGACTAACTCATGGATCTTGATGAAGAAAACCAGGCACGTTTAGACAACTGGTATCTGTGAGTGTGTGAAATTTGATGCAGCTTAATTGAACGTAAGTGGAGGTATGAGCTCTATACTATCTGTCATTTGTGGTGTCCACAGGGTGCCAGAGAGAAACAGGACTTTCGCGTGACTCCTATTTATACTTGACATTCAAATGCACCAGGGTGGTGTTGTAACAGAACATATTGATATGCTCCATAGGTCGTCAGAGGATCAGATATAATGGCTGCGGCTGAGCATCGTCTTCTGCATCATCCTTCACCGTATCTTTTTTTGGTTTATTCCTCTCCGTCTTTTCGAAGATGCATGTGCAAGAAGGTGCATTGAGAGGGAGAGGAGAAAATAAATAATGAGATAAGGAAAAGGAGAAGTGATGCAAACTGAGCAGCGAAGATCAAAGTGTCTCTCTCCTCGGACTCCCTCTCTTTACTCTGAAAGCCTCGTCCAGCAACAGGAGTTATTTAAAGAAGCCAGCAGGTTTGAGAATGCGTATAGATTTGGTGGGAGAATTTCATCTGCGCTCCCCGAATGCTGACAAAGAAGAAGGTGAGGCTGTAGAAATTAATCTTTTAATCAGTGCGGGGTTTTTTTTCGAAAACCAACTCTCTGGTCTTTCGCCGCCTGTTCTTTTCGTTCACTCCACACACCAACCCAACAACCTCGGGATGCATCGCAACACATGTAACTACTTCTTGACAATTAACCGTTACCTAGCAACTGGCTCTTTTTCTGGCGAGGGGGAGGGAGGAGGGGGTGAGTGAGGTTGGGAGAGACACAGAAAGAGAGAGAGGAAGATTTATACAGTATTCCCACAGCATCTTAACTGGATTGGATGCAACAATGCATCGACAATACAATACCAAAATGGAAAGTACAGCCTGAGCTCAACGCCCACACATAGCATCGTGGAGAGGAGTGAAAGAGAGAAGGAGGGAGAGAAACAGAGGAGGAGGCTGAGGAGGGGGTGGTTGATTTACAGATTACAGTATGAAAGAAAGGAGGAAGGGGGGGGGGATCAGCAAAACAAAAGTCAAATTAACGAGTGTGCAGCTGTAGATTGAAAATGTGGAGAGAGAGCGGAGAGGAGGAACATGCCACACTGAGGTATGTGGTGTGGATGACAAGTAGAGGAGGGAGACTGGTTGCTGTAGAAACACTTGGCGAACTTTTAATGAAGGCATGAAGTTCGATGCCTGTGTGCCCACCACATGTACACACACACTCGCACGTGATCATCATGTGCAAACAAACAAGTGTAATTATGTGAGCAGATAACATGCACCCCCCTGCTGGGTCCTGCGAGGACAGAGCCTTACCTCAGCTGAGCAGAAACAAAAGATCAAACGTCCATCGATCGTGGCACTGTCACATGTGATTACAGGAGCAGACAGGCACTGACACCCAGTGGTGAAAACATGGCAGCCTGTGGTTACTGGAGGGAGTTTAGGACATCAAGGCCTTTTTCAAGTCTATCTCAAAACGATACAAACATGATGGTGGTCGCACACAATGAAAACAGTACAACTTTGACAGAAATCCCCTACATTTTTCTGCAGCTTCACACGAACGGCAGATAAACTTTGGTATATATTTTATTGTGCCGCTTTATTTCCAAAGAACTTTTCCATTGAACAAGTTTCGGGATAATAACCTGTAGTTTTGTCCTAACGACAGTAGACAATGTCCTGAGACTGGTATTTTATAGAGTTCAATTAGTTCCACCCAATCATCCTTTATCTACACCATCTAAGCTGGAGCCAATCCCAGCTGACACTGTGGAGAGGTGGGGTTCACGTCAGGTCGCCAGCAAGAGGCAGGTCAAACCCGTCAAACTGGGATTTGAACTTCCTGCTGTGAGGCAGCAGTGCAAACCACCGCACCTACGCGCTGCCCTCAATTAGTTGTGGGGACTTTATTATTGACTGACGAAAACATGTTGCAGTGAATATTTATTCCTCATCACCGAAAACCTTACACTGCATTTATGCTGATTTAGCAGGGTCGGCACAAACATTTGGGGGCACAGGGGCTCAAGTGAGAAAAGGGGCACCTTTCATAATTGTTTTAAAAGATAGTAAATTAAATGTAGTAGCACATCTCTGAGTGAACTCAACTGATTTCCATGAAGTTTTATGGAGATGTGGGATGTGACCAAAGTGAAAACCCATAACAAATTAGTTTTGATCAGTTTTGATTATTTCATGATTTCACTTTTTCCATTTTTGCATTAAAGTTTACTGAACATTTTGTGTCTGCAAATTTGTTTATCTGCCAATAAATTAAAGAAGAAAGATATAAAGACAAACATCACATAATAACAAGAAACTACATGAGGAGTAAAAGAAGTAACTCCATCTGAAAACAAAACAAACAGTTTATTTCAAGGTCAAAAATATAATTTCAAGCTTAAAAATGAAAAACAAACACATTCTAAGGATGTTTTAAGGACGTTGGTTCCCAGAGTAGATTGTAGAAAGGTGTTCCTGTGTGTGTCATGACTTCAAACTCTGAAGGTTCAACAATGAAACACTGATATAAACTTTACTAAAGAAGATATGCATTATAAATCCAAAAGCATCAGTCCTGATCTCACAGGATAATCTCTCTATCATGTTATTTCACAAAAAAATATAAATCTGTATAGTTCAGAGGTGGGTCTCATACATTATATAATATTGGCAGAGCATTTCTCTCCATTTCTCTATCCGTCACTCTGAATCAGCATCACTTCTCCATTCTTCAAGACCCTCACCCGTCTCCTCCTCACCACCCGGCTCCCCCTGGGAGAGCTTCCCCTCATCGTGTTCCTCGGGGTGCCGTGGCCCAGGCTCGCCACCCCTCCTCTCAGGACCTCGGGTGCCGGTGCCGGGGCCCGGCCGCCCCCCTCCACCCCCGCCTCCCGGTAGCCGTGGTGACGGAGGAAGGGCTCCAGTGTTGCTAGGCGATGAGAGAGCTCGGTGATGCGCCGGTGCAGCAGGGAGACTTCTCTGAACAGGTCGTTCACGGACTCGGACAGAGGGCGCACCCTGCAGGACAAGCAGAGGAGGCTCAGAAGAAAGAACCCAGACATGTTTAGCAGAACTCAACGACCATCCTGAGGCTGGGGCAGATTAGTAGACTGGGCACAGACGTTCAAAGGGCCCCAGACAGGAACACACCCGAAAACATTCATTTGTTTGTGTGGTTACTTTGCATCTGTTTTCATTTTGTGTGTTTGTTCTTTCTGTGGTTTTGTGTAAGTTTGTGGTCACATGTTGTCTCTTTCGTGGTCCCTTCAATTTGTGTCTCTAAACTAATTATTAATCTCTCTGTTGTCACCATGTCTATTGTTTGCTTTTCTTTTTTGTTTGTTTTTGGTATTGAGTCTGTGGTCACTTAATATGTGTTGATCTATCTGGTGGAGTAAAAGTGAAAAGCACATGTAAATAAATCGACTTAACGTAACTAAGTAAATGTACTTTGTTTCATCCCATTTCTGGTGATACTCGAGGGCAAACCTCACTAATTGCTGTAGTAAGGATAATAAAGGTATGAATAAGCGTGAAATCATGTAAAATGTCTTTGAAGAGGTGATGGAGCGACTGTAAAGACGGCTCCTCAGACCACATGTGGAATGAGTGTTGTTACCTGGAGTAGTCTGGTAATAGTGTACTGGGCTGTGAGTGCAGCAAAGTCTTGATCTCATTGAAGATGCGTTTTCCCCAGGCATCCAACACGCGGGTCACACTGCGCACTGAGGCCACATTCACACTGTCAGCTGCAGCCGAAAACATAAAAGCATCAGGCTTTGATTTACACAGAGAGAGAGAGAGAAAACTGTCTGAATGAGTTATAAAAATCAGAGGGGGACATGTGTGGTAATTATTTCAGGCTCAGGTCAGTCACATCCACTCCACCGACCTTCTCGAAGTGCTTCATTACCTTCGCTTCACCCATAAATTCTTATTATCATTCACGACTTCAAACATTTTGTCTCAGAAAACATGGGGGGGGGGGGATCAAACTGCGGCTCGTGATTTACCTCCCTCTCTGTAGTTCCAGTTCCCATAATCCAGTTCATTCTCCCATCCGGCCGCGCTGGCCCCAGTTACCATGGCGACCACCATCAGCAACATCAACAGAGAGGGAGGAGCCATGATGAGCACACAGTCCTTTAAAAAAAGAAAAGAAACAGGAGAAAAACAAACAAATGTGTCGCCTGTTGAGAAGTTACAGATCAGCTTGTGTTTGTAAAGCAGAGGAGATGAACACAGTCGTCAGGTGGAAATAAGGTGAAGAAACACAGGCTTCATGTGAACAGCTCAGAAAGTCTGAGTCTCAGACTGCACGCACATCTGTATCCAGTGGGAGCTGCTGCTTTACCCCATAATACTTTACTCAAGTGATTACATTATCTACTTCAAACCCTGTTTGTGAAGAATGTGTCTCCGGAGGGAGTTTCACAAAGCAGAAGCTCGGTGCTTCAATTTGTTCTGACTTTATCATATTTTGAGTGATCGATAGGACTGGAGAAGTGAAATGTAAATACAACCCATAAACCATTTAATAATTATTGTTACTTTTCCGATTTTACATACAAAACACATTTCACTTTAAGGTCATCCAAAGATCAATAAAAGACTTTAATTAGAGCTTCACTTAATCAAGTGTCTGGTTGTGAGACACTAGTATTTGAACCTGTTTAATTAAAAGTCAAATAACTTTCAGTGAAGACCTGAAGAAAAGCTTTTTGACCTGTGACGGTTGGGTCTGCGTGTGTCTGCCACGAGAAGAGAATGACGACAGAATCCAGCAAAACATGTTTTTTTTTTTAACTCTAATCTCGTGACTCCAGGTTCATCTGGAAAAAGCAGTGTTATATAAGAGGAGGTGAAGGCAGGCGACCCAGAAACTGAAGGAAATAGGATTGCATCCTTATGTGAATCTCACGGGACAATAATGAGCCTGTGACTCATTGTTGAGGAATTAGAAATGATTTCCGAGGTTGTGAATTTGGAGCCTGATCAAACAGAACAGTCAAACTATAAACCCAAACCGCTAGTTTCACTTCTGACAAAACAAATCAGCGAGATTTAAGATTTAAGAAACAAACCAGTGTCTCTTTGCTGTGATGATGTGCTGCAGTGGCTTCAGGTTTATCTTTACACTCACAGAATATGACTGGAAACAATATGAAAATGAGTCTATACTCACAGGTTGAAGAGATGATGCTCCCAGTCCCAGCAGGAAATCCCCCACACGTGTAGTTGGATTAACAGAACCAGTGTCTCTCACCCCCCCTCTCTGTCACTGCCCTCGGCTTTACCTCTTGTTTCTCTCTTATTAACTCTGGTGCTCTCTCAGCCCTCAGCTCCCAGTTGTAAGATAAACACCAACTGTAGTGTAACAGGTCCCGAGGAGAAGGCTTTGTTTGTGGAGAGCTGTCGAACCTTTACACCCTCAACACACACCCAGCTCTCTCCCTTTTGCTCTCTCTCTCTCTCTCTCTCTCTCTCTCTCTCTCTCTCTCTCCCTCACACACACACACACACACACACACACACCACGGCATCCGGCTGCTGCCAGATGTGTAGCACACTTTATTACTTGTGTAATTTACCCTATTCTGGTCTCTTCTCCTCTTCACCCTCTTTAAAGAACAGACCGATGTATATATACACACACACATATGTGTTTATATGTATATGTGTGTCAGTGGTTGTAATCTCAATCTGGTGCAGGATCAGGTTTCTGTAGTGATGGACTGGGATCTGCTCAAACGTGAGTTATGGTCCCTTTTCATCTGTGTCTGCTTCGCACCGTCTGCCCTTTACCCTCACAAAGCCGCGCAGCTCAGAGCCTCAACACATCTCCCACCACGAGACATTCTCTTTAAAAAACATAAAGCAGGTAAAATAAAGAATTCTTCATCTTTATTCCTTCTGCATTTCAGAAGGAAATACTGTACCTTTTATTTGAAAGCTGTGGCTAATCTACAGATTAGGATTTGCATGCAAAGTACCCAACAGTATATTTTTGGAGAATATGTGACGTGTGGGATGCTTGATGACAGAAAAACCAAATCAAAGTAGTTTTTGCTTCTTCACCACCCACATCAAATTGTGCCAGTGCTACATGGCCAACTTGAAATTCTCGATTTACATATGCAGATATTTAGTTTCAAGACTCATTACTGTATCACATAAAAAATATATTATATGCCAACTAAAAGTCCGGCATTTATATTTCTACATCAATAAAATGAATAAAGTATTGACATCCAAAAAAAAACCTGAAAGAATGAAAAGTAGTGGTCTACCAGGGGAGGTCAGAGTTGGACACCAAAACAGTCGGAAAAGAAAATCTCAAAAAGGTTGAGTGACGAGGCAGAGAAAAGGATGTAAAGACAGAAGTTAAGAAAACAGACAAATAAATAAGAACCGCTGCACTTTAACATCTGAACACCACTCCTGGTAGAGTTACTGTGGAGGAGCGCAGCTGGTTCACATCTGTCACCTTCTGCTAAATTACACACACCCACACCCAGACACACACACACACACACACACACACACACACACACACACACACACACACACACACACACACACACACACACACAGTCTTTCCCTTCTTCTGTCTTAAGTAAAACCACATGGTGTGTGTGCGCTTGTGCCTCAAACTATTATTTCTCCAACACTGTCTCACTGTGGACGGGAGCCAACAGTGCACCTCACTTAATATCCTGATGCTGATGTGGTTTTACCCCTCTGGCAGTAGTTTTCAGACTTTAATCACACCAGAGTTGTAAATGATCACTAATGGACCTACAGTGGCCCCAGTGTGTGTACGTGTGTGTGTGTGTGTGTGTGTGTGTGTGTGTGTGTGTGTGTGTGTGTGTGTGTGTGTGTGCGTGTCCAGAAAAAAACTAAACTGACATATTGAGGAAGTTGCTTGGAAACAGGAAACCAAGAACTGCAATTTATGAAACAGGAGAATTTGAGTAACGGGGGGTAGAAACACACGGAACAAACACCTCGAAGAAAACTATAAACGTCTTCATTTAAAACCATCATCACATCATGGAAGCTCAAAGGTTTTTCCATCTTCTCCTCATATTGACTTGGATATTTTCCTCCTCTTCTGTTTGCTCAGGAATGCAGGCACCAAGTAAGTCTGACTCACATTTGAATGACACGTATTGAGTTTTTAAAGGGCTATAGTTAACTGGTAAAAAGTTAAACAAGGTTTCACACCAGGTCACTGGTGTATCTCTGATAAGGAAGTCGTGTTTTCACCCGTCAGTTTGTTTGTTCATACGCAAGATTGCGAAAAAAACTACAGAACGCATTATCATGAAACTTAGTGGAAGGATGTGATATGGTTCACTTTCTTTAACATTGTGGGATCTTTCAACATTTTCTTGGATTTCTCAAAGAATAATTCATAGATCTTGATGAAAACAAGTGTGGCATGTCTCGGGGGTCTGATATCTCTGAGTGGGTACAATTTGGTGCGGATCCACAAAAGATCCAGGTCTAGTGAACTGAAATTGGGTTTCATCAGGACTGTTGGACTTGGCGGCAGTCTACTTAAATTTCATGAAGCCAAAAATGTGTTTATTGCTTTGTTTGAACGGCAACTTGTGTTTTTTTTCTAAATTAATTATTCTTTTCTTTGTGTCTAAAATCAAGAAAATGTGAAAAATTCAAGGCAGTGTTGAAAATAATTTCTTCTAAAATATTCATAAAGTTTATCACGATGAATGTTTACGCAAATCTGCTCATTTGAGAAGCTGTAGCCACCAAGTGTTGGTCTTGGGCTTGAAAATGACCAAAGAACAATAATTTCAATATTGAAATTGCAGCATCTTCATCTTTTGTGATTGGGCACATTGACGGATCCACTTATCACTGACCTCTGTGTTTTGTCCTGACACAGAATTGTCCCTGGAGTCCACTGTGTTTGTGGCCTTTGAGGGTGAAGACCTCAAGATTGACTGTTACATCTCCAAACCACCAAACCAACCTAAAGACACGATGAAATGCTTCGATCCTCGTCAACAGCAGATATACGTCTGTGACCTCAATGCGACGGCTGGCAACATTTCAATATTTAAACATCAACTGCAGCTGAAGAGCATGACCAGTGGAGAATACCGCTGCTGCTATAAAAATGCCAGTGTGTACTGGTTTCTCAGAGTGAGAGGTGAGAATGAAAGATGAAGTGAAGTAGCAGTGAAGTATTACAAGTAGCATATGAGACCCTGTGATATATGTGAAACAGATTTTCTCTCCAGTCTTTTATTGTCAAAATGAAGGTGAAAAAAACCCTCCTGTAAAATACTGTGCTGAAGCCAGCCAAAGTGTCTTTATCGCCACCTGGTGGCTGGCTGCAGAACAGGTCTTAAGCCTCGCCTCCTCCATATTAGTGAATTGGACATTGACCAAATAATAATAATAATAATAATAATAATACACATTAAACAATTATTTGTCTCAAAGATGGTTTCTGTCATTTTAGGTATAATTCTTATGCCACTAATGTAAGTGTTTATTTTCCGCTACTTTTGGTTTTAATTCGTTATTTGATGCTATAAAAAACGGGGTGAAACGTCATCATTGGTCGAGCATGTGTGTCAATGGGCCCTCACTACCGCAGCTCCATCCCCCAAACTCCTCTGCACAAATTATGTACACATACTCTGTCTCCAAAAGGGCAAGATGGTGGGGTTCATAGACGTTGTCTATAGTTTTAACCAACTTACTTCTCATTGCTATCACATAGCTTCTGCCTATTTTCAAATACAGAGCCTATTAGTGTTACTCATGACTTCAATATCAGGTAACCTGAAAAAAAATTGGACTCGTGTCCCCTTAAAATTACAGGTTAGCATGAACAAATGGAGGTCTTAATTCAACAGGAAGCTCTGTTGTGATTTGCCACATAAGTGAAGACACCACTGTCATGGAGGCAAGTGGTCATCTTTCAAATTGTGATAGCAACGCAAACTTTGGGACTTTTGGAAGTGACGGGATCAACAGTGTTAGCAAGATTCAAAGTCTTCTTTCTCAACTCTGCAGAGCTGGGTGATCAAAGCATCATGTGAATTAAGCAGTAAAAGCATTTTCAGTGATGTAAGAGAAAGAAATGTGTCTGAAGTCAGACCTTTTTCTGTATGAAACCAGATCCCGACATTTTCCTGATCTTAACCAAGAGCTGTGAGCGTCTAAACACAACCATCAAAGACTTTAATAACGCTGAGGTCATAACAAGCGATACGTTCACTAACAACATATTTGTGACGTGCCAAACGCGTAAATTCCACATTTTCTCATCACGTTAAGAGAAAACGGGATCTGGTTGCAATTATGTGTCGTACAAAAAGTTTTGAAGTTGCAAATCAGAATAAAATGTAATTTCTAAGAGATGGAGTTGGTCCCGAGACTAAAGACACAAACAACATCCAATTACACAAAGTCACGTAAAATCTTGGAGAACGTTGTGAGCTGAGTCTTTACACTTTGTTTAGTGCTGGCAGGTCTACATTGGGCATGCTGGTGCTATACTGTTCCTGTTGATCTTTATAGTATGAGTATGGTATTGAGTATTTCATGAGAAAAATCCATAAAAACATAATTTGTGTCTCACAGATGTGTGTTTTTCTCTCTTACCCCTTTAATAATTCTAAAACCATTTCCATTTATCATGGGACTCCGTGGAGCTTCTCAGTTCCCATTTTAGAAAACACGGACCATGCCGGAAGAAGTTAATGGACTAATACTGATGCTAACAATATATCCAGTTAATTTTAAACACATGCAAATGATCTAAAATAATTTTAGCCGGAGGATTAGCTGCTTCACAGATGAGGAATTCCTCAGTTTAGCTCTGCTGTGCAGTTATGATGGATTCCTGGCACAGACTGACATTGAACACTGTGTGTGTTTTCCAGCTAAAGGCTACGAGGAGCCCCGGATGTGGAGTTACCCAGAATTCGGTATGGCTGTCTTCACTGGTGTGCTGCTGGTTTTCAGCGTGGTCGGCTCCATCTATGTCTTCAGAGGACATGGGGTAAGACGGCAGAAGTTAAGAAACTGGGTGTTGCACATTTCTAATAATATAGCTTTTTTACACACTTAAACTGTGGTGTTGTGACGGGGGGGGGGGGGGGGGGGGGAGGTTCTGAGGCTGATACAGATGAGTCCCATCTATTGAACAGAATTTTGATGATAATAGTACAGCTGTTATTTACTGTAATGTTAAGGCACTTGGCTACAAGAACACTAAGTTGGGACAGTAAAATAACTAACAACAATAATGATGATACTCAGTGTGTCCATGGGAAACTTGAATTTTACGTCCATCTTCTGACGATTCACTGCATTTTATTGTCTTGTGTGATAGTAAATTCAATATCTGGTCAAACAAAACAAGATGTCACCTTCTAGGATTAGGATCAATAGTTGGAGCCCCAAATCAGCCTAAGCTCAAGCACCATATCACCTCAGAGATCAGGTCACTTAAGATAACATCCTCCATGATGAGGACGAGTAAGAACATTTCATCAAAGAAATCTTTGGGTTAAATCCTGCACAGATTTCACCATAAGTCTTCAGTGTTTTTCAGACGGTGACAGACAACAAAACAAAATGACTCTTATATCAGGTAGTTTTCTTGTTGTTGAAGTGTCATCAAGCTTTTTCTGAGAAAGAGCAGCTTTAAATTTATGACCACAAAAAAGAAACCAGACAAATCAGTGGCCAGTTCACAACTTGTGAACTGATCTGAGAGACTGATCTGGATTTGAGCCTCACAAGAGTAGTTTTCATCTAAAAACAGATTCAGGCTCAGTCCTTGTTCTTTTGGATCTTAGTGCTACTTATTATACGTCTAGACAAATTGGAAAAGTGGCTTAGACTTGTGGACATAGTCCAGCAAAGAAATTACATTATCTCACTCAGTTACCATGACCTCCTGTAGGACAAAGCACGCAGTCACAGTTACCTCATCATCTCACTTAGTGTCTTTCATAGATGAACTCTGAAAGTTGGTCTACACTGTTATCCAGAGATAGTAGATTATAGTAAATAATAGTATTTGGCAGAAATTATTAAATCCAAGCATTTGATAATTCACCTCCTATGACAGAAAACCTAAGATGAAGCGATGTCATCACAACAAAATCCTCATTTGCCTTTATCTTCTTCTAGTGTTGTCCACTTTACATCACTATTCTTTATTTTTATGTAATTAATTCTCATTTATAGAAAGCGCCGTTTACTAAAAGTGACAAAACCAGCGGGAAGCAAAGGCAGAACGGAGGAGAAACCGAGACAAGAGAGACGGAGGAAGACAACGTAGATAAAAGAACAGCTCCATCTACATCTTTCTATGCTGTAAGCACCGTTCTATTCATCAGTGTATATGCATGAACACATTTGACTCAAAGTATATTTTTGTTTTCCATCATATTTTATTCATGTGTTTATTTTTATTTATTTTGGTCTCAGAGTCTGCAGGCTCGGCCCAGGTCCATTTATGATGTGCTCGACCACTCAGCTGCCAAGCAGGAGCCAGATCAAAGGGAAACTAAACCCAACAAGAAACAAGAACTCACACAAAACGTCAGTGTGAACTTTAGGTGCTTTGCCACATTTTGTTATCACAGAAAAACAACCACACATGCGCTTAGTTACCTGTCTTCTGCTTCCTTCACAGACGGAGCAAACCACACAACCCCAGGCTAACGACGTATTCGAGTCTGTCTATGAGAACTTTTGAATCATGAATAAACTTGAGTGAGAGATTTTGAGAGAGCAAAACTATTTAGATTATTTTAAAGTACAAGTAAAAAACAAACTTGAGTAAATATTCCGTTTCATGTATGTTTAAAGTGAAGACACAAAAGTGTTGTCACTATGCTTGCAAAATGGCCTCTATCGGTGATACATTACAATGTTATTCTGTTGAATTGCTCATTATTATTATTATTATTATTATTATTATAAGAAGCTTTTAAATATTGCAGCTTGTTGCAGTTGAACTATTTCGACCTATTTTATTTACGTTTCAGGTTTAATTAATAGATAGATTTTCTTAATTTCATAATTTTGTCCAGGTCAGTATCTCACAGAAATAAAGAAAACACCACAATAAAAAAAACTATTCGAAAGAGACCTATTGAGATCTGGATTCTAACATTTTATATATGATATTACATTAGAGCTTTTTAAAACCTGAGTCCATAAAAGAAACCAGTAAATATAGCGTTTAAATACATTTACTGGAATTAAATAAAAATAAAATAATGCAGTATTTTTCTCTGAAATTTGAGTGTAAAGTTATATATGTATCGTTGAAAAAATAAATGTTTCCATGTCTTACTCTGTTTGATTTCTGGTTTAATTAAATGCAACCACTTCCTCTTTTGGGCATTTCCTTTCAAATGAGTCCCACCCCTTTGCTCTTGGCGACCAATGAAACTGCGACGTCTGGATTCCACGAGCCAATGCCGACGCTGCTGTCAGATTCGGACTTCCTGGTTTGACCTGGTTTGTTTTGCTCCATCGACCATGGCCGCTGAGGGAGATTTCCTGGCGAGATATCGAGCTGTGTCTAATAAACTGAAGAAGTAAGCTGTGTCATCTCACCCATTGGTCCCGAAAGTGCTTAAGATATCAGGGATTGTCGCCAGGTTACTCGACATTAATGCTGCAGATCAGTATTGCGGCCAGTGCTAGTAAACGCAGCTAACTGTTAGCCTGTCATTAACGTCAGTGTCGTGTGTTTACATTTACTGACACCGCTCGTTGTGGAACCTGTAATGGAAACATCATGTTGATAGAGTTGAATTATTCAGTCGAGGGTCGTGAAGCGGAAGTTAACGGAAACGTCGGGCGTTGTTTTATTGTGGAAATGTATCTAAACACGACCAGTGCTAATTAGCCTAGCACACAGCTCCCCGTTGCTCTTCTCAGCCGTTTTTAACCTCCGATCAAACTTGTGTTGAGATGTAAACTGATACGTTTGCGTTTCTTTGTTGCAGGCGTTTTCTTCGCAAGCCAAATGTAGCAGAGGCGAGTGAACAGTTTGGTGAGTGTCACGTCCATAACCTGCTGGTTAGTGTTGACATTACAGGGATTGTTTGAGCCTTCTTCATATTTCTATATTCCACGTGTGTGTGTTTGTTGTTAGGTCACCTCTCATGGGTTTTTTGTCCTGTCCTATCAGGCCAGTTAGCGAAAGAGCTGAAGCAGCAGGAATGTCTGCAGTATGCTGCCTTCTGTAACCTGGCCATGGCTCGGTGAGAGGATCCACTCAACGCAAACTACACACTACACTCATGTCCAGTATGCAGAAGGTCGATCAGCCCTGGGGAAATTACATCTAGTATTGCTTTTGTATTTAATGGGAAATAAATAATACCCCTGCTACAAGTTGGCATTAAATGATACTACCTACAAATAACCTAGTTTTCTAATTAAAACAAATTTAAGAAATCCCTGCTGCAAACTGCCATTAAATGATACTGCATTCAAATAAAAATGATTATTCATTTTTATTTCATAATTTCATGATGTAACACCTATTTGTTGTAAGGGTTGTATTTACTTATTCACATATCTACTTACTAATACTTTATATACAACTGTTCCAGATTGACATGAATGATTCAGTAAAAGATACTCATCAGTGTATACTATAAATATATACATGCATGGATACGGCTAGACCCCCCCTTAGTTCAGATTATGAAGAATCTTTATTTCATGGCATTCCGTGATATTTTGCACAATAACCTGCTTCACACTTTAATAGTTTAGCAAAGGCCTCTTTCTGTATCTGCCACCAAGCACATATCATGGTCCTTTACTGGTTTAGTGTGCAAGAGCTTTGTTAGCCTGCACAGGGGCCTGACCTTCAATGTCTTTGGGACAATGACAACCGAGACCCAGACCACTCATCATCAGTGGCCGACCTCTGTATCATTTTGAATATAGGACAAGATGTTGAATATCCCTTGTACATTTGAAGGTCTTCTGTTCAATTTAGGTTACAAACTACCATTAGATGTTAGCAGGGGTTAGTGGCCACCAGTGGATGTTAGGGACAGAACGTCAGTTGAATTGAAGCAAATTCCTTAAATCAGATTATGAAATCTTTTAGAAAACTTTCCCAGACAGGTGGAGGCTTTTACAGCAACGTATTACTGTTAGAGGTTTTGGTTTAAGATGTTCAGCACAGTGAACACCACACATGGGTTTATTGTTCAGGTTTCCACATAGTTTTGGCCATGTAGTGTGCTTAAAGTCCTACTGTCACCTCATAACGTTTTTATAGAAATAGTTTTTTTTAGATATCATGATAATGCTATTTGTGTAAATGTTAATCACAGTTTAGGTTCAACTTGAAATGTTTTTACAACATCCTCATCATAAAATACAAATAAGAAAATAAGTTAAGTAAAGACTGTGCAGAATAAGTCAAACTTGTGCTGAGTACAAGGTCAACATGATCGTGAAAGATGTTCTTGTCCTTCACAATAAAGCACCAGATGGTGTTTGGAATTGGCCCAGAGGCAGCGTGTATCATTCACAGTGATGACATGTTTTAGTGCTGACGTGTTCACATCTGTTGTTGTTACACATCCTGATTGTCTTGACTGCAGGTGTGAGCAGACTCTGTTTAATGCTCCTGGAGAGGCCTTGGCATTAACTGATGCTGCCCGCCTCTTTCTCTTGTCTGAGAAGGAGAACAGGGCCCTGCAGGCCCCGGGCTTTGATGAGCACCTTCAGGCTGCACTTAACTGTTACAGCTTTGCAATTAAGGTAAATTATGATTCCTGGTTTGGTTTCGACTTTTTAACGAAAGTAGTAGTACATTCATTGTGAGATGTTTAGTATTTGTGTATATGAACAGATTAAGGGTGTACATTCCTGTATTGTGATCACATGAGACAGTAGGAAAATGCTCATGTACAAATGGTTTACAGGTGTTCATTGAGATGAACCAGCCTGTGATGGCTGCGAGTCTGTGTCTAGAACTTGGAAATGCACTCAAGGTAAAACTTTGAATCAAGTTCACAAGATGAATAATTTAGATTTTTACTTACTTACTTTATATTTTATCTGACATATTAACCTCAGCTCCTCCTCTGTTTTCAATAGGAGATGAACAGACCAGGAGAGGCCATCGTTCATTATCAGAGAGCTGCAGAGTTGCAGACGCAGACGCCGATTGAAGCTCTGCTGTCAATGGGAGAAATAGCAACGTGTAAAATTCTCACCCGTGAGTTCAGCCTGATTAATCAGATCTGATTATATACCTGATTTCATTGGGGTTTTTTAACTTACATGTGCATACAGAGCTGATTTGACTTGTTTTTCTGTAGTTTAAACTCATCTTCTCTGTTTCTGCAGGTGACTATGATGGCGCTTTGTCGATGTTCACGGAGATGCAGCTAGTGTGTCAGGAGCGAGGACTGCAGCTACCAGGCACCAGCACCCCTGTTGGTGAGGCCCTGCATTTATCTAAAGACTCTGCATGTTTAAAATTGTCTCATGTGTGGACAAAATATTAAATGGATTCTTGGTGGTATGTTTAAAAATGAGAGCTGCATGAAATATTTCATGAACCCCAAAAATGGCATAACATTTAATTGAAAAGCTGGGATGTTCAAGCTAAAAGATCGGAGTGATCAGTGTCTCACTTTTTGCTTTAATACCATTGTTGGATTTGATTTGATTGTATTGACAGGTACATTTATCTTCTGTCTTTATTTCCCTAACATTCTCATAGGTGCATTTCTGGATATTGTGGCAAAATGTGAGATCTCCAGAGTACTGCTACTGATGCTGTTAGAGGTAAGAACGCCACTTTGATATAAATAGATGAGATATTGCAAGAAAACCATGGAGATCACAATACCTGTGTAACTAAAGTAGAAAATACAACCGTGATGAGGGAAAACATTGATTTAGAAACTATGAATCGAACGAGTGTCATCACTTAACTCGTTCAAATCTTGATTTTGACAGTTTTATCGGCAATTGTGATGATGAACGTAAACGCTATGTAAAGTACTTTAAAGACAGACACAGAGCATCATAATGGCCTGACGATATATCATTGTTTAACATCCATCAGTGAAAAGGGAATCGTTACATCTTAAGGATCTGCACATCAGCAACACGAGGGAAAATATTCTCGAGAGTATTAATATTGTATCGTAGATTTGATTATCAGCCCCACATTGCTTGTGCAGCAAGATGTAAATGTTCCAACCTGTTTTACTGTGCAGCCTCCACCACAGAAGTTGTTACCAGAACATGCACAGACCCTGGAGAGATATGCATGGGAGTCCTTTGACCCTCACAGTCAAGGTAAATGCACCTCAATATTTAACTATTTTATAGCAAAAACATCTTAATTCCACACATATTCTCTTTTGACTTGGAATTCAGAAAATCCTTTCTTAATCCCTTGGATGTCGTTTGACTGAAGTCGAGTAAACATGGATCTCTTCCTCTCTTTCAGTGACCTTCCTGCCTGATAATGTTTTCCTGCTTCTGCAGTCAGTAGTGGTGAGTTTCACTGAGTTCTCTTTACAGGATTTCCTGGTCCTTCCTGCCTCATACAGGAAAAAAAGGATGGGTCTTCGTGGCCTTCACATTGACAGTGGAATTAGAATGTCCTATTTGCAGTGGTGTTTGTGTTACAACACGATTCCGTTTCTTTCCCCTTTTCTTTCAATGTGGCAATGAGCATTAATACTTAGAAATGTACTTGGAAAAAATATTCTTCTATTTGGTGTAAATAATGTTGATAAAATAAGATATGAGAATGCACAGACATTTAGGAGACTCTGAGAACTTGTCAAGGTCATTTGAATGTGCAGTTCGTTTAATTCGTGCAGTGTTATAACAGCGAATCTGTTTTGCAGATGGCATGTCAGGAGAAAGACACAGAGTCCCTCAAGTCTCTTCAGACTGAGCTGTGGTGAGTGCTCGAAAAACTTAAATTTCATCATGTGATGCGGGTTGAGCTGCACTGTCATCATTTCTCAACCTTAGTTCTCCATATTTATTATGTGTTGCTGTTTTTTCCTCCCTCAGGCCATTTCTGGCGGCTGAGCAGAATCACCTTCTCCACCTGGTGGTTCAGGAGCGCATCACGCCGTCTGGCCAAGGCATTTAGTACAGTCCAGTTTCTTTTACTTACTTCCTCTGGGAACAATACTTCACATAATGGAACATTCCTGTTTCTGACTGGGTCTGTTGTAAGGCCTGAAGAAGTGTTGCTTATAAAACTTCAGTGTTGTAACTTGCACTCGAGACAAATGCACACAATACAAAACTTTGCCCTCGTTATTTAGAAAAGCATCTTTGTCGAGAACTGAGTGTTGTCTGTTATTATCCTGTTGTGAAGATGTTTGTCACAATTATAACTAAAGACTGAATTTAAATTGTTTAAAATTAAATTCTATGTGCTCGTACTTGAGTGAAGGCTACAAAACTGGACTGATTCCTACACAATTATTATGTAATAGTGATCGTTTTTGATTTTGTTGTATTTATAGCAGTTTAAGCAGACGCAACATGGATGCCTTGAGTTATTTGTTTTTATTAATAAATGATATGGCTTTTATTCCAATGTAATTACAAACAAAACCTTCTATTGTATAGTTCTGTAATATGGTGAAATAAACCACCATTGTCCTCCATCCCTGGTTCACTTGTACACACACAATGTACTTTTCTTAGGATAGCAGCCAACTAACACAAAATCAAACATGATTAAAACAAAAAAAGAACACTCCATACAAAATGTTACAAAAATATAATGGTTACAATGTACATAGGTTAAAAAGGATACAATATACTTCAGTTGTAAAATAACGATACATGATTCATACTACTTGTACTGTAACTTAAGGCTTGTCTTTCCTGATTGTTCAAGTTCTGCAAAAAGGAATGCTGTAGCTTGGCCAACACGCCGTACCCTCTCAGATACAGATTTTATTTCCATTCCTCAAATCTGGACCACTGCGGCAGTAGCTGTCCGCCTCACAATGTGATTCTACAGGACGATGAGTACTTTGAAATCACAGAATATGTTCAACTACTACAAATCTCAAAGGGCTTTTAACCTTCTCACACCAGGATCTTGGTTAAGGTTTCAAATGCCGTAGTTTGACATTTTGGGATCAACGCTTAAATGCTTTTTTTTTTAGAGTTCTAGGTGAGATAATTGATCCCACTCATATCTGTACAGTGATGGCTAGTGTAGCTTAGTATCGAGACAGAAAACAGGGGGTAACAGCTAGCATAGCTTTGTCCAAAGCAAATCAAACCTCTAACCAGCACCAGTGCACTTAAACAAGATCTAATAGGTTAATTCAAAGCTCAAATTAGAACTGAAGTTCAACGTGGGAATTTGACAGAACGCAGCAACAGATTGGGTTTTTCTTGTGTCCCCCGTTGTCTGTTTATGCTAAACTAAGATAACGTATTGGCTGTAGCTTCATATTTCATACACAGGTTGTGTTTTCCTTGTGACCCCCTGGTTTCCGTGTTTATGCTAAGCTAAGCTAACTTACTGTCTTTAGCTTCATACAGATTGTGTGTTGGTGTAGTATTGGCCTTCGCATCATTCTTAGTAAGAAAGGGAGTAAGTCTTTGTCCAGGTGTCAAGCTACTGGATGTGGCCTGAGTTCTTCCAACTCACAATTGAGATAAATGATCCACTGATTATTTTGTGGCAGTAAAGCTTTGAAATGACCACTTGTTTTGCTTCCACCTAATCACACCTATTATTTTACTCCCCATACTGTTCTAAATAAAACTAAAATACTACCCTGCCCTCTTCTTAGTCATGGACGAAAAACTGTTCACGTAAAGTTCAGCCCTTCATGTACTGATAACATTATTTCTATTTGCATTGACATTATTCAACAAATGGCTCTTTTTAGTGATTGAATACTAGTCCCCCGATTTCCCTAGCTGCAGATGTAGATTTTTTATTTTTCTCTAACCAAATTTTCGGAAAATCCCACTTTTGAAATTTCCCATACTCAAAAGGAATCTGTCCCCAGCCCCGTCCCCTTTCCTCTCCCCCGTCACTCGCTCTTCTTCCGCAGGACGAGGTAGGTAACCGCTAAGAGAAAGGTGAGAACAAAAGAGATCCAGGCCAGGACATAGGAGTGTCCGTACTTTCCCCCTGTGTCACTGGTGTGAAGCTCGGCCGTGTAGATGGAGGCTGCTATCATTATACTCAGGCCTGCATGAGAGAAGAGGGGGAGTGTTGACAAGGCAATTACACAGTAATTACTTTTCCTACTGTAAGATAAGGCTCATGAACAAAGACGATGTGGCAAATGTTTAACTGTGATCACAGTGAAATTAGAAACACGACAGTTTCACCTTATTAGTTTTACGGTGATACAAACTCAAGACAATACGTGACAAAAATCCAATTACTTCACCTCAGCTCGTGCACTGGAAGAAGCGATGAACCACTTTATTTAATTGTAACATGAATTATTCTTACAAGAAGTTATTCTTTTTTTACCAAAATCTGTCACAACACTTATATATACAATTTAAAATATAAGATTAGGTGCTAATAAAACAGTTCAGTGGTAAATTCACCATCTACTTTTTCAATACTCTAATGAATATTGTAATTTTTTGACTGAGGCATTGATAATTATTTAATCTCATAGTTATTAAAAGTCTGCCCATGTTTGCTGACTAATTAGAATGACATTTTGCTGGTTTTCTTTGCCCTCTCAAATCAATACCTCTGGGTTTACGATTAAAGGACCATTTTTGACGGACACGTTTCACAATTTTAGGATTATTTAGTTGTCAAATCATTAATTTAGAAAATAATATGATTCTGTCAATAATGAATCATTGCTTGCAGCTCTTATTAGCACATTTACACAAATGTTCCAGGTCTGGACCTCTACTTCCAGTGGAGATCTGGACACACACAACATTGTCTGGGGATCTTTTACACACATACAAGTCTGAAAACACTGAGGTTTCACACCACCACTATAGGAAACAAACAAGCACGTGTCAGGATGTCTTCTAGCCTTAGGTCAGCCATTTGACTCCAGGTTACTTACAGGAGATTAGCTGTAAAATGCCAGTGAAGGTGAACCTCTGGCCTTTGGGCAGCGTGAAAAGCTGGGCCACAAACACAAACAGGGCCAGGATGGCAAAGATACAGGCCAGCACTGAGGTGGCCTGCACCGTCTGGAGATATTCTGCAGCAGCACAACAAAACACAGACACAGTCAGGGAAGAGTCCACGTTAACACAGATGTATCACCATGTTCAAGACAAGTTAACAGTTTATATCGACATTATAACTCATCTATTAGTACTATTAACACTCATTAAATCTAAATAATAACCTATGAACACACTGCAGAACTGTAGCAACATTTTACACATATTTGATTTATGACCAGTTACAGTTACAGCTCTAATCATCATCTACTCTGTTGTTAACAGCTGGATTATCTTGTCTGATCAAGTCAACATACAAAGTAAAACAGGTAACTGGTTTTTATTGTGGTGGCTGATCAGTGTCTGAACTCTGTCGAGACAAAAGTGAGAGTTTACCCTCTGGGTAGTCTTTCAGGTTGGTGTAGTGCCAGATGGAGTTTGTCAACTCTAATCGGCCCCACAAATCAGTTGACACTGTGTCAGTGATCCACCAGGCCTGAGGACCAAGAGAATAAACACAGATATCAAGGCACACACAAAAGATATAATATATATATAATATATATTGTGAAATGTTTGCATATTTACTCAACAAACGTTGCCATTATCCCTCATGTATGCCTGTACTGGTGTTGACAGAACTAATCAGAGTCAAATTACAATCTTAGTTTTGTGAATATTCAGTAGAGAGTTGGCCGGGTGACTGACTGTGCAGGAGAGGGGGTATTTTTAAGAAAGAAACAGCCTGTTCTGAAATAAATTGCACAGCGGTTGAGTGATATGTGTCCGTTAAAAATATCAATCGTAAAAGGGTTGGTGAACATGTGTCAGGGGAGATATGTGTATTTTCAGCACCGTGGGTGGCTAAAAAAACAACAAATTACATTGCACCATTTAAATCCTGTTAATTTCCAAATGTTTCAATGATACGACTGAGCCCGAAGCTTCCACACAGAAATAGATATTGGTTTATTTTATATGTTTGCATTTATGCTGAAGATGAGAACCGATAGAGAACCTAAAGCTTAAACATATATAAAACCTTCCCGGCCTGGACATTTGTTAAATGAGAAGAGAAAGATAAAATACCATCCACTCACATTATCGATGGTGGCCACCAGCAGCAGGATGATGGTGGTAATGTGCAGAACGATGATTCCAGCCAGCACCAACATTATGGCTTTTTGTGAACTGATAACAGGGGGAGGACGGAAGGATGCACGCTGTTACTTATTTTCTACGCTTGGACTTATGTAATAAAGACTTTTAACATGAGGAAGCATTGACACAATCACATACCCTCCCTCCCTCTCTCTCTCTCTCTCTCTCTCACACACACACACACACACACACACACACACACACACACACACACACACACACACACACACACACACACACACACACACACACACACACACTCTCTCACTCTCTCATCTGTCCCAAATAAACACTGTCTCAAACAGAAAGGAGGAGGAAAAGGGGGGGAAGCTGTTGCATGCAAGTCCAAACTCGCCCCAGAAGCCCTGCAGACACATTTTTTGCAGACACACACGTCTGATGTCAAACTCATCGCACGGTTCTGCTTTCAGTTTTTCTGATTCTCTTGAAACTGATTTCCTATAATCAGACTTCTCCAAATTATTTCCATCCATTAGCAGAAGTCAGGAATCACCGTTGTTTTTCTCAACTGCTCGTTTTTTGGTTTTTTTTGTATGGCTCGAAGCTGCTTCCGTCGACAAGAAAGGCGCATTTGTTTGTGCGGTGTCAGGACGCATTCCCAAATGGAGCCGCTCCGTCACACGCGGGCCCTGCGCAATAAGTCAACAACTTTGAAAAGAGCGCGAGAATTCGACGACAGAAAAGCCCAAGAGACACACCTCTAACTTGTATATACACACACATTAAACATCCCAACTGTTCAAGTATGTGTGAATCCACAGTTTGGAGCCGTGCGTCATTTCAAAACTTTTTTTTGCGCGCAGCCACATCCGTACAAGTCTTCAAAGCGCCACTGAAAAGTCTAAACTGCGTCTAAATTCATATGTGCGGACTCTACAGGAAAAACCCCGTCGTAAATCACGCGTACAAGTATTCAACATTGCGGACTGCGAGACATAAGTGTGCAAAATGTAAAGAAACGTGGGAAAAACGTTACCTGAAAGCGCTTTTTACGCACGGCCCGGGAGATATTTGGGAATGTGAAACAGTGTAGACCCACCCAGCTCTGAAGCCACGGCACACACATCATCCTGTTTTCCCTCTCTCTCCATTCCCTCTCTTTCCCCTCACCAGGCCACACCCATGAAGTTTCAAATTTTTTTCTCCCCCCCCCCCAGAGACGTATCCAGACCATTGGCTTAAAGACATTAACCTGCTGATGATGTGTTTCTTCTCTCTTTTTATTCCACAAATTTTCTTTCCCTGCAGGCTGCTTTTTCTCTCTCTTGGTGTCTCATCCTCATAATAACTTGGCCACAATAGCTACAGCCTTCCTGATTCTTTCAAGTGAAAATGAAATATAATTTTGGTCGTATGTAAATATGTCTTGAAGCGCAGTGAAAGTGAACTTCTTACTTGTGCAGTCTGGTTCATTATGGCCATGAAATTCCGAGATTGTGAGAAGTTTAGACAGTGGTACAGATTGTCCTGAGCTCCAGACACCAGGGACTTCACGTCTTCCTCAGTAGCTACGCTCTGATGATGACATGGGAACAGTACTGGCTCATGTAGTAGAAGTTCACACAAGATTTATAGATTCTTGGGTTGCATCCCTATACTGTAAAGTTTTGCAATCACGGAAAAACAGATGTCTGGTGGACAGGACTTCAGTCCGACTCCTACTGCCAAATACCACCATAATCAAATTTCTGCATCGGGATGTAGTTAAGTGCAGGTCTTGCTTTCACCTGTGTGGAAACAATTTTCACTGCAAATTAATCAGCGGATTATTTTGTAGTTGATTTATTGTTAGATTTGTAAAACTATGGAGAAATACCATCAGAATTTACCCAGACACCTTCAAATAGTTTTGCTTTGGCCAAACTATAGTTGAACTTTGGGAAACCGCTTAAAAATCGAGCAAAGGACCATATTTTATAGTACTTATTACATATGTTTTTATATTTCTGTATCTTTTTTCATCCTGTTTGGCAAATGAATTTGGGGAGGATTCTGGGGATGCCTACAGTACAATGCCAAATGTCCATCCATCCATCCATCCATCCATCCCTTATCTGTAGCACTTATCCCTTGAGGGTCACGGGGGGAGCTGGAGCTAATCACAGTTGACATTGGGCCACAGGCAGGCTACACCCCGGACAGATCACCAGCATATTGCAAGGCCAATGTATAATGACAAACAAGTTATTCTCCAATCAACCCTCAACCTATATGTCTGGACTGTGGGAGGAAACCAGAGTACCCAGAGAAAACCAACCCACGCATGGGAAGAACATGCAAACTGGGACTGGGAACCTTCCTCCTGTGACCGTGCTAACCTCCACACCACGAGACTCAAATGTAATAGCATGAGAGGAACAGACTGGGGTTAAGTTTTGTTAAACTCTAACTGTGGCTCGGAGTCACTGAAAGCAAATATCTCCTTAGGGAATAAAACGTATCGCAATTTCTCTGTTACATAACAATGTGCGATGCTGCTCTCTGTTTTTATTATAGCACTGCTGAGATGAAAATCCTTCAGGAGCTATATTATAGTCGGAGGGTGTGGGAATACACAGATGAGGAGAAGTATTTTCTCTATGAAAAAGTCTGAACAGAAGTCAAGGCTGCAAACATTATATCTGACCTGTGATTGTCGTGTTCTCACAGTGAACAGTGAGTGGGTGCTGAGCTGTGCTATAGTTTCCCTTGTACGCCCTTGTACGTCTGAGTCAGAGGAGTTTTCTTTTCCGCCTCCACAGAAAAGACAATCTAACATCCACTATGAAGTCTATTGGAAAGTTATATACAGAGGTAGCTGCTACAGAAGGGACCTCATTTAAGGACAGTGAAATCTTCCAGGGATAAATGCAGACGTTCATTTCTAACTCTGAAGTTGTTTCTGTATTTCATGCTCCAAATTTATATTCTGTCCTGGGAACTTCCTTATCTACAGAGATATCATCTGTACAGGCTGTAAAATGAGGGCATCCTTTCACAGTTGTATTACAAGCTCTCTCAGTCACAAATCTACTTTTCCTGAAGATATAACAGACAGCAAACCTCTTCCCTCAACAAACCCAGTGCCCTTCAGGGACTTCACACCACAGCTTCCAACTTCTGCCCGATTCCCTCTGAAATGCCACTGCACATTCCCACAGCATCAAATCGATTACCACAGCCGTCACAGCAGGACTCCAGCCACAAACGTCTCAGGTTTTCAGAGGATGTCGTTGCCGCGGGCCACTGGGGCACAGACCTGTCTCCTCCTCAAACTGCACACTGCAAACCTGCAGCGACACAATAACCAAGAAACTCCAGTAAACTCACACAGACTCTGCTCCTCTTCAAAATCATGAACCGTGTGGAAAACAGAAAAATAATGTTTCGTCTACACAAGTATGTGACACATTTTTCTTTACTTCTTCAGCAAACCTCAAAATGATTAACTGTCTGTTTGAAATGCTCAAAAAAGCACGACTGGAAAACATCTGCAAATAGATACGAGGAACAACTGACCGCCTCTTCCTCGCATAAAACCAACCATTCACCCCACAACATGCTGAAGACCAGGAGTCTCTCCTCCTCTTCATCAGCAGATGTTCAATAAAATACACAACTGTTTGGGTGCTTGCTTCTTGAGATGTATTCACCATCCGATGTTGTACTGTCATAGGATTTGGCAGCTTGTTCAACCAACAACTGAAACGTTTTTGATAAAAAACAGTCACATTTGAGACAGAGTAAAGGTATCATGGTTTTTCAAAATCAAAAAACAGTATTACTGTGAGTTAGACGTGTCTGAAGACGTTTCATGAACATTGGAGCATTCCAAGGCTCAATTTCTGCATGAGGTCAAGTTTGTTGAGAATAATTCAAGGATTATGCTGAATAACCAGGCATATTGAGGGGACTGATATCTTTTGGTGAGAAATTTGGTGCAGATCCAAATAAAATTCTGGATCTGGTGAATTTAAATGTGATTTCATGAGAGAACTGTTGGGCCTTGACCGAATAACATTCTAGTTTTATTATTGATTGGTCTGATCAATAGTTTGTAACCCAAAGATATTCAGATGATATGAATACAAAATATATATGTTTATATAATCAGTTTAACAGAGAATCTTTTTACTCTGCTTGTGTGCAGGTGAAATTATTAACAGCCGCACAAATAGATGACTGAAAACGACTTAACTGGCTTTGACTGAAACAATAACGTCTGCAAAGTACATTGAGTGTTAATAAGATGGACCAAAGTATCTGTGTTCGTCTCATTGCATTACTTTCACCGTTTTAATCGCCTGTGCAGTTGCAGCTCTCTGATTGGTCCGCTCCTGATGCCTATTAATTGTGCGTCCTCGCGTGCAGGTGACGTGCGCGTGTCAGCAAACAAACAAACAAACAAACAAAGCATGTCTTCCAAACAGAAAAGAGAACTCTCTCGGGTTGTTCTCGTGCTAACACTTCACCTCTACCCGCTGCAGCTCTGTCACTCGGTGAGCTCCGGGCAGCAGCTGGATGCTGCTCTCTCTCCCCGGGAGTCAGCAGGTGGCAGGTGGGGACAGACTCATGGAGCGTGGCGCTCGGACGAAAAGACCCACCACAGCGCAAAGATGCGCAAAACCAGCCGGTCGGGTCTGCAGGGGCTTCCGTCTGAATCTGCCGCCTTTCCCAGGGCAACGCTCCCACCTTTCGTTTTCCAGAAAGTTGATGAACGTGGAAGAAACGTAACGTCCAACAACTTGTCCTGGACCGCTGGACACGTCAGCACAGGACCGAAGGCCTCGGCTCTGGACCATGAAGAAGGACATCAAGCTGATTTCACAGGTTAGAGCTGCTGCGACGGGAAACTGTACCTTGTTTTAAAAGTTAATTTACAGGTGTAGATGAGTCACAAGTGTTAAAGGGATAGTTCACCCCAAAATGAAAATGCACTCTTATCTACTCACCACTATGCTGATGGAGGGGTGTGTGAAGTGTTTGAGTCCACAACACTCTTCAGGGGTAAACAGCTTTGCAGGCAAATCCAATACAATTGTAGTAAATGTAATTCAAACTTGAAACAGCTTCATTTACACCATGTTTTTAGCCTAAATGTCCTCTGATGTCTTCCGCTGGAGCCGCGTTCGTGTTTCATTTAGGACACTTGGATGACACCTAAAGAGTTTTGTGTACTCAAACACTTCACCCACCCCTCCATTGGCATAGTAGTGAGTAGATAATGAGTGAATTTGAATGTCCCTTTAATGGGTGAAATGCTAAATTGGTGGAGTATACTATACAGGAGTAGCAGAGGACAATCTTCATATCGTCTTTATCTTACATGCAGGTTTCCTTGGAGTCCAGGGGAAGGTTTTGGGTCCATCATTTGACTCCAGTCCACATTTCTCTGAGTGGCAGGCGATGAGGCCTTTTGTGCAGTGTGATGAGAACGTCATGACCTTCACTGCTTCAGGACAAGGACTGACACACCTGCTAGTGGACAGAGGTAAGATGATATAATATTATATTACAGAGGAGTTTGGACTGGTGTTTATCGGTGAAAAGACCTAGATGCAATAAGCAAATGGAAGGAGTCAAGAACACGTTCTTACCAAAGATCCTTGTGTTTCTTATAAAATATGAATGAAATATATATCAGCTTGTTTCCACCCTATTCCATGCTGGGGAAAACAAGTTCACCAGCAGCACAACACTTCGTCCCTACAGTGCACTATCTACTTTCAAAGATTGTAAAAGCTAGAGGATTAGTCGATCGCTCATTTATGCTGTTAAGTGTCAGAAGAAAGTGAGAAATCCAGATTCCCCAGCGCGATGAAGTTATCAATGCTAATTTTGTATAACCAACAGTCTAACTCAAACCCATTCAAATAAAGACATCTAAAAGAACGGCGCACACAGTAGAGCACAAACCTACGCCGAGGACCAACAGTCCCCTTAACTTCAACCAAGCTGCACCAAAGTGCACACACTTATAGGCGTCAGTTCCCTTAATATGTCTGGATTCTTTCATCAGGATTCACACATAATGAAATCAATGAAAATGTTAAAAAATGCCCTTGCAATGTTAAATAAGTGAAAAAAAAGTCTTCCGGTCCAGTAGTTTCTGCATAATCCTGCTGACTAACTTTTTTCTTTCGTTACAGAGGCCGCGTCTCCCATCTCTCTGTTCCAGATGCCTCCATACTGTGGCTACTCGGTGAGGACATCATGGAGTGACATGGAGATGATGGTGCCTTACGATGCGTGTTACATCACACAGGAGGTACCAGCAGCCCCCCCGCGTTGTATTCTAATCGGAAGCTTTTTCCAAACAGAGTGATCATCAAACCCTCCTGTTGTTCTCGTTGTCAGAATGACAGTTATGTGTTGCCCATGTTGTGGTGGGACACTCCTCTGAAGCTCTCCTGCCCGGTGCAGACGTCCACTCCTGCCCCTTCTCCCTCCCTCCCGTCAGTCTTCTGCTCCCCGTACGGCATGGCGGTGCAGAAACATGGGCAGGAGCAGGAGATACCGATGCTGGGAGTCAAAGGTAGGTCGACCTTCATGTGGGTTTAATGTTGAGGAGCTTGGAAAAATAAATGACTGTTTTTGATTGTAACAATTCTAATGTATTTAGGCCACCAAAAAAGTTCAATACAAAGTTCCACTCTGCAGTTTTAAATGGTGCAGTACTTTCATAGTTTGAAAAAAGTTCTATACAATATATTTAAATGATCTCTAAACTGTTTTTCAGTAATCACTACTATTATATACTTCTTTCCCCAAAAATATATTTCAAAGGGTTAGTCTTTACAGATCCTGTTTCTGCCACCTCCATGCTGCCAAGAATATAATTCTGATCCTTTGCAAAGCGTTTTATTTGTCGGCCTAAAAGTCGTCACATTTAAATATAACTGATCTGAAAAACAGACGACATGAACTTATAATCATCACAATTTCATTAACAGAATGAGACTTCCTTCAGAGATGTGTCATCTGCTTTACAGAGAACAGAGGCTGGCGTCCATTTGTATCTGAGGAGTGTGCGTATCTTGTCCACTCAAGACCTGACGAGCTCACCTTCTTCATCTCTTACGAAGCATCTTGTATCACAAGCGGGGTAAGTTGTCTCAAGCTGTTTTCGAACATGAATTCCGGAAAATGTCCAGACAATCAGGTCCGTAAGTTATCCGCCTTTCATATAAGGTGACGCAGGAGATTCTCCGGGAACAACAGGGAAATATTCGAAGCGGGTGAGGGGTGGCGTCTGCGTAGAGCATTCAGGGTGGTAGGACATGAAGTATCAATTCTGCTGCGGAAATCATGCATTCCTGTTAACATCACATCAACACCGGCATTGGCCTTTATCACCGAAAGCAAAAAGTATTGTTTCTTTTTTAACTTTTACATCTGTTGCGTTAGAAATATCATCACCTTCCGAGCTACTTGACAATTCTCCGGACAGTTTCCTGCTGTATTCTCACATTCTCGTCAAAAGATGTTCCCATCTTGTTTTTCTGTTTGATGCTTTCCTCACAGGACGGACTGAGTCTTCAGCTTGTATTTAATGATCAGGAATACATCCTCTCCTGTCCAGTCAATCCCCAGTTTCACTTCAACACAGATCAGACCACCCATCTGCCAACCGAGGAGCAGATCCCTCAACTTCCACACTACTCCTACTACCCATACCCTGGCCTACACTACACCCAGCAGCTCCAGACCCTCTACCCCACAGGGCTTCTCAATACGCCTGAATCTCCTGGAAAGCCCCCTTCCCCTCCTTATCAGCCTCCTGTGGTGGTACAAGCTACACATGCTCCAACTCTTAGCCCAGCGCAGAATAGCCAATCCCACCAACTTCTTTTATGGTCCCTTGGCCCTAATCAGTATTCATCTGGTCTGTATTACCCCCACATGCCGTTCTACTACCCTGCAGTGACACCAGCTCCGACCTCTGCAGCGACAAAAACTACTACTACCACTGTTCCTCCAGGTACCCACCCACCCGGACCTCCAGCAAATCCTTACTACCCGCACTATTATCTTCAGATGCCTTACTATCCTGCACCCACTGCAGCACCGGCTACTCTCCCGCTCACCTCACCTCCTCCTCCTCCCACCTCTCCACCGAAACATCCTGTAGATCCACAACCGCCCTTTCCTCACCCATATTATCCCTATTATTATTATTCCTTCTACCCACCGTTCTACCATCCACTGTACCACTCCTTTCTGCCCCAGTATCCACCAACGACCATGACAAAGCCTCCCACCACCACCACAACTACTGCTAAAACTCCAACTCCCACCACCACAAGTATGACGCCGTCCACCACAACGCAGCCCGCTGCACAGATGTATCATCTCCAGTGTTTGATGGGGAGGATGGCTGTCTTCCTGCCTTTTGCTCACCAAGACTCCATCCAGGTCAAAGGTCAGTTTGTTTGGATCCAAGAGACCTTTCTGTTCATGGGAAGTTTAGATCATGTTTTTTGTTTTTTTTTTATAAAAGAGACAGTTGTTGGGAATTTTATTTGTTGTCTGTAATTTATCTTCGACGAAAACACGAAAGGTTCCATACAAACAGTTTCTACTCTCCAACACACCCAGTGCTCGGTGACTCATGCGAGAATAAATGAAGCATGCATACATAGACCTTATTGTTTTATTTTATACATTTAAATATGTTGGGCTGCAACGAACAACTCATTTCATGAACGGAATCAGTCTGCAGATATTCCCATCACTCTCCCCTTTCGCTGCTGTATCATGGCACATTTCCCCCCACGGTGGAACTCAGGATTACTTTACTTTATCCTGTCTTATTATAATTTCCTAGAGCTTAAGGTGGCGTCTTAGAATTTCTTATTTTATCTGACAGTCTGTCCAAAATCTAAATGCATTCAAGTCATGCAAGTAAAGCAGCAAATCCTAACATTTGAGAAGCGAGAACCAGTTTTACTTGGTGACGGGGTGAAGAGTTCTAATGATGATTATTTTGACTTTTCTTAATGAAGCATCTTAAAGTAAAAGTGCACATCACTCTGTACTGTCACTCCGTCAGTTTTTCCTAGATCAGACTGCTGGGAGTGAAGTTTATTAATTTTAAACATTCATTGTTTCTCACCTCAGACCAAAGGACGACGTGGCTGCCTCTCTCCGCTGTGTCACCACTGTGTGGGTACATGCTGCAGATGGCTGAGAGCTCTGGTGTAATCCTTCACTCTCCTCTGCCTGCCTGCCACAGCCTGTCACGGGTGAGATCCTCCATGATGCTTCGCCACTGCCTCTGAATGTATCACACTTATATGACTGGACTTTCACACACTTCTGTTTTATTTTTATTTTTTTTAAGAAATGAGAAAAGATGGGGTTTCTTTGAGTGGTAGTGATGGGATGGAAAAATCATCCTTTATACCATAAGTCTTTTTTCAAATGGGAGAGCCTTTTCAGTAACTAACAAATCTTTGGTATTGACATGCTCCTGTAAGAGGTAGTACACCCATTATACTATATGTTGAAGTTCACAACTTTTTATTGAAGAGAAAGTTTGTAAGTTTTCTTTTTTTTTATTTGGAGCCCTAGTAGTTGTATCACCAGAGCTCCATATAAACTTTACAAATCAACTTTCATGCAACATCTGCAAACATTTCCATTTAATCATAAACTAAGAATGACATGATATCCATTCATGTATTTAGACACAATTGATGAGGACACTAGTAGTACTATGATGAGTATTGTGTGTGTGTGTGGGTGGGGGGAGGTGGGTGCGTGGTCATTTTTAAGGCTGAATTAGTTTTGGTGCTTTTACCAGATTATGATATTGTAGATTATTATGTTTATGCTAACATACCTTCCTGTGCGGAAGTTTTGGGCAGTGAAAGTGAAGTGAGGATACTTTCGCAACAGAAATCTTTTTTTGTCTTTGCAATACATGATGTGAAAACACATAAACAGCAGTAATTCTTAAATGCATACTTGTGCCGTTTTTATGGCGCTCGGCAGGTACAGAAGGTTGTTTCCAGCATCTTGGAGAGACCTCAACACAACTCCTCTGTGAATTTACTCGTTCGATCTCAGACTTTAGGAAGGTTTTTTATTGCCCCCTTCACATGGGGGGGGGGGGGGGGGGGGGTAAAATTCGACCTGAGTGATCCGTTCACAAGCGCGATGGAATCTTCCGCGCTCTAGCTGCAAATAATCAGGTACATGTTTTCTGTTTGTGTTGACCAGATAATGTTGTTTTGAGCCAGTCTGAGTTCACAGATGTGCCTGTTGTCAATGTGTTTGTGTGTGAGAGAGATGGAGAGCGCTGAGTCGGGCGGGGCTGAGAGAGTCAATGATCTATGGAATGAGATTTTCCCCATTGGGAAATATAATAGAAATCATTATGTGGGGTACAATACTGTATATAAATGGGTGGAGGAAATACTGAAACTGCCATGATGCAGCTTAACAGTGATGCCACAAAATGAAAAATTTATAATTGATTGCTAATGCTGATGCATTTTTCTTACCGCTTGGGTTGTCACTACACTTTACCACAACAGTCCCACTTGTGTATGGATTGCAGATGAGCTGCTCACATTTATGATTAATCCCGTAATGACTGTATGCAGCTGTTCCTCTCAATGCATCTGTACTGGCTGGACTTTTATTTGTTAATGCTCATCACAGCCTGACTGGTAAAAACCCATTTTAACAGGAACTGAACTCATTTTGCAGAAAATACAGGAGCTGGAAACCATGTGTGGTTGGTTGTTCATACTGACCGTATTGATCCGTCTCTCTTCAGACTCCCACAACCATTTCCTTACCTCTAATGTTTTGGGATCTGTCCATGGCGCAGTATCGAACTCTGGAGCCACAGTGCCCATATGAAAGTACCCCTGTCACCCATGCACCAGTTACCCCACCTGCATCCACTACCCCACCTGCATCCGTTACCCCACCTGCATCCACTACCCCACCTGCATCCACTACCCCACCTGCATCCACTACCCCACCCAGCACCACCCCCTCTCCAGACCAGAAGCCGAAAGTCAGCTGCTCCCCCCATCACATGACTATAAAGCTCCCGTCAGGTCCCATCTCTGGAATTCTTCTTAAAGGTGTGTGTTTGTGTGTTGCATACGGCTGGCATCAGCTCTGCATGCATTGAATTCTAACTGATTTCAGGGGGGCTACTCCATGGTGTACGTTTAAATGTAGGGGAGGGGCTACATCAATACAACTACATTTTTGATAAAAAAAACCTGCTTTTTCAAACTAAATAGATCCCGTCCATCTAAACGTTTTGGCTCCGTTTCAGTTTTAATCCCTATCCATACTAACAAGCCTGTAAACGCGTGACTAGGAGCTTGATGATTCAGCAAGGCTACGTCGTGACCGAAATGACTCAATCAGCAAGAGGCCGTGAGTGTCTACAACATCTGTCTGCCTAAAATGTGGCAAGCAGCGTTTCCAAGTTCTCCGATTTAGCAGCTCTGAAACTCGTGAATAGTGTGGATGCCAGGCTGAGCCGACGTGGCGTATCCATAGCAAATGTAACGCATACGTCAAACTTAGTAGTAGGGATGTGGCCTTAAACCCTTGTCCTCCTCTTGCTGAAAGCTTTAAACATTCGAAATACACAAGCATTTTATATTTCCACTTGTACTTATTTTCAGACATGAAAGGGAACCCGATGAGCCTTCAGGATGCCCCAGTGCACTGTGGGTATTCTGCAAGCAAAGGCAAAGATGGCAAAATCCAGTTGAGTCTCCAGCTGCAGTCACAGTGCCACATGAGCATGCAGGCAAGTATTGACTCGGATCTCACACTGAGCACATGACCTTTTGTATAATTGACCATTTGCTTTACCTAATAACTCTTGTGTAAACATTTTTCTCTAAAAGGGTAACATGTACATAATCTCTATCGTCTACATGACGATGAATGGGAGAAGGGAGGTTCAGGTTTCTTGCCCAGGTTCCGGCAAAGGTAGACAGGTTTTATGTTTACACATCTGTAACGTTATTCACTTTGCCAAAAGGTGTTTTCTCCAGCCCATTCAGAGTTATTTTAACTCCAAGGCTGACATTTGTCGTGCCGTCCCACAGAGTGCAGCCTTCCCAGCGATCAGCGTCTCCCCTGTGGACCCGCGTTTGTGTCCCACCCACAGTGCCTCTCCATGGGCTGCTGCTTCAGCAAGCACTCCGATGCCTGCTACTACCCCATGGATGGTGAGCTGCAGCTTGTGTCTCCCACTAGCTTTTTCACGTCACATAGCTGAGTATAGTCCAGCTGTTTTGGGTACGGAACTTTTAAGAGCTACAGCTGCTGGATACGTGAAGAGGCATATTCAGGGCCAGCGCAGCATGGTTCAAGCTGGCAGTGAGACAGAATGTGAAAAGGGTATAAGAAACCTTGGGTCTCATTATCAATTGCCTCCTGAGATTTCTGACCTTTTGTGCATCTGACCTTTTGTGTGTGTGTGTGTGTGTGTGTCCGTGTGTGTCCTCCTCCAGAGTGCACTATTGACCACCACTTTGTCTTCTCCGTGCCTGCCTCCATCACCGAGCCCCCTCTCTCCCCCGCCCAGCTTGTTGCTGCCAGCAACTCCACCTGTAGACCCCAGAGAGTCACTTCTGACTATGCCTTGTTCAAGATCCCAATGGACGGCTGCGGGGCGCGCCGAGTGGTGAGCTTTAATGAATGAACAATCTTTATATCGTCTTTATATATCCATCAAAACAAGCGATGAGCTCACCCTAAAAGTACTGCCAGTGTAATTAAAGTGGCTTATTAATTTGTCCCATAGACCCCCTATTAATATTATTATTATTTTAAACCAATGTCCATGCAGTGGCGGATCTAGGATTTTTCTAAATCAAGGCCAATATGGGCCCAATTATGTGTCTCAACATTAATGCAGGATTCAGTAAGGTGCACATTTAGGTTATTTCTTGTTTACTGTTAGCTTTATAGCTTTGAGCAAAAAAGATAGATGGGAAATTGTATCCTTATTCAAACACATTAGGTGAAAATATTTGAAAATACAAATTCTTAACAAATTGTCATTTGTTGTGAGAAGTCTTATTTTTATGGTTTGTTTTTATTTTGATGTAAATATAGTCACTTACAAACAATACTGACAGGACAGGGGCACTTCAGGGGCCAATCAGATTTTAGCTGGGGCCAGATACCCCCTGGCCCTGCCCCTGAATCAGCCCCTGTGTTGTTGACAATTCTGTGTGTGTGTGTGTGTGTGTGTGTGTGTGTGTGTGTGTGTGTGTGTGTGTGTGTGTGTGTGTGTGTGTGTGTGTGTGTGTGTGTGTGTGTGTGTGTGTGTGTGTGTGTGTGTGTGTGTGTGTGTGTGTGTGTGTGTGTGTGTGTGTGTGTGTGTGTGTGTGTGTGTGTGTGTGTGTGTGTGATGCTGTCCTGACAGGTGGTGGGGCAAATGGTCATCTACATGGTGGAGGTCATCAACGAGGTTCAGGGAATCAGTGTCAACCATGGCACCATCACCAGAGATTCTCCAGTCAGGTCAGAACATGCTGCTGCTGATTATCAGAGTAAAGTACCACAGTGCTGAGAGGATGCAGCACTGTGTAATGTTTCAAACAGGTTTAGCATTTTGTAAATCAATTTTAGTGAGAGACGCCTGCAATAACTGATCTTTTGTTCAGTTTCCTGCTCCTCCATCATATGTTTCCCCATCCCTCTTTTATACCTAGAGATAAAATCTTCCTATTTTATCAAAGTTAAACCTCGACTGCCCAACTGACAGGCTAAAACCTACGTTATACAGATATATACAGGATCGTTTTTGTCTTTCCTCTTCTCTCTCCCTGCATTTCCTTCATTTTCAGCCATCATTGATGCATAGATTTCCATTACTTTATTTCTGGTGTCTTTCTCAGGTTTTTGGTGGAGTGTCGGTTTCAGCCGGGCTCCATCCTGACTGTGAGCTACCTGGTTAAAACTCCCACGCTTGGTCCTGGAGTTCAGACCCAGGAGATGTATGGAGTCCAGCTCAGGATTGCCAAAGGTAGACGGTCTTTGTTTTAACACTAACTGCCGTTTTACCTAACTGAAAATGTATTTTTGCATTGTTTTTTATTTCCGGAAACCCAAGTTTACTCCTGCCAGGATGAACGGAAACTGATAATTGAAGTTCCACATGAATGATTTGAACTTATCCTGATCAGGAGAGCTTCTACTTTATCTAAAGTGAGGGAAAGTTGCTTTTCTGATCTGCGTTCGTTCCATTACACCTCCTCATGTCCCAGACCCTGAGTACAGCAGCTTCTACCCTCAGTATCACCAGCCCATGCAGATGCTGCTGGGGAAACCCCTCTACCTGGAAGTGCGGCTGCTGAACGCCCCGGATCCCGTTATGGTGCTTCTGGTGCACTTCTGTGTGGCCTACCCCCGCTCTGGAAAATCTGTGTGGGTGCTGCTTTACAATGGGTGCGTCGAAACATCAAAAAATTGAGCTCAGCAATGAATATATTTATAACGGGGAGATTGAAGGGAAGTATACCTGTGGGACAGTTGGCCTTTTAATCCAATGTTAATCCCTAGATGTCCCAACCCCTTGGATCCAGCCCCACACCAGGTGGTGTTGTCTGCTCCTCAACCACCTTCTCCTCAGGGTCAAACCCGCCGCTTCACTATCAGCACCTTCCAGTTCCTTCCTGATGGTGAGTTCAAGGACCAGAATGAAGAGGTAAGGATGAGCAGAGTCCCCGAAATTCTACTATTAATGTTTGCGTGGAGTATTATAGCTCTTAGTGATTATGTTGTGAGTCATTTTCCAGCTATAGCCTATTGATTTACTACTTATTGTGCAGACTCTGAACTAGAAGTCTGGCACAAGTATTTCTACTGAAAAGTTAGGAGTAGAAAGAGACTTTTTGGAAATGTGAATATTTGCTTTTTTGTCGAAGATTAGTACCATTTTCATGTCTGTAGGATAAATATAAAGCTAAGACATGCTTAGCTTAGCTTGGCATAAACAGTGGATGGACAGTATATAAAGATGGACGACACGACTGCTCCCCAAAAGTGAAGCCAAGGCATCTTGATCGCAAACCTGGCTGCAATATAGGCCATAATGTGCCTCCTCCATGTTCGTAGATGGGATATGGACCATGATTTGGCGTTTGTTTCTGGATAGTGGGAGGAATTGAAGACGTGTCGTCTATTTTTATATGCAGTCTACTGTAGAAACAGCTAGCCTGGCTCTGTCCAGAGGTAACAAACAAAACATCTTCATTTAATCCAGACAAACCTGAAATGTCAACATTACAAGCGATCATGAAATGCTAGTAGGGAGTTTATTGTTCCTTTTTCACTGTTTTTCAGTCTTAACTAAGCTAACTGGCTGCTGACTGTGGCTCTACAATTTACAGACACATTGGGAATCGGTGTCACTCTTATCTCATTCTCTGCAACAAGAAAATGATCTTATTTCCCCATATGTCAGATTGTTGCTTAAAGCATGCTCATGATTCTCTTACAGTTTGCATGAGCTCAAGGAAAAAGACGAACAATATGCAGCTGTTTGCTCAGAGAGTGCATGAATTTGCCCCCCGGTAGTTAGTTAAGTCTTATCGTAGTCTGGCAGTTGGCATTTTCACCTCTGATCCAATTTAGTCAAATGTAAACTCGTGGAAGTAACCGTGTGTTCTCTTTGTGCAAAGTCACACCGTTTATTTTGGCTAAAGGATGCAGTGGGAAATGGAAGCATTTGCAGCTGAACCTCTAAATGTCAAGGCAGCATTCATGACTTGAGGAGATGTGGAGAGACCATTTTGCAAAGTGCAAATTCTGGCCAATTCTCAATTGCTAGCAGCTGCTTGTCACACTACATTGCACCCACACTCTGGAGACTTTGTCTAATCCCGCTCCTCTTTCACCCCTCAGATCTACTTCATGTGTTCGACTGAGATCTGCTCACCACGTGACGGGCCTTGTGTCGAGGGATGCTTCGGCCAATGACGGTGAGGAGAATTCGCCCTCTGTCCTCGAATCGCCCGCCGCTTTCTTGTGAACGCTGGAAGATTACATGGAAACACCCATGAATGGGCTGCATTGCACTGATCTCGGCCTGAGAGCGAGCAGCGGCTGCAGTTCCATACGACAGCAGGACAATGATTTAGTAATGAGGGCGGTTTTGAATTATTTATTAAGCCCAATCCATTTCCTGTTTTTCAGTTACGACATGGAAAGCGCTTGAAGTTGGTTGAGACGAGGATTATGATGATCATCCGGTGAGCAGAGCTAGAATAGTGTTGAGCTCCTGTTAAAATACTCCACTGTTGCTTTTGCTTTCTGACTGTGTCTAATCTGTTCTCCTGCTTTTCTTTTTTCAGGCGTCAGACAGCACTCATTTAACTGCCAATAAAAAGCTCCTAAAGGACGCGGAGGGTGTGTGTGTGTTTTTGTTCCTGAGCCTGCAGCCATTTGATTTTACAGCGGGAAGTGGCACTCCATCAAAAAAGGGGGGCAACATTGTTTATATGAACACTTGGCCCCTCTGTACTGAGTCTCAGTTAGACACTGGCCTTCTTTGTTGTTCATCGTGTAGAATTTGCTGCATTCAAAATGGACAGTTGAGTAAGATAAATGGAGGTTTTAAATATTAATAATATTCCTTGAATCCCAGAATAAGTGACGAATCATGTTTGAAAGGGGACTTCAGCATATTTCCACCTTGGCTTGATTGTGCAAACATGAGCAGATTAACCTGCTTGCAGTTCAGAACCCATGCATTCAACAATCAGCCCCCACTGTGCAGTGTGCACTTCACTCCTTTGTTGAAATATTACAGAGCCCTTTGTTTACTGTGTTGTTAATTGGATTAAACAAATTAATTTTTGAACGATATCAGACACACTGACAAAGGCCCCTTTCAAGATACAGCCTCGAGATCAATAAATCAAGACCCCCCTTCATGTTTTGTATTATGTCAGATAACCTCTCACTATAAAGTACAGTGCAGCTCAGGGGAGATGTCTACTTTAATTGGTCGGTAATTAGGTTTTGTGTACAACAACTTAAATGTGATTTTATTTTGCTTCTCAGCCAAAAAGACTCACAGATTTAATAAACAAACACCAGGCAACTATAAGAATTGACATCGACCCAAATGGGTAAGAATGTGAATACATCAGGATTAATGTTGAAATAAATACAACAATTAAAGAAACTGTTTGGGAACCTCTGTGAAGCAGGTTATATTTAAATCTGTCTGTTTGTTTGATTTGTCAGCAGCATTAGAAATTACCAAACATTTCCACCAGACCTTAAAGAGGTCTAGGCCATTCAATGTAAATGTGAATGCAAGTTAAGGTGGGGACACAATTCTTTCTTTTCTTTTATATTTCTACTAGAAGAACTAGATATCGTGTAGGATTGTTCTGCCTTGGTGGATATGAGCTCCACTCAATGCCATTCTGGTTTGCTTTATTAACTTTTGACATGAGAACATTAATACAACTCGTATCTGTTTTAATTCAGATAAGCTTAGTTTAACTTAAAGGTAGGAAACTATAGGGGAAACAGTCATACAGCTGGTCAAACTCTGTGTGATGATAACAATCTGTCTGACACAACCTATGGAGCTCACTTATAAACAATGTGGATAACAATGTTTATGTGGATAATTGAGGTTATGAGCTGGTCTACTTCTTGTCTGGGTGTAGTCACTTCCTGAAGTCTTGCTGTCACCATGCCATGTTAGACGACAAACTTTATAGACTATAAAAGGTTCAAAAACTAGTCCGGCATGTTGTCCTCTATAAAACTGCAAATTGGTGTTTTCACACGTTTCTACAAGATAAGATGCGATAAGACAATCCCTTGTTTATCCCCATTGAGGAAATTTGGCTATTACAGCAGCCCAAGTTCAGAATGAATATCACCTGTATTCATGAATATAATAAAAATAGAAGAGAATAAAATAGAGCTATATAAATTAAACTGATAAGATCAAATCAATGTGTTAATCCAGGCTCATAGCTTTAGATGCAGCTGTGGGCAGATTTTCTATTGATTTTCTCAATTAATTGTTGGTAAAGAAACATAATTGTTAAAACGATATTAAATCAAATTCAAAGATTCCAGTCCACTACTTGTTGGCTGGGCGTAGTGACTTCCTGAGGTCTTGCCCTCATCGTGCCAGACAACCTAGTAAAGACTTTACAAGGTTAAAAAAAGAACTAATGATAATGCAACATAGTTCTCCAAAAATGGCATTTTTTTTTCTATTTTAATCTCGTGGTTTTTTTTTTTATAAATATTTTTAGTTAGGCCTTAGCTTTAGAGGGTTCGGTAGTTTTTGGTCCTGTAAGCTACTGATTTCATCAACCCTCAGCAAGGAAGCGTATTCCTGAACATGTTAAACATTAAATTAAATTAGTATGGTGGTCTATGCAGATAATTCGGGTTATGTGCAGGACTAGTTGTTTGCTGGGTGGACTCCCTTAAGTCTTGTTCTGTGCCAGGCAGCCTAGTTAAGATACGATCATCCATTATTAGTCCCAAAGTGGGGACATTTGCCAGACCTTTAAGGACTTGAGTAGGTCTTAGCTGTAAGGGAAGGCCGTTCTTGATTCAGTTTCCAGCCTTCTACTGGTTTTCTTCACTCTTGGTGAGGACGCATATTTCTGAAAAAGATGAACTATTGCTTTAAGAAAGGGAAGGGGGGGGGGGGGGCTGGCAGCTAGCCCATTTAAATCCTTACAAATCAGGATTAGGATTTGAAAAAAAAATATCAGCTTTAGCTTGTATTGTAATTAGCTGCAGCAAATTGCCTTCTGAAGTTGTGCTGCCTCTCCTGGTGGCTCCTGACCACTGGGTGTCATCCAAGCAATAAAAATGCCAGAGGAACATACGGCTGCTGCTGCATGCTGCATGACTCACAGCTGGGCTTGTGTGTGAGAGAGGAGACCTTGGCCCGTGTGTGCTGGTTGTGTAATGAGTTAGGAATGAAATGTTGCAGGGGCCGGACTTCACGGTACACCCATTCCCTTCAACAGAGGGAATAAAAAGGCCCCTTTAACAGAATAGAAATGTGTACAGTGTAAATGTTTTTTTTTCTGCAAATTGTGTTTGATTTCAAGGTTTAAAGGAGGAAGAGTGTGAGCATGGTCTCTCAAGGCCTTCACACACACACACACACTGAGTGAAATGTATGGAAGCACTGCGGCACCACTGCGTGTACTCATGGCCGCCTGGTTGTGCGTTCAAAGAGGAGAAGCGGAAGATAGGAGGAGGGGAATGACTCCACCGAGAGAGTAGGAGGAGGAGGGAGAGAGGACGGTTTCCTTTTCTGCAACACGCTGCCACAGCTCACCGGGAAACGGAGCGGGGGAAGAAAATAATAGGCGAGAGAGAAAGAAAGAGGAAGACGATTAGGAAGAGGAGGAGGAAGAGAGGGAAACACCGCAGCCCCTCTGTCTGTCCGTGCGTCCTTTAGTCGCCGGTTGTTTTTTATTTATTTAAAACACACACACACACACACACACACACACACACACACACAACCCCTCGTCCCCTTTTTTCTTTTTCCGCGGAGCCTCGCAGACTAACATGGGGGCAAGAGAAAGCTCCTGAGGCGGATCGACTTCCAGAGCGAGCCCTGCTATGTGGAGCCAGATAAGACGAGAGAGGAACCAGGCGACGGGGGAAGACATGTTGAGGGCTCCGCGCTCGTCTTGAGGAATCACGCTGACGAGGTCCTGAGAAAAGACAACAACAACAGGAAAAGAACCCGGGAGGACAAGTGGACAGCAGGCGGTAGGCTGTGCTCAGGAGCCAGTGGTTTTCATCGGTGTTTATTCAATTGGTTTGTTGTGATCTGAAAAGACGGAGGCCTCTCAGGCAGCCCCGCAGTAAATACATCCACGGTCAGCAAACGAGGGGGCTACAGCTGGGAATCGAGCCCGCAGACCTTCGTTTATTCCAGGGGACGATTTCTCCTTTTCAACCGCTGGAGTTGAATTATTTAATTGGAGTGTTTTAGATTAAAAAAGACATTTCCAGATACATCAACTCTTAAGGGGGGTCATACAAAAGGCCCAGTGCAGCGATAAGCTACCTGGCTGCATTTATTATTATTATTATTGATAATATTATTATTATTATTATTATTATTATAAAAAAAGACTGTTTTAACTCCAGGCAGCACTAAAGGTGCACAGAAGGTTGTTCAGCCCAGAGAGAGAGAGGACACAAAAATAAGATTTTTAAATGTTAATGTCGACCGACGTCGCCTCCATCATGCTGCCTGTGTCCCGGGGTCTCATGGACCGGGATAGAGAGCTGGACGCCATGGCCGGGGTGCACGCCAACCCGGGCGGCGCTCCCGCAGCCGTGCGGGGCATGAAGCGCGGAGACCCGGAGCCCGACGCGCAGACGGCGGCCGCTCTGGTGGACTCGGCCGGCGCGGAGTGCAAGCGTCCCCGCATGGACGGTTCGGGAGGGATCGGCGAGGTTGGTCAGGTGAGTGTGTGTGTGTGTATGTGGTGGGGGGGGGTCTGTTTGTGCAAAAAAAAAAAACAGCAATGCAGACACGGTCATATCCTGCTGTGCACAAGCGTGGTGCAAGGAAGTCGTCATGCATGATACTACTATCATTTCATCAAGGAATCTGCTATCCTTCACTCCACCATGCTTTCGTGTTTAACCAGTTTGCTTGTGTAAATTGAGGCTGCATTTAGCATTATGCAGGTAGTTGCAGCTGTATCTGCAGCACAGGGGCCCCCACTGGGCCCAGTCCAATCCCAGCACTGCAGGAAATGCCTCCACATTTCTCAGCTGGACATGCTGTGTAAAAGGGAGCATTGCAGTGGTCCACTCTGAATGCAATCCACGGTGTTCCCTGAGCTGTTCCACTGTAGCTGCTACATTGCACCTCCAGGCATTGACTTCAGGTTCGAGAAGGAATTGCAACAGTAATTTGTTGCAGTACCAATTTGTATGAAGTCGACCCGCAGTGTTTGCCGGGTTGTTACATCGGAGCCCAGAGATCCTGCTGCTTCACAGCTCTTCAAAGATGCTGTTTTAATGAATAATATCAGTGGAGCCCAGGCAGAGTTCCAGCAGAGGGTAGGGAACGTAAACAAACTCAACCTTTTTATTATGCAAAAATCCTCTTCACCATGTGGCGTAATGCTGTGGACAACGTTTGGTTTGGAATGGAAATTGATGTCAGTGTTTGCTTGTGTGATCCTTTTTCGAAGTGGAGGGGCCAATGCAAAGACCTGCACTTTTATTGGAATGCAATGCAACCAGCCCAAACATAGCCGCATTAATTCTCAGTGGTTTTATCAGCATTTGTTGCTGCAGTGTTTGGCTCTGATTCTGCATTTAACCTCTCTTTAACCTATATTTCTTTTTAAATGTCAGGGAAGTCTTTGTGCTGTAATATTTCCACAATCGTCAAACATGTCTTGATAAAGCACCAGAGGAGGACAGGAGGATGCTCGGGACGTCGTTACAGTATATTACAAAGGGCCGAAGCACTCCTTTTTAAAAAGATAGAAAGCTTTCTCCCCCACCATGAAAGCACCAGTAATGGAGGTGAAGTGGTCTGTTTGCTCCTGTTTGGAAAACTAAATGGATGGCTTTACATCGCCATGCTGTCTGCGCGCGCGTGTGTGTGTTGACAGAAGGGCTTAGGAACGTAATGCACTTAAAAACAGATGTGAGTGGAAGACTTGTTTGTGTGGGAGAGAGAGAGGCACGGATCAATAGCTTCAGCACCTAAAATGTATTGAATGTGAGCTGGCTGGACAGTCCGGAAATGAGAGTGGGAGACATGCCCCCCCCCCCTCCCTTTCCTCCCTGCCTCTCAGTTGGTGCAGGAACAGATTTGCCCTATCACTGGCAGTAAAGAGGCTTTGTTTCCAGCTAATGGGATCACATCTCATACTGGAGGGGGCATTATAACCACGCTGATCTCTGAGATCCTTATCTGAGGCAGGGATCTTTCACAACACACAGGCTCATGTACATACACACACATCAGTAAGATCCACATGTATAGAGCGACAATGATTAGTCAATGTAGTGACTAGTCCACAGACAGAAACATAACAGGCAACTCTGTTAATAATTAATTGTTTCAGTTTTTTTCTTCTTAAATGTATTGATTATTGATTTCCTGTATTTTTTTGGGGTACATATCTTAACGTTTATGGCTGTTGGTTGGGCAAAATAAGGCATATGGAGATGTCATTTTGCAGTTTTAGAATTAGAGGAGACTATTTTATACTATTTTCTATAGAGTAAATTATCAATAGATGAAATAATCAGACAATTAATCAATAATGAAAATAATAATTAGTTGCATACATTTGTTTTTCCACTGCTATGACATAAGTTTGGTGGACCTTTTTCCCATCACTTGTCGTTTGAACTGCACACAATGAAACAATCGTCCTCTGATCAAACTGTGTTTATATAAAACTCTGGTGTATTTTAATTTCTCCTTACCTGGTGACGCCAGTAATACTCTACAAACAAACTGGGATGTGACGTCCAATTTTCCTGCTTTTTAAAAGCACTTGGCTCTTCAAGAAAAAAAATCTATAAAAATGCACACAAGCACTTCTGTAAAGCTAATCCTCAGAAGAGAGTAAAGGATGGGAAGTATTACAGAAATCCATCCCCTGGCTCTCGTCAAGCATCGTGTCTCTTTTCCTCCATCCTTTCCATCCCTGATTTAAAAAGAAAAAGCATATTTATTTCCGACATCACAGCAGGAGTTGAACTCTGACCTGTAATTCAAGCCAATACAATGGGGTGTGGTTGTGGTAGAGCAAGCCATTTAAATGGGAGCAGCCTAATAATGGGATCCTTCCCATTTGGCTATTGACCCTGCTGTTTTTCTCATTAACTGCTAGGGTGTGATGTCATCGCAGTGCGGGGGTGGAAAGCGCTGTCAAGTCAGATTTGCAAAGTTGTAGCGGCGCAGCAATGCATGTATAAGTCTGTGCAGCATGCACTACATGACTGAGTGTTCAGCTAACAGGCAAATACAGCCAGTGGGAGAAAAAATTAGCTGTGTGCATTGAACAAGTTCAAATGTTCACTGCTGCTCATAGAAATCAGATGTTGACCTGGAGCTGACACAGCGTTCATCCAATAATGTAGATTCTAAATGTCTTTTGGATAAGCTACCAACAGGAGGGATCACAGTAAAAATAACTACACGTCTATGTTGCATTCCTCTGCCGCGCCGGCAAAGTCCTGCATTTTTCAGGACAACAGGAGACTCGTAACACCACCCTGCGTCTCCAGCCCTGCTCAGATTTTGGGAAATGTTGAGAGGAGGTTGTCGGTTTCAATATCCATCCGGCGTGCTGCTGAGCAGCCCATGTTTTGTTGTCACTCTGCGGAGGAACCGGGACTCTCTCTAACCTAATAAGGTCTTGCCTGCGGTGACAGCACTGAGGACAAATGACTTGACTAGGACATTAATGTAGGTGGATCACCCCTCTGTACTTTCATCTCAGGCCCGGCTCTGAAATAGAATGAAAACGTCAAGAAAAGAAAAATGCACTCCTTCTGCGAGTTCAGAATATTTATTTAGTTTAGGACCCTGTTTTTCTGTGATAAATCGCCAGCAGAGGTCTGTTGACTGAGTTCTGTTTGAGAGAGCAGCAGATACGGGACAGTGCCCGTTAACATCTGTTTCAGTTGATCCTATAGTCCAGATCTCACTTCTGCTCTAGATGCAAATAAACACTCAGCTACATCAGCTCTGTTCACAAAGACCAAATCATGACGACAGACTATGACAGGCAGGTCAGGTCTGGCTAATGCATTTGTTTGTGTGTGTACTTCCGAAGAGTCGCTTAAGGGAGGGAGAGAGGGAGAGAGGGAGGGAGGGAGGGAGGGAGAGAGGGAGAGAGAGAGAGAGAGAGAGAGAGAGAGAGAGAGAGAGAGAGAGAGAGAGAGAGAGAGAGAGAGAGAGAGAGAGAGAGAGAGAGAGAGAGAGAGAGAGAGAGAGAGAGAGAGAGAGAGAGAGAGAGAGAGAGAGAGAGAGAATGCAGCAGTGAGTGTATCAATGTATTGGAAATATCTTTTCGTTCATTATGAAGCTGCAATGGTGCAGGGGGCGTCAGCTGAGGGGGCGGTCCTTCAATGTGGCCCAGGATGCATTTGCAGTCACATTGTGAAAACACTGCGGCCTCATGTCACTTTGCTGCTGTTATAGTATTTCTGATTTTCATGGTGTATATTAGTATGTTAATAAAATCAGGCCATTTTAGTAACTGCAGGTAATCTCTGCATTTGTTTGTGTAATTTCTGAATGCCACTATATAAATAGTATCCATATATGGAATCACTACACAGTACAGGTACATGTTGCCCAATGTGCTGAACAATATTATAGTAATTAAAAATAATTGTGGGATGTAATTACAGCTAAAATGATATTAATCAGCCATCACTTGCATCCTTGTCTTTCATATCACATGCACAAAAGATTGGTCAGGAGCGTGTAACAGACATTTTTAGCTATTTTCTGACATTTCTTGGATTCACTAAGCAAAGAAGAATGTCGACTGCAAATTCATAAATAATCAAGAATCATCAGTTGTTGATATATTGTTGCAATCTGTTCATTGTTGCATTGTTTTTCATGCAGACTCAATTGTTTTCAATACACTGTACTCTCAAGATGTATTGCTCAGCTGAATAATTTTATGAATCTCTGCTAAAATGTCAAAAATGAAAAGGAGCCAAGGTTTATTTTTTTCATATACAGGCATCTGCATTGTTCCCAGCATCAAGCTCTGCTCTCAGTGAGTGATGCTGCAGAGAAATAATGATCTGGACTAATGATGATGGGCAATTATGCTGTGCAGTAAATAATTACAAGCAAATATTAATTCACTCCTATCAGATCTGAAATAAATTGGGGGATAAAATTACACTTTTATCTCACGCAGATCACTGTGGTGGACGTCAGTTGTATTGTGTGTCATGTAAATTGCTAGCCGAAGCTGCTATGTGATTATGTAATGACAGAACTGTCGAGGCGATGTCCAAGATCCACTTCGACTGCTGCAACACACACGTGTAGGTTTGCTGAGGAAAGTTCAAGGGATGTGAGGTGGATTGAGGGAAAAATAAACTTCACATTGTCCGGCAATGTGTCTCGAGGCTTAGCACATAAGTGCTCTGTGGATGAAATGGATTCACATCCTCTTGAGTGTACGGAGCGGCCTGCTCTGCAGTCAGGTACGATGACTCTCTGAGCAGTGAAATGTAGTTCCTCCTCCTCTTCTTCTTAATCCTCCTCAGAAGAGGAGCAGACCCATGACACAATGGGAAAAGATGGGAATATGTCCAAATCAGACACACACACACACACACACTAAGGTCTTCAAAAGTATTGATACTTTGAAACTGTTTCAATACCACGTGTTTGAAACGATGCAGTCTACGTTAATTTCACTTTTGATCAGAAACAGATCTACAATCAGAATCCGGAAGGAGTCAGTAAAAATACTAATGTTAGTACTATTATTATAGTATTAATGTTTTCTACAAGTAGAAGTAAATGCAACACTGAAATCACAGTCAGGGAAATGTTCTTAAAGTATCAAATATAAAAGTACGCATTATGCAAAAAAGAACATGTACAATAGTGCTCAACATAACCTTTCTTCTTCTTATTATCATTTTCTTGTGCTAATATTGTAACAAAGTCTTTAAAAAACTGGTATTGCAACAACCTTAGTACACACACACACACACATATCTTGAGGCAACATCCACCCGTATAACATTTAGTTTGAAAACAACAATTTCAAACTAAAACAATCTCTGTCCACACAAGCATTTCAGCTCTGGATCAGTTTTAATCCTTACATACATGCGAACACACCTGAAAACATAACTGCTCAGATACACTGGACAAACAGTTGTATCATTGTAAAATATGGAATTTATGTTGGCAAAGACAACAGGGTCAGCAATGCTTGTAATTGTTTATTCATGTTGCGTTCTACACTGGTAGCCAGGGCTGACGCCGTTTTTTCCTCTTCCGGAAGGGGTCATGTGATCGTAGCTCTAATCAGCAAGTGGTGGTGAGCGTCTAAATCATCGTTTCCAAACATCACAGTTTCTACAAGTTCAGACTAAAACACGTCCCGGGAGTTTTCAAACTAAAACAGGGTCAGCAGCATAACCACATTTCTCAGCTTTAGCAGCTGAAAAAACGCTGGAGCCGAGTTGATGAGTTTTCAAACGAAAACGTAGGGGTGTGGATGTAGCGGCAGGGTTCGTGTGTGAAAGGGATCACCGTTGTGAGAAAATGGTGTGAAGGAGGATCTCTGCTTTGGTGTTTCTCGCCCCTCTGAGCTTGTCTGTCCTCCCCCTCCTCCCTTCTCCGCCATCTGTTGACTTCAAGTCGTTTTGTTACTGTCTCCTGATTGCTCACCCGGTCCTCGCCAGCAGTTTGGTCTTGTGTTTTTTAGTCACCCCCCGAAACACCACCACCTCTGCCAGACAGGTATCAGCTGCTTCATTTGTCACCAACAAGAAAAACATGACTAGCATCAATAAGAATGAGAAATCATTTTGTTTTTCCTGCTTTGTGCTAGTCACTGTGGTGTGGAGAGTGAGACTGATGCACACTCATGTCGAGCAGCCTCCGTGCAGCCCGCCCTCCCTCCCTCCCTCCCTCCCTCCTTCCTTCCTTCCACCCAGTTCCTTAAGGAAATTAAGCACATGACTCCGCTCATGTATGAGTCATTGTCTTTGCTCCCTCCATCTCATTTTGTCTTTCTTTTCTCTGCTGTCCATATACCGCTGCAACTCCAGCTCTGGTTCCTTCCCCAGTCACTCCATCATATGAAATCCAGATGTTACCAGCTGTGTAACACCTCCTCCCTCACTCTGACACAGTATACTGCCCTAATAAATCTGGTTTTCTTGCCTAATTGTGTTTTGGTGTTGTTTTGATTCCCCTCCTGCTCCATACCTCCAGTTCAATGAGTCTGGAGTTTGGCCTTGCTGTAAAATAAGGTTTATTCTTTATTCATGTTATTCAAGCCTCTAAGAAGTGATTCATTATTTAGAGCTTCTACCTCCCAAAGCCAGTTCTCTAAGTACATTTTTGGCTGTGAGATAGACTCGCACATAATGCATTTTTCAATCACGAGGACACTTCTTTCTCCCCCGCTCTCCAGACCAGGTCTCTTGCCTTTTGGAGATGTTGCGCTTAGTTTTTAGTGAAGCGGCCCCATGGGGTCCGGAGTTAGATGGCTACAGTATTAATCAGGCGAACTCAAGCTGTGAAGCGTGCAGAGCAAAGTGTTTCCCCTAGGGACAGAGCAGATGAGGGACATTGGTTCCAGATGAAAGGAAGATCAGGGGGAAGGACAGAGGGAGGAGGGAGGAGCCGAGTTGTTTTCTAATCTAGTGATATGAAGCCAGAGACAGGCAAATCTGTTTTCCCCTTCAAAGCGAGCTGTAATCGCTGTGAAAAGCTCCTTTTTAATGGAATACATTAGCATAAAAGCCGGAACACAGCATAATGAGTATAAATAAAGTGAGTTACAAACTATTTTAGGGACTGGGGACGTGATTTATGTTTAATATTTGGCTCCAAACAAAATGAGTGGGTTTTTTTTTCCTTCTCCCGTCTCTGCATCTTGTTTAACTGTAATTACTCACCAGATGTTTGATGTATCCATCTCTTCTCCACGAAGCCAGAACATTGAGAGGAATGTGTCGGAGATTGCATCAGGGGCTCACAATGCCATTTCACACCGACGGGCTTCATTCCGGCTGACACTCCTGACCTATTTATGATTTAAGAGCTGTGGTGAGACACTTGTTCTTTCTGCCCCGTCTTTCATCTCCTGCTCGCATGATCTCACTCGCCCCCGTTATCGCGTCTTTACAAGGAGACAAAAGATCCGCTGGGTGGAAAACTCCAGAGGAGATAGCAGGAGTGTGTCACTGGAGTTAATTTGATTGGGAGTCGGTAACGCCACAAGAGTCAAATATAGAGACGCCACTAACTGGGTGTAAAGATAGAGTAAATACAGGAACGAACAATTCTGAGTTATAAAAATGATATGAATGAACAAAATACTCACCATGCATCTTCTCTCTTTCAGAATAACGACCCCTTGACCCTTGGTTACCACGGCTACCCGTCTCTTAGTCAGGTAAGGAGACATTTACTCTCTCTAACACACATGTAAAAATACATATTTTATAATCTCCTGCCATCCAGCCCAGCCCTGTGTTTCTTTCATATCTGGATGCAGTATACATGTATATACTGTAGCATTTACATGGCTCAGTGAAGCTCTCTAAACCACAAGGTGGGGGTGTAGATTATAGTTTGTCAGTCGTGTAGAAGAAGACATGCCTCCACATCCTTCACTCTTCCAGTCAAACCCTCCCACTACTTCTTATTTGTCCATGAAACAATCAGCAATATTATTAATCATCTCCCAGCTCGGAAAAATTCATAAATTTTTTTTTTAGCACCTTGAAAAACATGCAAATATTCTTGCTTTTCTGCCCACAAACAAACAAACACAGAACAAAGAAGCCAAACAGAACCTGTATTACATGTCGCGTTTGTTGTGTGTGTGTGAGTGTGTGTGTGTGAGTGTGCGTGTGCGTGTGCGCAAGGCCACAATCTGTTTACTCTTGTTTGTATTAGCCTGCTGATTGTGTTATTAGACTGTTCAGTTTATGTGGTTAATCCTTAGATCATCCTCCGTTCATCCACTCATCCTCTCATGCTCTGCCCATAATCCCCTCATCCCTCACTCCCCGTGATGCCCAACAACCTCTGGCTGCTTATCTGCACTTCATCGGCCCTAAGCCTTCACTTGCACTCTCCTTATTCGCTAGAGGGTGACTGATTTTTGTTGCTTTCCCTGGTTGTACAGTTCTGGTAAGAGGCCAATTAGCCAGTTTTCATTTTACAGTTCCCTTCCCTGATGATAGTTCTCAAAGAATAATTAACTGAAAAGACTGAAAAGCTCTCATGTCGGGATGGAAAGAAGTCGGTGGACGACTTCTTCAGGGACCGAGTAGTGTGAACTGGTTTCTGACCGAGGGAGGGGGAGAGAGAGAGAGAGAGAGAGAGAGAGAGAGAGAGAGAGAGAGAGAGAGAGAGAAAGGCAGAGAGGAAGAAAACAATGCCGGGCAGCGTCGGCTCCCTCAACACCAAGGTGCTAAACTGTCAACAGCAGTGTGAGAATGATGTGATCAAAAGCTCCTTGAAGGAAAAGCCAGGAGAGCAGCAGGACGTGTCAGGGCAGATGTTTGCAGCTGTGGAGGATGAAACTTTTTCTGGCGTTATCTGTCTGTTGAAGTAACGTCTCCTTATATAGGTAAATCATCTGCTGATGGCTTTATTCAAACATGACAGGACGTACAGGGACTGAGCCAAGAGTTAGAGCTGAGGAACATGAGTAAGTTGCCAAATACAATAATCTTTTGGATTACTGGCTCGCAGGCGTCATCTGTGATAGATGTTCAAACGTGTTTTATCATTGACGCCTGCTTCTCCCACTGCTTTTCATCTTAATTAATGTTTTTCATGTATTTAATAATTTATTAGATCGAATTTTAAATTCTGCCTTGTACTTTTAATGTCCAGCAGCACCCACGTAGTATTAATAATAGGTTGCAACAGTTATTTAGTTGCTGTTTGAAGCAATCTGCTTGATATTTACATGATGCAACGTCAACGTGAATGAAATTTAAATTTTTTGACCAAGAAGCTGCTGCTTTTTCTTTTTTCGGCTTCAAAAGACATAAAGACATTTTACAGACTGATCCAACACAATAACTAATATTATTTGCAATCTTATATTTCATGGTTTTAAAAATATTTTAGTATTTTCTATCCATAAAAAATAAGTGACACATTTATTTAAATCTTGTGTCTGCTGTCATATAATTATTGTCCTTGTTCATATTTGATCAAAATATCACCATTGAACATGAATTAAAATTATTTTTGCATTTACATTCTGTAGTTTGCTCCGTAGAAGCACAGTAGTTCTAGTCGCTTTTATTTCATGTATCTATTCGATGTTGTGCTGAAGACAAATACTGGCCTTTCTGAGTTCAGTAACTCCATGTTCGAAGAGATTGTTGACTCTTCTTTAGTCTTTTTCTTTTAAATAATGTGACATGATAAATCTTCTCAGCCCAAGTGGTCTGACTTTGCTGTCAAGAAATATCCAAGTCTTTCTTCTAATGTAGCTGCTCAAGGCTTGTTTTCCTGAAATGTATCTGAGAAAATATCTGGCTCTTCAGCTAGTGAGTGCTTTACTTAATTCACCATCTACTTTCTAACTTGATCTGTGGTTTGGTGCTGGGTAGATAGCGTACATTGCTTGTGTGTGCTTTAACAATAAAGTCGAAAGCTGCAAAATCAAAAACAATAAGCTGAAAGAGGCTAAAATGTCTCCTGAAGCTGAGGGGAACAGCAGAGTCAGGTGGTAATTATCTTTAAAAGCACCGTTTCATCTGGTTAAAAAACCCCACCAACACCCACTGATATTTACTTCCGGGTCAAATGACTCTGTAGTAGACACAGTTTTTTTTTATCGGCTCCAGTCGGCAGTGATCGAAACATGACACCTGGGAGAACAAGCTCATTTATTTTTTATTTTTGCAGTCTAGATGCTGAAGCAGCAGATTTTCAAGTGCAACAGTATGACATGCATTGAACTTGCAGGCGTAGGCGCGCAAATAGCCTTGAACATTTGTGTACTGATTGTTTTTGAAGAAGGCGCATCAGTGATTTGGTTTTGTTCGTATCGTGCAAGATGCAATGCTCATGACGTCAAACGTGAGTCACTGGGGATAATAGCAGAAAGGCTAACTCCTCCCTCTAATGGCAATGGGTCAATCACCTTTTTTTGTTTTTGTTTATCCGCGTTTCAAAAACGTAAATGATGTTTGTCACTGTGACTTTTGCCTTACATGTTTTTGTTTTTTTAACTATTAAGATAAAATATATACCGATCATTGCCGCTTTAAGGTTTTTAACTTTATTTTGCCGGTTTGCAGACTCAAGCTGTGATTTTACCAGGTCAGTTGACTCCAGACAGCCAGACTCTGGTGCTTATTTAAACATGAGACAAAGATGTAAAATTGCCAGCACGTTTACGTAACGAGGCGCATGTCTGAGAGGGGAGAGGGAGAAGCAGAGTTTTCACTTGCTCTCCCAGTGGTGCCAGCAGCCCCATTTAACTCACCTACATGGAGAAAGAGAACGGAAGGAATGAGAGAGAGAGAGAGAGAGAGAGAGAGAGAGAGAGAGAGAGAGAGAGAGAGAGAGAGAGAGAGGAGGGACTGCAACATGAGAGAGGAGCGGGAGGGAGGGGCAAGTTTGCAGGTGTGACGGGGGGCGTCAGGCTATCTGGGTGAGAGAGAGGAGGAAGACTGGAGAAGAGACAGAGGAGATGAGCAGGCAAGGGCACGGCAGCACAACAGAAGGCTGGGGGTAGAGGAGAAGCAAGGAGCGAGTGGGAGAGGGAAAAGAAAAGAGTGAGTGGGAGAGAGAGAGAGAGAGAGAGAGAGAGAAGGAAAGAAAAAAGACAAAGCAAGGGAGAGGGAGAGTGACAGGGACAGAGGCCAGAGGAGGAGGAGGAGGAGGAGGAGGTGGGGAGGACTGGGTTGGGGGTTGGTGGTGGCGGGGGGGGGTTGGCAGGGCAGACAGAGCGAGCGGGGGCAGAGAGAGGGAGATTTTGAATCTGTGAGACAGACAAGAGAGACTGAGCTGGTGAGGTGACACAGACTCGGAGAGAGGGAGAGCGAGTGAGGCAGCGTGATAAGAGGAAAAAGGGAGAGAGGAGCGGCGACAGTAGGGAGTTGTTGCACAGAATACGATGATGGGACTGTACTTTCCTTCCGTGTTGTCGGTGAGTGTTTATCTTGATATCTCTTTTCATATCCCTCCTGTGTGTGTGTGCGCGTGTGTGTGTGCGTGTGCCTGTGCGTGCGCTGTATCTCTCCGGGCTCCACTGTACATGAAGCGGCATTAGAACGGGCAGCACTGTCACTGAGCATGAAATGTTAATTAACTCCGAACAGATGAGGACTCTACTTGACCCCTTTACTCGAGCGGTCCAGTCAGGGCATTTCAGACTCCTGTCAGGACTTTGGCGGACAGTTGCTACGAGGTGTATAAACAGTGGGGACTAGCAGTGTAGCGGGCGCAGATGACAGCGATGATACAGGCTGGAGATTGTATCGCTACAATTATGATTTGCCGTGGTGAGACGCACGAGCGGCGGCGTGTTATTGTGCGCCGTTGTTGTGGCATCTGTTCTCCTGCCCCGAGCTAGAAGCGCACGCAATCTGAACATCAAGAGCTGTTACTGCCAGTAACCGTGCTCTGCCATGTATTATGTATGCTCTAAGGGATCTTATGTGAATGTATAGTACGTGCGGCGTGTTGGTCGGCGCAGCTGGATGAAGCAGCGTGGCGTGTTGCTCCTGCGAGAAACTCCTCAGATATTTCTGAGGCGAAAAGGAGTGGAAGCAGTGAAAGAGAAGTGGGGGGGGGGAGGAGAGGTAAGTGAGGGAAAGAAAAAGTCTGTCGTCTTCTTTATGGCCCCTGCAGCTGTCTCTGTACATCGTTCAGGCCTGTGAGCGAAAGGGACAGGTGTCCACAGAACAGTTGTCTCTGTCTTTTTTCTTCTCCCTCGCTTTCTCTCTCTCATTCTTTCTCCTCCTCCCTTCAGCTAACAACACCTCCTTACTGTAATTTCTGTGTCACACATTTCACAAACACACAGACGCTCAAGCACACAGTGGGCTGCAAAGTTGGTGCATGAAGTGTCTCGTTCATATCATTACATTTCAATTAGTGTGAGTCAGGATGAGTATCTGTCCTATCTTTACGTGTGTGTGTGTGTGTGTGTGTGTGTGTGTGTGTGTGTGTGTGTGTTCCTTTCTTCACTTGTGTGTATGTGTGTGCACCCTTCTCGTTCAGCGGTACCTTGGATTCCTGCTTTCTTTACTGTTTGACCTCTTTTCTCCCTCCTCTTGCTCTCCCTGGGGCCGTAGCAGCTGTTATCTCAATGTTTTCCTTTAGGAGTCCATGGAAGAGAGGGGGATGGGTTGGAAAAGAGGGAGAGAGAGAATGGGAGGAGAATTTCAAAATTGATTTTTGAGGTGACGGGACACTCGGCCTGTTACCGGGGGAAGCCCCCGCGGACGAGGACGCTGTAGTCAAGCAGGGACGGAGGCACAAGCCGAAAGAGATTGAGAGCAACGTCAAGACGTGACAATATTGTAGGTCAACTGAAGGGAGGTAGTTTGCTTGGTGACGCAATTTTCGGCTGCAAAGCTGACTTTGCAGTTCTGCACATTTGTGTAAGTGTTCACAGAGTTGCCTCGTGGAAGGAGTCCATTTCTTTCTTTCCAGTTCTTTTACAGTATTACTTTCTGCTAATATTTCCGGCCTGTGCAGGAGGAGGTAGAGAGAGCTGGAGTTGTAGATCGGGTGCAAAAGACTGAAATATTTTCTCTAGCCCCACCTAAGCGTGTGCCCCAAGGCAAGGGAGAGACGCCTACCTGCTGCAAAACTATACACACCGCCACGCTCACATCAACTGTAAACGGAGCGTGAGGATTCACCCACCCAACCTCCACCCCCGACCAATCTCATCCACCTCCCAAATTTCGTTATTGATTCTTCGCAGGGTTAACAATAATGGCCGTTAAATGATCCCAGTGAGCCGTGTTGCCGTGGCAACTCGCATGAGTCATTCATTTTGAACAGATTGTTAGATAGTTCGAGGCATGAGGGAAAACGTCGAGGGGAGAACCATGAGAGGTAAACACCTTTGGCACTATGCTGTAAAAATATAAAAGATGGTTATGAAATTGCTCAAACTTGGAGCAGCCATAATCGTTCTGCCTCTTTAGCAGCTATTTGCATTTGTAATGGCTTTGAGAAGAAAAGAAGCTGCCTGTGAAATAGATAGGGATGGCCCCCTCTGACTCAGTGGCGGTGCGGCTGACAGTGACAACAGTGTCCTACAGCCAGCTTGTGTACATTTTGAACACACACTGGACAACAGGATGTATTAAAACAGAGTTCGTCCCGAGTGCCGAACAAGACAAACCTGTTTCATGGTCGTACCTAATGTATTGAAAGAGGTGTGTCCATGTTTGGTAAACACGTGTGTGTGTCTGTGAGTTTGTGTGCTCACCTGCATGTGTTTGGCTTTAATGACGAGTAAATGTGGACAAATGGCGTCATCATCTTTTTGTCTGCTTGTTTATCTTTCATTAAATTCTGCAGCGGGCCCGGACCCACCATTGTTACAGAGATGACAGGAGAAGTCAGTGATCGTGTGTGAGTGTGTGTGTGTGTGTGTCCTACAGGCCCGTGTGTGTGGGTTACTGCCATATCATATGTGGCACCCTACAAGGGAAAATGACGGGGGGGAGGAGGGGGCGTGTTGGGAGGGGTTTCTTTGACAGGCAGACATGTTACCCTATAAGGAGATGGGAGACAAGTGTGGGAGGAGGAGCCTGGGCGCTGCCGATATCCCGTTGCTATGGGGCAAGCAGCCCTGATTGACACGTGTGGGGGCGGGACGTATGCAAAGGGGTCCCGTCTGGATTTTATGAAGCGTAAAGAAGTGAAGCGCACAGCAGAGAGAGAGAGAGAGAGAGAGAGTGGGAGGATAGGGAGAACAGCAGTAAGAGGAGCGGAGAGGAAGAGCACGAGGGGGGGAGGAGGAGGAAGAGTGATGGAGGAGGAAGAGGGGCTGACGCGGGGATGGAATAATTTAACAAGAGGGTGTCTCCTGGCTCATCGGTATGCCGCAGCAGCGTCTTAAGCATTTCTCCAGCTGTTTGCAGCCTGGGTAACAGCAGCCAAGATGCGAGCTGAAAGCAGCTTCCCCCAGTTAATATGATTATTCAGCCAAAATATGAGCCTCCTGCATAACGGTATGAATCACATTTTCCGTCGTCAAGTTTGTTGAATTAGGCTATAGAGTAATGGCTCGAGGCCCGAGAAAGTAAGATCCTGAAATGTCATTATTCATGTGAAATGACCCAGTGCTGCCCCAGTTAGCTCTTAGCCATGTTCCTCTCCTCCTCTCCTCTCCTCTCTTCTCCTCTCCTTCTCTCCTCTCCTCCCCATCTCCTCCTTCTCTCCTCCTCCTCCTCCTCCTCTAGCGTAGTGAGACTGCTGCAGACAAGCACATTTTATAACATGCCTCCTCAGACACACTTGCCGCTGCTAACTGACCCGAAAGTAAGCCAGCTACAGCTACTGCTCTGAGTCACTGGCTTTGCCTGGCCAACGCATACACTTACACAACCCTTAATGCCTCAATGCCAGGGGAGTGTATTCACGAGAAAACACACACGCTGACATGCACACGACATGTACACAAACAAAACGTAGACAAATGCACCGTGTACAGCTTTACTTGTGTCGCAGGGCAGCACGTCTTTTTAAATTGCCCAAAATACCCTCCCTCTCAGTCTTTCTATACTTTCCTGTTTTATCCTATGTGAATTAATTCGGTGGATGCTTTTATCCTTGCAGTCAGGAAAAGGCCTGTAACTTGACGGTTTGAGAGAGCAGGGGAAAAACAAGAGGCAGCAGCCGCACACAGGCCCACACTATTTTTGTAGATACCAAGCTGTTGACACAGTGTATCAGGTAGAGAGAGTGGGGCTGTTGAGATGCGGCTAAAATGAATCTCCTCTGAAAAGGCCAATCGTCGAACACAAATACAAGTTGTTTTTTTGGCTTGTGTTGCCGCTTCTATTTTGGTCTGGCAAAGGGAGCAGCAACAGCCGGGGTTGTCCATTCTCCCGCTAGGCTGTAGTCTGCTTCTGTGTGTGAGCAACAACAGCGCGGAGGATGTGATGATATGACAGAAAGACAATTTGATCCTCGCTATAGCCTGAGAAAACAAGATGTATATATATTTCGAAGCGTCACAGACAAAAGAACAAAATAGCTCCAGAGTGTGCGGCATTAAAATCCGAGTCACTATCGTTGTGTCTGAGTTGCATCACAACTTGTCAAATCCAAGACTGACTCATGTGTAGTCGAGTGAGTTGTGTCATGAGTCATGAATGTTGGGACTGGAGTACGGCGACAGTGGAGCCGTGCTGAACATTTTGATGTGGAGTAGGAAGGTAGTTCCCCGACTATAATACGATGAAAGGTAGAATTTTATTGCTCTCACTCTGAACCGGGCACAGCGGTGCTTTGAGATGGCTGCTAATGACCGCATGTGGGTAATGACTGTGTGTATTAAGTAGTCTGCAACAGAACAGTGGGTGGCCCCCAACAAAACAACAGACAGGTCGACCTTGCCATTCATACAGCTGCTCTTTAAAAAGGTTGTTTCAGACTTTACCTGCATGAACGCAGAGACGTTTCTCTCATCGCTGTCGCCAGTGAATCTTCTTTTTCGCAATTCAGCAATTGACCAGTGTTGAGCGATCAACTCTACCTTTTTAGAGTTGGGGAGGGTCTTGAAAAATCTAAAAGAAAAGTCAGAAATTTAATAATCAGAATTTTAGGCTTCAAAAGTCTTAAAGCAAGGGTCAGTAATCCTGGAAAAGCTAGCAAGAGCAGGTGACACTTGCAACCAGTACATCCCTCCCTCGTCCCTCCTCCTGCCGTCAAAGCTACGCCCCCAAAACACATGAACGTGCACTGATGGACAACTGATAGAAGCTAGGTCAGTGTGACTTGCTCACTATATTCTGGTTATCGTCTCTGCTTCAGCGGTGAATCTCCTTCCTGCTGAAGACTCCAGTCATGCGCAGTGAGAGCACGGGCAGGGTGCACGCACGCAGGCAGGCAGGTCAGTTAGCGACAGACATAGTGTAATGAAGTGTAAATAGTTCTTCATACCAATCTTACTCGACCTAGATCCTAAACTCCATTTAGTCTGGTCTTTAAAGTCTCATCTTGTTGAAACCTGCAGAAAGCTTGCCTTTTTAGCAGGACTAAGGATGCAGGTCCAGTTTCTTCAAACCTCATCCAGGTTATCTCCCACCTGGTTACCCAGAATGACTTGCTCCCACCCGCTATCGCTTTCATCCCTGCAAACACAGTTACTCTGCGATGAGCCGATTGAAGGCGAAGCTATCCAGTGTATCATTTAGCGTGTTTTGTCTCCTGCAGTTAAATCTGCCAGATCCAAACTGTCTGATTCTTTTTTTTTTTTTTTCGTCTTCTGTCTGCATTGAGCAAATGTAATAAATTCAGGATGTCTCATCTGAGGATTGCAGCTCATGTTCACATTATTACAATCAGTGATGTAACAGACTGGAACCTTTTCTTTTTCTTTTTTTTTTTTTTACCACAAAGAGAAGCATCTTCACATATAAAAACTCTTCTGGTCTAATTTTGAGCTCATGTTAATTAGTTGGAGCATAAAATTACAGCTGCTGTTCACAGAAAACAATGGAGGGAGGTGAAATTTATGGAAAGATATGCACCATGGGAAACCCCTGGAAATCAGTATTTTTCCAAAACTCTTTAATGTGGAATAAAATTAAAGTTCTTGACGCTGTATATTTTCCTACATATTGGGATTATATAAGCAAAACCCTCACGAGTCGTAATAATGAACTTTGTAACAGGCTGTGCAGATAATGAGCAAGCCCAGGTGAGAGGATGTTGTGCTGCTTCATGAAACAAGATGGAGAGCAAAGATGTAACTTATCATTTAGCAAAATCTTCATTTGGATGCTGGTGAATGAGATTGGAAGAGGTTCATACAGCTGCAGGGTGCGGATGAGCGGACACAGCTGCCATCTGAACATGTGAATGAAGTTAAACTTGGACACTGTGGTCAGTCATCTGGCAGCGTCATTGTGCAAGTGCCAGGCACTGAGAACGCAGTTTCTATTCTGGCGGAGGCAGCGACTCCTCACCTGGCAGGAGAGCAGCAGCAGTTTATGGTTTTACAGCGGCTATGAAAAGCGGTGTATGGCAGCACAGGTTGGTAACAGGCTTATAGTGCTGAGATTGGTGATAAACATGTATTCACCGCCTGTTATCAGGGCAGGGAGGGAGATAAAGGGATTGTCGGTTGTGATTAACCTGCTGAAATCACGGCCGGCAAACCCGGGGCGGCCGTCATAAGAGGTGGAGTTCAAAGCAAAGAGGAGCAGCCACCGGGTGAAGTAGTTTCTCATGGCACCGCGATTCATTTTAATTAAATATGTGAATTAAGGATGACACTTATCAAGATTGTGCTGATGCCACAGATGTGAAAGGTTCCACTATGGTTAAACTCCTGAGAGCTCTTTATTGCAGAACTAGAACAGCACATACCTCCACCCAGCCCCAACAGTCCCCTTGAATTTAATCAGGCTGCACCACATTTCACACACTCATAGATATCAGTCCCATTAACCTGCCTGATTTTCTTTCATCAAGATCCATGAATTATTCTCTGAGAAAATGTTGGAACACACCCGAACTCGCAATGTTGAAGAAAATGAAATAGATTCTTGGATCCGTCCTCTTATCTGGATATACACCTACATTTAATGGGTTTCTCACAGACCAATACCACATCCTTCCACCAAGTTTCATGGAAATCCAGTAATTAGTTTGAGTGTAATCCTGCTAACAAACAAACAGCAGGGGTTCAAATATAATCTCCTTGGGAGATAATAATAATACAAAAATCAAAGTCTCATCAAATAGCAAAAATAGCATTTGTTAATAACAATCTATATCTGATATTCAATGCATTTTATACATAATAATAATAATATAATTAAAATTGGAAACATTAGTGGTAGTAATGGATTCATAAAGGCATTGAGGAATTTAGGATTTGTTCGTGAATGAAGGTTTTATTCATAGTAATAGTTATTTCCATTTATTATTTGGATTCACAGAATTTTACATAAGGGCTGCCACTTTCTTAACATTTTATATATAATAATATTTTTTATGTATGATTCAAGCTATTAAAAGTTGTCCTGGTAAGTTGGTTAATAAATAATTTTCACCTGACAAGAAGAAAGGCTTGAGATTCCGGATAAAAAAGATGCACTTTGAAGCAAAGGTATAATTAATTTGTGTTTGTTGTCATCAACATGACAAGATGTTAAAAAAATAATTACCATCTACCCATTCAATTTTTTATCGCGGATGATTCATTTTTTTGAGTCTTATGAATATTCAGTGTAACACAGAAAGCTTGTATTTAGTTTAGTTCACCTGTGCTGCCGACACAAAGTTTGTCCTCGCTGCAGCTCGACCGCCGCTGCTCGACCGCCGCTGCTCGACTCTCATGTCAAAATATCGAGGTGATCGGTGCCGACCGAGTGCATCCCCCCACTTTGTCACTGAGTCGAGGGGCCTGGCTGCCATGTCACAGGTGTGACGCTGAGAAAGGTCAAAATCTGGGAGACAGATGGTGCGCGCACACACACACACACACACACACACACACACACACACACACACACACACACTTTTAACACTCCCAAAGGGACAGTGATCTATTGTGCAACTCAGATGGGCATCGCTGCAGCCTGTCAGTCTCACACACACACACACACACGCACACACGCACGCACGCACGCTGACCGTAACCACTGACCCATAAATCTGCTTGGATCAGGATGGATTTCGGTTTCAGGTGTCTTTTGAATCCGTTTCATCAGCTATTTTGTTAATATAATTAAATATTATATATAATCCTAATTTATCATGAGAAATAATGAATGCATATTTATACATTTTACTATTATTACCCGTAACATTTCCTCAGTAACACATTTTAATAGGTTATCCAGGTTAGTTGTTAGAGAGTTATAATAAGATGTGAAAGACAGTGATGGTCTGATCAGAGACGGGTCGTTCTTCTTCTATCAGTCATCACCTTTTATCACTTACCCCCCCCCCCCTCTCTCATCCCTGCTGTCTCCCTCTGCTCTCTGACTGTTACCATTTAGGGTATCCATGCCCCACTGCCAACAGCGAGGAATGTGTGTGTGTGTGTGTGTGTTGTGTTATGGCCTGTGTGATGTTTTAGTGTCTCCACCATGTGTTTGTGGGCGCCTGTATTGTTCTCCTACGCACTCCAAACGTTGGTAACTCACACAAGTATTTTCTGGGGGTAATAACCTGCACGGAGCACTTTATAATCAGGCTTTCTCAGTATCAGCTGGCCTTTGTGTGCGAGCGTCAAGGTGTGTGGGCGCTGGTGTGTCAAAGGTGGTTTGTGTGCAGAGGCGTTTGGGAGTGTGTGAGTGCGTGTGCGCAGGCGTTAGTCACTCGCCATTGTACGACACACCGAGCATGGAGGCATTTGACCCTCAATAATAGATGTGGCTGCAGTGAATATTTAATGAGTGGGGGTGTAGATACATGCACGCTCTTACACACATACGCAAACTCACGGGGAATTGGAAATATAATATCCACGCCTGTATGACTTTTGGACTGAAGCTCTCGGGGAAGTGGTCTCTGTGTGATCGAGTGATGCTCTCAGCAAAAGATAGCACCAGATATATTATTTTTAACCCCCTTTCCTTCTCTCGCTTCCTTCAAACAGGGCTCCCAGGATAGTGCTGGTGGTCAGGAGGGACTCGTACCCCCACCTTTCTCCGCATTTCCTCCACCTCCTCCGCCGCCCCCCCAGAACGGCCTGGCCCTGGATTACGGGGGCAGCCTGTATGCAGCGGGAGCCGTCCAGGGTCCCGTGGAAGCCGGCGGAGCAGCTAACAGTGCTGTCAACGCCGCCAACAGCCTCAGTGCCCAAGTGAGTGCCGGCCTCTTTCTCTGCGTGTAGCCCACATCAAGGCTCCGGGACATAGAGCATGAAAGAGTGTAGGAATGTGTGTTATAGATTTGTAATGTTGCACCAATCAGACTTTTTCCACACAACTCCAGTTCTGATACTCAGACTACTACAGAAAGGCTAATGTCTGACAACAGACTCTCAACTCGAACCCCTCACTAATTCAAACTAGATTGGCACTGAGAGAGTGCACACCGCCAATGCCCAACAGTCCCCTTATGGAATTTAAATCTGAATCTGCACCAAATTGAAAACACTCTTCATGAATTATTGTCTGAATAGTAAAGTAACTATTTCTGGATCAGAGTAATCTGATGGGTTCTTCCTCTGGACATGCGCCAGCCCTCCACAAAATTAAAAGGAATCGATGAATAAATTTTTTCCCGCAATCGCACTAATAAACAATAATGAAAACATAAGCTCCTTGGCCGAGCTACAAATCCATTTGAATTCAAGAATGCAGGTAAAAGTTGTTGAAAATGTTGAATTAATGCTGCACATGTAGGACAGAGTGTGACAGGATAGAGGACGTGAACGAGTGGCAGTTAGCAGTGTGATCAGTACTGTGAAAGTACCTCAAAAGTATTAGTAGTAATAGTACTGCTGAACCACTGTAGTATTTACTCAGTATTTCTACACTCCGTACTGCCACATATTGATATTTGATTCCCCACAGATTTCTTGCAGTCAAATAAAGAGAATTACTTCACTAAACATTTACAAGAAGTTTAACAAACACAGTAATGAACATTATTAAATGAATCAGTTGATCGTATGATATAGTGACCGCACTTGTATTCTACTAACTTAAAAATGGTTTTGTGTGAAGTTATATAGTCATATATATACAAATTTTCTAAAGCAACTTTTCTTCTAAATCGATTTTACAGTAGCGAAGGTGACATTTTATTATGACAAGAACCAAACTTTATTCATTGTGACTGGTGATGTCCGGAGGATACTCATTCCACTTAAAGTCAGACTCCAGGAAGTGAGCGTACCCGGCCGGGACACTGTGTTTGTTGTTTTTACGCTCGAACGGACAGATATGAGCGTGGTATCGATCTGCAGCAAACGATCTGCAAGAGGGCAAATCGTACATTTCCCTAAATGTTGAACTCTTTTTAATAAGGTCAGAACCTGTGCTGATGCCCAAATAATGAAAACACATCGCAAAGGCTTCATTGCTGCCATTTAGAATAGAATAAAGATAAAGTAGAGATAGTATAGAGAAGCAGTTCGTAGAAATACAGGAAATTCATCATATTTATCAATACTTGTCTCTTTTAAAACAAAAATTACATCCCCTGGTTTCTGTTACTGGAATGTGACAATTTCCTATTTTAAAACCTCTGCGATCAAAAACAAGCAATTTGATTTATGTTGTGCGACAAAATCGTTGATCGGTTTCTCAAGGAAATAACAACTGTCCAATGAAAACCACTGTTAATTGATTCCCTCGAGCTTCAACAGTGTAACCAATAAAAACCTGAAGAGCCAATAGATATTTAGTTTAAGTCACTGTTTTCTTATCTTACAATCCTTCCTCGTTTCTCTCTGCTTTTCTCCTCTGTGTCTCCTACACTTCCTTCTGTCCCAGCAGTCAGATGGCTCCTCCCAGATTGACGGACAGTCCGGGGTTGGCTCGGGAGGAGGCGGCGGCGGGGGAAGCGTCGGGGATGATACGGACGCCAAGGGGACCCCCAAGCGCCTCCACGTGTCCAACATCCCCTTCCGCTTCCGAGACCCGGACCTGCGGCAGATGTTTGGGGTTTGTAGACGAGAATAATGTCTCTATTTTTATTAATGTGACAGTAGCTTTGGTTTAAAAACACACAGTTGGTAAATATAACAACTCAAAGGAGCCACTCAGTAACGTCAGCACACTTCATCACATGAAATGACGTTCACTGATTATTTCATGCATTTAAATAATACATAAAAGCCTCTGTTATGGTGGTTTCCGTTCCAATAAATCTTAGTTTGTCACATTTAGCAGAATATCTATGACAATTTCTGATCAGCAGGATCTCTAAAGTCGTGTGTAAAAACGTGATCTTGTGCTGGGTGGTTTTATAAGAGGAACGTCTCTAAAATGTGCTGCATAGAAAAGAGCAGAGGCAACGAAGATCTGGTGGGAAGAAAAGGACGAGCAGAGCTGGCCCGGTGCCAGCACATCATGCTTGAACAGTGCTGACACCCCGTGGCAGCAGTACAGCACATGACTTACATGCCTCTGCAGCCTCCTCATTCTCCTCCTCTCCTCTCTTTTCCCCTGTCAGCAATATGGCAAAATCCTCGACGTGGAGATCATTTTCAACGAGAGGGGATCCAAGGTATATAACGGCTAATTTCTTAAATTCAGCGACTTAAATGAAATTCAGGAGAAGCCCAACGACTGTGAAAGCTCCTCTCACTCGCCCCCTCCTTTTCATTTTCCACTCTCGTCTCCTTTCTGCTCGCAGGGCTTCGGCTTTGTGACATTTGAGACGAGCGCGGACGCAGAGAGGGCCCGAGAGAAGCTTCACGGCACGCTGGTGGAAGGACGTAAAATCGAGGTAACTCACCCCCTCCCCCACTTTTCTTTAGAATTTTTGAAATGATGACCATTTTCTCCTCTGTTTTCCCTCCCATGTCCGACAAAGAGAATGAGTTTTGTCCTGGTCGTTGCTGCCCCAGAGATGATGGGCTGTATGAGTTCAACTCTAACCCCCTCTGGCTTCACTATAGCATGGTGCAGTGGTGCTGCGCGCACAAGACGTCTCTCCTCTGACAGCACTTCCTGTTGATGTTCATGCTGTTGTTTGGTCTTTGTCGTTGATGTCGTGGGCTGTCCATTGCACCTTGATCTTTAAAAGCTGTGTGGTTTGCAAAGCATGCTTGGTGGAGTGGCTACACAACAGGCATGGCTGGCGAGACGTCGCTGCGACACGACTGTTTGGCGATAAATTGCGCTTCTGCCACAGCATGTAGGATCTTCCTTTTCCTGCACCTTTTCCATCACCATCATCACACCTGCCATGATCATGATGAGTGGCTGTTTTTGGTTCATGGTTACGACTGGAAGAGCAGTTATCGGCCTCTCAGTTATTTTTCCTCTAAAAAAGTGCTTGCTGGTGACTGTAAGAGGATTCTGTATGTTGCATGAATGGATCATGAGGGCAGATCTTTTTACTCTTTCACTTACAAAGGTGCCACTGGGTCGCACTTTTTCTTTTTTATTTAAACGTGTGATGTGTTATGAGACTGATGCATGATGGGGCTCATTGTCAGGGGGTCCGTTTTTTGGGAATGGGACTGCTGGGAGAAATGTGGTGTCATTTCTGAAGCTTAAAAAAAAAAAGAAGCTGTTTTCAGATGTGCGAGATGGATGGTAAAAAAAAAAAATGTTTACACACATGCTTGCATCCACCACTCCTGAAAAAAAAAAGAGAACCAGATCTCATGGAAGTGCATTTTGTCTTGACATCTCTTTTTAATTTGTCGGCATGAGCTCGGATTTCAGTTGCAAATGGCCTCGGAGATGAAACACACCACGCTTTTTGCCATTTGCTCCAGATCTTATTTTCAAATCACGCTTTTCAGTCTATTTTTTGAAGCTACTAAAGCTCTTCTGCATGGTCTTGAATGTCCTGCACTTATCTGTGTGTGGGTGTGCTGAAAAAAAAAATAAGGAGAGAATGAACAAATGAAGAGAATGCAACAGATAGCTGTCGTTCCCTCTTCTTTCCTTTTTGTTTTTGTGTGTGTATATATATCTCCTCCATCTCTCTTCACTCTTTCTCACCAGGCCAGTCTGTCTGTCCGTCTCTCCCAGTTTGTGTCCCCTTGTGCATCTCTGCTGTCCATCCCTCCCTCCATATCTCTGTCCATCCCCCCCATCATATAGTCAGGTAGAATAAACCCTGGAGGATGGGACCAAGTTTAATACATTCTTTTGTGATTTGAATATTTTCTGCGTAGTTTCCCTCCCAAGTTAGATTTAAATTTCTGACATGATCTGTTTCCATTTGTTTTCTAAGCTTTTTATGATCTATGTTTGTAGCAGGGTTTTTTAAACAGTAGAGGTTAGATTGTCGTGCAATGGCTGATACTTGTAGGTGACTGTTGACACGTGACCTGTGACATCACTTCCTCTCTACCACAGGGTGGGGGTTGCCTTTCATTACCTCGTTTTATTTTTGTTTGTTTTGTTTTTGTTTTTTTTTTCTTTTTGGTTCATCATTTCTTTCTTACATATATTTTCTCTATTTCCCTGATGATTTTTGTATGTTGTTGTTGTTGTCAGTCTCCACGGTAACTGCTCGCGTGTCCTCACGCCGTTTCCCTGGCAACGGTAAGTTGTGTACACATGGCATCATCTTTGAATGACCCCTCCCCCCACCCCATCTGTCCAAATGAAATAAAATGCACCCAACACCCAAAATAAAAGACTCCCTTCAGTGCAGGGGGCCCGATTGATTGAAAGAACCCGATTGGCTAATCCTGTGATTGATTGATTGATCGGGGAGGTGGCGAATGAAACGATAACGAGATTAGCCATTGACCGCATGGCATTATGAAGGCCACTTGTATAACTGAATGTACTGCATCTATCTGCAAGTGCAACAACTATGACTACCACTTCTTATGCATTCATTCCAATCACCTCTCTAACTGCATTGAGCATTTAATTCCAGAGCTGTATATCCTGCATGGTTTACTCTCTTTCTCGTCATCTGTATGACGCCATATACTGTAGTATTATGTCATCTCTGTGTCATGTGTCAGCCAATAGCTGCATTTTTTTGCACCTTAGTGGGACAGCATGCTAAAGCATGAGTGCTATGTTAATTTTACTGGAGAGAGGATAATAGTCGTGTGTACATGGTGATGTGCTGTAGCACTCGATTAGGACTTTGTGTTCCACTGTGTTGTAGACTGTAGATAGTTGTAGAGGTGTCACTGCTCAGTTTAAACTTTCAAAAATAAAGAACATACTGTATATGTGGGGGGATAGTTTGTGCCCCAAAGAGGATGTAAGCATACACTCTATTTTCAGGCACATCTACTTTTTGTATTTGATATGTAGCTTTTGAGATGTTTAAGAAAGAAAGACAAAAGCTGAAATAATTAGCTGACCCCAGCAAAGCAAACCCAGCCACAGATTAGCTTTTATTTGATTTTTAAAAATTTTTTTTTCACTCATCCCTGTAAGGAGGTGTCTTTATTTTACCTTTTCGATCAGTTTGGTTCTGGATGGTGTGTGTTGGTGGTTGTGTGCTTTAAGGTTGTTTCCCGGTGTGCGACACTGATCTAGAATGCTTGGCAGTGTTTCACAACCTCGGTTTGATTTGATTTTTTAAAATCTTTTTTCTTTTCTTTTGAGGAATGATATTTGCATCCCCCATCCTCTCTCGACTGTTCTCTCTCTGTACTCGTTCTGGCTCCATTCGCTCTTTCTCCATCGTTGCTCATGTACAGTTAGAGCCAATGTAGGCGAATTGTCGGATGTGTTTTGTGTGTGTGTGTGTGTGTGTGTGTGTGTGCTGCATCTTGTTGTTGCTGTTTGTTCATTAGAGGAATTGCACATTTGGATGGATTATTCACTCTCTGTCTCTCTCTCCTCCATCATGTACATGTTTTTTTCAGTGTCTTTTCATGTGGACTGGCTCCTCCTCCCTCCTCCTCCTGCATCCCTCCATATTTCTGTCTTATCTCTGTCGTTCTCTCTCCCTGCCCTTCCTCCTCTTTCTGTATGATGTGTATTGGATTGGGAAGGCTGCCAGCCTCTTTTTGATTGGTCTCTTGCTGCATCTGATGCTTGCTGATTGGCTCGTTTTGCTCACCACTGGTGATGTGATGCGCTCTTGATTGGCTGTGCGTAATTTTTGTATGAACTCTTGGATTGATGTTTTTTGCATTGTGTTCAACTGATGAATCTGCTGCTTAATTCACCTTCTTTTTCCCTCCCTTATTTTTTTAAAGGTAGCACTATAATGGTCTTGGATTTCTTTTTGAATGCATCTGTTCTGGAATATTTTGTTGTTTTCTTTGTTCCGTGTGCCAATGGTTGTATTGTTTGTCTGCAAAACTGCCTGATTACTCACCAGGATCCTTGTTTTCAATGTCTTTCTCCTTCAAAAGAAGCGCATGCATCAATTACCATCGCTGCTCATCAACAGAATTAACCTCCGTCATAACTATAAGAAACTGTTCATGAGTATAATGACGCCTCACACTTCAAGTACAAGAATATGATGAAAACTCTGATCATTTACACTTTTCAGCTTCAGAATAAAACACAAACTTAAAACGTTATTGATCTCTGCATCATTTGGATCATTCCTCAATACTTGTGTTTCTAATGAAGTGGGTTGAATTGGCCTCTGACCACTTCCTCTGGTGTCCAGGTCAATAACGCCACAGCCAGAGTGATGACGAACAAGAAGATGACCACGCCGTACTCGAACGGAGAGGGCCTTGCTGCTCTTCCATACGGTACTACATTATGTGAATTCGTCTTTTTTCTGTTCAGAGAGTTTGGATACAGCCAAATGGCTGAAAATAGTATCACATTATCAATTTTAAACATCACAATATAAACAGTTTATGTAGAAATGTAATGAATGCAGTGAATTATGTCAGTACCATGATTTCATAATCATGAGGATTTAACATGCGTCCTCATGTTACAATGATTATTATATTATTTTAAACAAGTCATAAAAATGTGTAACTGCTTGAGTGATTTTCCTGTTGAGTATTTTTTCAAACATGTGTTGCATGTATGTGTTGACTACAGCTGGATGGAAGTTGAGTCCCATGGTTGGAGCGATGTACAGTCCTGAGCTCTATACAGGTGAGACGACATGTGTTATCTGTATCTTTTATTAATAATTTCAGAAATCGCTGTCTGTTTGTTTGTGGCTCCCATATCTTGGCTGCCTCATCAATGCAAGTAACGTTGAGCACATGATAACTCCAGTTCTGGGTTCTGCAGACTGAATCAAGCTTCACCAAACTTTGAGAATCAGGTGACCAGCTTTGTGGGGCAGCTTCAGGGTTCTATGGACCGAGTCCGTCAGCCGGCCTTTGCTTGTCACGGCTCGACAAGCAAAGGCTCGTTGGTCACTTTTACACTTTCAGAAAGTAGTAAACAGAGATGAGGTGAAAAATATAAAATAAGAAATTAGAAATTATAATAGAAGCTTCTCTCTCTCGCCCTCTCTCCCTCATTCAGTACCAGGGTTTCCATACCCAGCAGCGGCAGCAGCTGCTTCCACCGCGGCGACCTTTCGAGGAGCTCATCTCCGGGGTCGAGCCCGGCCCGTCTACAGTGCAGTCAGGGCAGCTGTGCCACAACCTGCCATCCCTACATATCCTGGGTAAACACACACACACACACAAACATCATTCCAAACTAAAGTAGCACTAATGATAATAAAAAGTAATGTTATACATACTTTCTTAAATGCATGTGTTGACTTAGTTAAAGCAGTAATTTATAATTGTGCATGCTGTGTGTTTGAAGATATTTTTATTGAGATAATGAGCTGAAATACCATTTCCTTGTACCTCTGAAGTAGCCGTCTTTTCAGTGCATTCAAATCAGATCGAGTCGTATTTTTACGAGATGTTAGTCTCACCGGCTTCAGTAGCAGTAGTATCACTCTGAAGTCGGTGTGTTCGTATACAGCGAGGTGGTATTTTTGTCTTGCATGTTGCACGGTGTGTAATAATCTCACTCCTCTTTCTCTTCTCTCTTTCACAATCTGTTCGGCACCGTTTTCTCACCCCCCCCCCCTCAATTGCCACTCTTGTTTGTTGTTTACTGCAATGCCCACACGGTGGCGCATCACACCATTATTTATTTTTCTTCATTTCGACATTCCACCACCACTCTATATTCTCCTTTTCTTTCCTTCTTTTCTTTCCTTTCTCGTCTCTCTCTCTCTCTCTCTCTCTCTCAGTGTGATGGCCTATCAGGATGGTTTTTACGGTGCGGCTGATCTCTATGTAAGTATACCGCTCTCTCTCCTCCACTGCCTCACCTCCTCACCTATGTTTCCCCCATCTTGCCTGTGGGTTTTCAAGTGTGAAACGGCACAGACCAAACCCAGAGACGTGTACTTTTGGCTGTTCATATTTATCAAAGAGACACATTTTATGTTCTATATACCCAATCGTTAATTTCTCAAGTTGTGTTCACTTTGCATCAGCATGCACCGTCCATTGAGTACATATAGAAACACAAACAATCCAACACACACACTTTGACCACGTGTTCATTCATGAGTAGACTCCTCAAGGGTTTGTCTCTGTGCATTTGTGAATTAGTTTGAACCAATGTGATTATGAGCATGTCTGAGTGTGTAATGGTGTGTTGTATGTGCGTGTGTGTGTGACCAGGTTGACAATAGCTGTTTCTGTTCTCTCTGTAGACTAGTGTTTCAGGACATTAGTGGCAGATTGCCCCAGGTAGGGTTTACACACTCTGTGTGAGAGCCAGTGTGCATCCTCCTCGTCTCCAATGACTGCGTGCTGCTAGACATTATTGACCATCTGAGATTGAAATGCCTTCTCTGTCTTCTACTAACTCACTGGATTCTGACATGGGTGGAGTTGCGGAAGGGGGAGAAAATAATTAAGTTTCGATCTGAATCCTAAAGAACATATGAAATAAAACTGTCCAAAAAAAGCCATATCTTGTCAGGAGAAGTGAATCTATATTTTCCAGGGAAATTGGATGCAGAGAAGGACAGAACTTGAACAGTGGGTCACTTTCTTTAACAGGACTCTGCACTGGTGGTCGCCTGGTGCCGATAAATATGCAAATTTTAAACACTCGCTTACTCGTCAGTGTGAAAATATAATACTATTGGCCTCTATGTTATCACCTCACATTCATCAAAATTCATGAAGTTCTTGAAGCAAATTCACATTATATTATATTATTTGACAAATTCATTACACACCTTTATTTCAGGATTTGTTTCAAATATTTAAAAACTGGGGAATTAAGGTTAAAAAGCAAGATTTTGTTACACTTCATCTTCATCAATACCCTTTACGATGCTAAATCTTGCAAACAGAAACGTACATCAGGAACACTCAAAGTATTGTAATGTATTCGGAAAGCATGTGAAAAGACTATGACATAATTACGACATGAATAAAGACACTAAAAGCTGAGAATATGCAGTTGACAGAGGGATGCAAGAGAAAAAAAGATTTATTCTATCAGCAGTCAATTCCGACCCCTTCCAGGAATCTCCCTATCTGTTTCACCTGTGGCATGCTAACTGAATCAGTGTCAGCATGCAGACATACTTACAAGGCTGACCCCCCCCCCCCCGCCCCGCCCCGCCCTGCCCCGCCCTCCCTATGTCCTCCCACCCTCTTTCTATAGACCCCACTCTTTCTTTCGCTCTTTCTTTCACTTCTTTTCACTCTGACCCCATTTTACTTTGCCTACTCTCACTTCCTTCTCCAATTTCTCCCTCTTCTGTCCTGCAATCTATATCACGTACTGTAAAATCTCCTCCTTTATCATCACGTTACTTTCTTCCTCTCCCCCCGCCCCCCCACCTCCCCCCAGTCCAGCCTTCTTCCCATAGCAGCAACTGTGTGGTCCTGAATGTGGGGACATGGTCGCGCGACTGATTCTTTAGGGTAGAATGTGGCGGTGTGTGTTTGTCTTTTTGCATTTTAATTCTTTTGTAATGAATAGGTTACATGTTTTGCCCTAATACACTGTACGTTCTGAGTTTGGGATAGCATGCTGTGTCTATCAGTGATTGGTCACTGGCCACGTGAGCGTATCTGCGTGTGTGTGTGTGCGTGTGTATGTGTGCGTTTCCTTTTTTTAATCTGACTGGCTGACCTGTCTTCTTACACCTGTAGTTATTTTGTTGTGTCTGTTCATCAGCTGTTCATCCAAACATAAATAATGACACGATCATCCTGCCGCCCCCTCCCCTTTCTTTAACTGTGGGTTTTTGGTAGGAGAAGTGGGGCGGGGCACAGTTATGGGTATGAAATCTCTCTCCCTCCATGTCTGACGCTCAGGGGGAAAATACTACCATTTAAAAGCCATTTTAAAACAGTAAAATACACAAAGAAATTCGAAAGATTTTCTTCCCCGGGTTTGTCATGGAGGGAGGAACACACAAAGCCTGAGCTACGTCCTTGTGAATGCTGGACTGCACCAGATTAGCCAGTTTTGCTGACTGCTTGTTAATCTTCCGCTCTCTTCTCAGCATTTTTTCTCACAACGTAACCCTTTAGATTCACTACTAGTCTGTTAGTCTGCAGAAGAAATACAGGATTCGATTAACAAGCATTTACTCCTCTTTCTGTCCCTTCCCACCTCTCTCTTTTCATTTGTATCTCTCTCTCTCCTCTCCTCTACACAATGCCCTCTTCCCCCCATCTGTCCTCCTCCTCATCGCCTCCTCACAGGGTGGCTATGCAGCGTATCGTTACGCCCAGCCAGCTGCGGTAGCAACACCTGCGGCGGCGGCGGCCGCAGCAGCAGCTTACAGTGACAGGTAAGTGGGATGTTCAGTACATCTCAGAGTCTGATCTGACAGGACAACACCTGCAGAGACAGATGCTGGTGCCTAAACAAAGCACCAGCCAGGAAGTGAGCTTTAAACATGGCCTCCATCCTTCCTAAGATTCTAGAAGACAAGTTATTTGGTGCTTTGTACAGAAATGTATTGCTTATTTTTCTTTAAAAATAAAACCTCTTATTAAAATAAACTTTTTAACTTTGGTCACATAGTAGTTTATTTATACCATGAGGGCTATTTCTAATTTGAGGAACACAGATGAGTTTTTATGGGTTTGATTCGATATGATGCATAATTCTTGATGTATGTGTTTTCTCTCAGCTATGGACGAGTGTACACGGCAGACCCCTATCATGCTGCACTCGCCCCGGCTGCCTATGGTGTTGGAGCCATGGTAAGTCTATTTATATTCTACTATTTAAAGGATTAGGCTCAAATTATTCTATAGTTTCTTATAACTGACATTGCTCCGGTCCGCCTCTCAGTACGTCCCTTCCATGTCTGTAGCACCAAGCCACAAGATGCAAAGCGAAGATTTAAATTTATTCAAACTTTAAAAAAGAGGCTCCAAAGTTGTACATTTGTTGAAAACATTTTAGCCACAAATTACTATGCATTTAATGCTTTTTGTGTTTATACCACTATGACCAAGGCTGGATTGTAAACTAAGCAAAACATGCACCAGCTCCGGGACAACACTTAACAGAACTTAGAGAAGATTGGTTCTTTTGACTTGAATGAAATTTGATGGTAACTATGCGCAATAAAAACACAATATTAAACACATGACTGGGGCCTGAAGGTGGCTTATGGAGAGTGGCCTTGTGTCACAACCTACAATAAGAACAAATCATGTCGGCTAAATTGCCACCTGCCAAATCTAGGGCTATGTAGGATTTTGAACGCTACACCTAGCACATATAATATGATGAAGCTTTGGGTGATTTTTGTCCTTAGGCCATCAGCGGATTAATGTGACCAAGATGCTTAATTAATGACGTCAATGATTTTATTCATTTTCGTTTTTTCTTTTCTTTTTTTCTCAGGCCACACTGTACAGGGGAGGCTACAGTAGATTTGCCCCCTACTAAGGACACTACATTTCCCAGGAGCTCCTTTCTTCCATTGAATTACTCTAAAAGAGCTCCCTCTGTTGTCGTGGAGGTGGACTGCACCCAGTTTTAAAGCGTGGAACCAACCACAGCAAAGAAATTTCAGATCCCACCCCAGAGCGGTCCCACGTTTTCTTATATATGCTACTACAGAAATAGAGGAATGCTGTATTAAAGACTGATGGATGGCCTTTACATAAAAAAAAAAAAAGATGAAAAAAAAGACTTGGCCACCTTCCCTATTGCACGGCTGTATTATAGTCCCCTTCTTATTCCCTCCGCACTCAGCAGCACAAGACTCAAGATGGAGCCCAGGCGTTCTTCCAAAGGCTGTATGTGGATAACTGACATTTAAACAGCTGTCGACCATGTAAGGCGAACAGGCCGGGCACTGAGGCCTGCACACGCTCGACATTTAAGGAGAGGGAAGCACGAGAGCGAGGTGTCCACAAAATGTTGGAGCAGTAGGAAGGAGGGAGGAGCAGCGACCGAGCATCCAAACACAGATTTCTAAGCAAAATGATGAGTCACTATAACAATAAAACACCCACTGATGAGTTCTCTTTAACGTGGGCGGAAAGTAACGAGAGAGGATTTCCTTACTTGTTGTGTTCTGGTAGGAGGGAGAGTTGAAAGATGGCGGCATGCAGAGATGAATGCGAATATTTATAATGCTACAGAGATCACGTCCGAAAGCGGAAGGAGGGAAGGTTATCAAAGCTGTTCCTTACCTCGAGTTTTCTTAGTATGTGGAAATGGTGAACCTTTAAACTTTAAAAAAAATATTATGATATGCAATTAGTTTAGAGAAAAAAAGTTACCAAATTATTATTATTATTATTGTAATTATTCTTCTTACTAAAGCATTATTTTTGTTTGACTCAGACACACAGCAGCCACTGCTGTTATGGGACATGTAGATTAGAGTGAAATCAGAAAATGAGCCTCTATTAAAGTAATATTCCACCTTTGGTCAACATGACACAACTATAGTCTCACTTCATCCTTTTCATTCACAAGATTTCACTACGCTCTGTTTGCAGCCACAACTCAACACTACAGGAAGTGTAACACTAAACTGAAAAAAAAAATACATTTGCTCGTTTAGTTGTGGTTTTTTATTAGACTAAATCCATCCTCCATCCAAAACCTATTATTTGGATATTTCCCTTCACGCTCCATCTTTTCTAGAGCAGAGTCCAACATTGAATGAGTCTTCCTGAAACCTACTTTAGTTGGTAGTTGTGTTTGCGACGCTGCCAGCGACAAGTAATGAGCAAGAGAGAGATTCTGCCGGCAAGTGAATAGAAAATATTTAAATGCAAAACACCTTACTATTGTGCATATTTCTATACTGTTGTATTTCCAAAATGTGGCTGTTATTTTGGCTTTTGTTTTTGTTCCAAAGATTTGTAGGAAGCACATTTTTCTGCCGTATGTATAAATATATAATCTTTATTATTGTTATCATAATCCTATTGCTGTCTTTATTTGCTTTCTTTCATCTTTTCATTTTTTTATATCTTTAATTGTTCTTCAGTAAGTTGCAAGGCCTTGAGCTGAGAGCGTACCTGAGTAGTGACAGACAGGTATGCTTGTAACACTACCATACCTTATTTCCTCCTCAGTTAAATATTCAGTCAATCTGGAATGGTGTTTGAGTTTGTTTTTGTTTTGTTTTTGGTTGATTATAGGATTTTGCTCGCATGACATTTAATTATGTTTCAAAATATGCAGGAAAGGCTGTTTTTTTTCTTTCCATGTCCATATTTTGCAGGTGACTGAGACATTTGAAAGAAATAGGCCTGTAGCACTTTGGTAAAAACCAACTGCTTTCCTTTCTTTTTCAGTTTTTTTTAAATATACATTTTTGTAATGCAAGCTCCTTACATTTCAGTGGTTAAATCTGTTAGTTTGACCATTGTGGTCGCTCCAGATTTTATTTTAAAATTTCCAGTAAAATGCTTGAAAGTGTTTTCCGCGGCCATATGCAGGTTAAAGGGCCAGTGTGTAAGATTTAGTGACATCTAGGGGTGAGGTTGTTCATTGCAACCCCTCCTGTCACCCCTGTATTTCAAAACGTTGAGCAGAACTTATGGTGGCCTTCAGGTAGAGTTTATAGGTGAAAGGCCCTCTCTCGAGCCAGGAATTGGTTTGTCCACTCTGGGCTACTGTAGAAACATGGCAGTGCAATGTGGTGGGTTCAGTGAAAGAGGACACACTATCTGTGTAGATATGAAGAGCTCATTTTAAGGTAACAAATCATGAATGAAAGTTTGAGGTGATTATACACGAATGAAAACATAATTATGAATATTATGTTAATTAAATTTAAATGTCAATACATCAAAATCCCACACACTGGTCCTTAAATATTCCAAAATGGTAAAAAAAAAAAAAAAAAAAAAAGGAAACTTTTTTTTGCACTTGTGGAAAAACCCGCAGGTCAATAAGTTGCTTTTTCTATCAAATGTGCTGCTGTTGGATTTTTTTTCAAGTTAACATTTCTTTAAAAAAATATCTCCATTGATATAGAATGTGCTCTGGACTAAGAAAAAAAAAAAAAAGAACCTAGCCAAAGATGCTACCCAACAGTCCCTAGCACGTTCTGGGTCCCAGCTTGAGAAGTGTTACACAGTCAGACTTTTGGAGCCCCTGTAGGCATGGACAAACCAGCATGAGTGAGTCTTGTCAAGTTTAAAAAAAAACAAAAAAGTTTTGCATGAATCTTGTCTTTCATATTTGACTCCTGAGCAGCCGAGCCAGTTGTGTTCTTTACCCATAAACTCTGGAGAGTGACAGGCAGCTAGCGGTTCGAAGCTAGTTCGACACAACAGTACAGTTGAAGAAGTCCTGCTGACAAACAAAATGGCTGCCGCACAAAGATCATTTTCCTGTTGTGGTTTTATTGCCACTGTATTATAGTAAAACTATGTGGCCATTCTTCATAGTTGTTATGGTTTCAATGACCAGTCCTCTTCCTCTGTCATGTCTATATCCCCACCTTGACTGCCATTATGTTTTTTTGTTATTGAATGTCTATATAAAATGTTTTATATAAAAATGTTTTGTTGTGAACCAGTTTCCAGGTTCTCTTCTTTTGGTGTTGTATTTATTTCATAAAATCGGTGAGCATATTTTTTCAGATTTCAGAGAGGTTAGTGCTGAAAACTACTTTTGACTTTACGCTAAACAATAAAGAGTGCAAGCAGTCTCTTGTCTGCCCGTCGTCTTTGGCCTGTTTTTCTCTTATCTAAGAGACTTTCAAACTTTTAGCGGTCATCAGGAAAATTCCCAGACCCTCAATTTTTGGGATCTGTAACTCTTGATGTCTCAATGTTAACTGTTTTTTGTTTTGACCTGAGACACAGCTCCCATGCTCCTGCTACAGTTCCTGCACTAGGTCATTTAAAGGTTAAGTCAAAGTAGTTGTTTTTCAACCCTGCAAATTATTTAGTTGGCCACTTGGCCAGTGGAAATGAGAAACATTACTGACCTAGTGTAAATGCAAGTTCAATATTAATTCTCCTTTTACTGCGTTTTGGTCTGTAACTCCAGAAATTCCACCAATAATCACACCCGCCTGTACAGCCCACCCCAAAATAATTGTCACACTGAATGAAAACTATTGTCTTTCCTAAAATATAATGAAGTGGTTGGTTTCCTTAATTCAATTTATTCGGCAGCAAAACCCTTTTTCACCCCAGTCTCATTGTAGCCACTTTGGCCGTAGCCAGTTGCATATCTAGCAAGTGTGACGTATTAAGTGATTATTAAACCATTAGTCATTGGTAAGAAATAATTCAGGAATTATCCAAAGTATTTGACTGCCATTTGACCTCAACCCCCACCCATCCCAAAGTTACACCCACACGCTTCCACATATAAGCGGAAACCGATTCACATTTTATACTTAGCACTAAATAGAAGGAAGTACAGCTACCATCAAGGCTGATAGCAGTGGCAGTACTTTTAGTATTTTGGTCTGGAACTTAAGTATAAATTAATAATTTGAAATATGTTTAAAAATGCTGTTAAAAGTGAGGCAATCAGTCCCAGAATAGCCGGAGTTTCCTTCCATAAGTTTAAATCAGGATGATTCAATCACACTTTTCAACCTCATGGTGGCACTAGAGGAAAACCCAAGAGATCACCAGAGTCAGTAGGATGTAATGTAATACATCCAATAGTTGTTGAACTAATACAGTCTGGACCAAAGTGGCATACATATTAATAGTAGCTTTAATAATGCGGATAGTGATGCTTTCAATCATCACTCACCATGAATGTATACAGGAACAAGCAGAGAAGACATTTCTAGGGGAAGCTATTTATTGACAGTTCTATTCAGCTGAATACATTTACATTCATAGCTCATAAAAATCAAAATATATCTTTCATAAACAGCTGTACATTGAGCAGGGTCGTGGAGTGGAAAAGGCAGGAGAGAGGATCGGCGGTGCAATTAAACCTGCTTACAACAGATTTGGTCCATTGTCTCTCAGGCTTGCACAAGCCAAGTGCAAAAACATCAGGGCGGGGGGGGGGGGGGGGAAGAAGTTTGGAGTCTTTTTTGCTTGAAGCATGGACAGCTTGGTGTGTAAATAAATAAATAATTATAATATATAAACTTATAATTACATGTTGCCATGTTTTTGGATCAGCTTTGGGTTTTTCTTTTCGTGCAATGTTTCCCAAAACCCATGTGGGCCTAACTCAATGACAAACATCAGATCAGGTACTTTAGGAGGGGAGGAAGAAGAGGAGGGTAAGTGGGAGGAAAACTGGGTGAAGGAATATCGGTGCAGGGAGGTGAAGTAGACGCGGGAGGGATTCTACACGATTCCATATTTCGCCAGGTCGCTGAGCTCCATGTCACCAAAGGCTTCCCATGGGCAAACCACTGTGATGTCTGTGCCGAGACCCTCCATGCCGGGGATGTCGTCTCCGAACCTGAACAGAAAGAAATCATAGAAATGTTTTAATTTACTGGCAATGTTTCACTTGACCTTCTTTGGTTTGAGGAAATATTCATATCCTTTACTTACCCCTTCTGGCCTGGCTTAGGGGCCTTGCTCTTGAAGGTGCGAGCGGCCCTCTGCTTGAACTTGGGGGGGCCCTTCTTGTCGGCGGGAGCTGCAACAGCTGTGTCTGACATTTCGTTATGCTCTGAGAGAAAGAAAAGAGTCAAGAGTCAAGTAATCTTGTCAATCTTCATGTGTAAGACCCTCCCTCTCTCCTCTGAGCCCCCTCTGCTCCTGATACGACACGCACAGGTGAGGTCACATTTTAGACCAAAGCTGTTGCGCAGCTCCTTAAGACGCAGTTACACAAACAGCTTTGTCTATTTTTACACTTTGGCTTTAAAGATTACTCCTTGCCAAGTTACAGACTGGTACTTCTTGAGAAGTTAACTCAATTCACCTAATTCCACAGTTAGTCTGAAGTCCACACACATGCTGTACCTTGTGAATTATGAACTATAAGTGTCCTGAACAACACATTTTCAAATTGCTTCATCACAACTCTTTTTGCCCTCTGCTGACTGTGGTGTCTTAGAGAAAAGATCAGCAGGAATCTTCTGTGGTGATACTGATGTTTACTCTGAACACGGTAACATGTGTAATCAGTTTTGATTGATCAATCACTTCTTAAATGACACATCCTTGGGATTTTTTTATCTGTACTAACGATAATGTAATTAGATTTTTTCTAATGTACACATCAGAGATCAAGTCCTAGTAATAAGGAGTTTATTTATTGCTATCACATATGCCTTCACTGACATTGACTGTATTTACGATTTAATACTGTCTGTGTCTTTTCCCATGGGAAAAAGAAAATTGAAAAAACTGAAATTAAAATTCAACACATTTCTGCAAAACACACTTTTTAACACACACATCCCCCCCAACACAAATAGATGTAGATTTGATTTATTCACTCATTAAGATGAAAATGCAAACTAGATGAAATGGAAATAACTAAAATCAAAGGTAAGAATTTTCTGTCAGAATTTCTAAATGACATTATTTCAATGCAGAGAATAAAGGAAGTGTCCTCCACGGACCTCAGAGCCCCTTCAAAGTAAAAGTAGATAACGAATTAAGTAAATGTTGCCTATATAAGACTTTTAAAAACAGTATTTACAAAGTTATATAAGAGGTAAACAAGACAATAAACAAAAATGCAATATGTAAAACTACTATAGGTATAAATTTAGAAGCTAGAGAAAAAGTCTAAAGAAATTGTCTTAGACCTCTTTGAGCAGTGCACGCAAATACAGGCGCCCTCCTCTTCAAATATTTATAGAGATCTAGCACAGCGAGAGCTCTTCCAGGGTTCTCACTGTATCTAGTCCTGCAGACTCATTTACGCTCCGACCGTAATCGTAGATTTGAAAGTTGGCCAGAGCTGAGTGAAGGTCAGAGTGTGATCCTACCTGTGGTCGCAGTCACACAAATGGCTTCTGTCCAAAGTCTCTGATCAGTTTGAGTGTTTATGGTCTCTGTTCTGCTTCTTCTTATATGCCCACCCTGCTAATCCCCCCTCACATGCTCATCCATAAATTTCTTCTGTTTTTTTGTTACTGCCCATCCTCTAATTGGCCGCTCTGCTCTATGAGATTAAGGAGGGGGCTCAGGGTTCCACTGTTATGCATCATGACATGTGAAGATGTTTACCTTACATAATGATGCAGCTCTGAGAACAACAAAATAGAGCCTGATTCTGATATATACATTCATGTATTATAGCTGTAGGTTGATATATTATTCTGCAATGAAATTACATTTTACAGTTTTAAAACACAAACAGGGTCATGAAAGTTCATTCCTGATTGTGAAGCCGTTAATTTTGACCGAAGATTTTAACACTAGAGTTTCATCCACATCTCAATATCTTCATCATCAGATAAAGAAAAATTAAAGCTCTGGAAAAAGACAGAGAAAGTGGAGTTTGAATTAAAAAGAAGGTATCACAAAATATAAAGATTGTGGATTCATATTTTAATACACACCATTTCATCAATTACTGGGTCGCCCTCTGATTCCAACTTTCATGTGACATTATTGTTGAGGTAAATTGTTTCTGTTTCTACCCTCAGTCGCTGCCATTTGATGAGGGATCAATAGCTGAAGGGTGGAGTGATCTTTATTTGTCAGCGATGAGCTAAACAGAGCCTCTCTCATACATCACATGCTTCAGTTCTCTGTGCAGGTGCCATCAGGACACGTTTGTTTTCAGATGAGGCGACTGTACATCCCGGTCTTTGGCATCTTAAAGGTTTCTAATCCCCTCTTCAAGTTTCTCACGTTCTTTTAACCCTCCCTCATGTCTGAACACAGGTATGAGGTCACAGGTCATCCAAGCCAAGTAAGCTATTTCAAACTGATGTGTCATGATGACTAGAACTCTGTTGTCAATGTGTCAGGTAATGTTTTCAGCCTTTTCATGACCGTAAATAAACTGTATACTGCATGTATAGAACTAAATATAGTAGAGGCATAGGCTTCAGTAAAATCAAAGAAGAATGTAGGGGACTTGAATCCTGAGAAGTTAGAAAATTATTTCATTCATTTATGTTGTAGTCGGTCATTATTTATAATAATAACAAAGTTAAACAAATGTAGAAATCATAGAATGATGATACAATGATTTTGCCTAATATACACAGGTTCAATAGATAGAGACAATAGATTAGAGATGAGCATTTTATTGTCTTTTGTTTTTAATTTTCTCACAATATCTATTTATATATATATATATGTGTGTGTGTGTGTGTGTGTGTGTGTGTAACAGTCATGAGTGTGTCTGTATCCCTCAATTCTATTTCTCAACAGCTTCTCTTCTTATTATTTCTAATATAGATTCAGTTTTTGCATAAAAATGACCTGACTTGATTTTACATCTGAAATCAGATACACACACACACACACTGTAATATATGTTATAAACACGTAACATGATGCAGGGGTATGTGTGGCTAACATACTGACTGTGGTGGCCTGTGACACAGACAGACAGACACACAAGAGACAATAAATGTATATTCAGCATATTTATTTTGTCTTTAAATAGGTAGTCATGCCTTTTACTGTCAGTGCACTGCCAACTTAAGATGTACCTTGTATTTATATCTCTTCATCCTTGATCTTGTCTATTTGTGGCTAATCTGGAACCGAAGAGGAGCGAGCCGAGTTGGCACATAAAAGGATGGCAGATTAAACGTTTGAGGGGATTAGCAGGCCTCAAGACTTTAAAAAGGGACGGTCCAACAGTGAGAGGACAAACTGACAAGATCAACAGACAGCATCAGAATCAGCATCGGGAAAAGACCTCAACACAAGGTAAGCTGACGCTGCAGTTCTCTCAGCTGGTGTTCAGGGGATTCAAGCTGTTATTGATGGGGCAACATGTGCTGCCTCAGACAAATGGCTTCAGAGTTGTTACCAAGACTGACAGGGAGCTGAAAAGGAGATCGGTGATTTGTAATGAGTGGTTATTTTTACTGGTTCTCTCCAATTCTTTGTGTGTTTGTACTTCACTTACTGGTCTGGTTGTTGATCAGCTAGCTGAAGAGGATAAAAAACTATTTAGAGAGTAGTATGGTCACAGTGGGGAGTAGTGCAGTGACACCTGTGTGAAAGGTTATACATGGTACCAGAGGAATCTGCAAAAAAGTTCATCTGAACAGCAACAACAAGGAAATTCATAGTGCTTAACATAAACATTAAAACAAGTGTTACAAATAGGAATTTAAAAGGGGAAAATAAGATATTTAACTAAAGTTACAACTGCTATAGTGCAGTGGAAGATATAAAAGAGAAGATCCAAATGGAATTGAATACAAGTAAAGTGGCAAACTGAAAAATCCAAGGTTTAAAAGATCTGCAGGAAACTCACATTTTGTGTTCTTCTCTACTTCTTCTTTATGTCAGTAACTAATCAAAATGTCAGACGTCGCCGTCGCAGCGCCCGCCGACAAGAAGGCTCCTCCCAAATTCAAGCAGAGGACCCAGCGCACCTTCAAGAGCAAGGCTCCTAAACCAGGCCAGAAGGGGTGAGACGCATTACGATCACACTTTCTCTTAGTGTGCAACAACCCTGCAGTCATTTCAGCTGTTAAAACACCAGGCCGACTTTATGCTCATCACGTATTGTTTGTCTCCACCCTTCAGATTCGGAGATGACATCCCCGGCATGGAGGGCCTTGGCACAGACATCACAGTGGTTTGCCCATGGGAAGCCTTTGGCGACATGGAGCTCAGCGACCTGGCAAAATATGGAATTGTTTAGACCTCTCTCCTCAGCCTCTGCCCCTATTTCCCACTATAGTCGCTCATTTATTCCTACTGGGGTCTAAGCAGCTGAAGATCTACTACCTGTGAGCTTTAGAGAGGAGGCAGCCCTTCATGATTTAGAGGTTTGACCTGGAAAAAAAAAATACTCTGGCACTCTTTCCTTGTCCAATGCACTTTATTTTCTCTTGCCTTTCCTGCAATTCACTATCATCCTCTCTGACTTTTATTTCTCTCTCTTTCCCTATTTCCTCTCTTTTCTTACCTCTTAAAACAAATTCTATTGAAAAGTCTGGACTTGTACTTCCCCAAGAGGAAAAACGACAAACGGAACACGTTGTACTCTGTAAATGTGAGAAGAGGGTTTGGTATCTGTTATGGTGATATCCCCGTTCCACGTCTTCTCCTCAAAGCTGCTGATTCAATGTGCACAGGTTTCTATTTTGTGAATCAGATAAATCCGATTTTATTTTGGTGATTTTTTTCCTTCAGGGGAAAAAGTTCACCTCTGTCTAATCTGTCAGTAGAGAGGAACAACTCCACAACAATAATAAATGTTGATATTTTCCATAGAACCTATGTGATCGTGTCCTTTCTTTTATTTACACAGAGAGAAACTTACATGTTTTCTGGCCTCAATCAATGCAAATTAGCTAAATATAACTCTTTGTTCGTTATTGACAAGGGAGGTCATTGTTTTAGTTGCCACACTTGCTCATTAGAAAACTGTTATATTCATCTCTAGAACTGTAGATATAAATAAATAGAAAACAGGGAAGATAACTGCAGTTGTTTCCATGGTAACAAAACCTTCTTTTTTACAAAACCGTCCACTTTATTTCTCCGGAGGAAAAGAGACAAAGAAGATGGAGAGTTTTAATGACAACATAATCACTGCAACAAAGATCGTAGTTTGATTTAATGCCAGTTAACATCAAGGTAGCAGCTTTTACAAAAAATCGAGCATTTGAATGAGTCATCAAAGAAGAAAGACACAAGAGACGATCTTTGTGGACATGACACATTGTGACATGTGTTCCTGTGTTTATAACACATGCGGAGCTGTGAGAGGAAGAGCAATGACAAATCAACACACAACAGATAAACAGCACATGGAGATGCTCTGAGCCCCGGGCGGTGGTTGTTTAATCTCAACAGCTAATTACTGATTCGTTTAAGTTTCACATTAGCTTAGCTGCCACAACGGGTAACATCCACGTGAGCTGCCGGGCTGGGTCGCTCTCATGGGTTTCTTCTGCCCTGATGGATTTTTGGTCTGCAACGTGCTGAAAGACAAATTGGGTCAGGTGTAAAAACACAGTCAAAATTCATAGCTTGTCATTTTAAAGGCCCAGTGTGTGGGATTTAGCCGTATCTATCAGCAGAGATTGAACGTAATATTCTAATAATGTTGGATATTATGTTTACATTAGTGTATAATCGCCTGAAACTAAAAATGTACTACTAAAGTTTGACCTTAGAATGAGGCCTTTATGTTTACTAAGGGAGTCAGTCCCTAAATTCCACCATTGATATCTTATAGGCTACTTCAGAAACTGAGGATATACAATCTTTACAATATCAATGAAATATTTAGCAGCTCCTCTGGTCATGTTTGTGTTGTTTGCTGGTGGCCTCCAGATATCAATGTGCATCTGTGTCACTGTACCAATTAGCTGCCTTTAAAGTGGAAGCTGACAGAGGGGACAGTGCTCTGTGCAACGCGACATAAACACAACAAACCTCATTCTGAAAACCGTTTGGCCACTTTATCATCAGGGACGTGAGGTGGAAAAGTGGATGAACACAGAGAATGAAAGAGTGAGAGGAAATAAAACAAACTGACATTTAACTGTGTAACTCTTTCCCCAGACTGATGAACCTCACATAACTAAAGTATTATATCATTATCATATAAGTTATTTTATATTATTTGTGTGAATATGAATGAATAAATGGACAAATGAATGAACGAATGAATGAATTTATGAATACCTGTATGTATCTTGATTTTAAGGCAGAAATCTCAGGAGCTTTGTTTTGCAAAATCGCTTTTCCTTTTTTTAATCTCATTGCCTCTCAGGTTGGGGATTACAGCCACTGGGGGAAATAATCTCCCATCACAGGTATTCAGAATATTAAAATTTGTATTGATGGTTGAAAGAATAAAAAGAACAAAAACACTCATAACAATAGACAATTTGTCATGTGAATGATTATGATTGTTCGTGGGTATAAAATAACAGAAAGTGCAATTTCAATGTTGAAGACATCTCTGAGAAACTCAAAGACTCCTGGTGTTGATTGTGTTGCAGTTTAACAGCGTGTCTGCCGTGTCATGTTAAAATGAGATGACGAGTCGTGGTCAAACAGAGCGATGTGTTGCAGATGTTTCTCTGAAGCAGACTGGTGGTCGCTGGGGCTGCAACAGCTGCATCTGCTGGTAGCTGAGAGAAAGAAGTGGAGTCACTGAGGTGAAATGTCTCCTGCACAGACGGCTGGCTATGATAAAACAAGAAGAAGTTACCGGATAACATTTTGGTGAACAGTGTTGTTTTATCTTGTTTTTTTTCAGTCGGTAAACTCAGTAGTGTCTGTGCATGTACGGATCTAAACAGATTCTTCACTGTCTATTTTTACACACTGGCTGTAGGATGGGTCTTTGCAAAGCCACCGACAGTACGATGCAGAAATCCTCCTCAGTAAATCAGACTGTCCACCTCACTGTGTGTTCTGCTTCTCTCTCTCACTGACACATTCACTATCTTCAGGTCTCTAAAGTTCTCACAATAATGACATCATGAGATCCTGACTGTTTCATTATGATCTCATAATTGTAAGATAATGCATGGACCGGATTAAGAAGGTTTCAAAACTGGACTGAGCTTTTGTAAGCTGTTAATAGCTAATCAGATTTCCAAAATGAAATAGATATAGACTTGAAAAAGTTTAATGTATGATTTGTTAAATATCATTTAATTATATTGATATCAAGGATCCTATCCACTGATAAGACAAAAAATAAGAAGAAATCTCTCCTGATAATATTATCCCCATCACTTAGAGGCATTAATACTTCACTGTGTTGTTTCTCTTCTCAAACAGCTGTGACTGATAACCACCTTCATTCTTGGGGGGTGAATGCAATGTGTTTCCATCATTTTCAGTTCAATCCATCAGGAATTATTGCATGACTGAGTTTATCTGTTGCATTATTCTATTTGACATATGATGCAAAAGCACAGACTGTTCTGATGTAATGGGATTAATGATATCATATATTTATTAAGTAGAAAACCTCAGCCCTAATTTTCAATATAAATAAAGATGACTCTGTTCTAGAAATGACCTGGATATACAGTTTGTTTGAATACTTATCCTTCAAGGGTAAATATATTGGAGCTGATGCACAAAACTCCTGCATAATCATAATCCTATATTGCAGTCCAAACAAATGTTCCAAACATTTTTCTGAGCTTCTCTTTGCAGAAGATCAAAACTGACTTGGAGAATTCAAACATTATTACTTTTTTCTAGCAGTACATTCTGAAATCCAAAGTGTAAGAAAAAGGATGATGCATTAAGGGGATATATGTAATTGTTATTGCTGTCAAACACCATTAAAGTGAGAACATATTAATTTCTTAAGCAAAGGAAACAGTATTTGTCTAATAAACAGATTTGTTCAGGGATCAGGAGAATTGGCCTCAGTGAGCAGCAGCAGCTCAGTCCAGTGATTGTTGGTATTTTAGTTTGAGCATGAAGAGCAAAGCCACAGCCCTGAGAAGTATGTACAATATTGTATAGTGTTTTATTGTTGCTGACAATGATGCATACCAAATCTCTTTCCAAACACCAACCCACACATCCAGGAATCACCCACAAATTATACCATGTGGAAACAAAACGCTCAGTTCCTAGAAGGAGAGACTTGATCAACAAGGCCATGTGTCTGTGACTGCACCCTGCGAACCTCGTGTGTATGTCTCTGGACATCAGTTTTACTCAGATGGTGAAAGTATCTCAGGTGAGACCTGTCAGACCAGAGGATGTTGTTTTGCACTCTGTTCTTTGCTCTGACATGACGGCATGACTTACAGGCCGAGGCGAGGTAAGCTGCCATCTTAGGTTCTAAGAGGATTGGGATTTATCCATATGGGTCATTGCAGACAGATACAGGTTTTACAAGCCAGAACTTTCTTAATTTAAAGCTCACCATGACAGTTACTTACAGGAACACACATGTACATACATGCACACAGTCGTAGTGAGGGGGCAGAGGCTCGTATAGGGAAGTGGTGGTGCAGGTGGGGCGCCTTTCTGTGGGTGGGTGGTTAGATCCCTGATTCCCTCAAACCCAAATCAAGAAAACACATTCATGTATAAACAAATGCAGGTGGTGATCCACTGTAGCTATTCCCCACATTTGTGGGTCCCTGTATTAAATGCTGATGCAGATTCTGGGTCTCCTGTGCAGGTGAAGGATTCAACACAGCCATTAAGGTGATATAAGTGTCAGAGGGCTTCCCCATCAGACAGTGTGTACCAACCCACCCATGAAATCCAGACTGCCAACACTCCCACAGAGTTCCCACCGTCACTGTGACCTCCATCATATTAATCCTCAACCATCAGCAGTTGGACGCTTCAGACCAAACATCCAATCTGAGCTGACATTGGATGAGAGGAGCTCACACTCACATGCACATCTACAGGTGATTTAAAGTCCCAAACATGCCAACTTAAAAAATCTTGGATATTTTAAAGTGTATAATTTTGATAATTCAAGATGGTACAGATATTTATTTTCATTGTATGCACTGCATTATTGTAAAGTGGTTTTCTTGAAGGGTTGTTTTACATGCGTGAATCGTCTTATTTCAAGGCTTTCAAAAGGTGATTATTATTTTAATAATATTGATATTTTATCATTTAAATGATAAATGTGCACGTTAGCATGTGTAAACAAATTAATCTTCACCAGTGGGAGGAGCAGCAGGGTCTGAGGATTAATACTACATGATGTGAGACCTTCACACACTTGGGCCATGTCAAAGCTTAACAGGGTTTAACGTTGTGTAACTGAAATATAGTGACGGCTGAAACCTGCAGGCCACAACACAAATACCAGTAATCCATCAGTCCCAGGTTCACCTGCTTGACATCACTGCTCACACCACCTATAGCTCCCATCTGCTTGTAAATGCTGTTGTTGTTCAACAAATACGTTGGGAGCACTCTCGCAAACATGATTAAAGATAGTAAACAGCATGATTAAATGAAATAAAATGATGAACAACAATTACACTGAAACATGTTGTAAATATGTAATAGTTTTAATATGAATATTTTTGCTTTAACATCAACCACATTGCATAACTGTCATATGAGTCATACTGTTCTGTGTATTTGTTAAATGGGTATTGAGCAATATTCAAAACAGCCCTAATAAACCCCAGAACTACTATGTCTTCTTACTTCTGCATTTTATTATTTAACGGAGGCTTTGTACAAACTAAATAATCACACAGTAGCGTGTGGGCTGTAAACTCGCCTTCCTCAGTGTTGTGACACCAGAGGGACAGAACAGGTGTTTGTAAGTAGATTTACTCTCAGTGGTCGTCACCTGGAAGAAGCTGAATGCTAATGCAGGTGGTGTCAGTGTTGTGACGCGTGAATGTGCATTTTACTGAAGTCTGTGACGTTAGTGTTGCCCTGATTTACAGTGTTAGTGATTTCCATAAGCTTCCTGTGAACATGTAGCGTTCTCCCCGACCCTGTAAATGAGGTCAGAGCTTTGGTTTTGTTATAATAAACTAGATGTGTTCGTAATAATTTTACCTCAATAAATGGAAACACCTGTATTCACTCATTTCAGTCAGATGTGTTGAATAAGAGAAGAATTTTATTTCATATTTAGTTCCATTATTGTTAGATTTTTAGTCGTGTGGGTCCTTGGATGATAGTTACATTTATGACACATATTCAATTTAGGGGCAAATACATAGTAAAAGTAATAATATTGTCATTACTCTCAACTCTCGGTCTTGAAGAATCAGATTATTTCAGTTTCTGATGTTCTGTTTATATCAGTCAGGGAAAAAAAGGTAATTTTCATAGATTCCCCTGATCACATTTGGGCTTTTTGAAATTATTTTGTCTTTTCTGTTGTTGTTTTAAAATCGGAATAAAATTGTATAGCCTATATTTAGCAAATAAACTCTTTTTATTTAAAAAGAGAAAGTTCGTAGGGTTCAGACCCAAACTATCGTCCTGAAAGAGTTCATTGTATTTTTGTGCATCCGTGTGTTTTTTTTCTGCTCTGTGGCCAAAGTGTGACTTCCCCACAGTTTTCCAGTGAACTCCTTTTGTGTGGCAACAATGCTCAGAATGAAAAATGTCAAAGTTGATATAAATCCTACTATTTTAGTTCTTTGTTTGACAGATGTGGCGCTGTCACAAAACATTTCTGTGGTGCTGCTGTTCAACGGCTCTTTCTGTCACTCACAATTAAAAACGTTTTATTCGACTCACTTGACTCAAAATTTAGATTTTAATAGTTAATATTCAATACTCTTTTTTGGTGTCAAGACATATGCTAGCAGAGGTGGTGTGTATTTATTCTCTAAAGATGCTGCTGAACAAACAGTCATGAGGTTGTGTTGACTCCACCGTGGAAAATAAGCACCTCTATACAAGAGATTTGTTTTTCACTGTATCTGTCTAATCTAATTATTTTCTTCCTGGGTCTGACCTTATGATGCCTGTTTATGTGACCTTTACATTCAATTTCAAACATCAATAATTGAAAACATAATTCAATTGATCTGATCAAATCTTCTCTCTAATGGTGTAGTTTGGTATTTCTTCAGTACGCGGATGTTGGCGGATAATTCTTTGGATATTTGTATCGAATGGATGAAATGCATTTGACTTTAATAATAATCAATAATAACCATATCATCATATAATTCTATAATAAATATAGTTATATAATAAATTCTACATTTATAAAGACATTTACAGTGTATTTTAAGACTCTTTACAATATATAAAAGCAATTTTAAATTTCATAAAATAATACTAAAATATTATATTATAAATAATTAAATTAAAAACAGAGAAATAAGAAGAAAATTAAGGGAATAAAAGATAATAACATTTCGTAAACACCAATGCATAAAAAATAGTGAGATGTAATGTCTCCTCTGCTCTATGAATTTTCCAGGTGTAATAGAACATTTACTTTACTGGGTGATGGCATAGACCAGGCAGGAGTTGTGTCCCTCATGTGGTGAATGTGCCAAACTGCAGCCCAGTTAATCTCAGGTCTGTCTCACAGGCCTCTGTACCTCTGTCTGTTTGAGACCTGCCTGGTGATGACTCATCAACATTAACCAAGCTGCTTTTCCTGCAGAGACTCCCACCCACATACACATGTATGTAACACTTGAGAGCAAAGAGGTAAAGACAATGCTTCAAACAAGACTCGTCAAGACAAGAGAAAAGATTGAATTCACAAAGCCAGAGGTCAGCAGGACTAAATGTGTCCATACAGTACAGACACAAGCACATTGACCCGTCTCCTGTCGAACAGCGACACGTAGTCTTACATCCCACCACCCAGACCTATCAAGAACACCTTGCTGGTTCCCACGAAGCCTCCAATCACGTTCCAGGAGAGTTGCAGCGGCTGCGGCTGCTGCTGCCATGTGGCGTGAGACAGAGACAGAGGAGAGGTGACACGAGTCAAACAGCTACAAAAGTCTTCTGACCTCTCCTGGGTTTTCTTCTGTTTTAGCTGCAGCCTGTCGGTCGGTCGAATCCCCTGAAACATGCTGATCACTCTGTTCCTCACCTTCCTGGTCTCCTCTGCCTTTGCAAAGAAAGGTAAACGGATTTAACTACACTTTGTTGTCCTATTTTCCTTAACTTATCATCTTGGCTCTTGTTGGTTTTAAATGTAGAAGATGAACCATGATATGTTCATTTCCTGTGACCTGCTAACAATGGAGCTCCATGAATCAATATTCTGGTTAATGATCAAACTGCAGCAAAACGCAAAAATGTTCCCCCCAGCCTCTGCTGTACTTTGTGTGTTGTACTACTCTGGGAATTCTAGCATGCTGACATACTAAACTAAGATTATTGATCTGTACTTTAATGCTTCAGTTATTTCTGTGAAGCACATTGAACGACATTGGTGTGATAATGTGCTGTACAAATAAATTTGCAGAGCCCTCCGTGAAGGGGCATAGATACCTGTGAGCATATGGACTTGCTGACACTGTGTAGACTTTTATAATAATAATATAATAATAATAATAGCTTTAGTTGTAGAGCACTTTTTCAAACCAGGTTACAATGTGCTTCATGAAAATCCATGGCAAAAAATGAATGAACTCAAACAAAAGGTATTTAATTCAGTTCAATTTTAAGCAGCAAACCTTAAAATGTATTCTTAGTCTTATTGAGACAATGACTGGGACTGTGAGGTCCAAACTATGTTGACGTGTCTCATTCTTCCTCAGACACTGCTCTTCCTCGGCTGAATGACACCAACGCTGCCGAGGCCTTCATCGACTCTGCTGAGGTGGTGGTCATCGGATTTCTGGAGGTCAGACAAGATCACAATCACACGTAGAGAGAAAAAAAAACAAAAAAACCTGGACTCAAAATAAGCCTCCCGACATTTTTTAAAGCAAACCCACAGACACTGTTTTATGGTTTGGGTTTACTATGTTAACATGCATGCGGCACACCATGATCAGACAGATTATCTTTATCTGACTGTGAGAGCTCCCAAAATACAGCCTTTGTTTGCAGCCTGGTCTCTGTGATGCTGCTGTCACGAATAGATCTCAAAGAAGGATCTATTTCCTGTGGCCACACCTTTGGCAACGCTGCTGCTGCTGCTGCTGCTGCGAGGGACCGAGGGTGGCTGGCCGTTCCACAGAGGCGAGCCCTTTGGCCAGACGCAGTGTGCCGGGGGAAGATGGCCGGCCACACGACAGGAAACACATGCATATCTGCAGTCTTGTGGGATTGGCTCCATTGAACCTCGCATAAACAAGTGCAGGAGCAGGGAAAAGGTTCATGGGAGGAGAGAGGAGGAGGCCACACGAGGATAACTCATGAGGATAGTTGGATCATGAAGGCTAGGGGAGACCAAAATATTGATGCTGTGACTCATTGGGAATGAACACATATTACAGGCTGCAAAATAATAAAACAGAGTGCCAGAGCTCATGTAATACTCAGAAATAGACATGATTCATCTTCTGTGAGTCAGCTTCCTGGTCCCCTGTATTTATTTGGTCCTCGTCTCCGTCTCCGTCTGTGGCACCTGCACTTTTTTATATTTTAAGATATACTTAAAGTATCAAAAATACTAATTATGCAGCAGACTGGTTCACATCATTGTTTAAGTGTTATATAATTGCTATTATATTATTGATGCATGAACACGTGAGCAGCATATTAATATTGTAACTGGTTGAAGTGGAGCTTAGATAAACTTCTTAATTTACTGCTGGGTACTTTTGATGTAAGCAAATACATCATATCTCTAAGATCATCTTCTTTTGTAAATTCAATTTTTCGGTTTTCAAACCAGTTGCAAATGCAGTATTAGCAAAGTAGGATATTACTGATTTGCAACCTTTGTGTAATAATGACAGAAAAGCAACTTGTGGGAAAAAAGAGTGAAAGATTATACGTGATGACACGAGATAGTTAAACAGTTCCCTTCTGTAACTCTATCTTTCACTCTGGTTTCTCAGGGAGAGGAGAGTCGTGGGTATAAGGAGCTTGTTGCAGCTGCAGAGCGCGTCGAGTCCGTCCCTGTCGCCATTTGCACAGTGAAGGAGGTGTGGGCCGACTACAAGCTTTCCTCAGACACCATCACCATCTTCAGGAAGGTAGTTCACATCATCACTTTTCATTATCCAACGATGATGATGTGCCATCGGTTTAATGGTGATAACGATGTGGCTGTGTGTTGGGGCATCCAGGCGGATAATCACCAGGACAATCTTGTTGTCGCGGACGCCAAGAAGCTGGACGCTGATGGTCTCGTAAATTTCATCACCGTCAATGAGATCCGATACATCACAGAATACAACCAAGTGGTAGGACCGCCATGTCTTCATCACTGACACATAAATGCTTTGCATGGAGTCAACAGCTTCTGACTTTCTTCCTGTCCTCTCTTCTATCACAGCTTTACTTCATATGAAAACAAGCTTTGACGACAAATGAAGACAGACACTAATTCATTGTCCCCATTAAATCACATGTGGGCGAGGACAAATTGAATTTGACTGACAGCTCCATTTCCGTGTTAATTTAGTAGCACCCGTTAGGGCGGGATGACCTGTTGACCTATCATCATTCTTACTGGTACATAGAGATCTGTGACATCATAAATTCCCACTGTAGTCCCACCCATTTTTAACCTGACTCTCTCTGATCAGAGAGAGTGATTAAAAACTCCTGTCTGTGTGTGTGTGTGTGTGTGTGTGTGTGTGTGTGTGTGTGTGTGTGTGTGTGTGTGTGTGTGTGTCTGTGTGTGTGTCTGTGTCTGTGTGTGTCTGTGTGTATGTGATCATGTCCTAACCCGTCCTCACCCTCTGTTTTCTCTCAGTCGGCAGTGGGCCTGTTCAACTCAGAGGTGAAGTCACACCTCCTGCTCTTCGCCAACAGGGGGACTAAAGAATTTACTGAGCTCAAGGAGCAACTCAGAGCTCTGGCCCCTGAGTTTACAGGCAAGGTGAGAATGAAAACTACAGTAACAGCAGGGCTATGATGTGTCTAATTATAGTGAGTGCAGGTCTGCAAATCCCTAATAAATTGAATTTATTTACCTCTAAAACGTTTTAGGTCTTAGATTCTTCTTGCCTGATGTGGACATTTATATTAATGTGGGGAAAACAGCCATCAAGGACCTCATTGACTCAGGACGTAGAAAAAACTAATTTATTTTAATTTCAATTGGTTTATTCGTCAATTTTCTTTCACATAACTGTGTCCAAATATGGACAGACAGTTATGAAACCACAGCTAATTTCAAACTTCAATTTAATAAATGATGCAGAAACCCTGTGTATTCATGTTCTATCACAAATCCAACACAACCAAATGGTTTTCATAAAACTCTGGAAGCAGTTTCATATCTGCAGTTACTTGATTGACTGTACAATAGGTTAAAGTATGAGTCTGTGTTCCAGTTCTTGTTTGTGCTGATTAATGGAGCCGTGAAGTCCAACTCTCGGTCACTCGGCTACTTTGGCATCAAGTCTCAAGACCTCCCACGCGTTGGCATCTACGACGGTAACTCGGACATGAAGTGGCTCCTTCCTGTGGGAGAGATTTCTACCGAAGGAGTGAGGGAGTTTTGCCAGTCGTTCCTGCGAGGAGAACTGAAGGTGAGCGGCCAGGATTTGCCTGATATGATGTTTTTGACCTGCAACATATGATTAAGATATTTTAGTGATTGTACTGAGGGGATCTATTTTCCGGACACGTACATTAAAAAAGAGTGACACGGTTTATTGAATTAAAAATAAGCAGCACATGCAAGAAATTGAAAGAAAACAAATTAGAAAATGTTCAGTAAAAGTGAAACAGGAACCCTGCTCCCCTGGCCTTGTTCATTTACTGAACGTCAAAATCACCAAGATCACCAGCAACACAAACAATTACACTGTTGTTTGCTGCTGCAGTTTGTTTTGTTCATTTCCCTCTGGTCCAGTTATAACCTTCCACCGATTTCCTTCAAGTTCTGAACTGGAGCTTTGCCTGGAAAAGAAACGTTTTCACTGCATTTTCCCCTTGAGTGTTCCTCCACTTTGAACCATATGTGTACTGTGATAAATGTGGTTCCTTATTTCAGTTTATTCTACTAAAAAATGAATATATGAATAAATAAATCAAACTATATATATATGAAATTCGAATATTTCGAATATAAGTATATTTTATCCTTAGGACAATTTAGGTTTTTAATCTTACCTTATTTTACCTCTAGGAGTTCAATTGTTTTAACTTACATTGTATGCACTGTATTTATTCCTGAGGCTGTTATTATTGCTCTTGCATTTGCTAGTTTGCAAATTTTGCTGATTCTTATTTGTGTTTTCTTTGTGTCTCGGACTGATTTGTTTATTTTCTGTACTCGGCTGTATTGTGATTTAGGTCTCCACCTCAGTGTATGTCCAAGTTGAAATAAAAGTTGAATGAATCTCTTAACACACAACTATCATCGACATATAAGTGCAGTTTAATTTCATTGAGTTTTTCTCAGAGGGAAATTCAATCAATTAATTAATCAATCAATCAAATAGACATTTAATTGTCAATATTCCCAAATCACAATTTGTATCATAGGCTTAGCAAGGTGCAGCATCCTCTGCCCTTAACCCTCAGCAAGAGTAAATGTAAAATAGAGGAACTTCAGGTAAACTTGAGTTCTACAAGTCTGTATTGTTCCCCAGTGCTGTTCTGTCTGCTGTAATTCATCTTCATCTTCATAACTTTTATTTTCCAGGACGTGAAACAGGCCGGAGCAGAACCCAAAACAGAGCTCTAAAACTCAACCATCAAATGTAAATACATTATTAAACATTAAATAGACACTTAAATGAATAAAGCATCTGATGTGAATTCTTTCTTCTGTAAAAAAAAAAAACAAAACCGACTGCATTCCTCTCTCTGTGCAGTTTCTGAGACAATGCTAAGTGAAGGTTTGCATGTGTGCGTGTGTCTGTCATGCGTCCTCACTTATTTACCCTGTGTATGTTATGTTTTGTCTGTTTACGAGAGCGCGAGCCCCGTCTGTGGCCCGACCACAGGTCACCGGCCGCAAGTCGTAGTGATCTGGCGCAGTTTACTCGTCTGTCCGCGAATGTTATTGTCAGGACCACAACACAAAGACCTCAGGGAGACTGACAGAGAGCAGGCAGGGAAGATCCGACCCCAGGCAGTTAAGACACAGTAGTTAGTGGTACTTTCTCCTGTGAGTCACGCTGGGTAAGAAGTATGTGTAAATAAGGTGAGAAGCTTCATCTGTGCAGGACAAATTAACATGAAGATCCCCAGTGACGAAGGAATCAGAGGCAGAAGTCACACACACTTTTAAAAAATGATATGAACTCAAAGTATTTAGCTATAAAATCTATAAAAGAACAGTAGATGGTGTGTAGGCAGAGAGAGAGAGAAAAAGTCCCGAGCTACTCCCAAAAATATTCTCTCAAGCGACATGGGAATGTCGAGGCCCAGACTTGGATCAGGATAATTAGTGGTGTGGTATTGCCAAGTGGATACATCCGGCGGAACTGGGAAAGCCTGGCAGGTGGACGTGTCTCAGAGACCAGATGGAAATACACGCAGAGAGCTGCCCGCCGTCGCAGTTTGTTTACGGCTGCGACTGAGACGGACGACAGATTTGACAGCTTTCACATCAATGTGTGAAATAATGGGATTTAAAAGGGTGACAGACATGACTGTGTGTTTTAGTTTTACACCGTCAACGGAGCAAATTAGAAGCTGCTGCTGCCACTTCATCAAAGAGTTAGGCCCAGTCATTGCATATAACTTTAATAGGAATGTACCCTTCTACCTGCTAGAATGGCTTCACTCAGTGGACCACATACCTCCAAATTTTCACACACTCATAGATATCAGTTCCCTAAATGTGCCTGATTTAAAAAGAAAATCAAGATCCATCAATTACTGTATACAGGGGAAAATCTATGAAAAACGTAATAAAAAACATAAAAATAACTCTGGAAATGTTATATAAGTGAAAGAAAAATCCTGGATCCGCATGCTGATTCAGATCTGCACTAAAATCGAATGGTTTCTTCCCTGACCCATACCACATCATTCCACCATGTTTCCGTTGGCTAGTTTTTGCGTAATCCTGCAAAGTAACAAACACACACAGATGGACAGAAGCGACGAAAACCAGAAAAACACCCGAAACTTTACCTGTGAGGTAATTAATTATAGTATCAACAAACTGATTTGACACTACTGTTTGTAGTTTACATAGAAATACTCATGATGGGTTCTATTCTGCAATGGCACCATATCACTGTTGTCTTGGTGACTGTAAAAAACACTAATAAAGAAGATCCGACAATTATTCTGTAATTGCAGCTACTGTGTGTGTTAAATGAATGATTTACTTCTCATGCTGTGACATGTGAAGGACCTCTCCTCCTCCTCATCCTCCTTCTCCTCCTCCTTCATCTCCTACTCAAACACAAACCTCTCTGTTCTCCAGAACACAGTGAAAACCGCGGCAGATCTCACTGTGCCGTTGTGCTAGACTGAGCAGCAACTTGGCTGCTCTCAGTCCCAAGAAGGAAATGTCATAAATCTTCATCTGAAACTGGTCTCTAAGTACGACTCGTCCCATAAATAAGCAGCGGGTGAACTAGGTCATAAGTCAAACTGTAGCTGGTGTTGTGCATCTTTCTAAAAGATCGTCCTGATGCATTTGACTGAAAACTGAAACACAGTATGCAGCACACTAGATTGTGTTAAAAGGCTGTTGTTGGAGATCTGTAAAAGTTGCTCTGTCTGATAAGCAGATACATACAGTACATGCAGTACATATGTGTAACAGCAAAATACACTTTTAGGTCCAACCCTCTGCACCTATGTACTATCCCCGGTGTCCAACTATGAAATATGTAAGTTTGAATTTGAATTTTATTTAAATAGAAAAGCCTGATATATTTTCAGTAAGATTCTAAATATTTTGCTATGTTAACCCATACTGAATCCTTATGCTAACGTTCATGGTAATCCAACCAGTGGTTTATACTGTTAATGAACAGGCTGACAAACAAACAAAAAACATAACCTCCTTGGCGGAGATAACAATAAAACTAAAATAACACTCAGTAGTTCCACCTCCACCAATGCCCAACTGTCCCCTTGAATTCAATCAAGCTGCACCACATTACAAACACGCACGATTTTCAGATCCATGCATTATTTCCTGGGACGTTAGAGTCAATGTAAAAACAAAAACAAACAAAAAAGACTTGTAATATTAAAGAAAGTGAAAGGGTCCAAGTTAGATGTGTTCTTGCTTGGCCCACAAACAACAAGTGGACAGGTGTGAAAATATAAAAATAATCGACCTTATAAAAACTCAAATTCACATTACGTTGTTTCTCTCAGGACGTCCTGCAGTAAAAGTCCCCAGCACCTTAGTGATGTCACACTCTGAACAACAACATGACAGACAGGAAACTCTCCGTCTAGCTGTGAGCTTCCACACGCACCCTGAGGTAACAGTTAAAAAAGAAATGCTGAATGCACGTCTGCAGCTGGTGGGTTGAAGGTTGTCTGTTGCAGTGATATGGTGCATGTGTATCAGGGGAGAGGAGAAAAGCTGGCGAGGACAAGACAAGGAAAAATACAGTTCACTTCATTTAAGCGTCACAATAGAACTGGCTCCTGTTGCAGCCTCTCAGTTGTATTTGCTGTACACTTTTATGAATATTGAACCCGCTGTCATTAGTCGTTGTAGCGGATCTGCGGGTCCAGTGTCTGATCGAGGGTTTTGTTTGAGTCCACATGTGACGACTCCTTTTCAGTCAGTTCCTGATGTTTCAACTAAACTCAGGATCATCATTTCCTAAACATGATTAATGAGCTCTTCGTAGTCTCACTGTAGCGGCCGTGTGTACTCAGACTTGCATGGTGTGATCTTTGAGACAAGCAAATGCCACTGGCAGGATCAACCAGGGGAGAGTAGATCTTCAAATCCTCTCACAAATTCAGTCACAGCATTTATAAAGGGAAAAACACTCCAGAGGCAGAAGTCATAGAAAATGTGCATTTAGAATATTACAGAAAAAAACACATTTGACAGTGCAGTTTGGACAGTCACACACACACACATTCACACCTAGCATCTAATGTATGTGCAGCAGTTTCTATATCATACATTTATCAGTTTGTGATTTAGTATCTTGGTATGGTCACTTAGGCACAACGATCAAGGGAGACTGGAATCGAACCGCTGACCTTCTGGTAAGTGGACGACCCGCTTTACTTCCTCAAGCACATCCACCTCAATTTGCTAATCAAAAATGCGCCATAATATGTGACGCTTACGTGAATATAGATATTCTAATATGGATGAAGACACTGATTGGTTTTGACCAACAGCTTCTGAGCCACCTGTGCATTGTATACTTGGGACAGTGTCTGCTGCACAGACAAGAGAATGTGTAAACCCACAACATCAGTAAAAAACCAGTGGGCTTTACTCATTGTCTGGATGAAGGGATCTCACTGCCAAGATGCAACAACAACAGAGTGACTGATCCAAGACGATCCAGACTCTGTATTCCCTGCCTCTTCTGAGATGTTGTTGCAATTGTTTTCACAAAAATGAACAGCGGACCAGACATTGAAATTACACGGCACGCGGTCCAAGAACAACCCCTGAAAACAGGAATAACGCTAGACTATGAAACACAAAGGACACCAAGGTCACTCTGCTGCAGCACCACCTTCCTCACTGCAGGCCTACATGATACATTAAGCTGTTTTGGGGGGCGCTCCGAGATAAATATACGTGAAGTGTTACGCGCGCATAAATGTTTTGGTTATCTGGACAGTATTTAAGTTGCAATATGGTTTAGGTCCAAGCTGTGAACTCCAAATACCTTTTTTTTTGTTTTCTATCAAAAACCCACAGCTGCAGCCACATTTGAACCATATCGCTGAAACAGCAACATCCAAACCCGCATGCATAAAGCTGCGCATCAAACACATGGGGTTTTCTTATATTTAGCTGTATATATGCTGAAGTATATCAAGCGAGGCTGCGTGTTGGGCCGTTGGTTGGCGCTGGTAGGCCGTGGCTGCTCCGCTGGATCTGTCCGGGACCTGGAGCGAGATGGATCTGTAAATAGTGACTGACTGTGGTTCTGGTGGGACTCTGCAACACTCTAATTAAGCTCTGTCGCATAATGAGGCTCACTGCTGTTCTGTGTCACTCGATTAGTAGCTTGTGGTCGGCTCAGACTATAGTTTGGGGTTTGTGGGGGTGGGAGATCACATCTGGGCCAAGGACTGTTGTAGCATAACAGCAAGGGCACAACTTGCAGCTTGTTGAGGAGGCAGCCGTTCAGCGGGTCTCCCTGATTAAAATCCAAAGATGTTATGGAAGAAATAGTTTCATTATTTATACTCTGGTGGACTGGGAGGAATTTGAAGGATTGGTAAACAAGACAAGTAAAACAATTATTGGTTTGACCTCAGAAAATGATGGACAGAGAAACGTTGGCAGTTTTCGTTGAATGTACGGCAAAACATTTAGTTGAGTTTACCCAATGGGCCAAGAGGATGTATTCAGATTCAGTAAATCAGTTTGACCGTTTAGCTACAGGTCAACAAGTTCTTTAAAGTCAAATGGAGTCTTTTCTGTGTTTTAAAAAAAGTTGTCGTGCATCATGGAGAGGGGAATCCTTTAACGTATAAAATGACTCATGTTTCCCTTTTTCTGCTGTGGATGTCAAGTGAAGGTTTACATACACACATATATATATATATATATATATATATATATATTTAGGTTGACATACAGTTCCATGCACTGTACATACAGACGAGAGCCAGGAAGTCTTGCAGCTGGGCAAGTCTCTGTGCGGGTGAATGAGTTTCTGGACTCGGTGCCAGGGGCAGCGTGGGTGTTTGAGGGAGATTTCATGACAAGTGGAAGCGGAAACGTTGACATTTGATTCCCCGTCCAATCAGAGGGTCATCTCCGTGTGTGGGTCTGGTCTGACACAGGAGGTGGACTGCTGTATATATTGACCTCGGCTCTGGGGAAGGAAACAGCAAACCGTCGAGGAAGAGCAGGCGATCAAGAAAGCAACTTGTCTGCAGCAAGAAACTCATCCCCAGGCATCATGAAGACTCTGACTCTGCTCTCCATCTGTGCCCTTCTGTCAGTGTGCTGGTCCATGGGAGGTAAGGACAGACTCTCCTCATCACTGCTGGCGTTCACTTCACACATTACCTTCTGGTATCTGCACATACAGTGTGTTTAACAAATGCTCTCTCCTGCGATCACCAGCTGTGGAACCAGAGGTTGTCGTGGACCCTGATGCTGACACGGTTGCTGATGCTGCACCTACTGCACCTGCCGATTCCTCCTCCTCCTCTGAGTCCGACTCCAACTCTTCCTCCGACTCCAACTCGAGCGCTGACTCGTCTGCCTCCGATTCATCCTCATCTTCCTCGGAATCCTCTGAGTCCTCATCGTCTGAGTCTACCGAATCCTCTTCCTCCGAGTCCTCCGAGTCCAATTCTTCCTCTGACTCGTCTGCCTCCTCTTCCTCTTCCTCCTCATCCTCATCGGAGTCAGCCAGCACTGAGGGTATGCAAAAAAAAAAATTCTAGAGAGAATCTTTGCATTGTTAAAGTCAAAGTAACCAACAAACAACTCAAGAAAGTCTAAGTTTGGGATTTTTTTCCCCCTTCAGCTTTTTCCCCTTCAGCTTCTCCAGTGGTGATGAAGAGAGACCTGGCTGCTGTTCTCCTGAGGAGAAGAAGAGCGGTAGGAGCCCTCACCCCTCTGCAGCTGGAAAGGTACAGCTTCTTATTCTCATTGTAAACTCAGTGAGAAACAAACTCTATATGTTGCACAGGATAACCTCATGTTAGCTTGTTTTTATGCTGGAAAGTGACACATAGCTTCATTTCTCTCCAGCCTGCAGGAGGTGTGTGAGTTGAGCGTGGCCTGTGATGAGATGGCTGAGACCGCGGGTATCGTCGCTGCATACACCGCCTACTATGGACCTGTGCCCTTCTAAGTTTAAGACTTTTTCTTTCATCCATGTGTGGATGATGTGTGGATGAATTTCATCCATTTTTCTTTGTCCTCTTTGTGATAATGGTGCAATAACCCCCTGAAATACAAAAAAGGAGCAGACAATTTAAAAAAAGAACGGGTTTGGCCTGTGTTATGATGCTAGATGGAGATTTTTTTAGGCACCGATCCTTGCAAATCTGACCAGCATTAGTTGTCCAGTATGTAAAAAGGCATCTTCCAGGCTTTTAGAGAGCGGCACATGGAAACACGAGTCTGTGAAGTATACGCAGACGCCCACAAGAATTTTTAATATTTTTTCATCACTCGGGTAAAAAAAAATGGTGCTACAAATGCAAATGTATTGTATGTTAATATGTTAATGTTTTTATATCATGCTTTTAATTGTACACGTAGTAGATGTAGTGAGTAGTGGATGTAGTAACTACTTCTTAGAGGTACGGTAGTTTTAGGTGTATTATGTATTGATGGTGGTAGTGTACAGTGGTTGTTAAATGCACATCAGTCATCTGTAATGACTGTAACCACAAATTGCCTCTGGGTTTGGAAACAATAAATTATTTTGTGTTGTGGAATCTTTGTGTTGTCGTTAATATGTTGTGATGGTTTTAAAGGTGTTTTTGGTCTCCACCCAATCCAGAGAGAAATGTCTTATCATCAAAATATTGATTATGCATATTATATTGTTTTGCATGTCGGGTGATATATATTCTGTATCATATCTGATCTTTAATGCACCATAAAAATAGCCCCATCCTCTCTTCCTCTCTTTCATTCAGCATGAATTGTCCTTGCACGCCTCTGGCTCAGTGCTGTTCTCATATCTGCCACTAAAGGGCAGCTTTGGTCAGTGAAACAAATCCAGAAGTCACAACACGATGCATGACAAGGCAGCAGGCGATTTGAAAGGTTAAATCTGCCCCCTCCTCATTTCCTAATAGCAGAGGGAGAGCAGTGGCAGAGGGTTGGATTTGCACAATGTTCATTTGTGCGTCCTCCAAATATTTTAAATGGCAAACATTTAAAAATTCATGGGTCATATAACAAAACATACAACAACATAAGTAACAGAAATATCTCCCATAGGACGTCCAACAATAACAATAAGCAATATGTCTAATTCAGTCATTACAAGCTCATGCAGTGCAGCCAGACGTCGTTCAGATTCACAGAACTTTTTCATAAATAGTATTCAAAACAAACAACACATTTTGGAGAAATGCGTAAAATGATAAACAAACACTGATTTCATTTGATAATATGGTGCAGCCGTAATATCTATGAATCTAGTCACTGGTCATAAACATTACATAACCTTAAAGTGTTGGAAGCTGATACAGAATAAGTACGTTGCTGTCAGACAGTGTGGAAAACATGATGTCAACCATGCACCTACTTTTGGTCTGAAATGTTTTATTAGTTTTATCCTAATTATGTCCCTTGTGGTCTATAATTTGCGCTGTTTGCATTTCCATGATTTCCATTAAAATATTTCTAATTTACTTCACAATACAAGTTAGCAGGACTCTGATTTTAAATCTCATTCTTTCAGTTCATTTCATTTCTTAAACTTGAGATTTCAGAATTATAAAAAAAACAGCTACAATATATGAGAACAGATAAGGTGTGTGTGTGTGTGTGTGTGTTGCGATGTCCGAGCTGAGGCACACCTTGTGACATGTAGCCTGCAGGTGGCCATTTGCACTGAGACAAAGTTTCCTCATTAACTGAAGGAGCAATAAAAGACCAGAACCTCTTTCAAGTTCACATCTATTATAGCTCAAGTGTTTATGATGAGAGGAGACTTGCCCCTCACAAAATGAAACTAGATGTGTCACCTTAAAGTCTGAAGAACTGAACCAGTGTGGACCAGGGTAGAAACCATTAAACCTTAGGGTCGGAAAAAGACAACTGTCATAATGTTATTCAACTTTACAGGATTTTCCAACATTTCCCTCAGTTTCTCATGTTTGGATCATGATGTAAAAATGACACATATATGGTGTTAACATCTTAGTATGTATGTACAGTTTGGTGTGCGTCCGATTTTTGGCCTTTGCAGGAGAATATAGTTCCATTATAGTTTAGACTTTTCTAATTAGATGTTCTAATGATGACACTCATTTATAAGTATAAGTACACAGAGTATATAGCACAGAGGGATTTGAATATCACCTTCTGGCTTCTGAATGTGCCTTGACAGAAAAATAATAACTGTGATATGTCACGTATATTGGTATATTGTCGATCATCTTCAAACGTGTGTGTCTGTGTGTTTGTGTGACATTTCCAGTGTCTTGTGTTTGTTGTGTAATACAGTGTGTGCCCTCAATATTGACATATTGATAATCCATCTTATGTTCTTTATACGTGGCTCCCTGACATGTGACATTACAGTGGTCAGCACTCACGTGGACGTTTCCCACGCACAGCAATGAAGAAATTAAAAAAACACAACATAACACTCATTAAAAGCAAAAACCTGATCTCTGAATTTCTGCTATAACAAAATGTTGATCGGGTTTATCATACTTTTGCGATACAGGCCATGTGTTACTATAAAAACTCTGAACTCGACACTCTCAACCCTGTTTCTTCCTCATATCACAATTGTTCTGTCCCACCGCGCTTCAGATAACGCTGATATGAGAGCAGTAAATATTCTCCCATGGTACCTTTGACACAGGGTCAGCCACACATTTTTTACACGTTTTTTGCTACAGGAACTTTAAAAACAATGAGTCTACAGGTTTTTCACCAGAAGAGTTTACAAATTAAATAATCTTTTATTTTTTATTTTATATCATGGGAAAACAATATATTCAAGCCAGATAAACATCAACAGTGAACAACTTTAACAAGTCAGATGCACATTCATCTAATTTCAAACGACATATTCCTTGAATACAATTATCCTTATCAATTATGAAATAATTTTTACACCTTAAAACGATGTGTTCAGGATCTCTGTGGGTCTTATACAGTGGATTATTAGTCCTTTTCTTTTCTCTGTAAAAATACAAAACACGAAACCTGACAAAAATGTTGAAACAAATGAAAACAAATCTTTGTCTCTCACATCTGTGCTCAGCAGGTCGGTGCAGATCTGATCGTGACTATATCTACTGCAAAAACTCATTGACAGAGGCCATGGCACCTTCACATTCAAGACATTCACTTTGATTTGCATTGCTCTGCTCTTTCAATAAGACATAACGTTAGCTTTATCTATACACTTCATTTGTATTATATAATTTTAATTACAATATGCATTTTTTTCCATTTAGGTCTGTCTAGGTATCGATGGTTTTCAGCCTGTTAGTACTTTAGTTAGAAACAATAAAGGATAAGTCTGGTAATATTCAAAAATGTTCTTGTTGTCCACAAATCACATGAAAGTATGAAAAACAACAATGAATGAATCCTGCTAATCCTGCCAAGTATTGACGATGCAGTCAAACCCAGATTAATCCTCCCTGCACTCTCAAAAATAAATTCTGGAATAATGTATTGTTAAGTATTTGCATTGATTTAATATTATGTAAATATCTACATTATTAATAGTTATTTTGTAAAATGTCTTAGAATCAGTTAGAATTTTAAAATTTTGCAAACATTTCAATTTAATTCATTCAAACTTGTGAAAATTATGTACATATGGGTAGCTTTGAAACAAGAGAGATGGCGCACCTGCCACCTTGCTTTTAAATATATAGTATATTGCCACCTTACCCTTTAAAGGCCATTTCAGGAAGTATATTTGGAAGACCAACAGAAGTCCTTATAAAACCATTTCTCATTTTACACTGATTTGTCTTGAGCAGAATGCTTCTTTACATCATGAACACGTACACACACACACACACACACACACACACACACACACACACACACACACAATCAAACACTCAAAAAACCTCACAACCGCGTCATCTTCAAGATCTGCAGCTCTATCTTTATCTCATTTTCCACCTCTTTCTCTGCACTCATTGCAGGGTTATCGTACACCTCTGTGAGTGTCTTCTGATCCTTCTCCACACACTCTTTCTCTTTGTGTTCCGGGTCTTCAGGAGCTAATTGGCAGCATTTGCAGCAGCAGCAGCATTTGGCAGTAATCACTCCAACCACTTTGTCCCAGGGAGCCAGGGAGTGGGCCCACAAAGGGAGGAAATCCCAGGATCGCAGTATTGCTGGCAAACACCCAGGTTTCCGTTTCTGCAATATGTTGATCACTGTGATGATGATCAACATGACAACTAAAGGTGCACCCACACCGACCAGTACCTGCCAGCCAGCCAGCGACAGGCTGAAGACAAAGAGTGGAAAAACGAAAAAGCAGCAGAGGATGTAGACAGCTGCAAACCAGCGGTAGGAGGCGGTGATGTTGCCCAGACCTTTAGCCAGCCGGATGGGGATGCGGGTGAAAGGGATCGGATACCAAAGGACGATGCCAGAGATGTTGAACAGGAAGTGGACGAGGGCGATCTGAAGTAATCATAGACAAACAACAGTCATTATTCTTCTGCACATAAAAACACCTCTACAAGAAAAAATAAATACATACATAGTATATGTGACTCTCTTGAATTATATCTACATCAGACTCTACATCCGACATGTGAGTTTCTGACCTGTAGAGCATTAGCCAGTGTGTCTCCAGGACTAGCCATGGCTGCCAGGATGGCTGTGGTGGTTGTACCAATATTTGAACCCAGGGACAGTGGGTATGCTCTCTCTATGCTGATGACACCAATACCTTTTCAAACAAAGAACACACACATTTACCAGGAAATTTGTTACTTTGCATTTATTGTTAGGGCCCTAGCACCAGCAGCTGATGGAGGATTTAGCTCACCAACAAGTGGTGTAATTGCAGAGGTGAAGACAGAACTGCTCTGCACGATGAAGGTCATGCCAGCTCCGACTAAAATGGCAATGTAACCAGTGACCCAACCGAATGGAAATGGGAAATCTGCACAAAAACAGACACATAATTGCAAACAAGATATTCATCCATTTACTTACCAATGGGATTGCAATGTATTGCACTTATATCAACAGTGTGCAGTGCTTCTCACCAGTGTTGAGGATGGTCTTGATGACTGCAGCCACCTGACCCTTCAACATGGAGTTGAGCAGCTTGACGATGAGGATCAGGCAGGAGCAGAGCACGAGCAGAGAGAGAGCCAGCAAGATCAGACCCACCGCCAGGTCAGAAAGGTTCACATCCACGAAGACGTGTTTACCTGATGTCACAAAGAAAATACACACAAAGATGCTGGGTTAAAAAAACAATCTGGGTAGTTTTCAACTAAACCGCCGGACCAGCCCATTCTGGGTTAATCTAACACAGTGGAGATGGGTTGAATATTCTACCTAAACACTGATTCATATCAACTACAGTGCTTGGTTAATTATAGTATTCTATCCAAGTGTTGGTTCATATTTACTGGAATGTTGTGTTACCCCCTAAATAATTTATTTTAACTTTTTTTTCCTCCAAATATCCTCAACAAGAATTGAGTTCACATGAGGCCAGAAATACTTCACATATACAGTATAAACTTTTTTTAACCTAATGTGCAGATCAACCTTTTTGAAGTCAGCGTTGAAGAAAACAATGTAGTGAGAATTAGTGTTGTCTTACATTTCTGGACATTATATGTTTCAGAAATGTTCTTCAGCGTGAAGGTGTAGTTGCCATCGACCCAGCAGAGAGATGGAGAGGTGCAGTTCTCTGGACCAGGAACTGTAACATTCATTAACGACTGAAACACAGTTTGACAGTAAACATTTAAATCTTGATGGTTTTTTATATTTGTTTTATAGCTGACATGTTTTAGTCTTTTTTTATATGTGACAACAATAGATATAATAAACATAACATAAGCTGAGACATGACAGGGCTGAAGTGGATGTTACAATAAGCAAGAACCTTACATACAGTAAAATGTATGCAAACGCAAATAAAAACTTACAATTAAATAAAATGATGTTTTGGTTTTACCGTGTTTGTGAAGGTTTGGCACCATCTCTTGATGAGACTCTTATTCCTGGCTGCGGGGTCTCCAGTGGCAATCCCAGTGAGGACAGTCTGGTCCAACTAAGTCAAAGTGAAAGAGAAGGACCATGAGGATAACAGTGTTATACACTGGCATCATATCTCTCATTACACTGGTGATTTCTTTAATTAAGTAAAAACAACACATTTCTAATTATTGCAAATTCTCATATTCAGTTTCTAGATCAGTCAATATATCAGTCATTTTCAGCCACTGTGGAAATTCAGATGTAGAAAATGTAAAAAATCAAGTTAACTTATCCATCTACACGGCCATTATAGTATGATCACCATCAGTCAGTATGTTCACCAGTATGTTCACCATCAGTCAGTATGTTCACCAGTATGTTCACCATCAGTCAGTATGTTCACCAGTATGTTCACCATCAGTCAGTATGTTCACCAGTATATTCACCGTCACTCAGTATATTCACCTTCACTCAGTATGTTCACCAGTATGTTCACCAGTATGTTCACCGTCAGTCAGTATGTTCACCAGTATGTTCACCAGTATGTTCACCAGTATGTTCACCATCAGTCAGTATGTTCACCTACTAGGGTAATTTCGTCCTTTGTTAAAGCTCAGTTACAATATAATTTGGAAAGGTTTACTGATCTGATCTTATTGGGTTAACGATCTGAGGCTCAGGATCTTTTAATTCACTGGTTAATGGTGTTAGCAAACATTCTAAAATGTAATGGTGTTGATATCCAATCTCATTCAGATATTTGTAATAAAAAAATAAATGACTTCATGTCATTAATGTTACATCTTACAGATATCATCACGAGAATGAAACTTTACCAATATGATTGAATCGGTGAGGGGATCAGTGATCACATTCAGCAGGTCTGGGGCCTCTCCGCTCTGGATGTTAAAGGAGTCGATGATGAGCTTCGTGACGATGAACATATAACCAGTGGCCACCTCCAGAGGCAGCAGCACCAGCACAGACAGCCAGTTGAAGAAGTCGTGCACTGTGGCCCCTGCAAAAGCCCTGAAATGCAAAGTGAAATTATCTGTGGTTATTATTAATGGGAGCTTAATTTCATTGCTGTCTAGGGAATGTCATTGTAAAAGTCAAGTAAGTAAGAAAACATTTATAATATTTTAGGTAGTAAAGCAAGCTCTCTACAAGTTTTGTGGTTTTTCTAATATTTCAGGTAAACTTGAGGATCATATATTATTGATTAAATATAGGACAATCGTAGTTTTTGAATGAATGGAAGAATTCGATTTTGTAGATCAAATATTGAAGACATAATGGGCTGTAATGAAGCCAATAAAAAACAAGCCTTCTTCCACATTCGTCAAAACATTGAAAGGAAGTTTTTGTTTTCATGTTCTGGTGCACATTATGTTGGAATTTGTTACCATTGCACGCATATATCAGCGTATTTCTAGTTCTTTTGAGTAAAACATTTATTGCTCTACTTTATCAGAGGCCAGTGTTTTTACCTGATTCCTGCAACCATAACATTTTATTTATTGGGGCCAGGAGTGACACCCTGTTGTAAAATGGAAATGCGTCGCATTTCCTCCTCTGCATATTCTTGTAATTCTTATCAGAATACAATGTTCTCTGTATTCTTTTAGGGGGGGGGGGGGGGGGGGGGGGACTCTTGAACTCCAAGTCAAAATTGTAAGAGTTATTATCCATGAAACAGAAAATGCTTACCTCCGAAATGTGCTGCGATCACCAGCCTGCGTCATTGCGACTAGTGTGTTGGTGACGGAGGTCCCAATGTTGGTGCCCATGATGATAGGAACAGCCAGTTGGACTGTCAGCACTGCCAAAGCACAGCTCCATCATCATCATCTTCATCATCATAATTCATATACAATGTTTGTTTTCTGTGCATGAATGAGTATTTGTGTGTGTGTGTGTGTGTGTGTGTGTATGGGTTTAGTGAAGCTTCACACTCACGTCCAGAGGAGACCATGCTGACAACTATAGAGGAGGAAGTTGACGAGCTCTGCACCAGCAGAGTGACCAGAACACCAATGACCAGACCAGCCAGCGGGTTGGCCAAAACTGAGTTGTCCTGGAAGATGTCACCTGCTGTTTTACCTGGATGGAAACAGCAGCATACATTTTATTTAATTCTTGTGGTTTTTCCTCATAGCATGGTTCACAACAGAGAGTGACGTGATAAAAAACAAATCATGGTTTACCACTGAGTCTTTAAATGTCTAGTAGGAACAGTCGGAATGATTTCAACTGTGTATTATTAGCTCTGCTTGTTTTATCCTTTAAGTCAGAAGGCCTGGTGTGTCTAAAGGCCTTTTGCATCATGATACCCACACATGAGTTAGGATGAGCGTGTTTACCTCCAACCAGCTGGAAAGCTGAGCTGAGGATGTCGAGGGAGCAGATGAACATGTAGAGGAAACACAGCAGCAGGACCAACTTCGCCAGCGACACCAGCACCCTCATCACCTTCCCTCTCGTATCCAGAGCTGACACAGTAATTAAATAGGATTAAACGCAGAATTAGTAAAAGATTTATTTAGTTTGCCGATAACACCACAGGTTTAATTAATGCCACTTACAACGGCCCTGTTCCATTTAAATGTATTAGTACTTGTTAATATGTTTATCTACAAATGTGTTTTTCTTGCTGTGATGTGTCAACATGTCCGCTGTAAAAAATTGCTTCAGTCCACAGAGTCTCAGGAAATGTTGGAAAAGAAAAGGGCACCCAGGACAGTCTTAGAGTTTAAAAAAAAATATAGAAATTATTTGATCATCAATAGGATCTCACACTCCTCCTGTTTATATATTCAAATATTGCTATATTGGATTAGTCTCCCTTGTAGTATACTGCAGTCACAATATACATGTAAGGCGTTGCCTCTCCTTACCTTTACAGGGTGTTGACGACTATCTAAATTACATTTATTAGTTTTTATGACCTCTGTGCTTTCTAAATAATCACTTATTACAATGATTTATGGTTCTTCAAATGAGGTCAAAATAAGGGCTAGTGGGAATAAAAGATTTCACCCTTAGATGTTTTGTCTTCTTTTGTTTTACAGCATCGAATCATGAATGATTTTAGTGAGTTTTTGTTACTGATATCAACATAAAATAAACATCTAATGTCAGGATGAAAGTGATTTAATATTGATCTGGTATAGTTTACAGGAAGAGAGGAACTTAGAACTTAGACTGTTTTAAATCATCTCTCAAAACTTGGATGTTTGTTTTATCTTTTTCTTTTATCACTGCTTTTCACTGTTTTCTGTTTTCATTTCACTTAATATCTTTGATTTTAACTTTTGTACTGTTTTGCTGATATTTAATTCCTTAGCTTTGATTGATTGTTTTCTTCATTTGTAAAGTTAATATTATCATTATCATTATCATTATCATTATCATTATCATTATTATTAATATTATTATTATTATTATTATTATTATCATTATGAGTAGTAGTAGTAGTAGGGTTAGGAGATTTTACAGACATGTTACACTGTGAGTGATTGTGAAACAATGTCATATGAGACACTTCATCTAGTTCAGTATGAGACACTTCATATCTAGTGTAAATTATCAGTATTACTCACTCTGTGTGTATATCTTATCAGGACACATGTGTTCCTTTAAAATACAAAGATAAGACAACACTCATATTAATAATTTATAGCAAATAGCAAATAACAATACCTGACCATGGGACCCCGGACTCCTTCAGCTCTGGCAGGTCCCATGGGTCTGTGTCCTCAGACTCCTCCTCAACCAACGCCAAAGTGGAATGTGCAGGACTCGCTTGGACCTCTAACACACACACAGCGCCAAAATAAAGTTCACTTACTGCAATTTTTGTCAAGCTGTATACATATATATGTATACATTACATATAACTTATGTGTGGTATATGATATGAAAATCACCTTTGTTTTTATTTCCTTGGTTGTCATTGTGGTCTTCTTTGTTTTCAGGAGCCATTTGCTGGAAAAAAGAACAAAAATGCTCATAAAAGGTTATGGATCATAGTTTTTCAAGAAACTGTATGTAAGTGAATTTCTCATGATGTTTTCAGATAATAGAATTCTCATTTTGTAAAATGACACACAAGGCAATGCAGTCAAATACAATTTGCCAAATTACTTCAGACAACATTACAACTTTGACTTTATTTTATTTTTTCCTGGTGACTTACTCAACTTAATTCAACTTTAATCAAAACTACGACTTGTCACCACACAATGAAAACAACTATTTCAATTTCCAACTATACCAGTAACTGGGACCACACACACACACACACACACACACACACACACACACACACACACACACACACACACACACACACACACACACACACACACACACACAGTCACAGTATACTGCCACAGTATCGATCTGATCACATGGTGGAGCTGCAGTAAAATTCCATTCACACAACACTATGATGCCATCAGTTAAATCTATTTTGAAAATAATTCAAATTTCACATCCAGATATATCCAATAAAAAGTTTGCTATTTAGTATTGATCAAATTCTCTAATGTATAACTATACTACTATTAAATCATATTATTATCTTTACAGACATTACTTATTTACATTAGATAATTAACCCTGTTTATTATAATTACTCACATATAATAATACTGTAGTATTACATCTGTTCATTTGCACTGCATCATTTCTATTGAACATGAATTTTATATTTAAAGTAATAAGTGAATGGTCAACAGGTAACAATATTCAAAGTTTTTCTATCATACCAACAATAAATATTAATGTATTAATAGCATACTTAATTACATCATAATAGCAACACAAAAAATAATGACTATCGTATAAATGTTACAATTACATTTGTTCAGTAATTTTTACATTTGTAATTTGTAATTTGTAAAATTGGTTAAACATGGGCTTTTGATTTTATTCAAACTGGAACAAATGAAATAGATTTTCCAGCAGTTTCCAGTAAGTGGCAGCAGTAATTAATGCAGATGTTAGGAACCATGCTCGTTCTCACCTGTGGCAGATGTAGAGAGTCCATGCTCTGTGTGTGGTGAGCTCACCTGGGCTGCAGCTTTAGAAATGCTGCCTCCACGCAGGAAGTGTGAAAGGTGGGAGTGGGAGGGGTTGGGGTAGTTGGTGGGTCGGTGGGGGTCCTGGTGGGGTGGGGTGGGGTGGGGCGGGGGGGAGGGGGGGGGGGAGTGATGATTCACATCACCAGGAACACCTCCATGTCGTAGATAAGCCGAAACACACCTCTCTCCAACCTCGGTCAGTCTTCCCTGACACTGCTGTAATCTCTCTGTCGCAACCCAGCTCACATTGTCCCAGATAAGACTCAGGTTGGTTGTATCCACCTGCACCTGCACCTTTACACCTGCTGTTGTTAACCTGTACACCTCACCTCAATACTTTACTCATTCTGTGGCCAAAAACTCTAGATAATAATCTGTTGCATCTGCGCAGGCCTCCGAGTGATGATAGCTCCAGCCCGTGGACCCTGGGACCAGTCATCGGAGAGGCGTGGCAGTGAGACTGGCTCCACTGTAACACATCGATCACATCTGGGTGGTTTGGGGGGGCCGGCGTACAGGAAGTGTGTCGTCCAGACTTCATGTATGTGTGTGTGTTCTATTTTGGGAGCACAGTGATATCTTTGTAGAAGTCCATTGATCCTCTTGATACAACCATCCATCGGTATATTTAAAAACATCAGTGAACGGAGGTTCAGGATGTTGACGACAGCAGAGAGAAGTTTGAGGAGTGAAGTCGACCTGGGTCAAACTGATGCACTGAGTTTCCATGGAAGCTGTGACGTGACAATGTGAAGCGAGGCCAGGAGGGGAAGCCACTCACTCTCTCTCTCTCTCTCTCTCTCTCTCTCTCTCTCTCTCTGATCTCTCTCTCTCTCTGATCTCTCTGTTACTGCTCTCTTCTAGATCCTAAAGTTCTCTTTACTTCATTTATCCTGAAAAAGGGGAAAGATGATGGCCTGCACCGACGTCGCAGACTATGGCTATTGGCGGTACTGCATGTGTAACACAAGCCAGCACAAAAGAGATGATTTTCAGTCTGGTCTCTCCCGTCATGTTGTAAAGCTGAACAGATGATAACTGGGGCAACAAAGGGGGGAAAATACCCCTCTATTTTTAGGTTTTATCAATAAATGTCAGACTATTGATTGTGATCTTGTCTCTTCCTGCCGGGATGTGGAAAAAACAGATGTACTTTAAATTAAATCCTCAGCTTTACTGAGTAATTGAATACAAATAACCCAGATTTGTTTTATGAAAGCACAAGTAAGAAGCAGTCAAAGTCTTTAGTTTCAGTGTGCAAGTGCAACAGTATCACCTAGGCACCATACATCGCTATTACAGGATGCCAGTTTAGGGGTTCACATGATAAACCTGTGGGGTTGTGAGGTTGTGAGATGGAAAAGGAAAGTAAGAAAATAAAGTTATGATAAAGAAATGGGTTTTCAGTTTCTGTACTTTTCTCTGACTCTTTCTTTGTGAACTACTGTAGACTACTTTTACCTATTTGAGTATCAAACACTATAACTGCACTTTAAATTCAAGTAAAACAACTTACTAGAATATATATAGTGATAAATACATGATATGTCTATGATATAATGCAATGCAATGTCATAATGCTGAAACGATCATTATATGTATAACCAGTAGTGGGCGTAGGTTGACTTTTCAATACCTTGAACTTTCAAAATAAAAGATCCTGTTTAAAACATCAGCGGCAGAACTTATGTGCTCTATTATGATTTAAAACCGTGGTTTATGATGAACCTGCTTATTATTTCTAAGTGCTCGCTCACAAGTATAAATTATGACACCAACACTTTGTCCGTTCATCTGACCTACACATGCGTCTTGTTTTCACTTCCGGGGTGTGTGTCAGTGTTAGCAGGGGGCAAAGACATAGTGAAGGAGTCAGTGAGCACAGTGGTGTAACAAACTTTGTTGTCCCACATGGTTTGAACCCGGACACTAGCGCTGAATCCGTGTCCGACATGTCGTCCACCGCCTCGGGTTATTCAGAGGAGCAGCAGCGCAGAGGAGCGCAGGTAAACAAACTACAGGATGCTAACGTGTTAGCTCCAGAGTTAGCTTCACTTTGGATAATACTGTTGTTGTCCCCTGCGGTTCTAATCGCATCAGTTAGTCTGTGGAGTGGCGCTGTCTGCCAACGAGCCCATTGTCTGGGAACTAATGAATTCAACAAGGGTACCGATGCATGTGGTGTGTGTTGATGTGCAGATGCCAGTGGGTGTTGACTACGTCCCCACGGAGGAGGAGAAGGCTGTGTTCAAAGAGTGCAACCAGGAGAGCTTCTGGTACAGGTGTAAGTTCATACCAGACACACACACACGTCAGACTGCTGTTTTAAAGGTTCACTCATGTTCTACTACAATGCCGATGGGGAGGGGTTGGGTGAAGTGTTTGAGTCCACAAAACCCTTTAGGAGTCTCAGGGGTAAAAAGTGTTGCAGTCAAATCCAAACCAATGAAGTAAATGGTGACCGCTTCTTCAAAACAACAGGTGCAATCCAAGTTTCGGGAAGCCCTGACATTCAAATTCATTTACACCGTGTTTTTAGCCTAAAGGTCTGCTGTGATCCAAGCCTGAACACGGCTCCAGGGGATATCAGAGGACATTTAGGCTTAAAACGTGGTGTATATGACGCTGTTTTGAGTCAAATTTGAATGTCAAAGCTTACGGACACTTGGATGACACCAAAGGAGCAGTATGGAGGCATTTCAAGTTTTTTTTTTTTTTTACCAGTTACTTCACTGGCATTGGATTTGACTGCAACGCTGTTTACCCCTGAAACTCCAGAAGTGTTTTGTGGACTCAAACCCTTCACCCACCCCTCCATCGGCATAGTGGTGAGTGGATAATGAGTGAATTAAAATTTTTGGCTGAACCATTCCTTTGATTTAACATGGTGGAAATTTGCTTCTGTGTCCCCTCTGTATTCATCAACATGCTTCCTTCACAGCGGTGCCCTTCTCTGTGGTCAGCATGGCTCTCACCCAAGCACTGGTTGCCAAAGGTAAGCCTGTGCACAATGTGGAGTAATCAACCAAATATCAGTGAACGGATGTAAACGCGTGTTGAATCTTTAAGTTGACCCTATTCCATTTTATTTGTAGGGACTCTGTCTGCATCTCCAAGGTTTGGATCACTACCCAAAGTGGCCTGTGAGTTCTTGAGAGTTAAGATGGAAGAGAAACACACTCAGAACCATTATACCATTATATGTGTTGACTAACTGTTATAACAACACCTCAGATAACTGTCATCATATCAACATTAAACTAATTTATATAGAGAGAGAGAAAATGTCACATGTGTGGAATTTCTAACATGGGTTATTATTTCTGTACCTGTCTCCAGTTGCTGGCTTTTGTGGCTACCTGGTTGGGAAGATGTCGTACATGAAGACATGCCAGGAGAAGTTCAGGAGGTTGGAGAGCTCTCCTCTGGGAGAAGCTCTTAGACAGAGGACAGGGCAGCCTCAACAAATGTGAGTATAACACACTTGTTGGTATTAATGCATGTTTTGATCTATTGAACTACCCCTTTACCAGTATTGTGTTCTCACAGTTCCAGGGGTCCCAAGACAGAGATGAGTGACCCAGACAAGCAGTCATTTGACCCCATGTTCCAGCCAGCAGATTCCACCAGCCCAATGGCCAACAACAGCAGAGACTATGAGTACGGCTTCAAAACCGAGGAACCCAAAGCAGACAACTTCAGTGCCACAGGTAAAAAAAAAACTGAATACTGACTATTGCACTGTGCAAATTTGTTTCTTTTTGTATTCTGCACAAATCAACCCTTCGGACCATTTTGCTAATCAACATAATGTGTATGTTTCTCTGTCCCTGTCCCCATCAGCGTCAGTCCAGTCATATGTGGACGAGGAGGAGCCCAGTAGGAAATCGATCCTCTATGAGGACCTGAGGGTCAAAAACAGAGAGAACTACGAGGTTGCACTAACCCAGAAGGCTGAAACGCTGCTCAAAACAACACCTGAGAAGGAGCGAGAAAGACCCAAGAAAGAGGGTAAGCTGCTGCTGCTGCGTAAATGTGTTGAACCCCTGGTGGGTTAGGAAAGGTTGAGGGGTTTATATATCAGGTGCATCTGATGTTTTGAACTTATTTTTCCTTTTTCTCTCTTGTCTTTTAGCAAAGAAAAACATCTATGGAGACTCCTGGGAGGAATGAGTCTGACTTGATTATACAACACTTGAGTGAGACGAAGTCTCAGGAGACATTAAAATGTATGAGTTTGTGATCAGTATGTATTTGTGAGTGAATCAATTAAACCAAACCACTTGAAGACTATAATTGCTCTGTCTTTGCTTTGACATTTTACAGCTGCATGCACTCAATATAGTTTTTTCACAAGCATGTGATGGTATATTTAATTTTTGCTTGTTAGTCGATAATATGAGCATTGGTTTAGGGGAATGTATACCAACTAGATGAGTTGTTGAAAAGCTATAAACCAACAAAATATAAACAATTGAGTTTTAAAGGAGAAAAAATGGATGGAAGCTCTTAAAACTTTAAAGTCTGTGTCTACATCGCACGAATCGCCAAAAAAAAACCCATTTTGCTGACATCAAGTGATACGAATTAGATGAAAAACTGAAATACTGGCAAAAACATTGCATCACAAAAATAATCATTAATAAAAATTATGTTAAAATAAAACCACTTGCCTATGACATCAGCAGGATGTAATCAACCTCAGCATTTCACCCATATATTGTTACACCTTGTCCTCTATCGTACCTAATAAAGATCTGGTAGGGTTGAAACATTTGTTTTTCCCAGTCCATTGAAGTTTTCCAATCAATTGCAGTTTTCAACAGGTAAATAAGAGATTTTGTCTGGTGACAGTTAATTTTTTATGCCGTATATAGGCACGTATTTATTTGCAGAAATAAGAAACAACTAATACAAAAGACTGTCAAAAATAAAAGTATGCACAAATGGCACCTGACACATTAAAACATTCAATGTCATCTGATCTTGTCAGTGGCCTTTTTCTTTTACTTTGTAGTCCACACAGCTCAGTGACAAGAGCTGCAGCCGGTGCACTATCACTTATTGTGGTTTTGGAGACTGAAGCAGTACAAGATATGGCTTCTCTGCATATGTATATATATACTAAAGCTGACCATGGCTATGAGCGTGGTGGCTGTGGTTGCAGCTGTGGCTGTGACTGAGTCCTAAGTTATGTGTCGGCCCATGTCCATGAGAATGAAGAGGAGGAGTGGGACCAGACAGAGCACTCTTGGAGTTGGGCCAGCCTTCGTACGTCACAGTAGCAGCAGAGTTAATGTTTGATATTGGAGCGTAAGCCTGGACCGGGTAGGAGCCTGGTGTTGGATTGATCTGTGGAAGCAGGGTCTTCCTCCTTTCTTCTGCGGAGGCAGGGACATACAGGACACCGCAGATGCTCCTCAGCAGCCTGAATGGCATCAGCTTCTCCACAACACCTGCCCTGGCCTCTGACACTTCCAGAAGAGACAACCATCCTTTCCCGTACATCCAGCCGACCAGGATGGCAATGACATTACAGGGGAGCACACAGTGAGGAAAGAGGGCAGTGGCGATGATGAGGAACACCCAGGGGAGAGCCATGGCGGGGAAACTGACTCCACACAGGAACCCTTTGCTCATCTTGGTGTGCATGGTGGTCAGAGCCACACAGGCCAGGGCCACAGGGATCAGGCCCTCGGTGTGGGTGTGAGTCTGGCTGCTGTCGCCCTGCAGCAGCAGATCCAGGAAGCTGTAACACAGGCCGGTGGTGGTGGAGAGCAGCAGGAAGACGGACAGGAAGCGGACGGTGCCCACACCTCTCTCCAGGCTGCCACAGAGGAACACCAGGGCTGTGATGTTCAGGAGCAGCTGAGGCAAACTTCTATGATAGACGGGGAACACGAAGAGTCTGTGGATGTGTCCACTTTGGAAAACAGCGGCACCGACACTGAGGAAACCCTGAGTTAAGCTGAAGTACGTTTGAATAAAGAATAAAGCACATGATAGCAGGGCCAGAGTGAAAACACCACAGGTGAGGACAGGAACAAGGTCTTTAACAACCTCTAAAATGATTTTAAAGTAATCCATAGCTGGCATTGAACTATTTAACTACAGTCATTCACGGCTGATTCAAGTGATAACCCGGAAATCACCAAACCAACAGCGCTTCAATCGTCTCCACGCTCCTTCTGAAACAGGAAGTACTGTCTCATCCACGTGCTGTCCGCTGTTTACTTCTCAAACTGATGAATACAACCTTCTACAATCACAGATAAAAAAAATGTGTCCGATGGCAGCATGAACACGACTGTGGAGAAGTAAACGAAGCAAACCAGAATAAGGCTGGTTCGACTGTATGTCCGGTCAAACCATTCAAAATAAAATGCATTTAACCGAACAGTGGCGGATTCTTGATGACATGGTACTTGTGACTGCGTGGATTAGTTAAATAATTCACACATATGAGTTGCAAGTGAGTCAAAACTGTCAAATCCCATCTCTCTAAAGCCTGCTGGGACAAGAGGAAGGCTACATATAACGTCTTGCCGTGGTTCGTATCTTATTTTGAAGTAGTATTTGCTTATTTTCCGGTTTATTATTATCAGTAGTGTACTAGTAGTAGTAGACTGGTCGCGCCTGGGTTGTTATAATTGTTGTTAGCAAATAGTAAAAATATAATATAATGTATAGTAGCAACAGTGATGGGAAGTACTCAAGGACTAAACTATATTTAAAATTGACTGTATAATGCACTGAATTAAATGACCCAGTAACTTTTTAGTAGTAAAAGCTGGCTCCACATTGACAGAGGTTATAATTCAGTAATAATACATACTCTGTGTAATAAATACTTATTGTCATACTCCGTCCACTGTGTTGATGATACCTAAACACACCTAAACTAACTTAAAATGTATTTTTATTTTTGAAGTAGAAATATGAATATAAATGTGCAATAACATAAAATAAAGAAGGATAGCAATCAAGAGAATAAGACAGGGCACATGACATATGACACAAATGACAAACAGGGACTACATATTTTGACTTTTCTATTTTCCCTGTGCGGATATTGATTCTTGTTTTGTTTCATTTGAGCAGTTTTTTTTTTTACATTTTTAAATAAAAAAAATATAGACTATAGATATTTTGGCTCTTTTGTGAAAATAACTCCGATGAGTTGTGCATGATGTCAAATGATCTTTCTGATTCTGATTTTAAATAAATCATAAATAAATCAAATGAGACGTCAGCACGTCTGCCCCCCTTCCGGTGTCGTGCGGTTACTGCGGCGGATGTTGATGTTTTGTTTCTGTTCTGCTGAAGTGAACGATGTGAACTGAATCTTCTCCGGGACGGACTGATTTTTCCCCCCCGCGTCTTCACGGCTCTCCCGACACTCTCTCCCCGGTAAGCTCCCTCTGTCCATCGGCACCGTGTCTCTCCCGGTGTCCCCCCCGGGAAGCGCGAGGCCGAGTCGTGCGATGATGGAGGACTTTGACGAGATCTACGAAGAGGAGGAGGAAGAGGAGGACGAGGACAGGGCCGCGGAGGAGCAGCTCCTCAAGTACGCTCCGGACCCGGTGGTGGTGCGAGGATCCGGCCACGTCACTGTGTAAGCGACCGGCGAGGCCCACGGGAAGGGAGAGGGGTTGTTCCCCGTCACCGTGAAGGGACACCGAGCTCCCGTGGTTAGCAGGCTGCTAGCTGAGTTAGCCGCCGGTGACCTACCGTAACCTGTGAGCTACCGTTAGCATAGAGCTAACTCGGCGAGGAGTGGCTGCAGCTTTGGTTTTAGCTGAAGTGGATCATTTGATAAATATTCTGCCTCGTTAGGTCGCATGGTTGTTTCCTTAGCTGTTGTCAGTGTTATTGTTTCCTCGTATTCAGGGTTAGCTTCTATTCCAGGGCAGCAACTAATGCTTATAGACGTTATCGATGCATGTGTCACTTATTTTTGCTAAATTAAATTAGTCTGTTATCTAAAATGGTGGCGAGAAATAAAGGCTCGTCTCAATTTCTCAGAGTTGATGTCAGATAATGTGTTGAATTAAATAGAAGAGATCTTCAGTTTATTAAAGACATCTCATGTCTGAGGAGATGCGAAAAGTAAGCATTGACATTTCAGTTTAAATAGTTACAATTCATCGATTGTTGATTGTCTGCTGAGGGTCGATGAAGTAATGAAATCAATGATAACTGATCTCAACACAGTTCGGAAAATAGCTGTGACCCCATTTGACCCCAGTTTGTTTTTCCATTGATTCTTTTTTTTATTTTTTATAATAAATTAAACAAAACCACAAGAAAACAAGCATTAAACTCTCCTAACAGAGCACAGATGTGTACATGATTTCTAACAAAGCCACATTGGTAGCTGCTGCTTCCAACAACTGAATTCACACTGGTTTCCAAATGTTTTTTCTTCACACCGGAGAATAAGCAAATCTAATATTTTAGAGAATATTTAAATTTCTTACACTGTTTTTGATTAATTGACTTAAAGGTGATAATTGGCTAATCATGTAAGCCCTGGACTCATTGTGGTGTTTTAATGCAAGCACGCCATCATAAGATACTGTACAAAAAGTACGGCTTTTATTAAATAGTTCCTTCCTCTGATTTAATAACCCATGCACATGACTTTGTGTTTTTTTCCAATACTGAAATCAATATATTTTACCCTAAAATCGATAAGTTTACTCAGAGACAGGCAACTGTTTCCAGCAGACTATTAACATTAAGCTGTTGTAGCAGTAGGAACTGAAGGTTTTCGATGTCGTATCTCATTTACTCTGTAGATTTAGATCCAAACTATTGAGTTTCAATATGTGAAAAAGTATTAGTTCTAATGCCCGTGTTGTGGTTCTGAACAATAATAATTGACTTATTTGAGTAAAAAACACATGTAGTAGACGTAATGACACAAGGCAAACGTTTTTTTTCAAGCCAATTATCCACACATAGTTTTTTGTGTATTTGTTTTCCTAACTTTTTTTTTACCTCTCCCCTTCAGGTTTGGGCTTAGCAACAAATTTGAATCAGAATTTCCTTCAGCACTTACAGGGAAGGTGAGTCGTGTTGTTATTTGTCACTACATGTTAACTATGGTAAATTGTTAAATTTTTCACTTCATTTACATCGCATAAATATTACTTGAATCTTATTACCTTTTACATACAAATGTCTAGATCCTCCGCAGTGCAGTATGTTGCCTTTTCCCCTTTGGCACAAACATCAACACTTAATTTTTTCTCATCACCAAGACAAAATACATATTAAATTCCACATTAACCTGCCATTTACGGACATGAACAGTTATTTACTATACCATGTAAATGTGCCTCCTTTAGGTGGCGCCGGAGGAATTCAAAGCCAGTATCAATCGCGTAAACAGCTGCCTGAGGAAGACGCTGCCGGTGAACGTGCGGTGGCTCCTGTGCGGCTGCCTCTGCTGCTGCTGCACGTTGGGCTTTAGTTTGTGGCCTGTCATCTGCCTCAGCAAGAGGGTGAGACATTCACCCACTGTCCATCACTCATATGATCCAGTGATTAAACCTGATTTGCAACAACAGTGTATCCAAAATCAGCTTGCAGAAAAGGTTAGTTGGCCGAAGAAACAAAAACAGTATCATTTGACATCACTGTTGTTTTCCAGACAAGAAGATCGATAGAGAAGCTCCTGGAGTGGGAGAACAGCAGACTTTACCACAAGGTGAGTAGACAAGACCTGTGGCTATCTGAATATTAGTATTGTAACATCTTTTATACACCATCTGATCCCTGTCACACTCTGTTTACAGTTGTGTTTGCATTGGAGACTAAGCAAAAGGAAGTGTGAAACCAACAACATGATGGAATATGTAAGTATCTACCGTTACAATACATGAAGAGGCTGCATTTTTTTCCCAAACAATGCTGATATTGGTTTGCCTTGACTTCCATGTTTTCGTCTCACCCCTGCTGACGCAGTCAACATAGGGATGGGTGATAAATACTTAACCATGGTATGAACAAAATTGCAACCCAATTGCAATATTTTAGGACATTGCGATTATTCATTTGAGAAACAGTATGGGATGTCTGTTTATGGATAATCCAGTGAATTTAACATTCAGGAAATCAAGCTACCTCACCATGTTAATGCAAAGGTTCTGTGAATCTAATAGGACCATGAAGAAGTCCTGCAGCACCGATTTGCAGTGTTGACCCAGAATGAACAGAGATAGTAAAGTTATGGCTACTTTGGTGGTAATGCCATCACACTTCCACTTCAACAATCTGCTTTTTTCTCTTTATCACCTGCAGGTAATCCTAATAGAGTTCCTACCTAAGATCCCCATCTTCAGACCGGATTAGCCCAACTGTGGCTGATCTCAAACCACCACTGCTGCCAGCTCGGCCACAGAACCAAGATGGCTGTCAAGCTCCTTTACCAACTCCCCCATCCCAAAACACCAACACAATATTTTTGTTTACAAAGTAGCATCAATCCTTTTTTGACTCGTTCTCCCACGCATACTCCATCTACAACCCTTGTTTACAAATCCAGCATCCCGGCTCCAGAACTGGAGCGGATTCACCGTTGAACCTTCACCTACGGACGAGCTGGCGCACTGTTTAGCCATGCGAGCCGCTACCAGCCTGTGGGATGTCAGAGGAAACCCAGCCGCGGGCAGTATTATTGATTTCAGAGCCAGGAGCTGGAGACTGGACTCTCGAACGGAGTTCTCCAAGCTACAACTGGAATTTCTTTTTTGTCACTTGTATGTTCCCTAACCTAAGCACATGGCACAGTCAGACCATGATAAAACCAACGCTTTCATACGTTGCCTACCGTCACACCGCCAACTTCACCTGCAAAAAAATACACCCCAGTGCATTTGTATCAGTTGGTCTGGTGCTCTCGGTTCTAGGCTGTGGAGGCGACGTGACATAACGGATCTCCAAAGGAACTTTCATCCAAATTAACTCAGTAGCGGACTGATGAGTCCCACTGAAATGGGTTGGGCCAGTGGCCAAAACGGCCTAACTAAAAAAAAAAAAAAAAAAAAAGTCACTTCTTCTCAACTACCAGACATTGTTGTCCTCTTTCCTCCTTTCATATCTCTGCACACTTACTGTGCGTCACCCTAATCCAGTGACAATCACACACTTTGACTGTACTCCCCATAGAATGAGTGGGTCTTAAATGCTACATCGTTTACCTGGAACAATTTGTGTTTTTCACCAGTGTGTGTGTGTGTGTGTGCAGGTGATTGGCTGGTTGCCAGGCAACTGCGTCTGAGTCACAGTGGAACATGTGAGGAGGCCACTGGTGTAGATGAAAGGAACGCTTGGGTTCTTTATATATTTTTTTAGTATCTCAAGTTGTGTTTACTGTTCTGGTGAAGGGGGCAGTCTGTGCTTGTTAACCTGTTCACCATGTTTGTGTGTGTGAGAAAAGTCTGAAGGCAAAACGTATGCAAAAAAAGACAAATCAGACACTTTACTCTGCAAAGCTGAGTTCTTTCTTTGAAGTATTTTCTTTGCCATACCTGATCTTTGTTACTTTTGTTGTAATTTATACATGTGTGAGTGTGCATTTGTGAAATAGGCCTCAGTTTTTTTTGGTTGTTTTTGGTTGTTTTTTTTCTGCAAAGGTATGGTTGTTTCCCTTTTTGTCTTCTGGACATGTGTCAACACTAAAGCACACAATCGCTTTGTCCTTAACACCTTCACATGGGCCTCTCTTTCTTATCTGCCAACCTTGGCCTGTTTCTATGAGCGTTCAAGTTGAGGATGTGGGTCTTTTCTGAGAAAGTTCCTCTGTCTTAGACATAATCCGACTCCTTACATTGAGAGGCCTGGGGCGACGTAAGAGTGTTCGATCCTCTTTATTAGGCGTTGGGTAATACCAGCGTTCTGTATCACGAAGCAGGATAATTAAAGTCAGCTTCATAACTGCACTGAATAAAATCTGATTACTCCCAGATCAGCATCATGGTCTTTAAAGCTGTGTTTTATATTAGCAAAAGTGAAACGTGTTACTTTTAACAATGAATCCAGAGAAAACTAGAAACTCAGTAGAGCGCATACCTCCACCAGCACCCAGCGGCCCCCTTATGAAACATTTAAATTCCCCCTGATTTTTATTTGGATCTGGACCAAATTGCACAAACTCATAAATATCAGTCCCTTAAATATGTCTAAATCTTTTTCAATATCCATGAATTGTTCTTGAGAAGTCATGGAAAGTGTGGAAAGACACCCTATCAGATCCGCAATAATATTGAATGGGTTCTTTTATCTTGGATTATGCGTAATCCTGCCAACAAACCAACCAACAGTCAAACGGACCCTTTCGCGTGTTTAAGATCATTGTTTTTGGTTCCTGGCCTGTAACTGTACCGACTCATTCTCACTCCCCTCATTAGTCTTGTGTGCAGCAGCAGGTAGATGTTTCCAAAGATGATGAACCTACAATACGATACCTGGCCAGCACCAGACAGCTGACACACACCAAATACTTTGTGGATATTGGACATGAATCAGATGTTGGGACATGACTCCAAACTAGGGCTGCCCATGCTTGTACAATGTATAAGCGATATATCCATATATATTCAACTTTTTTAAATTTGCCATGTTATATTTTGCGGTAATTCTTGTTATTGTTTTATTGCCCTGCCCTACTCCAATGAATCCTGATGTTGCACTATCTATAGGGTGTGCCAATAAACAACTGTTAGCTAAAGGTTTTTAAATCAACTTTATAAAGTAATAAAGTCTGTTCCAGGCTCAATTTACTTCAGTTATCAGGCTAACTATCAATCCTGCTTTGAGATAATGGCCCAAGACAACATATTACAGATCACATCATATAGCACATCTCAGTTTTATTCAGCATACAATCATTTACCATCAAGTGGGAGAAAGGGGAGAAGGAAGATTAAACAACTCCAACTCAGTCCACCTCTTGATTTATCAAAACCACCAACTCACTGACTGACACTGTGAGGTTGGGAGTTGCACGGAAAGTTGAAGGTCACTCGGCTGTGGTTGATTGTATGGGTCACACTCAGGGGATTATTCTAGAAAAACAATATGTAGCATTGGAGAAATCTCAGTGTCAGGTATGTTCTAAAGTTGCACCAGGGAGTCAAGTAACGACGTGACATACATCACACGTGACTTGAACGGCTGTAAAACGATGTGTCTGGAGATTGTTATGAAATTGAAACATGCCCCGAAGAAAAAAACTGAATTGAATCTTGTCTGTGGACTTCCTGTTAAGACAGGAAGCAGTTTTATACCACAGACCTACAAATCTTGGACATTGGATTAGTGTATCTGCTATACCAGTGGGTCGCCAATCGGCTCATCAGTCACTTTTCTATTTTTTGATTGTGGTCTGTTCTGTGTAAATGGAGGCATATGGCCATATGCAGATATCTGTGGTGTGTGTGTGTGCATGCACAGTGTGTGCAGATGCAAATATTCTCCGTAGATCTCAGACTGTGATTGAACCCTGCACAGAAAACAAGTCATTTTTATATAATCTTGCGTTTGCTGTTTGTTTGCGTGTGTGTGTGTGTGTGTGTGAGGGAGAGAAATGTATATGTACATATGACTCATGAGAAAGTGTATGTACAGTAATAAACTACCAATAAACAAGGCTATGAACATCCTCCTCTGTCAACTCAGTGTGATTTTTAATTAACTCCACCAAGGTTATGTTTTCATCTCTGTTTGTCTGTTTGTTGTTCTGCAACACAGGGTATTTTTCAACATTAATCCTTAATTTTCAGGCAGTAATTCCTTGATCTGATATGGATCTTTATAAGGATTGCGCACACTCATAGATATTAGTCCCCTAAACACAAGTCATGAGTTACTCTCTGTGAAATCAATGAAATTGTTGAAAAAGGCCCTATAAGAAAGTGAAAAAAAATCCTGGATCCACCCCGTGATCTGGATCTGCACCAAAACCTGATGGGTTGTTTCCTGACCCATAACACTTGTTTCCACCAAGTTCCCTGGTGATCTGTTCAGTAGTTTTTGCATAATCCTGTTGACGAACAGACAAACAAACACAACATATCCTCTTTGGCAGAGTTAACTATTAAATATATATATATATATATAAATCTAAATACACAGAAGAATAACAGTCATACGTCTTACTTTTTATTAGAACACTTGTCTTCACACAGACTTGGTGTTTTCATTATGTTGTGATTAGTTGATTTTATGTTAATTGTGCTCTTCCCCTGAAGATCAGTTGGATCAGCGTCTCCTTTCCATTCTCACTGTTTGCAATGTTGCCAAGCACGCTTGACAACTTAGAGCTCATGTCTTCAATGGCACTCGACAGATCAGTGGTCTCGCTTTCTTTGGAGAGAGAATCATCTGGACACAAACCTGCAACGTTGAGAGGATTGTGAATTCATTTTTCTTTTTTATCCAGGGAACAGGGCATTTCACAGATACACAAATTTATCATCCCACAGTCAATCCAGTGCTTCGGATTTATAGGCAGAGTGAAAAAACTCTGTGTGATCTAATATAAATCTAACTTCACTTGGAAATTCAATGAACAGTTGCAATGGTTTGTATGTGTTTATGTAACAGATATGCATTGCACTGCTGGTTGTGCCGTATTAAGTTTGTTAATGGTCACACAACAGTTGAAATACTGCAGCTGCTGCACAAATGAAGGCGCCATTCAAATTTGGTTTAGACGACTAAAGGTTCCGGTATATTCTGGATTCACATGCACGGTAAAAACCTTTCACATTACAAAAAGAAATATAAATATGCAATAAAAAACTGCTTTAAACACTTGCAGCTCAATTGCTCACATGAGCGTACCTTTCTCTGGGTGCAGGAAAGCAGCTTCTGGTAAGTTCAGACACTCTACCTGCTTGATAAACTCCTCCTTCTCAGCAACAGACACTCCATTTCTCCTGCCTGAGGGACAGAGCAGGTGTAAAGCAGACAAACTAGTGAGTGTGTGCACAGTCATTCAAGTAAATTCAAAGATTACACAATTTGCTGATCCCTAAATTGACTATAAAAGTCTTGCTTCCTGTGAGATTCAGTTTGTGATTAATCTGACTCCCAGTCAAGAAATTTGACAACATGATATTCTGACACACGTGGGAGAGGTGGCCTGTTCACATCCTTTACTATTTTGAGGAAAACTACAAATTTATCAATGCAAAAATACTCCATTGCAAAGTAAAGTGCTGTGAAATCCCACTTTAGTAAAAAAAATATTATCAGGAAAATGATGAAGTCGTAGTAAAAGTAGTCGTACAAGTACCTCAAAACACACTCTCTTAGATTTAATTATACTGCATCTATGTTTGTATCAGGCCACCACAGTCTGTATATATAGATGGCGACACGTCTCCCACTTCCTCCCACTACTCAGAAATAAATGACAAATATCCCTGATACGAACGCTGCCATCTGGTGCATTTGTAGCCAGAATCTGTAAGGTAGCAATCGGGGGATGGAGCTGATACACACGCTCGACCAATCGTGAGTCAGTCTCAGCTGTCAATCATAATGTTTCACCCTGTTTCATAGCATCAAATAACTAATTCAAACTAGTGGGAAAAATGAGAACTTGGACACACATGAGTGTGATAAGAACTACTTAACCTGGCAGAAAACATCTCTGAGAAATATCTTTTTGACTTTTTACTTTGATACATGGGAAGGCAGGGTTCATGACCTACACTGCAGCCAGCCACCAGGTGGCGATCGAGACCCTTTGGCTTCACTTTTGAGGAGCATGCCGTCCATCTTTACAGTCCATCATTGTGTCATGACATTATTGGAATATATAGGAATTTTGGATCACTATTATAATGAAGTACCTTGATTAATCAGGTATTTAATTGAGGGGATTAGCAGAGAACAGACGGTGACTACATCTCCGATCAGTCTGTGTCTTTATTCTTACTCAGGAGCTGCAGGCCGCTGTATGTGCTTCCTCCAAGGGTGAATCTTGAGTGAAAAACAAGGCAGTCGGAGCAGCCAGTATTCAGCAGGATGATAGAAGCAGAGTAAGGTTTCACTATGGACACACAAATACATATACACACAAATCAATGCACATGCACAGAGGGCTGTTGCAATGCTAGACACAAAGTTCATATCTGTTTGCGCAGTGCAGGGTCCATCAATACTACTCACCCATATACACAGTGCTGTTTTGCAAGGTCAGCGCAGATCTGACAGAGAAGCATTGGCCAAACCTTTCCCAAAAAAAAAGAAAGAATGAAAAAAAGGGGAAATTGTGAAACTTTTTGTTAATTTGGCAAAAACACATCACTGCACACTGTAGGCAAGACATTGACCTGGATCAATGGGGTTTGGAGTAAAATGTGACAGCAGTATTTTTGATACACTCATTAGATTTAAACTTTATATTACATTTTTTGAACTTGATGATGATTGATGGCATCACTCTCGTTGGCAGCCGTGGTTTCGCCCCAGCTGCTTTCCAAAAACATATTGGTCAGCGACTTGGACCCTGGAAAGGTTGTGCTTTCTGCTATGTATATCCATTTCCCCAGCAGCTGAAAGTGACAGTCCCAATCTCAGTTACCTAAAATTACATTTATGGTCACATTCAAAATAGAACAATATGCACAAAGTGAGATTGTGAGAGACTGGGGGCAAGTGAGATAAGAGAGTGCGTCTTACCTGGTCTCTTCCCTGGATTACAACAGGTTGGACTAGAGTCTCACAGCTCGTGACAGGAGCCGACTGTCCGACAGACAGAAGACTGAGCGCAGCCATGGCAACATAAACGACCTCCATCATCATAGCTCCTGATTCAGTGTGTCTGTGTATCTCACTGGGCACCGTTTGAAGCTGACTGCGTCTTCTTCAGGACAAAACTGTTGCATCAGAGGCTCATTCCAAATGAAATCGTCATCTGTTTATACTTGTGTTGCAATGTGGTTGATACGTGAAGGTCAGCGGGGGAGTAAGAGTATGAACCCTGTTACCAATGGTGCATATTATACCTGATACAGGTGGATGTGGATTTTAATTTCTTCACATAAAGTTCAGTTAGTTTTCCTTATCTCACCTTCACTTGTAAGTTCATATTCATAATATGATCATTACAATAATCATAAATAATGTGTTATTTATATTCTGTATAAATTACCTGAATCTGCAAGAAACTGAAGCCATCAAGTGCATGTAATGCAGTGAGAATCATGTAATTTAATGTAATTAGAGAAAGTGGAATGTATATTGGTTTTTAGTTTCACAACTAATCTGAGTACACCCTTACATGAGATGGAAATCCAATGACAAATAACTGGCTTTAGATTCAGCTAAAGAAGGAAACTGTTTTTCAGAGCAAAACCCTCCAGAAGATGGTGGAGACCAAAAAAGAGCTAATAGGAGAGCGGCTATTGGACTTTAAATGTGCAATATGCCACCTCGGCTGCTTGGGGTCCCTCAATCAAAACAATAACAGGTCACAAGTCAAAGAAGTATCAAAGGTCTGGTTGTTTTTAATGAAAAATTGTTACATTTTATATCTCTAAATGGCAAAAACACATTTCCAAATAGGCAGGAAATTAATGATAATGTTGTCAGCAGCACCAAGGGTCCATTTATTCTAATGCCAAAGCCAAAGAAATAAGTCTATAAAAAAAGTCTATTTATTTATTTCCTGTATATACACCTGTTTATAATATAACAGTGTGTGTAATTGAGTGACAGGGACTGTATATATATTGTACACGTTGATTGGAGTACAACATCATTTTAACTGTATGGAAATTTACTTGTGACATTTTGATATATTCAAACATGAAATCTTTGTATCCATTTATTGTTAAGTTACAATAATAAGAAGAAAATCAAGCAGCTTCTACATTTTACCTCTAAAACTTACAATTATTTATTGTATTCATTACATTATGTTACTGTATATCAGTAAAAGTGTATGTTTACTCATTCAAAATGACTCATGACACAAATCGATGGTAATTATAAATCAGTTCACAAACATATCAAAAAAAGTGTCCAGAAGTCTTGCAACTCGATGTCCCATCTTGGCCTCAAACAAGGAGTTGAGGGCGCTGAGTCCCTCTGAGGGCGGGATGTTGTCCGGACAGATTTCTGTGCATGTGCACATTAAAAACAATAATAAATCACAAAGCAAACATCTCTGAGTCATATTATGAAGGCCCAGCAGACAGAGTCAAAATGATTACTATAAAAAATCTCACCGTAGTTCGGGTTTATCATTATGGGCGACTGCATGCGGAGACATTCTGCTTGTCTCATGAGCATCTCCTGAGCGACGGCAGAGACGCTCTTTCTCCTGCCTGGAAAATAAAGACATTTTTTTATTTGTATGTCTTACAAAAGCCATTCATCCTCTATCAGGTTTCCCAAATAATAGCTGCCTGGTGTAGAGTGATTTCACCAGAAAACTATTGTGTACAAATAATTCATTCAGAGTTTCGGAGTAGAGTATTTCTTACTGAAAAGCAGAAGACTGGTAAACGTGTCTTTGCCAGAGAGAACTTCTTCATAGACGACCAGACAGTCGGAGCAGTCAGTCGGCAGATAGACTTCCTTCAGGTAGAAAGGTTGCTCTGTAAAAACACACACACTTCAGGAGCTTGAATGTATTTTAATGCAGGTTGTAGGATCTTACTCACAGGATGGCTGTTCATCACTTACCTATTAACATCGTGCTGTTCTCAAAGGTCGCGTTGTACGTTAAGCTCGAACACTCACCGTATCTGTGAGGAAGAAAATAAAAGCTGCATCAGAAGTTTATACCACAAGAGAGTCGACTGTGATTTAATGCACTTTCCGGAACTTTCCCTGCCAGCCCCCGAGTCCAGAAAATGTCTTTGTGAGTCCATGTTAGAATACAGCAGGAAAATGTCTGGAGGATTCACAGCTAAACAGAGGTCATGTTGATGACATTTCTAACGTACGCGAAACTGCAAGAACACAAATTTCTTAGGATGCCAACAAAGATGTCAAGTTGGAAAGACAACGAGATTCAAGAACTTTGTGTGATAAGGGCCAACGCCGGTGTCGATGTCAACAAAAACACGTTGTCTCAGCAAAGGATTTTACACATTATGTCCTGCATGCTCCTCTGTATTATTTCCCTGTTGTTGTGAACACATCTGAGTTCTTCATATATGAGAGGCAAAGTCTGGAAAATGTCCAGACAATTGGGTCCAGACATTTTCCAGTTCACGGCTGAAAACCTCTTTACATACATGCAAACATCTGTCGGCAAACATGCTAAATACTGGACGGAAACTGAGGCTCTACAAATTGGCAACGATGACGCATTTTTAGTTGCCTTGAGGTCCACTCAATGTAAATTCCCATGGTGTGCTTATTGGACGGGGGTTCTTATAACAGTGCTGTGGTGTCAGTGTGGGAGGAGGTTTACATTCTCTGAGTCTGGATGATGTTCAGGATGTTGCTCTGGGAAGTGGCAGCGATGTCCAACCAGACACTGGTCAGCAGGTGGCCCAGCGAGCGGCTTCCCGGGAGGTCAGTGCTCCCCCCGATGTACAGCCACCTACCAAGCATCTGGAGCACACGGACAGAGCACGGGATATTTGTCAGTGTTTCTCAACCTCAAAAACTTTGATTTATCCATTTAGCCATCAATAAATAAAGTCATCTGACAATAAGAAGGAAAAAAGCCAGAGTCTGTGGTCCTCATACGACCAAATGAAATGTTCGGTCGCTGAAGCAGAGACGACAGCCAGAAGTTAGCGAGTGAGTCCCTGAGAAGTCGGCTTTTGTCAGTCAGTGCAGGTTCATGTGATTTCGGGGGGTGTAGCTTTGACAAGAGGGCCGATGGGAGGGGGTGGGATGTATGTATAGATGTGGTTGCATTTTCAAGGTGAAGCCTGCTATGCTGGTTTTTCCAGGATTACCAACTCTATCTTTAAAGGACGATTGTGCAACAATAAGCTAAATCTGGTGGTGAGGTTGCAGATGGCAAAGAATAAACCAATCCTCCTGTAATCTTTCCAAGTGCGTAGAAGAAACTATGGTGGCATTCAGGTACCGTAAAAAACGCTGATGGCTGCCATGGTGTTGCAGCATGGAAGAGGATCCACTCCTTGATATGAAGGGTCAGGTTAATGCTTAGTTTGATGTTGTTGTTTTTTTTACTATTCAGGAGATAATTATCAATATTACATCTTATTTATGGACTGAAATGAAACATATAAGATGCAAAGTTGAGCACTTACCTGTTCATTGCTGATGGTGATTGGTTGAACCAGACTGTCGCAGCCGCTCAGAGGAGCCGAGCGTCCCACTGAGAGGAGACTCAGCAACACAACAACACACTTCATCCTCTAGATGGCTCTACTCTCTTTCCCCTCAGGATTTTCTTCTGCAGCTCCTGTTTTCTTCTCCTCCCTTTTTATGTGTCTCCAGGTAAATATCTTCAATCCACGGCCTTTACTCACTTCTCTGTGAGCTCATGTAACCAGAGCAAACAGCACCGGGGGGGGACTTTGACCCTGTGTGAGGAATTTTGATCTGGTCACATACAACAAGGAGCTTTGTTGCGGCTGTACACTGTATGTATGTTAATGTACTCCATTAAATCTCCCATAATCCTCTCTGATCGCGCAATGACACTAATGAACACACGCAATCACTATAAAAAAGGTTTTAACTGTTTTTCATGCTTTCATTTAATTAATATATTTTTACAATGTACAATTTTCATGGGAAACGACCCTGTCATACAAAGTCGCCTTTGTGCCATAAAAGGCATAATTATAATTATATAAAAATATATATATAATTATTACATAATTTTTGTTCTATTTAACTAATTTAGCAATACTACAAAATTATACTGGAAGATAAAGTTTTACCTAAATAAAATTTAAAACAAATTTTACATAGCCTATCAAGTGTTTGTAGGTGGTAAAATAAAATGTTATAAATGGCTTATAACACAATATAATGAAGATGTGAGCATTAGTGTGTTTTAATGTGTTAATGTGTGCAGCTATAAATCAAGTGGAGGTCGTTGTACAACATGAAAAATCATAGTTGTAGAATAAATGAATTTGTTTATTGAAAAATACTGCAAATCAACAGAATTAAAACCCTATCACCGGTTCTCACTCATTTAACTGATTTATATGCATTACTTATAAATGCCAAAAGAAAAGGGTTAAATTTAAGTGTCACGATGTGGAAAAAAGTAAAGGTAAGTATCTAAGTATATAAAGAAAGTTTTCAACAGTAACTTTATATATACTAAATTTTAAATTATGTTAAGGAAAAGTATAAAATAGGGAGAAGATGTAAGGTAAAACAAATAATAAGCCCCACTATCAATTATTCATTAAATAAATTAATAAAACATAAAATGAAATGCTTACATAATTAATTGATAAGAAAGTAAATAATTATATAGATCAATTTAACAGTCATCAAACTACTGTTTCCAAGCTGCCTGGTTAAACTCAATAGTGCTACAAAGGGAAATGGATGAAATCTCTAAATCTCAGCTGAGAAAAACCCAACATGCTGAAGAAAAACATGGGAAGAAGCCAGATGCACCTGAAGCTGGCATCGCTTTGTCAAAGTATGACTGCATTAACACGAAGGGAGAATTTGAATCTTTCAACTGGTGCTAGTTGTGGCTTCTTTATGCTTTAAACTGGAATGCAGTTTAATCTATAACAATACATCACATTTTATAAGATGATCACCTGATAGAAAGGACATAAAAAGTTGAAACACACTAAATAAAACCCTAAAATTAAATATAATTACTCCAGAGGTTGCAGCCACGGAAAAGAAGGCCTTTCTGTTGCAGCATTTTAAATCAAACATTATTTTGCAGTGAACTTGAGCTTTGTCCTCTCCTGCTGATAACTCCGCTCTGCATGTTGATCCTCAGATACATAAATGGGAACATTTGAGAACACGTTGAAAACACAAACGTTACGTGTCAAGGGACAAAGATGCCATGTGACGTGTCAGAGAACTTACCTTTAGTCACATTTTCAAAGGCTCATTCACCGATCAAAAATGTTTTTATTAAGGTCATATTGAACAAAAAAATTATAATCATGCATGACGTCCTGGGTGTTTGTTGATATTTTTGTATTTTCCGCCTGTTCAGAACTTCGGTGGAACTATGGTTGTTTTCAAAATGCTACATTAATAAACATTGACTTGACTTCTGCACTGGAAAGGTCCATCATCCAAGAGACATAGCAAAAATATAAACTCATATTTGAGTAGGGGATGATATTAAGATATTTCTTCAATGCATAGTAAGTACATGTCATTTACTTAATGCCTGTAAAACATTAATATTAATCATTACTGGGAAACTGAACAATTATTGGAGTATTTATTCAAAAAAAGCCACAAAAAGCCAATTTATCAAAAATGTTTTTTACTTGAACTTAGACTGACAGCTCTCTAATGGTGTCTTTATACAAGAACGAAAGGACAACAAACAAACCAAATGACAGGAAAAGAGAAAATTCCGCTGATTGTCCTGACTACACACTGAAATCTCTGAGCAGGACAGTTGTTACAGCGGTGCTGGGAGAAAAGATCTGGGAGAGAAACGTGGTGGGTGAAGATTGATGTCAGCTAAAGAAGGAGAGATGGATGAGAAGAGGACAAACATCCCTCCTTCACCACCTCCCTGAGGTTCATCAATTCTCTGTTTGAAGTGATGGTGAGGATGAACGACAGCAGGGGAGGATGGAGACTGATGGAGAGGGGAGTGACAGGACACAGTGATCACTCTGCAACTTTCTGGTTTTGTTGGTCTGCCCTCGTCTCCTCGTCTTGGTGGGGGAATGGATGGACAGAGGGAGACAGAGAGAGAGTAAAGACGTGTAGAGGCATCACTACTCCATGGCCTCCTGGTTCTCTTGATCTGCGCTGATCTCCTCGCCGGCCTCTTTGCCCTCCTTGCTTCTCTTGCTCTTCTTGTGTTTGTGCCTCCGGTGGCTGTCGCCCTCCTCGCTGTCATGCCTCCTCCTGCTGCTGCTGCTAACAGAAGGGGAAGGACGAGAGGGTGAGAGGAGCAGATGAGGTGAGGAGGGAGGGCAAGAAGATCAATGGGTGAAGAAAAAATAAAAGGTGAAGTGAAATGGAGAAGGGACACAAGGGAAAGGAGAATAACAGACAGTGTGGTGCCAGTAACAAAGGAACAGGTGTTTGGTAGGACACAAAGGTTGGGACAAAGTGGAAAGAGACAAAACCAAGACAGAAAACATTTTGGTGTACGGTTCCAGAAATATAAGGTTTGTCGAGCATCTTTTCATTTAGTTATTATTTGGGGTAGTGGTTTAACAAATGATCATTTGATTTTGTGTGTTAGTTTACCTGCGAGAGGACTTGTGGCGTCCCTCCTCTTTCTCTCGGTGCCGCCTCTCTCTGTGTCTTTCCTCTTTCTCTCGACTCGTCCGTTCACGATGGCGCTCTACGTAACCACGCTCCTGGTACTCGCGGTAACGATAACGCTCCTCGTCGCTGTGGAATTTGAAAGAACAACAGATTTCCCTTTAATGCATTGTTATTGCATGTATAGCACAGATATTTTATCTTCCTGTGTCTGTGAGTCCAGCCGTTTTCATACATGAACGCAGCAGGAGATTGTCTGGGTCAGGTGCCTTCACAACAAAAGGAACATTTCAAGAACATTGGGGCAAGAGGTGGCGCCACTCGCTCGCATTGAATGCTCCACTTCCTCTGGGGCTCGCAGCAAAAGTTCCAGAAAATGTCCAGATCAACTGACACAGACATTAGCGTCACATATGGGAAAATGTCAAGACTTCAGTGCTTGTCTGAAAGCAGTGTATTTTCCTAATATAAACTTCATAGGGTGAAACTTATTGGAATCATATTTATGCCGCGTGGCATTAAAAACCCAGTTGGCAGCACGTTGTGAGTGAATTAATTAACAGTAGAAAATGAATTTCAAAATGAAGCTGTTAAAAAACTATTTAATGTAACTACATCATGTAAAGAGAGAAACTTTATTCACGAAATCCTCTAAATAATTCTTTAAAACATTGAGCATCACCTTGTTTATCATATTTGGTGTCTTTGTAAACTCACACTCCAGCATAGGGAGTATATCCAGTAAGTCTTTGTGCACGTCTGTCTCACCTTGTGTAGCTCATAGCTGAAGGACTGTGCTCCCTTTCTCTTTCCCGCTCATGCGTCCTCTCCCTGGGCCGCTCTCTGTCCTTCTCTCTCTTTTCTTCTCGGCGGGGATAATAATCCCAGGGTTTTGAGTTGTCCATCATTGGGGGCCATGGAGGAGGCACACCTCCAGTCATAGGTGGAGGGTAAGCACCTGAGGAAAGGGACACGGTTGTCACTGATATGCACGTTTAATCTTTAGGAACACTAAACCCAATTACAGTGGAAACCGCTTATGGTGAACATGTCCCAGACCAAGAGTTGATTACTATAAACAAATTGCCTAGCTTCTGTATAATAGTCCTGGAACAAGAGGGAAAGGTAACATTGTGCTGTATGAAAAGACCTAAAATGAACACTGTAAGCAGATAACAAACTACATTTGTATTGGAACGATTCTCTCCCAAGCTTTTTGATCCAAGCTTTTTGTTCACTATAAGTGGTCTCAACTGTATGTGAATAACAAGATATACAGACATTTCGTATATATTTTCCAAAAATATATAAACAGATCAAGTTGTGGCATTTGTTGTGTTCCTGGGGTTAGAAAATCAGATTATGCTGCAAAGCTTTTCACCTTGAGGGAACGGATACGGAGGAACGGGGCGTCCATCATAACCTCCAGGGTGGCCACTGTAGAAACAGAGAAAAGACTACATGTTGCTGCCGTACATGAGAGTGTGTGTTAAGAAGCTCGGACTTTAGTCTATAGGACACTCTTAAAAAGAATATTTCACAATGGAAAAGTTTGTTTACATAAAAATTTGGTTGTACAATATTCAATCCAAGTCAGAAATTGATGATAGCCATTTTTAAAATCCCATTATCTACACTAACATTTCATGCAGTTATGTTGAATTTTAAATTAATCTGTAGTTAGAGCTCTAGTGTTCCTGGGTGTAGATGTGTTACCTGTCCATACTGGGGATGATTGCAGGTGGGGGCCCACTAGGTGGAGGAGGAAAACCAGGGGGAGGGACAGTAATGGGCAACCCTGCAAGGAGATACAAATTGAATAGGTAGTTTTCAACACATATAAAACTGAATTATGCAAATACAAAAAAAAACACAGAGACGAGCTGAGAAAGATGAACTTACTGGGTGGGGGGATGAGTGGGGGTGCAGTGCTGACATTTGGTGGAGGAGGGAGAAATGGAGGTGGGGGTATGTTCGGAGGAAGAGGTCCTGGAGGGAAGAAGGTGGGAATCTTAGCTGGAGTGGGCTCAGCATCTGACGTGGAGTGTTCGGAGATCACCTGCACACAGACAGAGAGGGACGGTCGGGATGAGAACACACACAGTCAGAACAATTTCATTTCGCTGTAACTCATGTGAAAAACCCACCATCGCTTCAGCTTACCGTGATATTATTGCCCTCCAGGTTGTGTCTTCGTCGACCTTCCACCCTGCTGATGGTGGCCGTCTGTCCACCAATCACATCTATGATACCACTCTTCCTGGTAATGGAAAAAAATACAAATGAAGGCACTGATCACAATCCAATACAAATTACACAATCACATTGACCCACAGTCTGTTTCCACACACACAGTAAGCAACCAAGATCATTTCTATATATAAATTACATATCTAACGTGATGACAATTACAGCTACTAATGATACTGGACTTTTGAGGCTGCTACTGAATATCAATATTGTCTGATTTGTTCTTTTTAATAGTATCCAATATATTTCGCTGACATGACAAGATTCTACTCCATTCTAAAGCTCTTACCACGGTAAACTTTCTAAGTCATGACACATGCACATCAACCACTGCACCCAAAAACAGGGTGAAAAAGAAAACATCTGTTGGGGCCTTGGAAAAACACCAGGCCCCGCTGTTTCTAACATCTGCACATTTTTCACCATCAGGCCGATTTCACCTTGTAGGGACTAAGCCCTGCCAACTTACGCATAATAGGACATGTCCGGGACAGGCGGGCCGGTCCACTGAGGGGGAGAGATCCTACCATTTTGAAACAAAAGGCAGGGGGTAAAGGAGATGACAGAAACATTGGCCTTAACACAAAGAAACACACAGCCCATGGGATGGTGACCTATTTTCACCACGGGGATTCTGGTAATCCTGGAGGTGTATTTTTGTGAGAGAAAATTGAATTAGTAAAAATAAACAGACAGACAGACCAGCCATGACTAAAAATCTATCACTTCTTCTTAAGTTAACTATATGCAGTGCTAATGTTCATCCAGCCCTCCAGTGCTTAGACATATCCTTGGCTGATCAGGTTTACTGTACACTTCTATTGGAACCTGGATGTGTGCATTTTATTCCCAGATAGAAGGTTAGAAGAAAGCGGAAGACTTACCTGGTGACCTGACTGATGGCAGTCTTGTACAGGTTGATGGGAGACGTGAAGTCTGGCTTCGAGGTATGAACAGGCAAACTGGATATGTCTTTGTCGTTGCCTGTCCTGCCTTGCTGAACCTAAGAAAGAGCCAGATAAGTTTATCATAATAGATATGTTGATTATGAGAATAATAACTTTATTTGTGAAGCACTTTGCACTGAAAATTGCTATTCAAATAAAGTTATTAACAAACAAACAATATGAAATTCACAGAGTAAAGAAAATAATAATAAAGTAGAACACATAGACATTACAAACAATGCATGCCGCCAAAAATATTTCACTTTCACATGTGGTTTTGAAAGGACCCTCTCTAATATAATATAATGTTCTGTAGAAGCATAGGTGATAGACATGTGAAATGAAAATATAATGTTTACATTTTTGGGGCTCATTTGACTTAAAAAAGGTTGCATTCATGAAGATGTAATCTGCTGTTATTCCAACAACCTGATGCGATTGAGAGATTTCCAAAGAAAACTGAAATCTGGTGAAATGTAAGGAGTGTTAGGAGAAAAAGGGACGAAGGGAGAATCTGATTTTCTTACTGTGATCTTGCTCGTCCCTGAACTGACTGTAGAGACCTCCAGACCCATACGCAGCCTCTTCTGTTTTTCACAGTACGCCTTCCACGTGTCTTCATTGAAGCCATAGTTAAAGTAGTCGGACAGATCCGCTCCTACATACACACATAAAAAAATAATCCTGTGATATATTATACATGCTAGATATTGGATTTCTTTATCAGTTTCAACTTAAATACAGTAAACGGACTTGACTGATATGACTGGGGGATGATATTACTATATTACTGTTTCTATTTGTTTGGTTTGAAAAACTGAGTGACAAGCAGAAACACAGACCTGGCTTCCTCCAGGGTTTCTCTTCAAATGACTCCATGTCCGCCTCCACCACTGCAACCCCATTGATGCTTCCAGGAGCATCAAGATCCACTCCCTTCATCTTTGAAGTCACTAAAAACAAACGACACAATATGTTACTGGACATGAACATCACATACAGCATATTCTCTGTGTAAAGTATTTACGAATACCTTGTCCATAAGGTCGGGAGCCTGTTGTCTTTATGTTGAGATTTACAGGAGCAGCTCCATAAGTTCTAGGAGGGACAAACAGTATCTCGTTCAAAGGTCCACTCTGAATAAAACTTTCATACCAAAACTTTAACATCCTTTGTCTTTTGAATGGTCAAGAAAAGTTATCTAGGGAGGCTGTCACGTAAATGTATAAACCAAGGTAAAGTTCATAATGATGTAGAATAAGGTGGGTTGATGATTTCCTGAGATTACATGTGAAAACTATATGAAAGACCTTATTTCTTTTAGCATATTGAGTTAGACTAGAAATCAGTGGCTGCAGTGAAATTCCATCTCACTAGAAGCTCATTCAAACTAACCAGTAATTGGACCTATAATCTACAGAAACACCACTGAAATGAAACCTACGTGTATTGTGGTGCTCCGGTTTTAATGTCTCCGATGGTGACTCGGACGTCATCGTCGTCATCATCGCTGTCACTATCACTGTCCACGTCGTCAGCTGCTGCTTCACCTGTGGCCTGGGATCCCAAAGGTGGGAGGTAAGTATGGGTGTGCTTACAAATAAAAAAAAGGAATGAAGCACACTTTGCAACATGTGCAGTAAGAGTGCATGAAAGCTACCTACCTCAGAGGCCACTCCATTTCCTGTTGCGTGTGCAGCAGCATCCTCTGTGGAAGCATCAACAGGCGCACTGTGGATACAATGAAGTATTAGATATAAAGTTCCTTCAAGCAGACATCCTCAGGCAACAGCAATAAAAGCATTAGGATGAGCAACTACATATCAGTATACACAAGTGTTTTAGAAGCATACAGTCACTGGCATTGACATGTTGCATACCAATATCTGTGTGTTAGGTTGTAGTTCCTATATTTCCCCCCTGCTCTGTATGAAGTCCAGTAGTTTCCACTTTTAACAAGCAAAGGTATCTCTCTTTAAATTAGCTCAATAAAAGCTACAGCTTGACATCAGAACTGAATCTAAGTAAATCTGTAACATCTGATGTAAACACAGCAAAGCATGCCTCCAATTTTGTTTAGTTAGTTGAGAGATACAAATATGGCTCATTTTTCAGTAAAATCCATTTAATTGAACAACTATTTGTATGAAATTAACTTAAAAACAAGTAAATCTGTTTTTTTGATGTGCTTTTCAGACAGCTATGGAGATCGCTATATTCATTAAAAAAGTTTAAAACTGCAGTTTTACATAAGCTGTTTCACATAAAGGACAAATACATGAGATAGGAAAGAAACAAGTGCAAACACTTGGAGAACTGTATTAGTACAGAACGTTTCATACAGATTAGTGGAATTCAAAGTTCTTAACAACTGATTAATGAGCAACGAATAAGACAACCCCATTCAAAATACTGAATGAAATACCATGAAGTGAAACGTAACAGTTATAGTAACTATGAAAGCCGGTCGAAGAGAAGGGTTCCGTTCAGTCGTGTCTATGATTGTGTGTTCTGAGGAGTGTCTTGTATTCCCTGACAGTTGTCACCACTTGATGCAGTGGACGTGAACATGTGTTTTAAACGGAAATCACCTGACTGCTGCGTTCAGTTTGGCTTCTTCATCCTCGTCTTTGCTCTCAGACTCATCTGAAACAGAATGAAGTGAATCATTGCATCTTTGTATCTCACCTTTATTCCCAGGGCTCAACACGCAAACGTGACACAAACACCCAGAAGTCATAAAGCTCCAAAACGGCTAGGTGCTAGCTGCTAGCTTAGCTTCCAGGCTAACTCCGGCTGAAGCCCTTCACGCCAAAGGGTGGCGGCGGATACTGAGAGCAGGTGAGAGCAGGTGAGAGCAGGTGAGAGCCTGGTTCACGTCCCCGTCGGACAGGAGGTTTCAGGGCAGTTTGGTGCTTTACCTCCATACAGCCATTCCTCCTCCTCGTCTCCGGCGCTAGCATCAGTGGTGGTTGTTTTGTCCGCCTCCTCCGCAGACATGTTCGGCTAACACACGGAGCCGTGGACCGGCGGCAGCAGCTGCGAACGGATGGGTGTCTAACAAAGCTCTTGGGTGTTTATACACACGCACAATTCTTCTCTTCGGCGCGGAAAAGCGACTACAAACCAAAAATAATGCGAGTCAGCGTGGGACCGGAAGAGATTGTTGGTTGTCCCGCTGGGGTCAACGTGTCGCTGCGGCGAACACAGCGCCCCCCGGAGGACAGCCAACGCACCGGTCTCTTCGTCCAGGTTCGGATCACAGTGTCTTTATTTATGTGCAGTTTATTTACAGTGTATGGTTGTGACACGCAGGTGCTGTGATCACTGCAAATTCCCCTTTTATTAAAATGTGTGATTTTGTTTTTATTTATTTGTTTGTGTTTGGCAAAGTAAGAGATGGACAAATGGTGAGATGAAGGAGATGAAGGCCGCTGCACCTGGCACACACACAGAGGCTTGGCAACAACGGTTAGAAGATGATGGAGGGAGTTCAAGCAATGGGCTGTTTAGTTTAAGTACCGCTGTGTTTACATACTTTTGGTCTCAAAGTGTATAAGAACTATTTCTCTTAATAAAAACATAAACACAGAAAATTAGAGAAGTGCAATATCAAAAAAACAGATCACAAGCATGCCAAGAAAGTCACTTCACCCATTACTGATCTGGTGGTCCATCCATCCATCCATCTATCTATTCTGCTTATAATGTACAAGGATAGTAATACACTGTAATTAGTGTAGGGTTCATTACAATCTATGGATGTGCACTCGGAGAAAAGGTTTCTATTATTTTGTTCTCCTGTCAACTTGAACCAATCAAATCCTGAGGATTTTAACAGGTGTCTTTCAAAAGTCTTCTCAAACAACCACTCTCACATTCACATCTTTGTTCAGTCTTCAATCAACCTAACCCCCGTGGACTGTGCCCGGAGTACCCATAGAAAACCTATGCAGGAACCTGGAACCTTCTTCATGTGAGGCAGTAGTGCGAACCACTGCACTACGGTGCAATTCTCTACATAATAAAAGTCTAAAATGGTGGAGTAAATAGGTGCATTTACTCAACTACTCTACTCAAATATGGTTACATTTGTGAGTATCACTTTTACCATGCAGCTATAAGGCAATTGTCAAACTGCTGGATACCTTAATCTAAAATAATACAGAAGTCATTATATTTGGTGTTAATAATCTAAAACTAGCAAGTAAAACACACAAATGTAGTGGAATATGATGTACACTATTTCCCTGTGATGTGTAGGAGTAGAAGTATAAATCAAGTACAAGTACCCCAAAAATTGTACTTAAGCCCAGTACTTGAGAAGATGTATGGTTACTGTCCACGACCGTGCATCCTTTTATAATGAAATAGACAGCAGCTGCAGACTCATCATCATTGAAGTGAGTCCTTGTGATTGCTGTTGTGGTTGTGTTTGCAGAAGAAGTTTCCAGTGAAAGCAAAGAGGATTATTAATGCATTTATGGCCATTGACCAGTTAAGTGGAGCCACTTTAGCTTTGTCTGTAATAGACGAGGAAACTTGTGGATTCTCTCCGTTTCCCACCTCCTAAGCTGTTATCACATATTTACTGTGCTTCTACACAGGTGTATCTGATGCTGAGATTAAATATGTATGTGCTAATCATATTTACTGTATCCCATCATACGTGTGAGGTTTAGTGTGGATCTCAATATGTTCAAAGATCTACTCACTACTCACTCACACAGACACACACACGCACACACACACACACACACACACACACACAAAGAGAAACAGTAGAGAGAGGGATGCTAATGGTCTCTCAGATAAACTGATCTTGCAAATTGCATTTATTTCATTCCCTCTGTCTCCCTCAACCACATCACTCCTCCAATCTCTGTTACCCCTTTCTGTCTTTTGGTCAAACTAATCACATTCCCTCACCTTTTTGCTCCATGTGATGCTTCTTTTCCCTCAATTTCTCTGTTAAATCACCGCACTCTTTCGTCCCTCTCTACGCCAAAGAGGCTTTATTGGCATGTCCATAACAACAAACAGTATTGCTATAGCATGTTGTAGACGTTATACAATTAGAGGAACAAACAACAGAGTATATAACACAAAGGTACATACAGATGTACCATTGTCTTGAAAAATCTATTATCTCCAAATGTACAGATTTTTCAAATGAACTGAAAGATTCCAATTCATAGTGTACATATTAAAATAAAATAAACGATTAAATATGTACTGAATTATCTGAAAAATGGGTTCACTCATGTCATTTACTCAAAGCTGAACAGAGATAAATGAAAATCTAAAGGAATCAGATTTGAAAGCTCAGTTCAGCTACATGTTTGTTCCTCTCGTTTTCCCTCAGGCTGTTTCCTGCTCTGACATATTTCGCTTCTTCTCTTTCCATGACTTTTCCTCCTCTTCCAGCCTCTTCTTTGCAATCCTTACTTCCCTTTTTTTTTCCTTTTCTCACTCCTCCCGTCTTCACCCTCCGTATTATCTCTTGTTGGCACCCTCCCTCTGTACCTGCATCCATCCTTCTCTCCTTACGCTGGATTAGGACGGTTTACAGCCTAGTCGATGCTAATCAGGTTTATCCAGACAGAGGGCGATCATTGGGCTATCAGTAATTACACACGCTGATATTAGCTTACTCAGATAGCTACTGTACGTACCTTGGCACATTTTCAATCCACATCATCTCTTTGGATCAAACATATGTTTATCTCAACCGTGTGATGCCATACATGACGGCTTAACATGCCCGCCTGGATTTGATTGTTTTGCAAGACAAAGATCCATCTGTTGTGGAAAGAAACATGTTCATAATTCACATGTGTGGGGTAATTGTTGCAAATGTGTTTAGAGAAAGTTACATTTTTTGCTCAATTTACATGACAGGTCATTATTTAAGACACTACACACTTTAGCACCTCAAGATTTTTATCTCATATTGAACTTCTTTAAAAACGCACTTTTATTGATTTTATTCATTCAGAATGTATTGTGTTATAGTGTTATTGTTGTTATGTACAGCATATGTATATTGCTATTTTTTATCTGTGCTCTGCTGCAAGCTGAATTTCCCCAGCAGGACAATGTACTAAACTGAACTGAGAGACTGCACTGAAATAAATGCTCTTGACATTTTGCAACAGAACTTGACCAATAATTCGACCTAATTTCCTAGTATGATAATGTTTAAAACATTACATTTGAAGAGGAAGTGAGGAGGTAGGTGGGGAGATTCACGCATCACTTTCATCTATGCCCATAATAAATGTTACCATGGCAAACTACAGGTCAAGGTTAATCATGCAACCTATCCTGTATCTTAGGTTGTTCACACATACTGCTGTACCATTGTACATAACATGGCACCTCAGATTTGCTATTTCTGTGGTACATATGATAATCATTTAGTCTATAAATTGTATTAACCTGGTCATAAGGTGCCATGGTACACCACAGTACATGGTACTAAAGCCAGTGCTGCTGACTATAGCATCATATTTGACCCATGTGTCAGTTAAATATGAAGCTATAGTTTGCAGCATATTTATCTTAACTCACCATAAAGACTGGAAACAGAGGGAAATAGCTCCAGCATTATACTCTGTGTTTAAAGAAGTCCACCAGACTCTAAAGCTCACTAATGAACACATTCTATCTCATTTATTTAATCTGAACAAAAACCAAAGAGTAAAAATAGACGTGGTTTATGGGGTGGTATTCGCCTTACTACTTCTTGGCTCTGAACAGTTGCTAGGCAACCAGAAGAGACTCCAGGAAGTTACTGTCTGGCCAAGAAATAGTTCACCACCCCAAAAAGAGTAACGTGTCCTGTTTGCACTTTTTCAACAGATAACAAAACCAAACAGACACGAGAGAGGTATCAGTCTTTTCTTATTCTACATGTGAAGGCAGAATAGCGTGGTTCCCAAAACTATTCCTTTAAGGCTGCAACTAAGGAAAATGGTCTGAGCTGCAACACTGGACTACATTCAGTCAAAGTAAATTACATCAAAGTGAATCTAATTCCTTACTTTGCTCGCCCCTGGAGAAGTGTGTTGTTTTTCTGACCGAGCTCTTAGTCCAGTCTGTTCAGTGGCTCATAATTGATATGTGAAACACCACAACTGAACCCAGGAACGACACTTAACAACCACACAGTGGGTCAAAGAAAGAAATCCTGACTACAATGACTGTATTAAAGGAGAGGGAAGATAAATGGGAGAGATAAATGGACGCAGATATCAGGTTTATAACAACCCAGTCAGCAGACTGAGAGATGAGTGTTGGATTGCATCAGGAAAAAAAGGTCATGCTGAGCATCGCAAGCAGAAACCATGAGGTCTTCTTTCAGATGAAATGTGTGTGTGTGTGTGTGTTCCTGTACTTCCATTTTAAGCATAGACCCTACAGAGTGAGGACCCTTTGGCCGGTCCTCACTTTTCAAAGGACTGTTTGAGGGTTAAGACTTGGTTTTAGGGTTAGGATTAGAATAAGGTTTAGGGTAAGGGTTAAACATTTAGGTGTGATGGTTAAGGTTTGGGTAAGGGGCTAGGGAATGTCAGTGTCCTCACTAAGATAGAAGTGCAAACATGTGTGTGTGTGTGTGTGTGTTTGGTGTGTGGTTTGTCGCCAACAGGCAAAGAAGGTGTATGTACGTACAGGCCTGGGAGCGTAAATACAGCTTCATTTATTAGGTGACTGAATCAGGATGTGTGTGCGCGTCACTGTAATGGCATAAAAGAGGACAGAGAGAGAGGGAAGAGTGAGAGAGAAGAGAGGGAGGAAGAGTGAGAGAGGTATGTTTTTCATGACGTAATCTAATCTAAGTGGCTATTTTTCAAGAATAAAACCTCCGTTGCCCTTTGTGAGACCGCTGTCCTCATCTGTCTAAAAGCACTGAGTGAGTCATGGTGTGGGTCCACACAGACACACACACACACACACACAAACAAACACACACAGTCATAGTGAGTCAGCTCAGATCTGCTGCTATAGAGGCTCACCTCAATAATGAATAATGTAATAGCCAAAGAAACTGCTCAGATGACATGTAAAACCCAGTGGAGGGTGGACATATGGACGATCCTGACGGACGCACAAACACACGCGGTGACATCTTCACAGAGCATATGGGCAGCTGGACCGTGGGCTGGTGGACAGGTGTGTGTGAGAACTTTGACACCCTGAGGTGCAGGTCTCCTTTGTCTGAACGCTGAATATTTAACCGCACGGTGAAGGTGAAGAGTTTATTTGATGTTTGTTATTCTGGGAAATACTCTTACTCGTTTTCTGGCAGAGAGCTAATGAGAAGGTCGTTGTTAGCTTAGCTTAGCATAAAGACTAGAAAGGAACCAGTGGAGAATTGCCTCTGTGTGAATGCGGCCTATTGATTTAATGTTAATTTTACGAAGACCCAGATGAGCACAGAACACTGTGTTACTTATATGATCCTGATATGAGCTTTTACATCAGGCGTGTGACCACATTACAAAGTTGACCCACAAAACTTTTTCTGTGGCGCAAATATGTAAAACCCCTCAGAGCATTGCTGATGGCCAAAACATCTTTTCTCGAGCACGTGCTTGGCTTCTACTGCCCCCTCTATCACTACGTTAACTCCACCCCATTTATCCCCATGTACTCCACAAAGGGTCCATATTGAATCTACTCGTACTTAAAGTCTATTTTCAGCAACAAAAAACATGGATATGTCTATTTGGACTGTGGCCCCACTTATCTTTGTTAACAAAAACTAGGACAAAGTTGATCAGCAGAACGAATGAGTTTCCCCTCCAGTTATTTCTCTGTCGAAAAGGGAACCATCACTATTCGCATGTTTCCATAAAGTCGGGCTGGATAAACAAACTAATTAAGTACAAAAGAAATCAATGAATGTGATGTTCTGCCTCCGTTCGAGTTTGTTTAGCCTCATCCTTCTATCATGTGCTGAGAAAGGCATAAACAGCTGTAGGGCAATGCAGTGAGGTAGAGATTAATCATGTGTCCAAGGGAAACAAAAAACACACACACACACAATGACCCCAGTGTACATTTTCAACTCGACTAACAGAAAGCACACACATAGAGCAAGAGATGAGACACACACAAAACCATCACACAACCAAAACCATGCAAATACCCACATTTGTAGCATCGACACAAGACAAAGCAAATGAAATGACTTCTTAGGGTCCATTAGCCACCAGGAGGCTCCACAAAGAGTCAACTTCTGTTTCTTACTAGAATCTAGAAAGTTGTTTTTGATTTAATTACAATATTCAAGGATCTGTAATATCCATTAGTGCAACCCATATGAAAATAACATTTGTTGGTAGACCATCTAACCTGATGAAGTGCATAAACAGCAAGTGAATAAACAAAGTTTGTGGTTTAAAAAATACCTCATCAAAACGTATGGCTTTAGATGGACCATAATACATTTGGTTTCTTGAAGAGCTTTCCAACTTGTTTTCATTTTCGGGGGGGGGGGGGGCCTAATATAGCAAAATCAGTTTTAGTTTATATCTACTTTTTTAAATGTTCAATGTCTATTAAGAACCATACATGTTGTAGTTTTGGCAAAGGATAGTTTCACACTTTTTAAAAGTCTGTCTAAACACAATGCCCAAATCTTGGTCGCTCAGTAAAGCCCATTCCATCACCGAGGCCTAGCGGTCCCCATTAAATCAAGATGCACGAAAGTTCACACACTCATAGATATCAGCTCCCTAGCTATGCCTGAATTTCTCCATCAAGATGGAAACGAAGGTGAACAAATTGAATGGGGTATTTCTTGGCCCATGTCACATACTCAGGTTTCATGGAAATCTGTTCAGTAGTTTTGTGTGGAGCTGCTGACAATCAAACCAACCAACCAACACACATTACCTCTTTGTTAATTAAACCTGTTGACTAACTGTCCCCATGATGTTTTCAGTAGATTGAAGGGACACCTTAGTTGTGCAAAAATATATTGCAACATTTATCTGAAGCTAAATTAGAGCTTTAGTTTCATTTTTCAATCGCTCACATTGCGAGCCCTGTGGGAAGAGATGTTTTAAACACTCAGGAATGATTACAGCGAGCAAAACCTGTTCCCATTTACATACCAACATTTGACTATAGTTTTATGACAGTATTAACTTGATGTGATTGTAAAACCATGAACCTTTAATTTCCAGTGTGGTCGTTGTGGTTATCAAATCCTGCATGCTTGGAAACAGGCTTGGGGCTGCGCACGTCACACCACCACACTGTGAGTGTTTAATTGACTCCTATAGGCTGTAAACATGGGGAAAGTGAGACCTCTGAGATGATGCTGATTCGAGAGTTGGTTTGGAAACATGAGACCATGAAGTGCATCACAAAGTGAAGGAGCCTCTGCATCAGGGAAACTCCTGCCAAGTGCGAGCTGCCATCATCATCATCATCATCACCATCATCACAACAGCCGCAGCAGCAGCAGCCCAGGAGATGCGACACGAGGCTGTTGACTGCTTTATCATAGTGTGTGTGAGCTGTAGCATATTTACATTGATCTTACAGCAGGTGAAAACATCACATCGTGTCCTATTTGTTTGTTGGTGTTCATATTGGATCAGCTCTTCACACCTCCTTTCTCTTTTGTTGTGCGTAATGGCTGCGTAAAAGGCGTTGAAGGTGGCTTGGCGCGAGGGAGCCGTGCGTTGTGTTTTTTTCCTGGTAATGTCCGCCTCATCACCTTGGCCAGCCTCCAGCCAATGCGGGGCAGCAAGGAGTGGCAGCAGCAGGGATCCTTGCAGGCAGGGCCATGAGGAGGGAGAGGAGGCGCTGCTGCTGTGTCTTTAAGCTCCAGTGAAATCCACCAGGGAGGTGCGGAGGGGGTGTCTGGAGACGCGCTCAGCCTGGTCATTGTGTTAGTGCGCGCTTTACGCAGGCGGGACTTGGGACTCATGTTATTACAGTGGATGGGATCTGGCGTGTCTTCCGTTTGTTTCTTTTTCTTTATTTTAAGTGCACAGGATGGTTGTTGTTGTTGCAGTTGAGGCGCTTGGAAGAGAGTGAAAGGCTTCATAAACCACCCAATCATGAGATGCCACTGGGTTGTTTTTGCCTCACATCTTCTTTTGCTGCCACTAAAAGGTAAGAAATCCGCTCCAAAATTACAGAAATCAATGTGATGATGCCAAAATGTTGATTTCGTCGCTCATGGTATGTCTACATTCAAATTAATGACATTATTTGATCTCTTTAACTCACAAATAATTATATTTTACTGATATTACGACAGGCACATGGAAGTATGATATGCCTTTAGTAGAGAGTTTGTGAATAAATTATTCTTTATGCGCTTATCAGCTGTTATGATAAGGATATTTAGTCTTTCCACCACATTTGTCTGTGGAGTCTGTCTTTAAACCAGGATACAGAAATCACTCCATTATGTTTTATCACTGACACTGTCTGAAGTCCATTATTTCAATTATTTCAGTTTACTGCAGCTCATTAATACAGTGTCCTTTGTTTTTTACGTGGCTGTGGTTTACGTTTTTTGTGGTTTAACGGTGCAATCTGCGAGCTCAAGTTTACTGATCATATCAGGAGTCATTTGCATAACAACTGTGTGGAGGTGCTGGAGGAGGAGGAGATGCCTTCAGGTGGCCTCAGCTGGCAGGCAGGCAACAGGTGTGTGTGTGTGTGTGTGTGTGTGTGATTAATGCATTATTTATCCCCCCAAAATAAAAGAGGATAAGGTTGTGTGGCCTGAGCTCGGCAGCCGGGAAAAGAAGACAGAATGAAAGAAGAGCCACATCTTTAAACACAAACACACACACCCTGCAGCAGTCTGACATCTACCAGCTCTGGCAACTGCCATGAAAACTATTTGTTTAGTCATATAACAGCCTCGGGTTCTGTGCTAAAACCTTTTTTCCTACTGAGACAAATCCCGGTATTGCCCGCAGATATCAGCTCTAAAACATTACAGCCTGCAAACACACAGGTATTAGTATAGAGGGGGAGCCTATTTGCCTCCACATGCCTTTCCCCCTGCTGCTTTCCCAGCCCCTGCCAGGCCCAAAGGCACAACAGTCACATGAAAATCCCGATCTTGAAATGGGGCCTATCATGTGGAAAACTGCAACAAAAAAAGAAAGGAAAACCTTGGAGGGGGGTTTGGCTTGTTGGGGTTGAACTGAGATCAAAATGTTAGTTTAGTTTACTCATCTTAAGCAAATGGATTTAGGGGCCTTGAGTATTGCATGATTACTCAGCGGATGGACAGCTCATAATTATTGATCATGCAATTGAGCTGTGGTGGTTAGATAGCACCCTGTCTTAAGGGGCTCTGTGCAAATCAAAGCGTCCTATTTAACCGTCACATTATTCTCTTTTGTACACACTGTAGAACTTATGGGATTAGTCAGTTGAGTCGATCGAGCTTAAAATCAATTGATCAACAGCATGAAATCTTCAACTTCTAATCAATTCCGTCTGTTCATTTCTCATTTAGGTCATTTTCAATAAAAAATATCAAACTCTGTTTTGTAACAGCTTCTCTGTTCTGAGGATTTGCTGCTTTTCCTAATGTCTCTTACACCGACGGTCATAAAAAAAAGCAATTTCATTAAATCGTCTTGAGCTTTTGTGAATTGTAATTAGCAGTTTTTTCATTATTTTCTGATTAATTAATTAATCTGTTCATCTTTATCCAATCTTAACGCTGAAGCAGCATCCAGGACCACCATATATCAACCATACTGTTTTGCCCTCTGTCCCAGTGTGGTGCGAGCCAGTCATCTCCCCCAGCGGGTCTCACATAGTGGTTCCCAAGAGGGGGAAGCTGGAGCTGCGTTGCCACGACAACACCACAACGCCTGGCGCCCCATCCAGCTTGAGGTGGCAGTGGGAGAGGTCCCGCAGGCTGGAGGGCGAGGTGGAAGATGGCGGAGTAGCTTATGTCAAGGTGCCATCGGTGCAGGGCTTCCACATGGGCCGTTATGTGTGTGTCAACAACAGCACACTGGAACACAGCTCCATCTACGTTTATGTGAAAGGTCGGTTGTTGACGATGGAGGAAGAGGCCTGTGAGTGCTCGCTCAAACATCATCTATTAATCCACAGTCCCGTCTCTCTTTCTTCGCCTCAGATACCCAGAATGCCTTCCAGCGCACCATGGTGAACGTCATCCTGGTACGTGCAGGTGAGGACTGCACCATCCCTTGTCTTGTGACCGACCCTGAGGTCACACTCCTGGCGTTGGAGACCTGCGATGGACGACCTCTGCCCCCTTATATGAGTTTCCGCAGCAACCTCCAGCGAGGCGTCATCATCAGCAACGTGAGAAAGGAATATGAGGGCTGTTATGTTTGTGTGGGAGAGCTGCATGGACTCAAAGTGACATCTACCCAATACACTGTGGATGTACGACTTGGTAAGAAAGATATGATGGATATTTTTTTTGTTTTCACGACTATATTTCATGTTGCTGAATTTCATGCATGTTTAAGTGGTTCTCCATGTGGCATTGCTGTGCTAGATTTCTCAAAATGGGTGATGATTGAGCTAAAGTAAGTCAAAGAAAGATACATTGAAAGCTTTACGTGGAGAGAGAGAAATTAAGCAAAGGAAGGGCTTCAGTCATCTTTGCAGAAAAGTTATAAAATGAGACGGTACTGAAAGTTCAGTGTTAAGTCACATGGTTGATTTTTAGCCTAAAAGTAGTTCATCGCTCCGGGAAGTTATTCAGTGAGAAGTAGAGTCAAAGCAATTGCCTTTTCTAAAGTGTTTGGGACCTGAAGCTGCTTTCAGACACACACTGAATACCAGACATTTTCCTGAATATTTCCAGAGGGGCTGTATGTGAGAACGCAAGTGTCAGTCAGTTGCTACTGACCTTTTCTGCCAGCCCCCAAGTAAAATGTTCAGAGAATGTGCGAGTGAGCCCATGTGAGAATAGAGCAGGATTGATGACGTTTCTTTCTCACCATGGATGCAAAACTGAAAAAAAAAACTAAAAACAACACAACTGCCTCAGGATGGAGAAGTGGTGGCATACACATCAAATATGTCAACTTGGAAAACACATCGATCTGAATGGTACGGACATTTTTCTGTTGTGGTAAAACGCGTCACAATATTGCTAATGATCCTGCCATTGCTTGAAAAACATAAGCAGTTGGTGGGCTGTGTGTGTGAGGGGGGGGGCTCTCAGATGATTATACACAATGTATAATCATCTGAGACAAAGAATAGTTGTGTTTGTGTTTTCAGTGCATTAGAATAAGCCATATCTACATAGAGAGTGGGTCCCTAACCCCCGAGTCTGCCATGTTACACTGCCATGTTTCTACAGGAGCCCAGAGTGGACAAACCAAACATTGGCCCGAGAAAGATTTTTTTCTCCAACATGCTACTAGGGGTATTCACTCTGTAGTTTGCGAGCTGACGGCTAGATGCCACTACATCCTACACACTCCACCCTGAGTTTTATGCCAACATCTGCTAATTGGCAGTGAAAACAAATTAGAGCTGGAGCTGATTCAATTTCTGTTCAACTCAGTTTCCTGAATGACTTTTTCTAAAAGTTCAATTCACTTTGTAAACAAAAGTCAGCCTGTGGGTTAAGCAAGAAGCAGCGATGATCCAACCAAAGAGGACAAGCTGCAGTGAAGTGTTCATAGAGGGACAGCTCTTAAGGATTCGTACAATGTCTACTATAGGGGTCGACTGCTCTGGATCCTCAGGGGTTGTTAAGTTATGGAGGAGATAAAGAGATATAAAGTGACGAAATATGAAACCGATATATGTAAAAATTTAAATCCTGGTAATAAGATTTAGTGTAACTCAAACTTTAACGCAAATGGCCACATGAAGTTTATGGACACCCGCCATGGTGTCTGGGTGTTTCTGTTGTTGTGCTGTGGTACAAAGTGTACTGTCCCACTTTGTTCATTGCCAGCGTTATTGTGAACTCATAGCACGCTTTTTGAAAACTCTATCTCAATATATAATGTTTTATGATCTCTACCCAGTGTTTTTTCGTCATTACAGCAGCTGATCACAGGCCGTATATTTAAACTTTTACTAGTTCTGCCCATGGACTCTTCCTTCTTCTATTCCACAGCTGTTTACACACCACTCCGATCTGCTGCTTACTTTAGCTTAGTGTTCAAATCCCTCTCCCTGATGTTTATTACAAATTCAGCATCTGGTAGAGGTGACAACAGAAAGGTGAAGGCAGCTGCATTAGGGCCGGTGAAGCCAATCTTTGAAATTGATTTACTTTAACAGCGGTTAGATTTAAAAAGAAGTATTGATTCCAACGATTGTAAAAGAGCTGAAGAATATTGGCTCCCATAATTGTGGAGGACGACAATCAATGTCCAAAGATCTTTGACATTCAGCTGAGAATCGTAAGAAAAGAAAAGAAAATCCTTTGTTTTTTAGTTCAAATCTATGATACATGGTTTTTGAGAGGGTTGTCGACTGGAGGTTTGAAGGAAAGAGAATCAATGCGTCAAAACGTTGCGATACTTGAAAGTTGGGATTATTCATCCTCTGGGTCCAATGAATGTTTGTACAATGTTTCAAACTCCTTTATTGAGTACCTCTAAAGCCACTGGCAGAACTACAAATCAAGATATGTTTTAGCAATAGGCGTTTAGCTCTTTATTTTTTTCTTATGAAGTTTATTAAAATGAAATGTAAACATAAAAGCAGTTCTGTTGGACGTCAGCGGAAGGTGATCATGTTGCTGTTTGTCCTCTGCACTGCATCAGCACTTTCAGTCTGGTCTGCGGTGAGAAGAGGACAGAACAGAGACGAGCTGGGGGGAGCAGTGGCGAGGTGTCCTTTCGAATGATGGAGAGGGAGAGCGAGAACAGAGACGTGAGGGAGGGAGGAGCAGAGGGATTAGAGTGGCCATACTGAACAAAGCTTTGTAACGGTGCATGAAGGCCGCGTTTGGGGTAAATAGAATTAGCACAGCCTTTATCAAACATTGCAGATTCAACATGGAACTTCTGTGTGTGCAAGTGTCGGCATATGCACTGTACTTGTGTGTACAGTCATCTGCAATAGTGTGGGTTTGTGCACTAATTAAACATTTTCTGCCATTAAAGACACAGAAGTAACATAAAATATAAATTTTTAATGTTTTTATTTTAGTATGAAGTCATCATATTTTGTTTCAGCAGCATTTTGATTAAATATTTACCATGCTCTTTAATCCAAAGTGATGTACAATGATTATAGGAATACTATACACCACAATAAAATAGTTTCGGTCTCATGAATAACTTTCTTCGAGAAGTGCAAAGGTCATGCCCCACATGACCCCGTTATTTAATGTCCTGGAAATAAATATAGTAAGAGCAAGATGGTGGATGCTTTTTATGAGTGTTGGTTTGGATGAGGTCCCCAACTGGACCAGTTGTGACAATGTCACTTTTCCATTTCTCGATCCAGTTCCACTGGTGCCGCCGGTGATCACGCTGTCCCAGAAAGACATCGTCATCTTGAGGAAGGGAGAGCAGTTTGTTCTGACCTGTACCTCCACCAACATCAACCCAGAGTTCAGCCTCAAGTGGGACTTCCCTTCATCAGCGGTGAGATCGATGTAGGGATTGATTCTCAAAAAAGACTGGTTGTCCTCTGTGTCCATGACTGGGAGGCTTTTATACTTTAAACAGCTTATACAGCTAATATTTAGGCTGAGGTGAGATGTATTTTTAGGGCTGTAGCCAGAGTTCATATCAATTAGCCTTCAATTAACTTCAAGTCAAATCCAGATCTGCCCTGAGTTAACATATGATCCATGACCTGTCTCGTCGCCTGTGATTAAAAACTTACACAGTAACTCACATCAACTGGGTTATGGGCTAGTTCTACCAGCAGGTACCCGACCCAGTACAGACTCTGGCTTTAGCTATCACAGAGATGACTGAGGTTATTTTGTGATAATATTTTCTAAGGCAAAAGCTTAATAAAATTAGATTAAAAAAAACCAACTACTATAACAAGTTTGACCTGAGTAGTTTTGAAACCACATTTTGATTTAAGTTCTTTAAATCTTCAGAAAATTATATAGAGTTTGGTGGATGGCAAATTGAAATTTGTACTAATGACCTCAGTATATCTGAAATTAAAATGTATATTTAAGCATGATGCATTCAAAGCACTGGATCTGTGTGATGTTACCTGTTGCACCACTCACCTTTGTCCCTGATGTCCTGCAGCATCCTAATGAATCTCAAGCCTCGCACATCCTGTTTGACTCCCGTGGTTATCAACGCAGCACGACGCTCTTAATCACAGGCGTCGACCAATCAGACTCAGGCACCTACCGCTGCTATGCCCACAATGAGAGAGGCTCCAGTGATGTAAAGCTGCAGCTGGACATCCGTGGTGAGTATGAGGAAAGTGCATTAACATTAAAGTTTGTCTAGTTTAGATTCCGAACACAAACCTTTCACTCACTGAGATAAACACCCTCACAATCTTCTCAGCCTTTTACCCCACCCGAGTGGGTATATGTCAAACATGACATTTTTTTTAATATAGATGATATATCACCAGATACATGGATGGTGTACTGAATGGACTTAATGGACCTAATGGAAACCATAGGGGCTACGGAGTCAATGGGCCAGAGCCTCACAATCCCTACTAATGAAGCAGCTACAAACACAATTAAAACTACCACAAAGAGACACAAAATAACTACAAGATACTTAAAATGACGACAAATGACGACAAAACAAACACACCTTTGAGTCTGGGGCTCTGCTCCTGTGTCGGAGGGGTCCAGGGGTGCAATTTCTTAGTCTGTTTACTCAACATCACATTAAAAGTTATTACTAGATCAAAAATTGCAAATTCAACTTTCAACTTGACATGACCTTTTCTTTAAATGTGGCTTTGTAATAATAATTTTAATTCTCATGCAGCTAATCAGATTCTTTGGCTGTGGTTTCAGATTTTTTTTTTTTATCCTTGATGAATTTATCTTGTCCTCACGCTTTAAATGAAGGCAAAACAAGTTGACAGTTGAAATGGAGATCACCTGACTGTAGTCAGCTTGTGTCGGGAACCCTCCCATCATGCACTGGCTCAATGCACTCCTTCACTGTGTGTTCCTCTGTTGTTATTGGTGTCATTTGTCCTATATCGTGCTCCACCATGTTTCCACTGTGTCCACAATGATAAATTAGGAATCAACAGTTAATGTGTTTAAACTAAAAGTAATTGCTGGATCCGGCCCCCCTGATTCAGATCTAAAATGTAATGTTATTTTCTGGCTCATACCAAATCGTGCTTTCCTTAAAAATAGTTTTTGTGTAACCCTGCTAAATAACAGACAGAGAAACACAGTTATTAACAGGCTTATATTCATTTCTAGCTTCTCTCCACATATTTTGCACAGTTGTTTATGTATCATTTTGTTGCTCTGATTGCAACAAGAAGATTAAGCCTCTCCTGCAAGAAATTGGATGTATTTATTTATTTATTGGAGATATAAAATCCTTTTTCTTGATGCATATTTCTGTTCTCCAGATCAGGGGTTCATCACCATGAGAGGAAGTCCAGGTCCGGTCCAGGCGGTTGTTAAAGAGGGGGTGAGCCTGAGCCTCAGAGTAGAATTAGATGCCTACCCTTCACCCAACTGTCAGTCCTGGTCTTACAACGGCAAGCAGCTCCTCAACACCACGGAGCACGTCATAACCATCCACCATCGCAAATACAGGTAGAGGAAGTTTACTGAGCGCCAAAGGGATCCCCTGTAAATACACCTGAAAAACTGATTCTGAAATGTACGATTGTCTTACCAGATACATCAGCGAGCTGAGACTGGTGAGGGTCCTCGGCTCGGAGGGCGGGATCTATAAGTTCTCAGCCAGTCACGAGGATGCATCTGTCGATCATTTATTCCACGTATACGTCAGCAGTAAGTCACTCTCACACTAGACCCTTGTGTTTAATTAGAGCACAATTTTTAAAAAGTTGTGAATGTCTGAAAACAGCTCATGTAATCCACTGATGGATTTCAAATCCAGCTCATTTGTTCTCCAGGTGGTTTGGATAAACAGTAGCACAAATGAAGCATCGCGTTAGTTCATGCAGGATACGGAGTCATGCGCTCAGCTGTCATAAGCTCTCAGCTATGGATCACCACATCACTGGTCACTCACCAATCACAGCCCATTCTCTCAACAAAGCGGTCCCTTTAAATACGACCTCCTCCTCCCTGATCCCTGCTCAGCTAAACTTGCCTCCACCGCCCCAGCCTCCAGTTTTTAGCATGAGTCCAACCATGTATCTCGCTTGCTTCACCCACTGAGGGGTTTTGCATGTGTTCCCTGTTTTATCTTAGCATGCTGTTTGGCTAATCCAGGGAACATCCAAAGAATAGAGCCATCCACGCCAAGCATAACTGTATTCCCATTTGTGCAATAAATAAAACATGACAAAGTGTTCCTGACTGAAATATGAATATCTTACCAGTATCTACTGTATGGCATGTACTATGTGTTATACACCTGTGTCTTTGTGTTGTGTCTGCAAGGTAAGCCTGTTATCATTGCTCAGGAGGGGCCTGTTGATGGACAGGTGCGCTGCATAGCCGCAGGTTATCCAGTGCCGAAAATCAGCTGGTATTTCTGTGAGCTGCCCCACACCAGGTATACTAAAGAAAAAACGTATTACAATACTTTTATGAAAATGCTTTGTTTACGTGATCAAATTGTTTACGTTGAAATAAGGTCGGAGAGACGATGACACACGATGAGCTGGAAGTAAACCTAATGATGTGTTTAATGCTTTGTTTTGTTGTTCTACCAGCTGGAGCCTGTCCTCATGTTTTCCAATCATGTTGTCGTTTACAAATGATTAGCAATCCTGATCAGTCTCATTAGTCTCATTTGCAATCAGACAAACAAACTGTGTATTGTCTGTTGCGCTGCAGTCATTTGTGAGATAATTGATTGATTTATTGATGACATCAGTAATATAGTCAAGGAAAACAACAAGGGACTTTCTTTTCTTTCAAGAAACATTTTATTTTCCCCCCAGATAATTATCCTGTAACTACGAGAAAAAACAACATGGTTATTCTGAGATAATTAACCCTTAATCTCAAGATAACTGATGAAATGCAATTATTGCGATGATGGCTGCTCTCGCCTTCTGTACATTTTAATGAGGGTCTTTGGTTTTAATAATCTAAGATATTGTCTGATACAATTTCTATAAAGAGATGAAGAGAAACCATGGGGTCGTGTTAGTGTTAAAATGAGGTGTGTCAGGTGCACTGTTGGCACATTGCATTCTCATCACAGTGGAAATTAATTTTGTGCTTTGGAAAAACAAAACCCTGTTCTAAAGTCAGTGGCACAGAACTTTCAATCTCGCTACTTGGTAAATCCATCCATCATAATACCAACCTGCTGAGTGTGGGCAAAGGGGATCCATGACTAATGACAGGAAATTTAGTACAACCCTTCTGAGCCATGCGCCCAGAGCAGCAACAACTTTTTCAACTGTTAAACTAACAAAAGTGGATTTGGACACAAATATTTTTTATATTATTGGAAAACAAGTGACAAAAGTGAGAAAAAAGCAAAACTTCACTAGTATGAGTGGTGAGTACAAGAAAAACATTATTGGCCAGTGGTGTGGAAATGCTTACACTGTGAACAAATAAAGACTGTGGTGGGCCGGCCTTAGAAGAGGATTGAAAGGCAGAAACAGCTGATGACGCTAACATCCACTAACTCAACTGGTGGTAGGCATTAATTAGTGTGGGATATTTTCCATCTTGTACGATGTTCTAAAATGGGACAGTGTTCAGTTTAAAAAGGCATAGAAGTATTGATGTCTGATATACTGAGCAGGCCACATGGCTTTCATAGTACTGCCATACAAGCCAATTGCCAGTCAGATTTACCTTTAGCATTTGCGTTCCCTCAAATCCGGCCTGTATTGTTGATTAGAAGGCCAAAACACTTGATGACGCTAAGGGGAACAACTGAAGTTACGTCCCTTCCATCCGCTGGTGGCAGCTAACACATGCTAACATATACTGGTCGCCTTCAAACGTATACAAGGGATATTCACCATTTTGTCCTATATTCTAAAAAGCAAATTGTATAAAACAGTGACCTCTAGCAACTTTATAACCTTTCAACAGGTGCTCACACCTGCCGAATGCCACCCAATCGGAGACTCCGGATGTTGCCATGGTGACAGAGTCTGCGTTTGGTAGGAGCGAGGTCGAGAGCCGACTGAACGTTAGCAAGGAGAACGCACATTACCACACCCTGGAGTGTGTGGCGAGTGCGGTGGGGGAAGAGGCCTACACGCTGTTCTCCATCAGTGGTACGATATTGAATCTATAACTCTCACTCACAAACACACACACACACACACAGTAGAGAACAGAGTAGAGGCTCTGCTGCCTGTATGTAGATATTAATCTCATTTGTACCACACCACAGAGACTGTTGCATCGGTACACACATAGTAAACAAACTCAAAGACACGCAGAAACGCGAACCCCTTGACCCTGTGTCTGCGGAGGCCAGGCGTGTCGTTACTGGGTGCAGATTTAATAAGATTACTGTATGCTGACTATGCAGGCCGGGATTATATGATGTAGCCTTGCTAATCCTTCTCATGCAAACAAACACCACTGCCGCAGCTGTCTGTCTTAAAGCAGGGGGGAAAGGATGTGATCATGTGTCTGTGTGTGTTTGTGTGTGTGTGCAATGACCAGTAAAATGTTGTTTATTCTTAAAGCTGGGTGTGAATTCTGATCGTGGGTTCTCTGGTTGGTGTGTTCCTCAGAACGCATCGTCCCCCATAAACTCTTCACTCCTCTTCTCACCGGCATGGTGACGACCGGCATCTTACTCAGCCTCATTCTGCTGGTGCTCCTTTATAAGTACATGCAGGTAATAGAGGAAATAAATCACACACACGCAGCACATATCATTCATTACCTTTATGAATTATTTTCATCTGGGGGAACAGGGGTAATAAATCTTATACATCAAATACATCTGTTGCCATTAATCCCATTAAAATCCATAAAGGTTTATAGACATCCATATTAAATCTCCAACATCTAGCAGCATTGATATGCAGTTTGCGTCATAGAAAACTAAATAGCTGCAACAGCTTTGTGTCATTTGCTGATGACACAGGCCTCCATGTTGTCGTATGTTAAAGTTAGAGGCGATCAGACTAGTTCTTGTGCCACATGTGGAAACGATGTTCTGCAGATCGTCCTTTTTAATCAACATGAATGTGTCCTCATGAATCTCAAATTAATCAATCAGCCATTTAGCGAGCAGACATGCAGTTAAAGGCCTTTTTGACATCATGATCACGCCTCGAGCCATTAATGCCCCCCCCCCACCCCCCCGGCATGCTGCTCCAATTACATTTAGATGAATCAGAGCCCTTGAGAACTAGTATATGTATCCACAGTGGGATTGTCAGGGGAAAGACTTATAGTGCAGTGAGTAATCTGAAAAATGGATAGAAGGGCGATGACAAAAGGACAAAGATGAGAGCCCGATGATCATGCAGTCACGTGGAACTCACGAGAATACCTCATACCTGTGCCAAGGCCCAACAGTCCTCTTATGAAACCACATTTTAATTTACTAGATCCAGATGTTATAGATCAACACCAACCAACCAGTTCCCCAAATCATACCTGACAAAACACACAAATCTCACAATGTTAAAGAAAGATCTTTCCTGGATCCGCCCCCTGATCTGTGCAGCCCCAAAATTGAATGAGTTCTTCCCTGACCCTCATCACATCTTTCCACCAATGGAAATCAATCCAGTAGTTTTTGCGCAATCTTGCTTACAAACAATGACAATGTCAGGAAACTGGTCTAAATCATTTCTCTGCATGAATCTCTGTCTCTCTCTCTCTCTCTCTCTCTCTCTCTCTCTCTCTCTCTCTCTCTCTCTCTCTCTCTCTCTCTCTCTCTCTCTCCTCTCCAAACTTCCACAGAAACCAAAGTTTCAAATCCAGTGGAAGGTCATCGAGAGTATCCATGGCAACAATTACATATATATTGACCCAACGCAGCTGCCGTACGACTCCAAATGGGAGTTTCCTCGACAGAAGTTGCGCTTTGGTATGACAGGTTGCTTAGTAATGAACAGTGTGTTGACATTGTGAGAAGACACATGTGCAGACATCTCATTATTGTTTGTGTTTGTCTGCTCCTGAAGGTAAAACCCTGGGCTCTGGGGCCTTTGGAAAGGTGGTGAGGGCCACAGCGTACGGACTCTGCTCTGCAGATACTGTTACAACTGTCGCTGTTAAGATGCTCAAACGTAAGTCTGTCCCTGTGTGTGTGTTGTAACAACATAGTAGTACATTGTGGGAAGAGTAACTAATGAGATTTACTCTAGTACTGCACTTAAAGAGTAACTTAACATCCAGCTAAAAGAAGCAGTGATTTGCTGCCCTCTATGGGTGAACGTGTGTCAGGCTTGGTTAACTCCTGATGACACCCAGCATCACTGATAGGTGTGGACAGAAATGCGATTTAGGGCACGGTCACACATAATCGAATGTAGCTGTGATGAACCTTCACCTCCCGTTCACTTCCAGTATTCTGTGCGAGAGAAGAGGCAAATCTCACTATAAATAAAACTCCATCTTGACCAGCCGCACTATTAAAATGTGGAATACACCCTGATGCACCAGAGCTAACAATCTGATAAGTAATGTATCGTAACAAGGGTGTTTAATAGAGTGTTTTTAAATTGCTGTGTTGGGTGTATAAATGTCGTGATGATCTCATCTCAGCCAATGCTCACTCCACGGAGAAGGAGGCGCTGATGTCAGAGCTGAAGGTCCTGAGTTACCTTGGAAACCACGTGAACATCGTCAACCTGCTGGGAGCCTGCACTGTCGGAGGTTAGTTAGTTCACTCACACGTTTTGGGGTCGGGTGTTTTTTGGGGTGTGGAACCTGTTAGTGTATCCGCACTCTGGCTCCATTACCTCACATGTCTTTTATTAAAAATCAGATAGTGGACAGTGAGTATGGAGCAGCTCAGATATGAGGACATGATGCACTTTGACTGGTCACAAATTTAGCATCCAGTCAATCGATATTATCCACCCGTCTAGCCCTTAGCATCGATCATAGTGCAGCATTAAGATTGGATGGCACGCAAACATGCACGAGTTGGTTGTTAGTGAGAAACGCTGAACACTTGAGATGTTTTCCGTGAGGTTGTTCTGAAGCTTCATTTCAAGATGCCGACACCCATTTGTCCAACATGTTTAACACAGAGATCAGCCTGCAGACACACTCGCTGTTGAATCCTGACATCACACGTGTCTTTTTCTTCTCTTGTCTAATTATTGCTGCTTTGTGTTTCTCTGTCATTGTTAAACGCTGTCATGTAGTTTTAAAATCACTGATCGAGATTTAATTTCTTTCTTCTTCTTTTTTTTTTTTTTTTTTTTTTATTGCTGCCAGGCCCAATTTTGGTGATCACGGAGTACTGTTGCTATGGCGACCTCCTCAACTTCCTGCGCAGAAAGCGAGAGTCCTTCCTCAATTCCCAAGTTGGTGATGGTTACTATCGCAACGTCTTAAACCGAACTGAGTCTACAAGGTGTGTGTGCGTATTCTTGATAGTAATTGCTATAACAACTCATGTCTATAAACAGCACTTACACGTGTGTGATTGTGTAGCAGCAAGGTGGCCGGTACAGGATACATGCCGATGCGTCCCTCTGAGAAAGAACGGTCCTCACAGTCAGGTAGAAAAACCTCTAATTCTCTATTTCCTGTCATTTTTGAAACCCTGGTTTCATTTATTAAAGATGGCATCACAAATGTTTTTTTTTCCTAGATGATGTAGAGGAGCTGTCTCTGGACGCTGAAGATCTCCTCAGCTTCTCCTACCAGGTGGCTAAAGGGATGGAGTACATCACTTCCAAGAATGTAAGTGTTTTATAGACTTGTTTTAATATTCATAGAGCCATTACAGAAGATGCTGCTGCTGGTTTATAAAGCACATTATTATGGCTCGGGGCCAACACACTGTAGATTGTCCACTTTAGTAATGTTCACACAGTCAGAACTAAACACTGTGGAGCTGCATTTATGATAAGCAGATTATGTAGATACCACTGCAAACAGATGGAAGCAGCTTCCTCACAGTCTAAACTCTTTCTCTAACTTTTAAATTAAAACCAGCTTGTCTTTTTCTCTGCCTTTGAATGTCTTCCCACACTGCACTTATGCTTCTCTTATTAAATCAGCCTTTTTATCTGTCCATGTCTAGACTATAATTAGCGTGAAATGGTAAAACTTGAAGGCCAGACTATTCTTCTTTCATATATTTTTTACATTCATTAACTTGGTAGGCACATTGTGGCCTGTGCTTTCAGTTTAACACTTTACATAAATACTTCCACTCCTGTATATAACATTTTCATCTGTTTGCCATATAAAGTTGTCATTTTAAAATCAAATCACAACTACTACTGTTCTATTACACCCAGATGAAGAAAGTTCTGCAGCCGTATCTCCTGTGCCAGGCTAATTGATAATACACTTAACAAATGAATAGCACATAATGATATAAGCTTCTTAATTTAAATGAAAGAAGTGGCCCCGGGTACAAACACAGTTTTAATTCTGAGCGCTGAGCCTCAGCAGCAGCACTTTCTTTAAGCCATAAATAAAACTGAGTTAATATCAGAACATACATGTGTGTAATGTTCTTCCAGATGAGTATTAACATAAACTGTATCTTCTCTCATACAAACAGTTTTTACAGTGCTCTTGTAAAAACTGCCTCATGGTCTCTGCTTTACTTTGTCTTTTTCCTGTCAGACATATTGTGTCAGTGCATTTTTGTAATTTGTGACGTGCTGCCAGTTTGACTTTTGTGTTTGTAACAAGTTTTTACTCGCCTGATTTGCATGTGTTTGCTGTGTGCCACTCACCCATTCACTGCAGAGACCGGTTCCAATGTCAACACTCCTTGTTTGTGTGTGTGTGTGTGTGTGTGTGTGTAGTGTATTCACAGAGATCTGGCAGCCAGAAACATTCTGCTGACTCACGGCAGGGTGGCTAAGATCTGTGACTTTGGGTTGGCACGAGACATCACCACTGATGCCAGCTACGTGCTGCGGGGAAATGTAAGTCTCTCTGACCTACCTACCTTCCTTCCTTCCATGTACCTACCTATCTACCTACCTGCCCACATATACATATCATATATATACATATATACAGTATGTGTGTGTATATATATATATATATATATATACATATACATGTATACTTCAAACGCACAAGGTAATTCACTATTACAAAATAAAGCACTAGCCTTCCTTCCTTCCTTTTTCTAACATTCTCACAGTTCCAGAATAATTCACTTGTCAAACTAATCCATGTAGTGACCTTGAGTCCAAATCCTCTCAAGGTCCTTTTTTTGCAGATTTCTCAGCCTCAGCTCACAGTCTCCATATGCAAAAACACTTCCAGAGCATGGACATGCACTATTTGAATCTATTCAACATTGTCCTCACGTCTCTTTCTCCTGCAGGCTCGTCTGCCGGTCAAATGGATGTCTCCTGAGAGCATCTTCGACTGTGTCTACACCTTTGAGAGTGATGTGTGGTCCTATGGCATCCTGCTCTGGGAAATCTTCTCCCTGGGTAACATTTCCAGTCAAAGCCTTGCTGTTGCATCTGTTTTATAACGTCTGAGCCATGATTATAATCCATTTCAGTGGACAGGGGGCCATACTAGATGCTCTGATGATGCTCCTCAGCAACATCACTTAGTGGAGTGAATCATGCACAATTATATTGATTCTGATGCACACTGCAGCTCTAGAAATCCCATCGTAGCTCGAGGAATCGTCATCATTATAATCCATGACACAGTTTTTTAAGTGTGATCATATTGTGTGTTGATGTTCCAGGTAATAGCCCGTATCCAGGGATGCAGGTGGGCTCCGAATTTTATAGGAGGATTCAAGAGGGCCACAGGATGACTCGGCCTGAAATGTCTCCCGTTGAGTTGTAAGTGTTTTCCTATTTGAGGATTATAAACAAGCATGCGATCAATCATTCATTTCCATAGTGTTACCGAGTAGTTCTGTTCGACCTTCACACACTGGAGAAGTAGAAACCAGTGAAATCCTTTTTTCCACTTACCATCACTTTAACGATTAATTAAACATCAAAATAGTTGCCAGTTCATTTTCTGGCAATCGGCCAATTGAATAAATGAAAAACTGATTCAGCTGCAACTATAACCTGTTTCTCTTATTATGACAATGAACACACTATGAAGACACTATGAACTAGCATATGAATAAATACAGTTTTTTGAATTTTATTCATTTTTATCGTGGTGGCTATTCAAAATGTTCACCTGCTGTTTTACCTTCACCAAGGAGGTTATGGGGTGGGGCCTGGCCCGAGGAAGAACCCTCCAAATTTAAGTTTCAAAAATGAGTGGATCCAGGATTTTAACGTTAACATGTTGAGATAGGCTTTTAGCCTTGGCTGAGGTTAGTCTAATGTGACATAGCATAAAAAGGTGTCACAAGCTACAAATAGAAAGGAGCAGGAAGCAGACAAAAATGTTGTTAAACAAAATAGTAAACGTATGAATGAATGAATTTGGGAACAGATGTACAGTCACCAGCTTTAAATGTGTTTCTTTAGGCAGTATTTTATTCCCTTTGTCAAAAGCTAACCCCAGTCGTTCCTCTGTAGGTATGACATGATGCTGTCTTGTTGGAACCACGATCCTCTGAAGAGGCCGTCCTTCAGGAAACTGGTGGAGAGGACTGAACTACTACTGTCCGAAAACACCAAGAACGTAAGTATGTAAGAAACGATAGAATTACTCATGTTATTGCCTTTAAAATAAAAAAAGTTATTGTTTGGCATATTGTCTTTATTACAATGAATGACAATTAGAACATCTATAAACCACAGATATGTGTTTTTGTCTGTTTGTTTTCAGGTGTACCTGACGCTGAGTAACGCACCAGGTCGTCCAGAGCAGCAGAGGGCGTCATCACGGAGGCTGAGCTCTGTCTGCAGCACCACAGCACCCACCCAGCCTTTACTGCAGAGCACGGCTGACGTCTTCCTGGACTACGTCTAACACACGCACACGCGCACACACACACACTAACATGCACTTGCACAACGCTAAGAAATACACAACCCCCTCCTCCCTCATCATTTTGTCCTTTTACTGCACAAAGTACATGAGCCAAACACACTGTAGGCTACTAACATGTTCACTCATACTAACGCTCCAATACTGGCCTTCCTGCCACACACACACACACACACACACACTGTATATATACACAATGCTGCACTGAGCTCCAAGTATTGACCTCTATCTAATCTTCCCATTGGCGTATCGATCTCTGTGGTAGGTATTTTAGGTGCATGTCTATATCAAGCAGACTCGAGCACTGACCATCAGATACATCAGCAGCGGGAGACATTTTGGCTCACATTCAGCCTTTGATCACATCTTTAAATGCTTTGGGGACAACAGACAGCAGAGTTGTGGCTTTGCATACTGTGACTTATATGAAACTAATTGGTGTTTTGCTGTATATGTATTTTAGGGATAGCTTTAGGTTGGTCTCTTTAGCGAAGCCACTGTGGCCACGTGATCGTGTGTTCTTTTTACTTGATTTATGTCAAACATGTATGCAATGTAAATACAATAGAGATGTGCCTTTAGATTTTTGTTTTTGTTTTGAAACACTGAATGATGCATTTGGTTATGACACAGTAGTTGTGGTGAGGGCAGCCAAAGCAGAGCTAATGTACCCTGGTTTTGAGGTTTTGATACAGTTGGTTGACTTGTGATAATAAAGTACCTGTGATGGTAGAACGACTGGAACGCGTCCGATTCCTTTGTCATTTTTATGCTTTCGCGTTTTCTGTCCCACCCTCGAGCATAGACTTGAAACATGGATGACATGACTGCTTCCCAAATTCACTGCTACATCATAAAAACATACAAAACACCTCATATATCATAACTGAGGAAGAAGTGGAAAGTCTGGTCCTGTTTTTGTGACACAAGACTTAATTCATGCGAACAATCGGTACCATGACCACTATTGAGCTAAAGGCTAATGTCACAAGGCTTTTACAGCACCAGACAAAGCAACGCTGTATGAGATGGCACAAATGAACATACTGACCTGATTATACTCATTTTGAGGACCTGGAAGGACGTCTGCACCAAACTTCATGGAGAGTCATCCAATATTTGAGCCGTTCATCAAACAAAGAAAAGAAAATTCAATTACATCCCATCAAACAGTTGGTGGACAGATGTGGACATCTGTGGAGCCACACCACCAGCTCGGCTAATAGACGCAAACACAACAGAAAGGCAGCAGACGTGTGTCAGGTATAATATTTGCAACTGTTTTTATTTTCAAAAATGACCAAGAGGGGGGCGGGGGGGGGGCTTCAAAATATTGATTATTACATTTGACTTTGGGGTAGATAAAGGATCACAGTTCAAGAGCAGAATGAGGGATATACATACAGTACAGGTGAGCATAGCACCGTTTTACACTGAATACTGGTGTACGTAGCTTTGTGTATGTGTACAGAATTATACTAGAACTCTTTAGAACCAAATTTGTGTCATGGAAAAAGTGACCTGTGTGGAGGGGCGGGGCCTCGCTTCCTTGTCAGTGGCGTCCCATTTCCAATATCGTACACCTCAAACTCTATTGTTTATTTTTTCATCCCAACCAGATGTTGTCACATTTGAGAAAAGACAGAAACACAAAGTTGGTATTGGTGAAACATTCAGGCGTTCTTTTACAATGCAAAGCTTGTAAATAAGATTGTAGTTCAGTGTGGATTCTTGCCGTTAGAGATTTTTTTTTTTTTCACACCCCTTGTTTTCCTTCATCACAAAGCCTGTCATGGGTTCTCCATAAATCAACAGTTACAACATCCATGAGTCTCTTTAACACACCTTTACATTCTTTGGGCTGGGTATCAGTGACACAAACTATAAAGGTTTCAACATGACCCTTCAGAGTGAATATATATATATATATATATATATAATATCTGATGAGTGGAAGACCTGGTTTGAATAGTACGACCCTCAGTAAGAAATACATTTTTTGTGGAAAAACAGGAGGAGGATTTGACCCTGTGCGTCACACACTTATTCTAAACATTACTATTCTTAGGGTCACTGCTCCAGACTGGTCTGATGTGTAGTTATTGTGATAAGTTCTTGTCGAGCAGACCGTCATCGTTAAACAATAGCGCTGCCCATCTTAGCCCGACAGGTGACCAATGCTCTGCATTACCTCACATGCATCCTTTTCCAATCACAGAAACACACACACACTTCCATATGAAAATATACTGGGTTACAGTGACAATTAACATGCACACATACTCATTCTCACACACACACACACACACACACACACACACACACACACACACACACACACACACACACACACACACACACACACACACACACACACACACACACACACACACACACACACACACACGTATTCAAGCTGAATTGTCCCACACATGGGCTTTCAGAACACTGAGCCCAACCGGAGAGGAAGTTTCTTGAATATTACAATTATTCCTTTATACTGCAACGCAAGAACTGATTGGCTATCTCCAGGGGAAACCAATACTGACCCCCAAGTGATACAAGAAGTAGGATCAAGAAGAGGACACACTATATTCATACAAACACACACTCACAGGCACACACGCAGTTTTAACTACACTGGGAGACAAAATGACACATTCTAAATGCTCCATTACCGACCACTTCACTTCCTCCAATCCAAGGCTTTTCTGTTTGATATGGCTTTACGACTGTAGTGCAGGGGATAAGCCCACTTCCGTTTCATTCCAAACGGACCTGGGTTCATTCCTGCTTTTTTAACTGCTGTTTGAGAACTGAGACATGCGCGAACTGAACTGCATGAGGGTTTCTGAGGCCTAGGAAGAGAGACAGAGGATAAAACACTGATAATACAGAAGACCGAGAGGTTCGCTGGTGCAACAAAGTCCACTGAACAGAAAAAAAAAGGTTCCTTTATATTTCTTCTCTACTTTATCTCAACAATAAAAACTATATATATCTAGATATCTAGATATATATCTAGATCTATCTAGATAGATCTAGATATATAGATGATGGCTCTAGGAAATCTGGTTCGGATTAGATAACCACGCCCGTCACGGACACTTCTTCCTCTGGTCTTTGCAGCATCACTGTCTAATCCTTCCTGTTCTGGTTCCAGACTGAGGCAGAAGCAAAACTTTCCACATTCCTGAGAATACAAGTACCATCCAGCAACTTCAAAACCCTTACTAAGTCATTTATTGTAAGACACGAGGGGCGACAAACACACAACCACACACATTCTCATGCACACACACACCCACATAAAGATTGTATTCCCAAAAAAACGCACATTATCTCACAGAATCACACCACAGATTACAAACAACTAGGTCTGGACAGTGATTTACTGTACACAGCCACATCAAGTGCTAAAGTTTCAGGAGGTTGAGGATATACTGTTTGTTATGTATAGGGCTCTCTGTTAAAAAATAATCCCTACTATATACACACGCAATAAGTTTATTAGGGGTAATATTTTGCTGAAAAATATATACGCCTTTGAATAGTCTGCTCGAGAAAAAAAACTAAAACATAAATCGACTATGTTATTGGCACTTGGAATCACTAAACCCGTTATACGTACAGTGATCATCCTGCAAATAATCCAGTTCAACTGTAATCTTGTTTCTTGCCAAATATAATGTGTGATTACAAAGTTTAAAAAGAGCCATATTGTCTCAGAGACAGTTTAACAACTTTCACAAAAAACCCCAAGCCCAACCATGTTTTAAACAAACTGACAGAACTTTAAAGCCATAATCTGGACTTTTTTTGCTTTTGTTTTTTTAAGAGACGTGGGGGGAAGAGCAGGGGGTCTTGAAGAGCACATCGTTGCTCCATATTTGACCAGAACAAAGTAAAAATTCAGTTTTCAAAAGCGACTAATAAAAGCTTACACAGTTATTCTTTCCATGCAATCATATAAAATACTACATTTCTGTTTCCTGTTAGGCTATACTGGATATTTACATGTTTTCTTTTTTTATCATACAGTAAATCTGTACACTTTGAAACACCTTTAAAAAGTCTGTCGTTACCGTGGTGATAAGGTATTCTCTGAATTTTTGTGGGGTTTCCGCGGAGAATTGACTTCCCTCACTGCACTGCCTGAAGTGAGGGAAAAGGGGATTTTAATCCGTCTTGTTGCCATGGTGACAATCCTCAGTGAGTTCCTGGTGGACTCGTTCCTCTTCCCTAGGATTCGTTTCTTTCTGTCGGAGGAAGGGAGGGTGACGGTTTTAGGGGAAAAGGAAGTTTGCGGCAGCCACACAACCAGAGCAAATGTGGGCAGCAAATCTCTCAACAGTTTCACCTCCCCAGGTTTGAACAGTTTCCTCCAGACTTTACTGGGGTTGGCTGCTGACGCTGTCAGTTCTGTGTGACGATGGGGCTTTCTGCTGTTTCTGGGGCTGGGGTTTTAGCTGCTGCTGGTGCCTCTGGTGGTGAGATTGTTGCTGCTGTTGTTGCCTTTGCTGTTGCTGCTGTTGCTGCTGCTGCTGCTGCTGCTGTTGTTGTTGTTGTTGTTGTTGCTGCTGTTGTTGTTGTTGTTGCTGCTGCTGCTGCTGTTGCTGTGTTTGCTGTTGGTGTGTCGCCTGGGTGAATGTGCCCTGTTGTTGTAGTGGGAAAGCTGCCTGCAGAATCAGCTGGGTAGACTGGTTACTATGAAGAAGACGAGTGCCCTGACAGAACAGTGCAACAATATTAGAATATGAAACAAATAATGCTTTTCATCCTTTCTAATCAATAAAGCCATTTCTCTCTTATTGTGTATCTCAGCAAAACACTTACATACATAAACAACTACAAATAAATACAATAAATTCATAATAAAAGAACATGAATTACATTATTCCTTGTATAGTGGAAGCCGCTTATAATGATCACAGATATAGTAATTCACCGTTAATTGGATTAAAAAAACAGTTTACACTGTATTAAAAGACACTTGTTAAGAGCAATGGCATTTGCTGCCCTCTACTGATACCTGTAGAAATTGCTGTTGTTGCTGCTGCCCCTGCTGGCCGCTCTGAGCCACCACAGCTGTTTGGTTTTGGCCATCAAGCTGACCTTGAGTCGGTTGGGCCGGTTGCAGAGTAAGGGTCTGGCCCGCCTGCTGAAGTGACAAAGAAGTTAACACAGAACAGGACATATAATCAAAACAAGGAGGACTTGTTCTAAACGTTTTGTTTAGAATATTAAAGTCCATTTTGTGCTTTTGGATTGAGTTTCACTGACATCACTTATACTACTGATTATTAACGACTCAAATTTTCAAGATATTTTGTACAGGAATTATAAATATATCAATCTCAAATACCACAATGATAATAATTTCAGGACTTCATTTATCCAGAGGAATTGTGCGAATAAAACCTGTTCATATTTTTAAATCATCCAAAACGGCAGGATTAATAAAATTTAGAGACAGCTGTGAGATCCTTAATCTATAAAAGTTAACAGAATTATTGTATTTCCAAAAGTGACTTTAAGCAGAAAAGTAAAAATTATTCATATCGAACACTCATCTGTCGGCTAATTAACCCAGAGGGATGAGAACCTGAGATTGAACTGGGATGGTTCGGTTCCGTCGGCCTTGTATTGGACTCAGTTTAGCACAAAGATCCAAGACCACAGCTCTATAGATTCTATATCAGCTGATGATTCAGTCATCATCATGGGCCAGTGCATCCATCATGCTGCATTACACAGTATTTACGTTTACAGCGATCGGACCAATTACTTCGCACATCAGTCGTGTCCTAACCTCCACTCTGGTTCATTATTTGGAAATTGAGGTTAAAAGGTGAAAACAGGTTATCTATTTTTTGTAAATGGTCTCAAGTGTGCTCTATGCGCTCTGTGCACCTGACAGTACACACACACTGCAGTGATTTTACACCCACAGACAAATTATATGAAAATTTGAGTCGTATTTGGTGATACAGGCGCAGCGTTATAAGAAGATATTATTAAAAACTATTAATCACTCGGTTCTGTGCAAGCAGAAATAATTTGCTGGGTTTAATGTTAATGATGAAGTTGATCTATAATACACATGGGTGTACAGTTTGCATACAAGTGCGCACATTATCCTGTCAAGTTTGTTTTGTTTGCGTGAAAAGGGACGTGCACACAAAATGGGGCCTGAAAGATGCGTAGGCAACAGTTACAAATGAGGCCCCGGATCTGTTTCTTCAGTTCCTCTGTGAGTCATGGCTTTGTTCTTACCTGTTGTCCACCAAAGGGGTTGTATGCGGTGACCACCTGTCCCATGAACATGGAGGTGGGCACCATGACTGCCCCACATGCCATTGGAGCCGTCACCAGCTTGGTCACCAGCTGCTGCGCTGCTGGGAACCTGGAGCGAGTAAGAAGGAAAAAAAACAATAACAAACAATGCATTTCAGCATCCACAAATGACACAGCACGTTTAATATTCTGGTTAACAGCTTGGTCATTAAGGAGCAGTATGTCTCTGTATCAGCGGTGCTTCTCGTCTTCATACCGTATCTGTCGGTCCTGTGTGAAGGTGGCCACGGTTGTGCCCTGTGGTGTGTTGTTCTGCGGCAAGCCGGTGCTGATCTGCAGCACGTTGGGCTGCCCGGGCTGAGAAATCATCATGGTGTTGTACAGTGGGGCAGATACAGAACCCTGGGTCTGGGGCTGAGCCTGGGCAGGTTGCTGGGGCTGACGTTGGGGCTGCAGATGGGCAAAGTGGAGAAGATTGGAAGGACATGAATTTCTATAAAAGAGAGAAGACTGAGTAGGGGCCTATTTTTTGTGAATTACTGCAGTTTCCCCTGTTTGATTTAGTACAAGTCCAATTCGAACACAGTTTAAAAGTGGACTTGTGCATATAAATGAACATCCCATATATTCAATCCTAAACCAGTCGACACGTTTATTCAATGTGGATTAAGCCAAACGGTGCCAGATAAATTGCAGAGTTTTAAATCTGATCTGCAAGAAAGTGTCCAAGCAAAGTGGTTTTCAGAGGAACATCTAGGAAACATGTGGACAACCACTGGTGTGGCTTTTCCTCATTGAGAGCCCTGTTTGTGTAATTATTTTCACTGCCAGAAGGGGGCGACAAAGGTTCTGCAATTCCAGTTTCAACTACATAAAACACAACACAAAACAAACAGTACACAGCGAATACAAATTAATTGAGGTCGAAAATCCAGAACTATCATCACATTGTTTCAATCTACAGTAGCAAGAGGTCTATGCAATAGATAATGGGAAGGAAAAGGTTTTACTGCAGCCGTGCCAAGAAGACAAAGATGATCCATATCTGGCTTACTGTATAAATATTTTTGTAATAATAATAGAGCATACAGGGTATTGTCAAACACGACTATGAATGCTTTACAAGTCTTGGATGTCCCTGTGAGTATCCTGTGAGCCTCTCACATGATTAAACACACAGCATCCCCTGTGGCACTTCCCTGTTACAACTCTACAAAACAGCACTGTCTCTAAAAACTCCAGACAATCTCCACATAAATGTGACCAACAATACTGATCGAAGGGGACCTTGAATTTAGCATATTTTAAGCAACAAGTTACAAATATGGCCAATTTATCTGAGGACGACAGATCATATTGGAAATCCATCATGCACAAGTTGCAAATCAAGCAAAATACAGTCAGGACATTTTGTTCTGACCTGAATTGGCATAAAGAAAGGAGTATCCCTATGTGTGTATTTTTGTGTGTGTGTGTGAGAGAGTGTCCGTCCCACCTGTGTGAGGGTGTTGGTCTGCTGCTGTAAGCTCTGCTGGGGGACAGGCGCCTGCTGCTGGATGGTGAGCTGCTGAGTTCCCGATTGGATGGGGTTAATCGTTGTTTGCTGGACCTGATTGGTCAAAGAAGTTGTTTGTTGGACCGACCCCACCTGAGGGAGCTGTACGTTCATTGCTCCACCCTGCTGCTGCAGCAACATCTGTCGAGATCAAATGAAACGCCCTCAGTGGTCTGCTTGTATACATGATGCATGATTGCAGTCCTGATCTAGGTCAGGTAAATCAACAGGAAAAGACTAAACAAGATACAGACATTTATTTATTTATTTTTTTTTTTTAAAAGAGAAAAGAATGCCAGTTTTGTTCAAGTGGGTGATTTTTTTTATACATTTGAAAACAATCATGGGGAGAAATATAAATGTCGCTGCTGAGCTTGTGATTGCTTTGAAAAGAGAAATGACTTTTAAAAAAGGTAAGTATGTATTTATGCTCACTTTCTTGAAACTTGACAGAAGGATGCAAAATGTGTCAGGAAAGAACCTGTTCACTTTTGGTGTATTCAATTTAGGGGGGAAGCCCGGGAATTTGTTTTCCACTTTTTATTTTATTATATTTTTTTAAAACATTTGTTTTGTTGGAATTTCTTAAGAAATATGGCAGAGATCTTTATGTGAAAAAAAATGTTTAGTGGGCCAATATCTATAAACAGGCAAATTAAGTGCAGATCCACAGAGTGATGCATTTCATTCAGTTGCTGTATGGTATCAAATCTTACTTTCAACTATATAAGATAATTGATATTTTGCCTGTGTTAAATGTTAGCAGTTTGCAGTTTGTTAGCAGTTAGGTATCTGAGTATGTATCTGATTGCAAAACATTTAAATACAATATGGTTTTAAAGACATATGAGCTTTCTAAATGCCCTTCTAGTTATTTGAATTTAATTTGAAAAGTGCTGGTATGCATGGTTACAAGCATACATTAATAATGCTTCTTGCACACTGTCTTGACTAATGCAGGAGTCATGAGCCTCCTAGTCTTTGACTCAGCCATAGAGATGTCATCCAGCAGCTAATACTAGCTTGAAGCCTCGTGCCAGTGGAGTAGTGGAGCCAGAAGCGTGTTTGTGGATCGGTTTACATTCGCGAGATCCCACCCCTCCCTTTGGCCTCCTCTGATTGGTTGGAAGGGCGATGTCTTACTCAAAGACTTTAGAGGGGAATATCACTGTCCAGCTGCCAGGGTGTTAATGAGTCTGAGTCACTGACGCCTCCGACAGCAGCTCTGCACATTAGGTTGTGAATAAGTTATGAGCAAATGCTAAAGAGCATATGTCAACTAAAGAAATAATGAATAAACCTAGAATGACATAAACTTGACCTGAATTAAATGCGTTGAAAACCACAACTTGACATTTTAAAATGGTGCTGCCTTGGCAGCCATCATATGTCTATATCTCACCTGAATGCCCTGTCCCTGGACTCTCTGCAGCTGATCTTGAATGTGTTGGAGTTCCTCTTGCTGCCTCTGGATGTTGGCCTGGATCATTCTGGTCCTCTGCTCCAGCTGTTCCTTTAGGTGCTGCATGGCGTTCACCTGCGCCGTGAACTCCATCACCGGCTGTGGGAGGAGAGGGAAAAAAAGAGCAGGTTAGATACTTCAGTGGTAGCAACTGGTGATGTTCAACACTTGGTAATGAGCAGGTATCAAACTGGGCTGCAGTGAATGATGATCATTGGTGATCAAACTGCTTATTATTGTCATACATTGATTTATGATTGAACATTTTAATCAATCCAAATATTGTTTCTACACTACTCAACACCACATTATGAAATGATAGTAGCCAAACAGTCATTTAGTGCCATCATTCTCACCTGTACGTTTGTCTGTAGCTGCTGTGGTTGCGGTTGTTGTTGCTGTTGTTGTTGTTGTTGCTGCTGCTGCTGTTGTTGTTGTTGTTGTTGTTGTTGTGTGATCATGCTTGGAGTCACACTCTGGCCTGTAGTCTGAGAGCTCATCGACTGTAAATACACACATGATTAACAGTATTATGACAAATCTGATGTATAAATACACCTAAATCCCATTGCATTATGGTTTGCTATTTGTAACTGCTTTAAGCCTATGAAGTCTCACCTGGCTGCTGATGGACGAGCGACGCTGTGAAGTCATCTCCATGGTGGAGGCTAGCGACTGCCGAGGAGGTGTGGCGGTGTCCATGTGTAGCTTGGAGGCTGCAGAGAAAGAATCGCTGATGAGCTTCAGTCCTAATCAGAATATGCTGACCATTTCATCTTATTACAGAGCCTCGACATCCCATTAACTGAAATGAGCACAATGAACAGATGGGCCAATAGCTCCTCTTAAGAATACAAGTCTGAAGGTGTATGTATGTAAATTCAAAGCAGGTTGTGTCTCTCCTTACAAGTACAAGTGTTGTCTGAGACATGCGTCGAGGACTTATGGGAACTCTGCGAGGAGGATGAGGGGGTTCGGCTGCGGTCAAATCGCTCCAGAGCCTTCTTGAGGCTTGATGTATTCAGCTGTGACTCTGAGCCAGAGTCTTGACTCTAAACACAGACAAGCAGAGGAAAAATGGACATGATGATCCTTTCAGAACAAAAATCTGAGTTAATATAGTTGGAAATGACAAAGCTGGTTGGTGAATTGAGCAAAAGATCATTAAATCTAATTAAAGCAAAACCACATACGTAAATAAACTGCCCGTGCTTTGGCCTGATATCCTGCCAATACATACTCCTGAAGAGTTATTAGATAAACCAGCAAAATAGGTCATTTATTTATCATTTTCATCTTGCTACATTCAAGGCCAAAGGGAGATCCCCATTCAGTGATATAGACAGAAATAAATTGATAAAAATGTTGTTTTTTTTGGCATTTTACATTAGAAAGCTCAAACAACAAATCTATATTTTTTTTAATAAATATTACATATCTTTTTCTTGTTTATTGTTATTAAATAATACTGATAACATATTTCTGAAAAGTATAGGTAGTAATTGCTCACCTTATCCATAGTGACATCTGTGTTCGTCTCCTCAATACCCAGCTCCCTGCGCTGTTCTGCCCGCACTTCTGCATAGCTGCAGTTTGGACAAAACAAGGGAGGTCAGAGACCGACAGATATGGAAACAGCGTTTGAGAGACAATTTAGAAATGCTGCTTCACAAGTACACAGTTCATACAAGTAGATAATGGTCTGGAAATATCTAATCATCAGAGCAAAAAAAAAAAAAAGTGATAAATGTCCTAAAACAAGGGAAGATGAGACTGGATTCAGCTGCAGTACCTGACAACTGTGTGTGTGCAGACAATAAACTCAGGTCTAGAGTTCCACTGGTGATAGGTGATGTAGTAATGTGTCTGCAGCCAGATCCACTGTTGACCTTTTGTCAGGAAACGGTAGTAGCAAGACTTCCCTTTACCGTACTGCATCACTGAACAGGAGAGAGACGCAGGTGTACGAGAGCAGAGGTGTTAGTGACAACAAGCAGAGAAAGGCTTTTACAAAGAATTTTTTTAAAAAGAATTAAATAAATAGGAGCCCTCACAGTGTTCATGACACTTTGCTAGCGTCTCCAGGTCATCCACATGGTAATAGTCATACCCTGATGTTCCCAGAACCTCGAAAGGAAGGTAACCTATGATTGGTGGAGCTCTGAAGAGGAGAAGGCAACATTATAGGACGATATCTCATAGAAATACCTGGCGTGTAAATTCGATGTTCATAGTTCATATTTGCCCCGCTGGCCAGACACTGTAGTAAATATGGAGATAACATGTTGCAGGCGTGTGTTTGTACCTGTGGTCTAAAAAGAGGAACTTCCATTCTAAACTGTGCCTGGACGTGAATTCTTCATTGGGCTCCTCCACTGTACACATCTCCTGCAAATAGAAAAAACAACTACAATCAACATCTCGCAGTTGTATGCCTCAGCAAACCGATTTTTCAGTTTACTTCCATGTCTGTTCACACTCTTATAATAAATGGAAGACATTGAAATAATAAAGTAAATTAAGAATAAATGATTATAAGGCAATACTTAATTTATAGCTTATTAAGTGATTTGTGAGTTTGACCACCAAGTGTTTATCAAGTCATCCTAGAGTTGTGAAAGTGAAACCAGTGTCAGATAAAAACAAATATCCCATTTCCAGAGATATTACAGTCATGAGGCAAAAAACATGTTTTATGAGGTTCACAGTTACTTTGACCTTTGACCACCAAATTCTACTAAGGTCATCTTTGAGGTCAAGTTCACAAGAGTGAACGGATGGATCACCTAAAAACATAATGCCTCCAGCTATGTCTGACGCAGTCACAGAGGCATAAAACAACAGGAGGAACATTAGATCAAATTATTAGGTGATGACTATGTGATCTCCCATTAGTGTGTGTGTACCTTAATAAACTGTGGTTTGGCCAGTCGAACAGTGGCTACAAAGCACACTTGGTCATCAAAAGCAGGTTTCAGCGACCGCTGTAAGACTCCAGCCAGACCGTTCCTCTTCACATTGGGAACTTCAACAACAGAGAACACAGTCAGGGATTAAGCTGTTTAATGTGGTTCTGTGTGCCTCCATTGGTAAGACAAGGAATGCATGCTTGTTATGCAAAAGAGCCAAGATATACATATTTTAACTTTGAAGTAATTGTCACCTGACTTCTCAAGTCTTTTACCTGATCTCACATTTTATACCAATTGATTATTGACTCCAATTAAAAATGGCTGCCTTTTACTTGACTTACTGTTGTTGAGTGACTTGAAGTTTCCGATGAACTTAACATATTCATAGATGGGGGGTTCTTTGGGGTCAATGGCCCCACGAAGCATATGGCAGCAGAACTCCATTTGATTCTTAGCTAGAGAAAAAAAAAAATTAAGAAGTTACAAAAACAATTGTTTTAAGGAGAAAGAAGGAAATTGAAACAAAACAGTGACAAAGATGCCAAAGTATCGTGCAACAAACTGGCCAGGATTTTTTGAATTTTTAACTGAGGCTCTAAGAATTAAAGTGATGATTGTTACTGACTCTTCAGGTAATCAGGGTTAACGCTCTCGGAGGGGTCGCCGGGGTGCGTGGACAGAGCCTTGTACACGTCGGAGTGTTCCCCAACTGGCAGGAAGTTTAACAGGTTCTGGTCCACCAAGTCCGCCTGTGGAACACACATATACATGCATGAGAACAAAGACGAACACAAACACACTAATCAGGAGAAAGATCAAACCCCATTCAGCACACTGTCATGTTGCTTCATTATATGTCTATGTAAAAAAAACTCTCAGGGATACATGTGGACCCATGGGCTTTATCTGAACTCAAGGCCTAGAGTGCTGACTAAAGTTCACCAAGCTGAATAACACTGTCATTTATCTCTACATAATCAACACTTTAACAACTGCCTTGTTAAATCTGAACAAGCTTGTTCTACAATTACCTAAATGAGTACTACATACTGTACCTGGAGAAAGATACGATTCCTTATTACTCACCGGTAGGTGTTCTAGTAGTGAAGTGACACTCTCAGAGACGTAGAGGATATTTCCATCAGTCATCATTGCTATAAAGAACCCATCCAGAGCCTAATATTGTCAGACAAGAAGAAAAAGTGGGTGATGTGTTGGTCTACAGCAAGAGAATACATAAAAGATGAAGGCTGTCATAACTTTGACTTTGGTTAAATTAAATCATATTTATATATGTAATTCTAAAGAAAATGTAGCTGACATCAATTAAATTATATAGCAATTTTTTGTTTTTAATTATTAAAAAGCTGCATGTATTTGTTCAGGGGACTTAGAAATGAACTTCAGCTGTAATGAAACAGTGGAAATATGTTGTCTCCAGGTATACATTGCAAATTGTGAGATTTCTGACCTCCAGCATGAGCTGTGTGAACTCTTCATTGCTGAGAAATGGAGGCTTCCAGTCCTGCCTGATCTCACTCGACTCCGACTGAGCTGCGATCTCTGATGAAGGAGAGAAAGAGAGAGAAAGAATAAAATACAAGTCTTGCAGGGAAATTATACATTTTGGCTCAACATGACTCAACACAAAAGGAAAGCAGGCAAAAACACGGGACAACATGGTGTAAAAAAATGTATCGATAATTTAATGCTCAGAGTCAAAACAAGGCAGTTAAACACAACCTCAGATCATAGTGCACCAGAGCAGTTGCAGCTGTCTGTTAATTAACATGCGCAGCAATAACAGCAGTAACCCATGTGATGTAATGAAATATTTATCCTAGTTATCCTAGTATTCAGGTGGCGCTCAAAAAGGCTTATGAGGAAAGAGACAATGAGAGGATGTTGATGTAAAGCAGCACATATACAAAATCAAAGAATGGTATGATTATTAATAACACAAACATAATATGTCAACAATACACAGTGAGGAGGTTAAACTTAATTTAAGAGTAAAGTACACACTGCAAGTTTATTGGTGTAAACAAGCCCCAACAGCAGTGTTCATTAAATGTGAATGGCAAAGCTAAATATAAAACAAAAAATGGCCACCCAGCAAGGTGCTCAACATAAACACAGGAAGTGAAGGTGAGGATGGTACCTGACCTTTGTGTTTACACAGGAAGTCGATGCTTTTCTGCAGGATGGTGGACTTGTCCATCTTCCTGGTGTTGCCCGGCAACATCGTGCCGAGTTCCTTGATGAGGACATTGAACTGGTCTCTCCGCTTCTTCTCCGACTTGTTACGGGACACGCTACAATCCAAGCCACAGTGTGGAATTAGACTCACAATGGTTTGTTTTTGTTCTGTTTTTTGCCAGATTAAGTGACACAACTTGCTTGAAAAAGAGCCAGTGTAACCACTTTGTCACATGAACCTGGAAACACTGAGGTTACAAATACTCATGTATAAATATACTCTCGGTCTGGTCATGACACAATCCTTTAAAGACTATGTAATGTTAAACAGAATGATGGGTGTATTGGTCTGAAGTCCATACTTCACTAGTTGTCTGTATCTATCTCACCGTTTTGCTTTGTCTTTTTCATCTTCTTCCATCAACCCATCAAAGATGCTACAATCATCCCTAGAGAGAAAAGAATATACATACATTTCAGAGTTTACCACATGAGCACATGTGTCGGCAGTTTGAAAGCAGATATGCATTGTTAATAATAGTTAATGACGGATGTTGGCTAATAGAGGAGTCCTACATGCCAGGAGCAGGTTTATTTTTGGGTCACACAAAAAAATAGGAGTGAGAGAGAGAGAGAGAGAGAGAGAGAGAGAGACAGAGACAGAGACAGAGACAGAGAGAGAGAGAGAGAGAGAGAGAGAGAGAGAGAGAGAGAGAAGGAATGTGTTTTGCTTGCCAAGGAGGTTACGAGTGCTTTCGTGCAACAAGGCGTGTTCTTGCTTACGTTTCAATTAATATAGGTCAATACAAATGCTTTGACGTGTACAGATTGAAACTATAATTTAACATATTCCACATTTTAATACGGTATTGCGCAATAAAGAAAGACATCAGATTTGCTATTGGGCCATGCAATTATTGATAGAATTCCTTAGACACTTGTATTTGCAATAACTGACAAACTTATACATCTTGACATATTTTGTGTATATGCATGCATTTTATGATAAATCGCAATTAACTCCTTAGTGGCCACTTTATCAGTCGCTATCTAACAAAACCCAATAAATCTGTTCTACCATAGAGACTATTTTTATGATGCCTCGAATACTAAGTCTTTAGTGACAACTTCACATAGGTGTTAACTCAACTACATGTTACAGTTCCTAATCTACCCCTCCCCCACCATGTATGTAAATAGGTAGGTCAACACCCTTTAAAACAACTCTCAATATAATGTTCAATACAAAACAAACTTTCTGTATTCACAGAAACAACATAAACCTTGTAAAAGTAGAATTTAAGTGGCTACTGCGTGCAATGTGTGTGTGTATTTCATTGCATACCCTACGCTCGATGTCATGGTGGCTGCTAATCAGGGCTGTGGTTGGAGTGAATTGCTCTTTAAGCGTGAGGTAGGCATTTGGAAGACCACCTGGAGAGACAGAAAAACAAGCATTCTATTAGTAGTCTATATGTGCCCATCATGACTTACAGTAGAATTCAGTCGACTAAAAACATGAATGAGTGAATAGCTTGGCACACAGTAAATTGATATAACATATGTTGCACCTTGTGTTAGCGATAATGTGTTTAAATTGTGTAATTATATTTACTCAGTTAGAAAACACAGCTTTGCATGTGTGAATGGAAGTGTGTGCTGTCATTTCTCACCCCACTGCAGCTTATGCACGTGACCAGTTAACGTCTTTTCTCAGGGGTCATAAAAAGGGTTTGCGGTCAAAGCTGTCTCTACAGTCAAGACTGACGTTAAGGTCATTGGGGTCAAGAGGGGGGGTCGGACCATAAGAGAGACATAGTGGTGAACTAAACCTGTGGGAGAAATCCGAGAAGAAAGTGCAATCACATTAGGTCATTGGGTTCATTCTGGGCACAGCTTTTAGCAATTTTCTATCTTCCATCTAAAGCCACAAGCTGTAACTGCAACAAAGTAGAATTTCCATAAATTAAAAGATGCTACACAGGAAAGAAAACACCTCAAATGAATGAGATGAACTCAATAAACCTTCAGAGACCTTTCACCCACACCATTTTCACGTGTGGTATAGTTCTCACTTACAATACTAGTTGATCTAGTTTGTCAATTATCATTAGATGGAGCACACCGCAAGAGATCAACTGATAATTAAATCTGTTTCCCAAACAAGCTACCAAACAGTGCAGTAGATAATCACATTTAAACAACCAATGACAACTTTACTGTTTATATTATGTATTTAGCATATTTATATACACATAATTTGTACATGTACTATATTTGTAACAACTATTAAAATAGATCTTATTATGATTGCATTATTAGCATTGGTAAGACTAAAAAATGGTGATTAAATGAATTTGAACTTACTTCCTCAGATGACTCCTTGCACGTGAAGGCAGCCGTTCTTCCTGACACTAACAATCCCTCACGTGTAAGCCACACCTCACCTGCAACATGAAAAAACCATGGGCTAACAAACATGCCACTCAGTCTGTGTCCACTGTTTACCATGCAAGCAAATTCTGGAGGCCAACATGGAACGTCAATGTGTTCGTTGCTGCAAGTTAAAAACAGGAACTACAGGCTGCATCCCACTAAAAAAAAAAAAAAACTTTGAATAATTGAATGGTCAATATATTGATAGAAAATGCCGATCAATAAAATAAAATACCTTGTCCAAAAACATTTCAAAACTAAAAAGATATTTGTACTACTAGATTTCAGCTGTAACTGATTATTATGGATTGAGCAATCAATTGTTTGGGGAATGAAATGTCTCAAGATGAGGTTTGACCACCAGTCCACAACAACAATATATTCAATTTACAATGACATAAAACACAGAAAAGCAGAAGATCCTCACACGTGTGTAACTGGAAGCAATGCATGGTTTGTTTGCTTGGAAATAAATGACTGAAACAACAACAACAACAACAACATTTCAGATTAATGGTTGAATGATTGGTAATTGTTCCAGCTCTATAATTGACATCCATTAATAAGTTGATTATTTTCTCAAAAACTTCATTTCATCTATTTTTGCAAAAGTTTGCAAGAGCTCAATGTGACCTCTTTCCAATGCTGCAGAGAGAACAACCAGCGAGCCTAAATGTAAATATTAATGTGACATTTCTCTCCATCAGCGATTTATTCAAATCTCCACATTTTAACAATCTGGGAACTTTGTGGTGTCAAATCAAATCAATCAAATGTACTTTATTGTCCCCAAGGTGAAACTGTTCTTGGGCCAAAGTTCTAGAGCAGCTGCAGAACAGTACATTGTACAACAAACAACAGAACACAAGGAGACATGGTGTCGTTGTGGACGGTCTGAAGGTGCTGTTCCCCCAAAGTTGTCAGGCAGTCCCAGACACTGGTGGGACAGCAGAGCACCACTTGGATCACACTTTGTCCTACTGAACCTCCATATAAGAGGATTTACCAGTAAGATATGACTGTGGTCAGGAAGGTCACAGTGGGAAGAGTAAAACCTCTGATTGCACGACCACACTAAAGGCATCAAGTTTAATGTGACCTGCAGGTACAGATGCTGCTCTGAAGTCTCCTGCAGCCTTTAACCTGCAGCCATTTACTCCTGATGGCCAATAAGTGAAGCCTCATTAGCCTGGGCTTCTTCCCTGGGCGACTCTCTCCCACTGTACGCCATTGTCAATGAATCAACACTGGTATTAGCAACATGGCCCCGTGGGCACGGTGTCACGCAGCCGCCCCCCCCCCCCCCCCCCCCCCGCCGCCGCCACACACAACACAATAACAAGCTCAGGACAAATGCACGGAAACATGTTTTAACGTTTTAGTGCCACAGGTGTTCGTTATACAACCGAGATAGAGGCAGGACATGGAGTTAGCTCGCATGCTAACTAAGCCTGCTACCGGGGAAAAAACTGCTCATTTCACTCACGAGATTTAACTCGCGCCGCTCTCGGTATCTGACAAACGGTGAAAGACGCGGTGACGACCCTTAAACCCTTTACTACAGCAAACAGCAGAGTGTGTGTGTGTGTGTGTGTGTGTGTGTGTGTGTGCAGGCTAACACCGAGCATCGAGCTGTCACGCAACAACTGACATTGGAGGAGAAAATAATCGGTGAAATATTACCGTCGCTCCTCCGGCACCGAGCAGCTCCGCGGCGGGAGAGACACCGAGGCTAACGTCCGGCAGAGTCCGACAAAAACGCGAACGTCGGCGGAGGAGAAGCGTCCAAACCCAGCGATGGTGGAAACATTTTCGCGGCAGATGTATGTACACACACACACACACTCATACACACACACACACACACACACACACACACAGTGACAGTGGTGCGCGCGCACACGCTCGCCCACTCGCACTCGCACACACACTGGGCTGCTCTGAATGTGGGTCACTGGGCCTTGCTCTCCCTCGAGCGTGCGGAAACAGTCCCGAAGCCTCCGCTGCAGTCCGACCGCTTCCGCACGGCTACAGAAAAACACACTCACACCGTTTGCCGAGCACCGCGGCCCCCCGGACAGTTGCACGACCGCTGCCCCCCTTGCGGGGCTCCGAGGAAAGAGATCGCTACCAAAAGGTAGCTCATTCAAAAGAATGAGCTACAGCGGGTTCGTGTTTTACTTACTGGAGCAGTGCAGGCGGTGGGGGCCAGGAGGACTCCGGGGGCTGGGGAGAAAAACAGGAGGCCTACTTCACAGTGCGCCGTACTGTCATGCGCAATGGAGACAGTAGGGCGCACTATTTTGCAAGTACAGTAGTAGCAGCAGCGGAGAGAGGCGCTCCGCAGACAGGGGGAGAGGTGGGAAATGACTCCGCGGGTTGAGATGCGTGTCTCTGGGGCTTGCTCCCGTCTGACCGCTCCACTGACAGTTGTTCTGATGGAGGATGAGCGGCGCAGCGTGGCCTCATTACACGCACACGAAGCGAAGACGATACGTGGACACGTCGAGTTAGTTCTTGTTTTTTGGTTCACGCTCGCAATTAAACCGCTACATTGGATGTGTTCAGCTGCACATCAACATGCATTTTAATCACCCGTCATCTTGTTTTAAGGGTGGACATGCAGGACCGGTCGCAGTCAATGTGACATTGGATGGAGGCCATGGGTGCAGAGCATAGACTGGTGCAGAGCGGGGGTGGGGGGGGGGGCCTTGCCTGATGGCAAAGGGGTTTCCCCCTTTTTTTTATCGACATCCAATCACAAGCCCCACAGGTAGTGACGTTTGAGCCACACAGTGTCGAGGTTCCCCTGACTTTATATAAGAGATGGATGGATACTCGATTGATCCAGAGGGAAACGTAGGTATCCAGTAGAGCACAAAACAGAGGAACACAAGAGCATAAGAATAATAGAAGGTCAAGAATAAGTTCACTGCAGTGGGATGAAAGTCCAGCCACCACAACTACTACAAAGCTGTCACCGTAAAGAAGTATGTTCGAATGGAGATATTGACAGCACAGATATTTTAAGTATAAGGTGATTGGAAGACAGAAGTAACAGAGGCAGACTATTGAAGCCAAATATATATATATATATAGATAAATAACTGCTACACAAAGTTGTATTGTGGTGCTGTTTAGGGCCCTTTTTATGAGGGATAATGAAATTAGATGTTCATTTCCTTTGCCCACTTTAGAGACCATATTGTTTTTTTTAAACCCAACTCTGAGAAAAGTAAAATGAAGATGACAGAAGTACATGACTAGATAGTACATGACATTTATCCCACTAGAAACAATATCAAGATGTATGGATATTGATAACAAATGTGAATTTATTCTGTTTTATTTTGAAAATGTATCATATCATTCAGTCATACTGATGTATTTTCTTTGTCCTATTTCCTCAGGTTTCTATTTTTCTCCACGTTTGTTAGCTAGTTAGTGTTGAATATATAAAAAAGTAAATGAAGGCTAACATTTTTCCTAAATACAACATCTACAACAAGGTGACGTAGAAAAAAAGAAGTGACAGTGGAGTCTGGTCATGAAAGGGCTGCAGTAGAGATATCTAAAATTAAATGAAAACTATTTATACTGTTCACAGGATAACAGGATAGGTTGTCAAGACACATAAATCACATAGTGCCTGCAAAATGAAAGCTCTCCAATACACTACAATTAAAAGACAAATACTAAGACTTAATGTGCAAGCAATTATAAATTAAATCATCAAAGATTCAAACAATGCTACTCCTGGATAATTGCTTCTCATTTTTCATTCTTAAATGATCATTTTATATTTAATAACAAAACCATAACAATACAGAGGTCAGCTTCCACTGAATCCAAAGTGTAGCCCATCCTCAACTATTCTTCCCCAATAATTCTGTCTATCAATCAATGCCTCAAACTTTATTTGTAATGCACGTTAGAATAAAAGCAACCAAAATAATACCCTCAACACCAAAGGCAATGTTCAAGCTCAAATTAGGTTAAAGGTTAAATAAATAATCCTCGGGCGCATCACTACTTCCTTTCATTGAGCCCAGATGGCCTCAGTTAAGATACTGACGTGCACGATAATAATAAAGACCTGCAGGGTGATCTCATGAGTGACACATAGAAATGAGGAAGCACAGTTGAAGCAAGTTAGAAAGAGGACATCATCAATAAGAATACAAAAAATACCATATTATCACAAAATATGTACATACCATTAGGGTTAGGTAATAAAAATGGCAATACTTATCATTTTCATCGATGGCAATATAACAAAAGCTCATTATATTAACCGATATGTTTATGCAGTGTGTAAGCACAGTGAGGAGGTGTAACACATAAATACTCTGCCTCAGTATTGTATATTTAATGCTGTTTATCAAGTATTTGTCATTATCTGTCCATAAACTCAAAAGAAATAATAACATGAATCGTGATATTTATCATGATAATTATTGATATCAACTGATGTGAAAATGGGTTTCCTGATATAATTTTTGGCCGTATCGCCAAGCCCTAATACCATGTACCATTGTCAAATCTGTTACCTGCTTTGTTGAATAAATTTAATGAGAACACCAGTGAGTTGCATTCCTATTTTAAAACCGGCTCGCCTGTAATTCCAGCCTTGGGCTTACTGTGCAATAAACAAATGTGTTCATTGGCTCTCTGCTTGTTTATTTAAGGTGTAACTATGCCAGCCTCATTAAATCTTCCCTCCTGCTCGGACTCATTATACCTGTGATTGCAGCGCCTCGTTTTCCCCTCCTTCAATCTCCTTCCTCTGTGTGAACTCAGTTTGCCCCCTCAACTTTCCCTCTCCTCTCTGTCATCATTTACTCCTTCGGTTTGTAATTGCTAAATTCCTTTAATCTCTTCTCCCGTTGCCCCGTCTCCCTTTACTTCATCCTTCCTTCCAGATTTAAGCAGAGCTACCTCTCCTCCTTGCCGCCAGCTCTTCTGACTTTCTTCTTCAGCTACACACAACTTCTCTCTGCCCTCTTCAATCATACATCCCTAGAAACCATATTTTCTTCTTACACTATTATAATTGCTATAATTTGATTTCCTATCATGTTTTCGCAAAACTGCAAAGTCAGTGGGAAAATAACTCATGACTATATATTGTCTTAAAAATACAAATATATATATATATAAACCTTTTTAAATATTGCAGCTTAAAATCTTGTGCATCCCACCACATATTGCAAAAACTACTCTTCTCTAATTGTTCCGTCATATAATAATCTTTCTGATGCACGTGACAGACATATTGGGGTTAAGGTTTATGATAAGTAAGTACAATAAACCTCATGTGTTATTCATGAGATTCAACACTTGTATATTTCCTCCCTACTTCCTGCCCATCCACTCATCTTTCCATCTCAGGGGCAAAAAGCCTCTCAAGTGAACACCCACAAAACTATCATCAACAACTACAACAATAAAGCACTTAGCTGCCGAGCGACTCGTCTTTGTTTCCACAAATGTGACAAATGCAATGGAGCCGCACTTTTTTTTCTTCCTGCAAACAAATCAAATCAACACTCATGTGTCAGTTGATTCTTTTTTTCAAGGAAAAGTCGTCCCTTGCTGTTTAATTTCACCTCTCATGAACTGGAGCAGATCAAAAGTGTGATATAATGTTCGGTCTGCTTATCAGTACATCCAGAAAATTGCTTTGTGGAGACGCAAACACTAAAGAAGTGTTGAATCCTTTATGTGCTAGTAAAAAAAATCCCTCTATTTAAGTGCTTCACCTCACTTGTAACTGTTCTCCGGGATTGAATTACTACAGGGTAATGGAAACCGTGCTGTGAGTGCTGTGGGACATCCTTTTCCCACAAAACAACCGTTTAATCACAGACAAACATTGGGCAGGGTGCCACATTATATATCAATGTCTCTATGTGAGTGACTGAGTGACTGAGTGAGTGGAGGAGAGACAGAAAGACCACGGAAAGAAACACAGAGACGGTCTGTGTCTGCTGTGAGGGAACATGCAGCATGACCACATACAAACTACTTTAAAGTCTCCATCTTTGCTTTGTGTCAGATACACTTGACTCATGTAAACACGAATCTGAGAGTGAAATCCATATTTGCAGGAAACTTGGGTCAATATCAGGATCATCATAATGGATCTTAATTGAAGCTATAAAAGGGTAGAATGATGAAATGATTGACCTTTAATTTCTCCCCTTCTACTTTGATACCTGCTTGGGTAGTTAGTATGAGTATGAAGGAAGGCAGTGCTGTAATGAAAGATTAACTTGGAGCCTGCACCAGAGTGGAACGTGTGTGTGTGTGTGTGTGTGTGTGTGTGTGTGTGTGTGTGTGTGTGTGTGTATAGGAGCTAGAGCCCACTTCACACACAACCATATATTTTCTCACGGTCTGACCAGAGCAAGCCTCCTCCCTCCTCTCCGCTGCCAGGTTCCACCGTCGTCCTCCATACTGATCTTCATCATCATCTCTTTCTCAACTCTCTCTCTTTTTCTCTCCTGGATTCTTCTTCATCTCTTGTCACTCTTTTATTTGTTGGACTTCTTCTTTGACTGTTTTTCTGCTTACGTGAAGGCTTTTTCCACGACTGTCCAGCTTTTATTGTTTTTCCTTCCTCTCACCAGTGATGTCGTCTCTTCTGAGGGAGGAGATGCAGCGAGTTTTATTCCGACCTTCAAAACAGAGACTGGTGGAGTTCATTGAGATCGAAGAGCCGACACAGGGACGACATTTTCTTTGTGTTGCAGGTAAATGGCTTTGTTGTTGGGGAATTGAAAGCAGTTTTTACGGGATAATATGTTTAACTACTGAACACAATTTCAGGTCTTGTGCTCCTCCTATGATGCCTTGCCCTTGAGTAAACATTAGAATGATTATGATATATCAAAATCTTTTAAAGATGCTCTAAGAACATGTGCTGACAATGTTACAATTAATTTACGACCATTGTATGAATTATTGTATTAAACACTGATTGTGTCTAACTATAGGTCTTACTTTTATTGCAGATGAATTTCCTTGTGCTGCACTGCACCTGTTCACTTTCTTTTAAAAAGAAGTTGTATCTTCCTTTTTTCCACAGTTGCAAAAAACAAAGTGGTGCAGTTGTGTATAGTGCGATGTCAGATCTCTCAGCCGTCACTTAAGACTGGCTCCAAAAAGACGGACACTAAACGCTCCAGCATCCAGGACTGCTACAGGAGGACTGAGGTCTGGTCCCTGCATGACCTGACTCTTGTGGATGGACGGGACGCTGATGTGGTAGATAAACAGATTTAATCAGGATTTTCACTTTTAAGTTTAATATCACAATATTTCTTGTTTTCTCATATGTCTGTATTCTAAAGCATCAGTGTTCGCCTTCTGTAAAATGTTCACAAAATCACCCTGTTATTCTGCATAATTACTAAATCTTTGGATCTGTGTAATTTATCTCAAGCTATAATTTTGTGTGTAAATTCATTTCATTATTTTACATTTTAAATTACAAAAAGACGAAAAACAATCTAAACCTTAAGGTCAAATAGTTTCATCTGAAGCTTTCAACCAAATTACATCAGTCAAACACTAAAGTTTTTGTAGTCGATGAACAATTAAAGATTCTTTAGCATTCCATAATCTGAATGCAAGTCTTTTTTTAGTAGCTATTATGTGACAACCTTTAGTGTCTGGAGAAACTAAGCTTTTATCAACATTTTTTTAATATTTGAAAATAAATTGAAATAAATAACTGTCAACTCTCACCACCCCCCTCTAATATGAATTGATTTGTTATCTAGTGTAATTATCTATCTGGGGAACTTTGCTCTGGTTTTAGAAGGTATATGCAACATATTTTTGGATACGTCTTGCTGTCTCATTCTGTGTCATCCTCTGGTTCCAGGATGACCCATGTTTTCTGCTGCACTTTGACAAGGTGCGGACGGTGACGGCCGTCAGCTGCTCAGCCAAATATGCCATTGTGCGAGCCCTGGTGGCGCTCAGCGATCAGCACTGTCAGATGTCACTGAACCTGCGGAACTTTGACTGGAGCTACATCAAGCCCACCTCCTTCTACTCCAACAGGGGAGACTGTGTTGTTCTGACACAGATCTGCTTCTATGCATTCAATCTGGTGTGTCTGTCAATGTGTCCCGTGCCCCTTGATGCATAATGGAAGGAAAAAATGACTGTGTGTTTATGTGTGTGTGTTTGAGATTGTGTGTGTCAGTTATAAAACGGTGGCAGATTTATTGTATATATAACTTGTCTTGAGTAGGAGGTGTGACCTAAGTGTAGTCTTACTGTTGCTTCTGTTGCACAATCGTCATTTACCAAGAAATGTGTTTTGCATTAATATTCTGCTGACTATCTTCATGGCAAATGCAAATTTCAAGCAGCGTGGTATTTGTTCACGGGATAATTTGGGATGTTTTAATTAACTATCCCTGAAAGTATTCTATTCTGTGCGCTAATGTAAAAATATCAAAAAAGGGAAAAGAAATAAAACTATTCAGAATCCCCTGCCTTTCTTTGTCCTTAGATATTTCCAAACTGACCAGAAATTGTCAAATATGTGACTAGTTATGTAGAATATTTCAGATCACCTCCACTGAGGCATACTTGTGTTACATGGTCACACTACTTTGACCCCATCTCCAGCAGGAGCTTATGCCTTAAATCAACAAGACTTAGAAAAAGGTAGAATAGTTTTTTAATGCAAATTTTTGTGTTGTAAATTTTGTGTTTATCACACTAGAGTTTAAATTATACAAGAAAAAAGAAAAGAACATGACAAGACAGATTATTTATCACTATATATGTTGTGCCCAAAACTGTTTACTTTTTTTTTGTCTTCAACATTTAATTATTAATAGACAGTATGCTATATGTGCTATAATCATTAAACACCTATAACACATTTACAAAAGCAGACAACATATGTCTTAAGATGTTTCCAATGTGGCATAAGAAGTAATAAGACTTTTCCCTGAAGTAACAGTTGAAAAATCACTTCAGTGTAAAAGTCCTGCATTTAAAATGTTGTAATCACCAAAATGTATGTCGTACAGTATTTCAAGCAAACGTATTCAAAATAAAGAGAGGCTCTCTGTGACTATTATAATAATACTACTAATAAAACTGATTTACATTATGTCTTAAGGTTTTTTATAACCGATGTATTGTAACTGACTGTTTGGTCAGAAAATAATGAGGAATACCTGTCAGGACTATCATACACCCTGTAGCACCATAGCCCACAGATAAGAGTGGAGGAGAAGTAGGAGAAGGTGAAAAAAAATTGCATTTTATCTATAAATAGGTCCTTCAGCAGAAAGACAAAATGATCACTGGGAAGTTCAACAAAACTAAATCATACTAGAGACCGCAAACACTGCAGCATGACATCAAGCTGCCCTCTCCTCGCTCACTACTGACTGGCATTCACTTTTATAGCCTCACCTGCCTGGAACCTACCACCTGCACCGATAAGTACAGGGTGAGCTAAACAGAAAGATAAGTAGAAACCACACTCAAAAGGACGAACACAAGACCAAGTTAGGACTCTAGGCTACTGCTGATCTCACAATTCAACTTATCGGAAAAATACACAAGATAAATACAACGTCCTGACTAACACATAATCCAATTCAGCCACTTCACCCGTTCTCTGTCCCCTTGAGTCTTCCCAGCCCCTCCTCTCTCTCAGAGACCTGATCATACGAACCTGTTGTCACTCTCCAAAATAAACTGGCAACACATCCTTGTTGTCAAAGAATACAAACATACAACAGATTATCTACTTAATCTAAGTGATAATCAAAATTCAAATAATAATCAAATGATCACATTTTTAATGTAGGGAGCTTAAACATTGATGTGTTTGACATATTTATAAGATAACTTTCTAAAAATGCCAATTTATTGTATGTCACTCAGTTTCAGCTCGACTTTGAATATCATATAAAAAGTACAGTAAATGTACAGTAAAACATATTTATAATTTTTCATCGAGTTAATATATTTACTTACATTTCACCTTCTTACATCTTTTGTGTTCTTTTTATTAATGTGTGTGTGTTTTGCTTCTATTTGTTTCACCTTTCTATCCATAGGTGGCGCCAAAGCGCCAAAAGCAAATTAGGAACATTTAGTAGCGTCAAGATTTGCCTGACCAAACTAAATACACACACGGAACAGTGTTCCTCGCGGTGTATATTTCACATTGAAATCCTGAATGTCACCCATGACCGCCATGTGTTGATTCGTGTGTGATTTAATACGCATATGTTGTTAAGATTGATTAAATGTGTCAGTGATGTGTCAGGCGCAGAGAGGGCAGACTCACGGGTCCTTGCATGCCGCCAAAATTCAAGTGAGAGGAGAGAAGTTCCCTGCGGTCGGTTGTAAACACTGGGCTGTGACCGGGAGCCTCGCTTGTCTACTGCAGTCTCCACACGTCCTGTGTTCGACCTCTGGGATCTGCGGGCAGAGAGGGGGCAGCTTAGAGATGCACATCAAGTCCATTATTATCGAAGGGTTCAAGTCCTACGCCCAGAGGACGGAGATCAACGGCTTCGACCCGCTGTTCAACGCCATCACGGGACTGAACGGCAGCGGCAAGTCCAACATTCTGGACTCGATATGTTTTCTCTTGGGGATTTCGAACCTCTCCCATGTAAGTGCTCTTTCTAGCCCTATACCCTGAAACGTACACACTTTGTATTGGACTGGAATATCAATGTGTTCATCGTGAACCAGCTACGTAGGAGACACGTTAGCTTGTGTCATGATCAGAGCTTCTGTTACGCGGAACAGGAAAGTGAATCAACATGTGTCCCTTTGTAACGTTTCCTCTTGAAAGGTGCGAGCCTCCAACCTCCAGGACCTGGTGTACAAAAACGGACAGGGTGGCATCACCAAGGCCACCGTGTCCATCACCTTTGACAACTCCAACAAGAGCCAGAGTCCTCTGGGGTTTGAAACCCACGATGAGATCACCATCACCAGACAGGTTGGCACAGAAAGAAGGACACCGTTTCTCTTTTAAGGCTCTGTAATTGACACGGTATTAAACATTACTGCTTCATGCTCCAAGGTTGTGATCGGCGGCAGGAACAAGTACCTCATCAATGGAGTTAATGCCAACAACACCAGGGTCCAGGACTTGTTCTGCTCCGTCGGCCTCAACGTCAACAATCCACATTTTCTCATCATGCAGGTCAGTCTCTCGTGTGTCTGCAGCAAGTTGCAAAGTTGTGGCTTTAATCCTCTGCAGTAATTTACAGCGTGTGATGTTTCTGATATTTTAGGGGAGGATCACCAAAGTTCTGAATATGAAGCCACCAGAGGTAAAAACTAAACATACAGTTTGTTCACCATCTCAGCATCAGAACATTTTCATACATATTAGCCTGTTTTATCTCCTCCTACAATAACGATCCCCTCTTTCAGATCCTTGCCATGATTGAGGAGGCAGCAGGAACAAGGATGTACGAATGTAAAAAGATTAGTGCTCAGAAAACAATTGAGAAGAAGGAGGCCAAGCTAAATGAGATTCAGACCGTACGTCAAACTTTCATACATTTTTTTTTTGACGGGCTGTTTCTTTATTCTGCAGTGGGGAGATGTCACACGACCAATATTTAACACCCTCTCTTTGTGTGCCTTTTCAGATTTTGGATGAGGAAATTACTCCAACAATGCTTAAACTGCAAGAGGTAGGTTGACCACAAAACCACACATTTAGAACAATCTGTCATTGCACATTTAGTTGCAAATCATTTCCCCCTTTGTGTAACTGTCCTCCCTTTGCAGGAACGATCATCGTACCTGGAGTATCAGAAGCTGATGCGTGAGATCCAGCACTTGTCGCGGCTGTATGTGGCCTGGCTGTTTGTGTGCGCGGAGGAGACTAAGCTGAAGTCGGCAGAGAACCTGAAGGGGATGCAGGACAACATCGCCTTGATGCAAACCAGCATGGCCGAGAATGAGAGCAAAGTCCAGGAGCTGTCAGCCCAGATTCACGAGCTGCAGAAGAAAAGGGACCAGGTATGCTGGAAGAGAGGGGGATAACTGTTTTCCTCATTCTTCGATGTTCAAATTTTGTTGAGAATTTGAATATTTCCCCCTGGGTGACTGTTTCGGCTTTCAAAAAAATTAACGTTATATGTGTTTGTAATCAAACTAATGCAAAGTAATGGAATCGATGTACATATTGCTTTGTAGCCAATCTTTATATTCTCATCTGAAGGAGGTGAATGGAGTCTTAAAATCCCTGGAGGAAACTCTTGCAGACATGCAGCGTGTGGACGCCAAAGCCCAAAGTGCCTTTGACCTAAAAAAACAGAATCTAAAAGATGAAGTCAAGAAGAGGACGGAGCTTGTAAAGAGTATGGAGGAGGTAACGGGACCATGCTACCAATTCATCTATCTACAGTACATTATGCTTTCTGCAGGACCTGTGTGATCTTTTGTCAAAACAAATACTTGATGGCAGTATCAAAACTATAACTGCACCTCACTCGTTCTTCCTCAGGACAAGAAGATGCACACGGTAAAGGAAAAGGAGGTTTCTAAATTGATGGAGCAGCTTCAGACTCTGCAGGAGGAGGGACAGAAGGATAGTACCGCTCTTGAGGCAGCTGAGCAGCATTTCAAAGCTGTCTCTGCAGGTCTCTCCACCAATGAAGACGGAGAGGAAGCCACACTGGCTGGGCAGATGATGACCTGCAAAAATGACACGAGCAAGGCAGCTACTGAGGCCAAGCAGGTGAGGGGAAACATCTTGACAATATCTGCCAGGAATGTGATGATTCAGATTACTAGTTCGTATTCAGTCGTTTTCATTTTAAATAGTTATTCTCAAAAGCCTGCATCCACATTCTGGGTGCATTCTATACGGAATGTATCCTTGATTTGCATTTTTAACCTAGGTAATTATTTTGGTGTAAAATGCAAAGTTGTGCTGCAACACTGCAATGTCCATTTGTAATTAACAAAGTACTGTTTGTTCATCTTGTCTCTGTTGTCCTTCTATCTGTCCAGGCCCAGATGACACTGAAACATGCCCAGGCTGAGCTGAAGACCAAACAGGCAGAAGTGAAAAAGATGGATGGTGGCTACAAGAAGGACCAGGACAGTTTACAGGCTGTGAGAAGTAACAGGGAGAAACTTGAGGCCGAGCTTTCTAAACTCAACTATGAAGGTACTTTGCAGGCATATGTGTGTGTGTTTGTCTCCGTACAAACAATCCTTTCATATTTCCTTCCCTTTCTGAAAATGTCCTGTGTAAACAATGTGGGTGTGTCTGTCTGTCTGCAGATGGGAAGGAGGAAAGTCTGCTGGACAAAAGACGACAGCTGTCCAGAGAAGTCTCTAAACTTAAAGAGACCTATGAACGTCTCGTGTCCAGATTCCCCAATTTGCGCTTTGACTACAGGTACTTTATTACTTTAATATGATAATATATTTTGAATATCATCATACTTTGTAATGCTCTAAATAACAACAACCCAGAGCAAACTGTCTTGCACACTCACAGGTCAATAAAAACATGCGTCCTAAAGTGCACATAAGAGTAATCAAATAAATTGGTGTAATAAGTCCAATCAGTTAGAACTAAGCGAGCTGTATGGGTGTAAGGTTAAACGGATTCCTAACAGACATTCTCTAAGTGTTTCGTGCATTGTTTGTTTTCTTGTAGGGACCCAGAGCGCGGCTGGGACCACAGCAAAGTCAAGGGGCTGCTAGCTAACCTGATCACAGTCCATGACGTCTCTTATGCAACAGCACTGGAGGTGGTGGCAGGAGGACGTCTCTATAACATCATAGTAGACACAGAGGTAATCCAGAGTCACTGTCAGTGTCTTTCTATTGTCACCACATTTAGTGCTATATATTGTAACATGGTGATGTTGGTGTCCTCGTCAGGTGACCGGTAAAAAGCTGCTGGAGAAGGGAGAGCTGCAGCGGCGGTACACCATCATTCCCCTGAACAAGATCTCAGCCAAGACACTCCACGACAGAGTGGTCAGCAGCGCCAAGAGCCTGGTGAGAGCTCTCAACACCCCCCCAGTTTGGAAATTAGTTTTTGTCTGATGTTTAATCATGACACAGTCTCTTCTGACCCTTCTCTCTCCTCTGTCAGGTTGGGAAAGATAATGTCCACACTGCTCTGTCCCTGGTGGGCTATGAATCTGACCTGCGTAAGGCCATGGAGTACGTCTTTGGCTCCACGCTGGTGTGTGACACCCTGGACAACGCCAAGAGAGTGGCTTTTGACAGGCAGGTGATGACCAAGACTGTCACTCTCGGGGGGGACATCTTCGACCCACAGGGAACTCTGAGTGGAGGTGAGAGCGAGGAGGATGAACATAATGAAAAAACACTAAAGATGTGATTCAAAGGTCTCCTGTTTAACCAGAAGATGCTTCAAACTGAGTTTCTTGTGTCCATTTTAGTTTGAACTTATCTGCCTGTGGTTAAATAATCTCAATTCCCACACAAAAGGATTCAAAAAGCAACTCCTCCCATTTCAATTCCCTTGTTTTTCTCTTCCAGGAGCCCGCTCCCAGTCGGCATCAGTTCTGACCAGTCTGCAGGAGCTGAAGGAGGTTCAGGACAACTTGAAGGAGAAGGAGGCCCAGCTGCAAGATACTGAGCGACAACTGGCCAGCCTTAAGGGAACTGCCGAGAAGTATGAAGACGCAAGCACACATGAGATATATTCAAATTTCTTGTTGTGAGATATATTATACATGTTTTTTATTTAAGATATTAAAATCTGCCAATAAATTATCCAATTCTTTCAAAACTCTCTAATAGCAATACTTGTTTCCAACGTTCTGTGTCAGTCGGACTATAATTCTGATGCAAATTGTCAATAATACATTTTTAAATTGTGATGCTTGAATTAGACCTTCACAAAATAAATCCACTGTTTGGCTATTCTGCCTGACAACATGCTTTGAAATCCACCTATCTAGGTGTATCCTAGCTTTTCATGATCAAATTTCCCCCCCACCTAACCCCAACTCTTCACTTCACCATAATTGCTGCCTCCAGGTATCATCAGCTGAAGCAGCAGCATGAGCTGAAGGTGGAGGAGGAACAGATTCTGCAGGCCAAGCTACAGCAGAGCTCCTTCCACCAGCAACAAGAGGAGCTGGAGAGGCTGCGCAAAGCCATCGGTCAGAATGCAACTGGATTCACACAAATAGATTCAAGGTCAAGTCTATACTGTACCGACGCATGCTAACCATGGTGTGGTTGTCTAATCCAGAGGAGAGTGAGGAGACCCTGCGAGTCACTAAGGATGTGCAGAAGCGGGCGGAAGAAAAGTACAAGGTGCTGGAGAACAAGATGAAAAATGCCGAGGCAGAGAGGGAGAAGGAGCTGAAAGCTGCTCAGCAGAAACTCAGTGCTGCCAAAGGCAAAGCTGATGTCTTCAACAAGAAACTGAAGGAGAAGCAGCAGGTACACACACACACACACACACACACACACACACACAGAGTTCTTCACAATCCTCCTTTTCATCATTGAAATCTGCATCTGAAAAATGTATTATTGTTAAATTCAGGAGTCTGATGCTGTGGCCCTGGAGCTGGAGGAGCTGCGGAGGGAACAGGCTGGTTATGAGCAGCAGATTCAGGCTGTAGATGAAGCCATGAAGGCCATCCAGGAGCAGATAGACAGCATGGCCTGCACTGTATCCCAGAACAAGGTAATTGTGTCTTTTTGAACACGTTTGTATATGGAATTATATCATAGCTACAAATAGGTGTTTGCACTTTATGGGATGTTCCCATCTCCAAAGGTTCAGGCCTGCTTTAAATTTGCATGTTTAGTGACATTTATATGTCTAGAAATGACTCGTTTCTCATTTGCCCTCACTATTCCTAATTTTCTCTGGTGATGTAGGAGGATGTGCGTAAAGCTCAGGAGGATCTGGCCAAGCAGAAGGAGGTGATCATGGCTCAGGACAAAGAGCTCAGGGTAAATATAGTTTTTGCCTCAATACTTTTGTTTTTAAATCTCCTCTTAAGAAGATTTTCAGTAGATGGGTTTTAAGATTTAAATTATGAAATGCATTTTAGACCACTTCACAATTCTCACTGTGAGAGGACATCGTTTCAGTTTCAGTTGTGTAGTGATCGATGGTTCCACTGCTTGCACTTAAAAATGTTGATGTGTGATTAATTGAAGTCAATTCTTACATTTATCCATTTGAATGTTCCAGGGGAAAAGCACTGAGGCAAATAAGATGAGGGAGCAGAACAATGAATTCCAGCTGAAGATAAAGGAGCTGGAGCACAACATCAATAAACACCGCAAAGACAGCCATGACGCTGCTGACAAGGTGAACACCAACATGAATTTGCCTCTACAATAGTATAGTATGTATATATATATTCTTATTTACTCTGATGTTGGTCTCTTAAACGTCTCTGCTTCCCTTTGCCTATTCCTCCTCCTCCAGGTGTCTCGGATGCTGGAGGAACACGACTGGATCCAATCAGAGCGCCACTTCTTCGGTCAGCCAAACACCTCCTACGACTTTAAGCTCAACAACCCCCGTGAGGCGGGTCAGCGGCTGAAGAAGCTGGAGGAGACGACCGGCAAGCTGGAGAGGAACATCAACAAGAGGGCCATGAACATGCTGAACGAGGCAGAGGAGAGGGTGAGTACAAAGAGTCGGTGGAATAACAAAATGCAAAAAACAAAATGTCACCCACAGTTTTGTCAAACAGTTCCCTCATCTGTCTGCAGTACAATGACCTGATGAAGAAGAAAAGGATCGTGGAGAATGATAAAGCAAAAATCCTGCAGACCATCGAAGAGCTGGACCATAAGAAGAACGAGGCTCTCAACGTGGCATGGCAGAAGGTCGTCTACCTTTTAGCAATTTCATTTATTTTTCTTCTATTTACGTTGGTCTCTTTTAGATCCATCATTGACTAATGTGACAATTTAATATGTGAACACAATGAGACAATGTCAATTTGTTCAGGAGGTGTTACCATGGAATTTATATCACTAGTTACTTAACATCTCTGGGTGTGTTTGTCAAATCATTGAGGTTTTCATTGTATTTACATTAACTGTGGACATAAACCATATCAATACATTGATTAATACATTTTAGCCTCTATGTCCCTTTTTCTGATTTTTGCACATTTCTTCACGTGTTGATTTTTACTGAAGGCTTCAGCACTAACAATAGCGATCAAATTGACAACTGAACAATGTTACTGATGATTGTGGTTTGAATCAGTTTAAATATTGTTGTTGTGGATTTTGTCGCACCTCACTAAATATTTTCCCATTACTTTATTTGTCACGCTCCTCTCTCTCTGCAGGTAAACAAGGACTTTGGCGCCATTTTCTCCACTCTGCTGCCGGGGGCCACGGCTAAGCTGGCTCCCCCTCAGGGCTGTGGCGTGTTGGAGGGTCTGGAGTTCAAGGTGGCCTTGGGCAACACCTGGAAGGAGAACCTCACTGAGCTCAGTGGAGGGCAAAGGTCAGCAAAACCACTTATATGCTCATCAAGTGTGATGTATTTGTGGTTGAAGTGTATTAAGTTCTGAGAGGTTTCTTTGTTCGTCACCTTTTCTCCACCACCCTGCTCGTGCTTGTGTTTTCAGATCCCTGGTGGCCTTGTCTCTCATTCTGGCCATGCTGTTGTTCAAACCCGCCCCGATCTACATCTTGGACGAGGTGGATGCTGCTCTGGATCTTTCCCACACGCAGAACATTGGACAGATGCTGCGCACACATTTTAGACACTCACAGGTCAGTTAGAACCGATCGGTGCATATATTTACTATTTGGATTCAAGATTTTTTTTACAAACATCATGTCCATCTTTTACAAACATCATGTCCAACATGCATTTGAACTCTCCCTGCAGTTTGTGGTGGTGTCCCTGAAGGACGGCATGTTCACCAACGCCAACGTCCTGTTTAAGACCAAGTTTGTGGACGGCATGTCCGCAGTGTCGCGGACTGCGCTCAGCCAGAATGACCCAAGCTTTCCCCAGAAGGGCCAAGACAAGGCTCGTCAGAAAGACAAGAGGATCAAACAGCTCATCAGCTAATTCTTATAAAGGAGCAGTAGAACGGGACACATTCACATTTAATATTCACTCTGTCTTTTTCCTGAAGCTATATCACGTAACATAAGAAAATGTGGTATTTGTTAATAACGGGTTTGCTCTGTGGATAGTCATCACTCAGTACTTGTAAGAGTTCAGTCATTTATACAACAGTTGTCTTGTGAAGACCCTCAGGCTGTATTTCTGTTTCATGCCATGCTCTCTCTTTCGTCAGCTGTTTGTGTATTTCAAACCTTTTAACTGTTAATGTTCGTCTATCCTGTCTCTTGTCCAACCTGTGTTCATGCTCTTCCTACGGATATATTTTATATACAGCTGATGTGACATTTTTTTAAGTAAATAAAGCAAATCTCAAATGTTGATGCTTCTCAGTATTGATTCAGTTTGTTTCCATTGTGCTTTGCAAACTAAAAAACATATCGGATTTTAAAATGCAGTACTTTGCTGCCCCCTAGTGGCAGCACAAGGAACACTTAAGTCTAGCACACCATAGTATAATGTAGCATTTCCTGTATCTGTATATATATATGACATACTCAATTTTAATGGGAGGTGTAAGGGGACATTCAGTGATTTAAAGGTTTTGACCTCAGTGTATAAATTATCAGTAATCAAACAGTCTTGACAATTATGAAAAATATTTAACAATACATATTGACGTAATCTCTGCAGGTTATACGGAATATAAAAAGATTACAACTAATACAAAACACTGCTGCCGGGCGTTTAACACTTTCAACTCTACCAGTGCCGTCCTTCACTGGTTAGATGTGAATTTAACAATTGATTTTAAGATTACACTCACTGACCTGGCTTCTGCTGTTTGGGCTCCTCTGTTGTGAATCTCCCTGCCTTGAGATCTCAGGCAGGAAAAATCAGTAACGTCTTTCAAAACTCTTTAAGTTCACTTATTTCATGTCTTCTTAATTATTGGCATGGTTGAAACTAATATAGTATTTTATGTTAATTTGTTTTTATTGTATTACTTGCATCATGTTTTATTCATACTTTGTAACTTTGTTTTGAAAGGAGCTATATAAGTAATGCAGCTGGTTCTAGGTTCTAACATTAACTTTATAAGCATTAACCAGGGTGCAACAAATACAAAACGTTATTTATACTCGGTCAGTTCATGTGGTTTCATACGTATGGAATGAAAGTGGTCTCCTTAGCACCTGACAGATCTGCCATCAACCTGTTCTTGTATTTAAAACTGTAGATGTGAGACAATCACACTGTGCTAAGACAAAGGAAATGTCACTTCAAAGTCACCAAATTACGAAGGTAGTTTTATTTCATCAGGGACAATTTCAAACAGCTATAGCATCACTTCGAATTTAACATGATTTGACTAATTTTTAACATTTCACAAAATAGGTTTTCCACCAGCTCCTCCACCTTCACCAGCAGGAACGAACACAGCCGTGAGGACTTTGAGCTCAAAGTACACAAACTTTGATCCGGAGCTGAAAGCCTGTCACCCTGCGTGTACGACCCGCTGTTGTTCAGATATTTAATGAGTAGGCAAACCCACAACAGTAGTAAAAGTCCCCACTTTGGGGCTACAGGTATACAGTGTCCACAAACCTAACAGATTGGTTTATATAGCATTCATTATCATCTTACTGTCCATTTAAATGAACCAAATTAAGCTTGACACGTTACAAAAATTAGCCTCGCCCTCCACCGACGTCGCTGAGAGTCCGGACTCAGGGCAAGTTGCGTTAATGAAGTCTCTTCAGGCGTCAGTCGTTCAGCTTGAGCGGAGCGCTCTCTTGCACAAGTCAGTTTCAAAGCCCACAGGTTAACATGAATATTGATGCAGTGATTGAGGAGTTTGGGAATATCTGCGTAAGGAGACGACTGCTTTGGCAAAGAGGTCAGACAGAGAAGGGTGCTAGTGAATGATTTGTTACTCGTTACGATGTTAAAAGACGTTGATGCTGTTTTCTTGCTTTGCACTCGGCGTATCTGTGTGGATTTGGCGGACCCTGTGAGCGCTCTCTCTTTGTGCGTGTGGCGGCTCAGGGTTGACTCTGGATGTGTCGACGCAGCTCCTGAGCCTTGTCCCTCAGGTCGGGCCTGCTGTCGGTCTGCAGCGTGGACAGGGAGCGCTGCAGCTGCTCCCGGCTCTTCACAGACACACAGTCCCACTGCTCGCTCTCTGTTCACAGGAATGTTTCATCAGAGACACATCAGTAATCTCTGATATATACACAGTCCGTGTGGAAACATTACGTACGTTTGTATCTTACAAGAGAGTAATCCAAACACATTCATATACTGATATTGAACATGAACTAAAAGAAAAAAGATAAAAGCTTTGTATTGGAAATCACAGTAGTTCTCCATCTGTGTGTGACCAAGAACAGAAAGACTGGCAAGAGGAATCAATTTGAACTTTGTTCCTGGCAGAGGAAACAAAGTACAAATATAATAAGCTCTACTCTTTTGATCTCAACAGTTCACCATCAGACAGTCATTGCAATCAATGTACCTCCAGTTTTCTTTACGATCAGATCCACAACTGACAAGGCCTCTGTCCTCACAGACGAGTAACTTTTGTTTTCTGGATAGGAAAAGAAATAAAAACATGGTGATGAAACACATAGATATAAAGAGTATAATGCTAAATGCTTTGAGATTGTGAGGCCAGTACCTAACGGGTACGTGAGACCAGCACTCGTCTCTGTGAGGATCTGGGACAGCGTGTTAAAGTCTTCACTGCCTTTCTCCAGCAGCAGTAACCTACAGAACAAAAACATGCACAGATAATCTCGAGTTTAAAACTGTGAGCATAAATCTATCAGCTTAAATATTTAAAAGACCCTCAGGGTTAATTTAAGAAAATAAACTATAGGAGAATAGTTGATAAGGAATTGTTTGTTGGTTCTTACCCCTGGAAGTACGACTTCATGGACTGGAGAACGGCCAGCTGCACTTTCCAAGTGCTTCGCTTGAGCTTTTCACACATTAGACTGCAAACATCCACCTGGAAACGAGCTACACACACATAATTCACATTAGTTTGGGAGTTGCGTCTCAAGATGTGCATTTATTTACATATTTTGTTTATTTTCTTAATCAAAGTTCTAATATTTGGTTATATTTGTGTTTTTGCTTTATATACGATATTGAAAATCAAGTTAATTTTACTCCCAAATATCAACACTGGCCGAGCTCTAAACTGTAAGTGACCTGGCAAATGTTTGACAGTGAAAAGGATGTTATGTTTACAATGATGGAGTCACCTCTGTCTAATAAGTATCATAGTTTGGATGAGTCTCTGACTGACTGAGTTAGAACAGTCCAGATGTGTCAACTAGTCTACAGCTTTGAAAAGTGTCATTTATTGGTTTTAACGTGTTAAATAACTCAAGTTTACCCTGAGTCTGTGGGTTCCTGGGCCACGTCTTTCCCAGAGTCTCGAAAGCACAAAGCAACACCTCAGTCTGCAGCTCTTTCTCCTTCACATCTCTGTCATCGTCCTCCATTGACCTCTGGGACGCTCCCCCACTCTCTGGGCAGCTCTGTTTGGTATGAAGAAGACAGACTGAGCACAATCTCAAAACCCAGTAATGTATTTCCAACAAGCAGGCAGTATGAAACGAGAAGATGTGACTGAACCTTCTTGATAAGAGGGAGAAGGATGTCGGCCATGTCACTGAATCGGTCCTCCTGGCTGCTGTGGAGCACGTCTCCTGCGCAACGCAAAGCGGCCATTTTGTAAACCAGACTCTCTTTGCGGCATTCCTTCAACACAACCTCCAGCACCTCAGGGACTGTGGGCTGACCTGGCCAAGGCTTCTTCAGCTCGCCACTAAAACCCACAGGAAGAATAGAAACAGTATGAAACACAGAAAATGAATGTTGCCCTTCACGTAAAAAACTGACAATAACTGGAAAAACGTATCTCACCTGCATTTGCTCACGACTGATCCAATGGCTTTCAACAGCTCCTCCTGCAACAAAAATAAAACCCATCTGCATTATCACAAATATCAGTTGATCTTTATGATTAGATCTTGAATGAACAGTCATTACCTTGCCTGCCCAGGTGCGCCCGGATAGTCCCTGCATTAAAGCGGTTAGCACCAAGCCAAGGTGTGGAGCCACCAATGAGCCCATCTGTTCCTTGGCGACGGTTGCCATGGCAGCAGCACCCTGAGCCTTCATCTTCCAGGACTGGGACTGCAGAGCTTTCTGTGTGATAGTGATCAGCTCCGTCATGTAGAGCCTGATGCCTCCGAAGCTTCCTGGATTCAAAGTATAAAACGTTATAATTACAATTCTGTTATCCTGTTTAATCCTTTTTTTTTTTTTTACTTTCATTTTGTATTCTCATCTATCTTGATTAGATTAACTCTTTAATAATGACCAAACATTTTTATTTCAAGTTGCGTGTATGTGTTATACTGAATATTTCTCACCTGGGACGTTCTCCTGCCACACTTCGCCCCACAGTGTGGCGTCATGGCTCTCTCCTTTCTCCTCATCAGGACCTGGAGCCTGATGCATCCCCAAGAAGGCTAAAGGAAGGGCCACTCCTGCATGTCCCTTGAGCACATCCGGACTGTAGTGGCTGATGGCATGCACGATCAACACACACGATGACTTGTACACTGGCTCTGTGAGTAAAAGAGAGAGTGGATGAACCAGAGAGAAAACAGGAGAGCAAAATTGTTTGGTTCTATGCAAAAACTCGTTATCATTGTCCATTTTCTTCTGTCTCACCTTCTTTCTCCAAGTACCAGGTGTTGAGTTTCAGTAGTAGTTTCTCCACACTGCTGTCTTTAGCTGTCTGATGTGGCAAACGGGTATAAAAACAATGCTTTGTCTGTTACCCTGAGAACAACATATGGTGTATTTAATAACATTACTTATCGAACTTACCCTGACTAAGTGTCCCAAAGCAAAAGCAAATGCTTTCTGCACTACAGAGCTTCTGTCATGGACACTATTCAGCAGGGCGCTCATCAGTTTACCTGGAAGCAACAAAGATTTGCCTGTTATTAGTTAATTTGCACCAAAACTGAATAAATGAGAGGAACAGATGAAAACTTGTGCTGTACCTGAATACGGGGTGAGGTCCTGAGGACACTGCACCGTCAGTGAAACAATTACACTCGCACAGCCACCCTACGAAGAGGAGGCAAACATTAGCAGGTGGACTGGGCACACTATCTTTACTTATATTAGAGAGGAAAGTCAAGTCAGCTAGCACGTTAAAAACAACAGGAGTTGATCCAAAGTGCTTTACAAACACGGTGAAGGAAAAACATGGATGGATGTAGAAGATATTGACAGGAAGATGTAAAGAAGTTTCCTTTAAAGCATCAACATATGAATGAATGATTATAGGCGTGTGTTTTACCTTGGTGCCTAAGCCGACTCCACTCTTCAGCAGCTCACAGAGCCTCGGAACCAGCTCCCCCAGCACAGAAACATCCAGGTGCTGCAGACACTGTGCACAAAGACACACAAGGTACAGAATCGTCAGGATTTTAAGTAGAAACATCAACAATCTAAGAAAAGTGAAACTGTGTTCAGGAACCCAAAAGTCAAGAAATGTATCAATTGAGAGACAATGATCATGACTTGTTCTTTTTACCATGTTAATGGTCTCCATCATCGGGGAGGACTTGGCAGCACTTAGTCTGGCAGCATCCATGGCGCTCTGGAATGACAAAAAAAAAAAACATAATTCCTAACAATGTTTAATCTAATCTGTGACAGACTCTTTGGATGAAGATGCAGTGCATGTCCGAGGTTACCTTCTCCTGCTCTGTGGCTCGGAGGCTGAGGTAGTTGAGGACCTGAGGCTCCAGGGTGCTGAGGGCCTCCAGTAGGGCTGGGATGAGTCGGGAAGCGTGAGGCTTTAGTCTGGCACCGGCCGTCTTACTGATCTTCACCAGGGTCTGGATACTGAGAGGTTAAGAGAGGAGCAGACAGTCAACGACGTGGCACAAAATCACAACTTGGCATTGTAGCAACATTCAAACGTGATTCGCGATTTCAAGTTGTCTGGTGATTCTGATTAACTCCTCAAAACCACAGGAATAAATGAGCAACTCAACCCGATCAGCAAAAAGATTCTGCTTTTGTAGGATCAGTATCATATGCAAGTATCCTGTAAATTACTAATTAAATTAATTGTAAAGTCTCTGGTGAAATTTTGCTGGGGTGGACAAACAAACTGGGTGTTTTAAACTTTTATAAAGTTTGCCATCCACCTTATTATACTAATCCATTCTGTGTTTTGTATTCCCCTGACAAATAGCATTTGTTACTTCGACATAATCAATTTCAAAGTCACATGGTAAAAGGGGGGAGGGAGTCGTTACCTGAGGGAGCGGACCTCTGACACATTGCTAACGATGCCTTTTTCCAGCAGAGTAGGTAACAGCACTGCCACAGTTCTCTGGGCTGCAGCGCCTGTAGACTCACACATACGAGTACACACCTGGACACAACAGAAAGAGTGTGTTCAAGGGACAGGTACTTGGATATCCACATGTACACACAAACAAATAGAAACATATACAAACAGGCCACACTGTAAACATACTGACCTTACTGAGCGTTTTCAGTGTCAGGTCTGCAGCCTTCCTCACAGATTCCTGAAACGTAAACATGACACAGTAAGAATCTCAAACTGGAACCAATGATCACTGGTGCTCCGCATATTAAAGCAACATTTAATTCCGATTTTTTTCCCACTCACCTTAATGTCATCGAGGACTCTGAACAGCACCTCCCACATTTCTGCAAGATGATCGATGAGGTCATCAGCTTGGCGCCCACGAACCAGGTCATTCAGGGCCAGACAGCTGGTGGGAAAAAAAAAATCAACTCATCAAATATATACATTTATATAAAAGTGCTAAATGATCACAATAACTGCAATAGTCGTGATAATTACAATGGTCAGGACCAGTCAAGTTTTCCTTGAAAAAAGGTAGGAGAATGGTTTTTGAAAGTGTAAAAAAAAAAGCATTGAGAGTGTGATCTGTTACTGTACCTGGATTCACGTATTCTCCAGGTGTTACTGGTCAAGTTGGAAATGACATCCTGCAGGATCTCCTTAAGATACTTGTCCACCTAAGACACACCCGAACATACATGCACATTCAGTACGTATTCAGTATGATCACTTCTGAAGATGTCACTCTTTACATGCAAGTTTAATACACATACATGTGTTTAAGTGCGTTTGTTCCTATTAACTCTGCCAAGCAGCTTATGTTTTCACCCGTGTCCCTTTGTTTGTTAGTCAGTAAGATTACACAAAAAGTAGTCAATGGATTTCCATGAAACTTGGTGGAAGGATGGGACATGGGCCAAGAAAGAACCCCTTGAATTTCAGGGGATTGTTGGGCCTCTGCTGAGGTATATGCTCTACCAAGATCTAGTTCTGTACAGTTATCAACTCTCACCAGGGTCTTATCAGTGACCAAGGCATCCCAGATACTGGTCATGGCCTGACGAATGCTCAGGTTGGGGTCGAACTGGTAGCGGTATAGACGAGGCACAAGCTGGGGCAGGAATGGAGCCAGCTGCTCCCCGGCCTTGGCAGCGATCATGTGAAAACCAAAAGCTGCTCCCTGAAAAGGGGAGGGGGGGGGGGGGGGGGGAGAGGAGAGAAGAAGTCAGGTGGGAGGAAGGAGCACAGAACACACATGTACTGGGATGAGAAAGAGGATGAACACGATACCTTGCGGGAGTTCCACATGGCGTGGTGATTGGCCAAGTTCATGAACTTGTAAACGAGATCTGGTTGGTTCAGGTCGCTGGCCAATGAGCAGAGCTCCTTGTATGTGGTCAGGTTGTGGCTGCGAGGACAATCAAAGCACGAGAAAAAGGTTAATTTCTAAACAAAGGTCCTGAACCAAAGAAATACATGACACAATATCAAAAACGAAAGTTGAGGTGATATATGACATACCCATCAGGTGTTTTCCCCAAACCTTCTCCTTGGAAAACCTCTGTGTCTTCTGCGACAGCATGTTTGACTCTGTTTGCGAACATAAACAAGCATTTTAGATTATGTTCACACATGATATACACTTATCTCTTCTTCCACACAGAAATGTTAAGACAGTGTCCTATGAGTCTCTGTCTCTTGTTACATTACTTCCACCTTTGCTCAGCTAACCACTCACCTTTTACCAGTCATGAGTGTTTCCACCAGCGTGGATACCAGTTCATGCTGGTCGTCCTCTCCTCCCATCTCATAGACCAATCCAAGTCCTTTAGATGCTACATCCTGGCTCAGCTCTAGAGAAAAGAAGAAAAAGAGAGGGATGGATGGATGAAGAATTTATAGAGACAGACAGCCAGGGGCGGTGCTTGAAAAGCACTGGGTGGTGTAAGTTGGATTGCAGATCAGACAGTGCTGTTGTCTTACCATCGGGATCTGAGAGAACAGAGATGAATGCCACCTGAATCTCCTTCAAATGAGACTGTGGAAGTAGAGGAGGAGTTTTTTTTAATGACAACATAATCTATTAGACATATACACTGTTAGATTCTGCAGTCAGGTCGTGAAGGGATCCTTTTCAAATCCCTCATCTCAAAACGCATGTCATGTAAACACCCAAATGTGGTCACATCATTGCAAAATATTATAGTATGAGACAAAATGTATTTATACTACGTCATACAGAGCGGAGTCTGCACTGGAAGCAGCCTCACAGTGGAAGTCTCTCTTGGAGAAATCATAATCTTACAGTTGGTCCATGACAAATTTAACCCACTTGATGTCAAAGTTTGATGACAAAGTTTAAACTTCAAAAAATGCTCATAGCTGCTATAAATGAAAGGTTATTTAGTTAATTCACCTCTTTTGAGCAGGTGTTTTTACACACGTGACCAAGCAGATGAAATCCAAACTGTCTAAACCATTTAATGGTGGATGTGTAAAATATAGGGATATAGGGACATAAACAAATATGGTTCAATTTCTTTTTACCCCTGACAATATCAAATGAAAACAGCAAGACATGGGATGAAAAGGCCTTCTGCATCTCACATGACAAAGCCCAAGAGTTTCCAAATTTGAAAGGCTAGCGGTCTTTCCAGAGAAGTTATCAGGTTATTACTGCTCACAGGAACAGATACTGTTTGGCTGAAGATTCACCCACCGTGATTTCCTTGTGTTGGCTGAGTTTCTTGACCAGGGAGAGCAGCCAGATGCAGGCTGCCTGCCGGACATGGGGGTTCTGGCTGGGGATGTACTTGGCAAGGATGGAGTTGAGGACCCAAGGAACCATATCATTGCTTTTAATGTCTATGAGGGGAAGGAGAAACATTTAAATAATGGTTTTTTTTGAAGGATTATCATATGCAAAAATAAATCAGAAAGAGGATATTTTTTTTCTTACATATCGGATATCTGATTACTAACAATACAGAGCTAGACAGAAAATAAAACATTATTGACAAAATCAGATCAGTCTAAACCTAGTACTTTCACCCATTGTGTCGACTCAGGAGTCCTTAGTGCTAACCTTGTTGTCACAGCCTTCATAACTTGTAGTGTTTCACATTTGCAGCATGTGAAACCAGATACAGTGTCAATCTACTATGGAATATGTTTGTTTACATGTCACTGTCAGAAATTCCCAACTTCTCGAACTCAAATGCTTATGTACATTTTTCTTTCCAACTTTAACGTTTAAACACAATGAGGGGATTGCCACAATTAGATGTACTGACTGTGTGGTGGGCTGTACTGGTCATCAGTGCAGGTCCATTGGTCTCTGGCAGCTCCCGAGCTGGTGCCGATTGCAGCACTGGTAATGGCCTCTCCAACTGTGAACTGTAGCTCCACCTGTTTGGCCTAAAGTGAAAAAAGTGGCAGATATGCTTTCAAATACATTTTTCGTTTTTTACATTGTGTTTTAAAAGCCCTGTGCGGCTAATGTGTATGCTACTGTCCATCAGTACGGTTTCTTTACCTCCACAGAGTCCATGAGTCCCTGCAGCAGCTTCTTCTGATGAGGGAACTCTCCATCTCCCACTGGTAGGTAACCTAAGGTCTGGATCGATCGCTCCTTCATCTGTTCATGCATATGTGAACAAGGCAGACAAACAAGACAACACACATGATGTGAGATACCAAACCATTTAGCAAAAGATCAGTAAAACAAATATGAATACAATGCAGACACATTGTGCACTGTCTGCTGATGGACAAAATATCACAAGAGCCACCTCCTTCAGTGGTGTCGTTACCTTTGTGCTCTCCTTGCCAGAGGGGATTCGAGCCAGCAGGTTTTCCACAGTGGAGAGTTTGGTGAAGCCCTCACCCTCTGCAGGGATCAGCAGGGAGCCATTCCGGCCAATTTCTCCAATGGCTGTGCAGGCTGCGACTGTCAGTAATGCACTACTGCTGTCCAGGTAGGAACCTGAAGGGACACACACAAACAATGGAGAACATGAACACTCACAGACAGAAATTATTTATCTTACTTTAATTTGAGTAAAAAGTATTCTTTGTTTGTTAAAGGATGGAGATATTAAGAACAACATTTTACTTTACTCCATCTGCTGTTACAGTCAATAAATAAACCGTAAATTGCAGGAAACTGTGGCACAATGATTACACACCAACTGTCTTTGTAGCCATGGAAACAAGCGCATCGTCTTCCTGGGAGGAGAAGTTCATTTTCAGCTCCATGTTGTCTGTAGAGTCACCAGAGGAGACGGCTTTCTTCTTGCTCATGTACCTTCCAACCATGTAGCCGAGAGCCAAGATGGCACCATGCTGAGTCTCAGGACTCTGTTGTTCAACAAAATGAATAAAGATTGATACATGGTGCAATAGACAGATTTAAAATAGACAAACCATCTGGTGTTTCAAGAAGCCAATGTTGCATACGTGGTTGTCTTTGGTGATTTTGAGCAGGTTCTGCACAGCTGTCTGCAGCTCGTTGCCGATCATGGTGGAAACCACGACAGCGTAAAGCTGAGCTGCGAGCTCCCTCATGTCCTCTTTATTTGTGTTCATCATACTCTGGAGAAGAAAACATATGTTGCTGCAACAATTAGGTTCATGGTTCTACAATATAGCTGAGGGATCGGACTAACTTGTATACAGTGGTGATGTATGTCTCACTAAATCCATTCCACATCTAAATAAACAACACACTCACTTTAATCCAGTCGATTTTATCAACAAATCTGGGAGCCAGCTTCTCTGGGCAGACTGACACCACCTCCAGTAGACAGTACATAACTGGGATTCCTGTTGGGAGATTAATGATGAGGTGGAATTATTAAAAATCCTTTTATAAACACTCTAAGGTTCCAATTAATGGACACAATGATAAATTAACAACACTTGTAACACAGTCAAGTTTCATCATGAATATATTGTAGTTACAGTCTCAGTGCAAAAAACCTATTTAATTCATTTAAGTCACAATGTGTAAGACTTCACCTTCTCTTTTCAGCAGTTACATTTCTACCAGACAGGTGTGACCTGGTAAGCCAATCAACATTTCAAAATAGGGATATTTTCTATGTTTAGATCTCACACTTCTCCAATAAAAATATGTCACTAAGAAGCTCATAATGACTGTTGAGCAATTTCCTCAAGGAGGTGCCGGCTCATTTCTCTCACCTCCAACAGCAGAAAGTAGCTGCTGCAGCAGTTCAATGTAGACATGGACGGGATTTGCCTCAGACCCCTTTGACACTGACTGCTGAGGCTCAGAGGACAGCAGTGAGTGGATGTAGCGGCCGATGGCCGGGGCATCATCCTGCATGTCTGTCAAGCGTGTGGACATGGGCCTGGCCCCGGCACTGTGGGCTAAGCACATCCTCAGGTAGAGCACGATCTGGGGGAGAAAAAACGGCAGGTGCCTGCTGCAGAAAAATCGACTTCTTCACTGATACACCCTGAATTTTCAAAGTTATGAATATCCCATCATACTTACCTCCCCAAATGCAGAGGGGTTGAAAGGAATTGTGGAGGTTCCAACAATGTACTTAGCTGGGGTCTTGATCCTCTGAGCTGCCTGAAGGTGACATATTCAAAAAGATAGAAGACAGATTACTTTACTTTTAGCAAAATTGTCCACTTTGTAATCTAAACGGCAAAGAAAAAATATAGATAAATGCACACCTTCTCCTGGACGTGGGCCACCATGTCAGGAAAGGAGGGCATGGGCTTATGTCCCTCCTTCTCTGAGTTCTTGGTAGGAAAAGCCCTCAGCACCTTCTGGGCCTCTGCAGCCACCTCCTCCCTCCTAAACACAGTAAAAAACAGCTCATTTTATCCTCTGAATCAATCTGGAACCATTGACACCCACTAGGGCTACAGCGATCAGTTTCGGCTCTTTTGGGGGTACTCTGCTCTCTAAACAAGGCTGTTGTGCAACAGTAATGGTCATCCATGTGAAACACAGTGGTCACTGAGATGTATGACTCCGTATATTCGCCAGCAGTATATGGCTTAAACAATGCTTCGAGACACAGAATTGGAATCGATGATTTTTAGTAATCGATTTACTTGAGTTATTCGAGGAATCGTTACAGCGCTATCACCCAAACTTTAGTTTCAACGATTGCTTATCTTAATAAGTGCTACCAAGACTCACTTAAATGTAGATAGTGATTCCTTTTGCAATTTATTCATCATTATGTAGAAGATTTCTGAATCTTAAAACTTACAGGTCTCCAGCAGCCAGCAGCAGCAGATATCTCGATTGCACATGATCAGGAGCAAACACTGTGCTGGCAAACTTCATGGCCACTTGGCGAACTTGCACCTCCGGCTGCACAGACAGAATAATGAATAATCAATATCAGATTTTTGCGTCATGTCTGGTTAGTAAACTGATCAACATCGATGTTTGGGAGTTTTATTTTTCTCCACCCACCTTGTTGATGTATGCAGCAACCAGGGCCTCCATCAGATTCAGCAGTGCCCCCTGTAGGTTAGCATAAGCTCCAACCATCATGGACAAAGCTTCCTGAATGGCAAGACGGACATCGGGCTCCTCCTAGAGTAGATAACACAGAATATGGAAATATCAGTACCACAACAGAACAGAGGCTGAGGAAAAGATTATATAAATATCTTTGAGCACTGATTTTCCTATGATGTATTTCCTGTATGGAGTTTCCAATGCATCTCATGTCAGATTCTTCACAGATAGTTCACTGACCTTGCACATGGACTCAAAGAACTGCTGTACAAGTGCAATATCCTTTGTGAACAGCTGTGGCATGCGGCTAGAAGAGAGGAGATAAAAAGTACAATATTTTGTATTTCTAAAATCCCACACAAAACAGGTCATGGAAAAAGGAAATAATTAATAAATTATACCTTGCCAGCTTTCCAACAGCAGAGTAGGCAACACATAGAAGCTTAGGATCCTGCAAGGAACAATGCTGTTCAGTGGGAATAAATCAAACTAAATTGTACAAACATGTAGATTAAATGCAAGTTGTTATTTGTTGTCTTACCTCCTTGTATTCGTTGATGAGCTTAGTAAGACCATTAAGCAGCATTAGCCCCAAAGGTTTATTAGTGTCAGGGCACCTGGAAAATTGAGGAAAAACTTTTTCAAAATGTAAAAACACATTTACTTTGTCGTTGAACTAAATGTATCTTAAATGTATCTAGACAAAGGAAAAAGTTAAAGAAAAAAAACTTTTCTTACACCACGCAAATGTGATGGACAAACTGCAGGGTGAGAGACAGCAGTTTGTTGTTGGTGTTAGCTCCAAACAGACCGTCATACACAACCTATGGAGGAGAGGGAACCAATGAGAATGATCGTACCATACATAGACTCAGACTTAATGTGACACATCTGCAAATTCAGAAAACACAAACGCAGCCACAACCACGGATAAACATGGTACCTGGATATTAGCTGGAAAGCATTCTGCGGCTAAGCGTGACCGCAAGAGATGTGGCAGGATCTTCAATTTGACTCTTGTGCTCACTGGCTCGTGCTTCAACTCCTGCTTAAGATTGCCACCCTAGTGCAGGACACACAACAGTGTTATCTACATGTTTTTTTCAAAGGATAAGTTTGAAAATTAAACACTAGTGAGTTTACAAACCTTTGTTTTAAGAGGGACATCCCCTAGGTACACCTTGTACATCTTGTTGATAATTAGAGGATTGTTCCAATCGATGATGCTGGAACATAACAAAACAAGAGCATAAGATGGCTGCCATATAAACTTATAATATACAAAATATCTAGATATAAACTATTTTATAATGTGAACTCATCTACCTCTGTTTGCTCTTCAGCTCCAGATCAGCTGCAGTGGCAACACCGTGTCGCGTGTCGCTGGATGCCACCACCAGGAGAACCACTGTCTCCACCTCAGGGACTTGCTTTGCTTCGATAAATTTCACTATCCCCAGTTTACACTGTTAAAGCAAATGCACATTGAGGCAGTCAGTAGCTGACAAGGAGAAGAAACAACACACTGTGCATCACGCTCAACATATAAACTCAAATCGCCATGTAGCCATTCAAATATAGGGGCTTGGACACAAAGCTCCGAGTCAAGGTTCATCCAGCAATCAAACACAAATACTCTTCCAAAACTGGCAGAAACTGTTATTGTACCTGCTCTAGTTGCTCAGCGCTCCACTGGGCCTCCCCAATCACCCTCTTGGCAGCATAGACACTCATCCCTGGGGGAGGCTGGGGGAGACCCTGGCCACTCACAGCCACTGTCCCATCTGCAGAACCTCCCTGCGAGGAGGAGGGTGCTGGGCGAGTTGGGGATTCATTCAGCACAAACCTAGAGAGAACCAATAACCACAATGCATCAAAGGAAACATCTTTACACTTTCACTGGAATTTAAAACCAGACCATTATGAGCCCCTTGATCAAACATGACCAAACCCACACACACACAGGAACTCACCCATAAGGCATCAGTAAAACATCCAACATAAACTCCAGCAGCAGCTGCATTGTCTTTGGCCGCTCGGATAAGTTAAATGGAGCTGCAATCTTGGAGCTGTCTGCAGGATACTTCATGTGGTAAAGAGTAGGGATCAGCAGGTGCATCAGACTAAGAACGAGAGCATGAAAAGGCATAAATACATGGAATAAACAATACAATAGGATCAAATTAGTGACTGAGGCAGAATCTGTGACTAACTTTATACATCAATCAAACAAAAACTCGTGTATCTGGAAAAACACACTTCCTTGTGCATCCTATTGTATGTAAGTGTGTTTCCCCTCACCTGTCCTGTTGTGGCTGTGGCTTGCCTTCCATAGCAGTGAGGAGGGTGGGGGCCAGCTCACACTGTTTCCCCACCTCCAGGCGTGGGTAGCCCATTTTGATGTATATGATGGTGAAATTCTACAAAACCCAATAATCAAACAAATACCACTCGAGTTAAACAAAGAGTCAAAACAATCTAGTATCAATGACATGGCCACATTAAACACCAATTCATTTTTTGAATGTGATATTACATTATAAGAAACCGAGACACAGACGCAGCTCAGCGGTTATCACATTTAACTTGTTATTGGTTCTAAGTAGGATACCTCACAAGTGTTATAATGAATCTTGAAGTGAAATTGAATTTTGCACTATACTCTCCACAGGCAAGTCACATTTCATACAATTATGTTATCATGGGAAAGAGTTGACTTCAGTATCAATGGATGTTGCACACCCTCCTCCTCAAGACCTTCACTGTAAGACAAGACTCATACCGTAACAAAGGAGGCGGCAGCAGGGTCTTGGTACTGAACCAGCAGAGTTTCTACTGGTAGCTGAATTTTAGGTCTGCTCTTTATCCTCTTGTTCAGGTGAACCAACAGCTCCATAACCTGGGGGACAAGGTAAATAAAAGTCATTTAGTGGTTTAGTTACATGAAAGAGGTGTGTAAATAAACACTCAAGAGATCCAAGGGTCAGGGAGTAAGTTGTATGTGTTTATGGGTAAAAGTTTGTGGGTAAAAGTCAAGTAATCACAATCCCCATTTCAAATGGAGATGATGGCTTCATATCATTTGGCCGCTGACACTTTGGTATGAATGGGCTTTATGGTGCATGCAGCCTGACCACAGTACTAAAATGTTTAATAACCATTCAGTGCCACGCAGTTTGGTCAGAGAGACACTTATGTTTGAGGTGACGGGTCTGATGGCAAACAACTGTATTTATTCACATTTCCATGAGCTTTAGCGCCCGAGCACAGACTCCGGAGTCCCTGTACTCTCGTTAGGGCACAGAGAGAGGTAACACCCTGCTTACTTTCTTCCGCACGCCCTCCTGGACGCTGGAGAGCTTGAGGAGCACAGGGGGTAGGAACTTGGAGATAATGTCTTGTAGCTGCTCGTCTGTCTCTGCATGGCCCAGGCGAAGGAACACACGTTCCAGTTGATCTGTGAGAAAGCACACATTTTACATTTTGATTAACTCATGTCTCATTTTCTGAGGAGCTTCGGTCCCAATCCAACAGAAATACACGGAACATTGCATCAGTTGAAAGAATAAATCTGGCATGGGTCATTTGACATTAGCTTTCCATTCAAATTTAGCAGAATTACCCACTGTGTGTGTGTGTGTGTGTGCAACCCCATGCAAAACCAGTTTGTACGACCTTCAGCTTCCCGCAGAGCAAAGTGATCTGAGAACAGTGGACTATAAACAGACAGTAGCTCATGCGTGTTCCTGCAGTTTGACTGAGCTCTCATCCTGTCAGCTGCTGTGTTAGTGGAACCATCACCCAGCCCTGCCTTCCTTCCTTCTCTTGGCATGGCTCAGCACCCAGCTAGCTGCTTCATCTCCTGACAGACTATCCCACCCATAGCCTCGTTTCTATGCCACACAACCGGCTCGTCACCAACAATGACATCCTGCGCAACTAATCCTGAACAGCCTCATCCATCCAAACACGTGAATCGACACATAAAGAGTCTGATCGGTGAGGAAGCACACACAGCCTGCGTGTTAGTTTCATTTTGACCATGACTGGGCAAAGGGCCTCCTGGCGTTAGCCTACTAGCTAGCAGCATAGCTGAGCAGCTAGCTGCCGTTCCTGCCCCTGTTTTTAACTGAACCAAGCTTTATCGTGAATTCAAAAAACATCCTAAACGTGAGCATAAAGCCGCCTCTTTCTTCTGTGTATCATTAACAGCCACTAACGCGACATTAAAGCAGATATTGTTCGCCAATAACGCAGAGAGAAACTTACTGAGCTCATCCTGGGCAGCCATGTTTGGAGAAAGCCGTCAGCGACCCCCCCAGTTTAGCGAGTGTAACTGCACTCAGCTGGGCCACTCCTCAGTTTCATCATCCTCACATGATGACACAGAAGTAGATCATCTGACATCAGACATATAAACTGTGTATTACAGTTCAACATCATACATGTTCTAATGTACAAACACTACATGCTAATGCACAATATGACCACTAAACCTAAATCCCTAATTACTCAAATACTTTGTTTTCCTGTTGTTATACATTATATTTACCAACATTGTATGCATATTATTTATAATTATGCATATGCAAGTGTATATTTATTGTTATTTAGTATTGTTTTATGTAAATCACAGCGTAATAACCAATATAAGAAAGCATCAAAACAGAAAAGAGCTACATGGCTGCAATCAACATTTATTTTCTTAATCGATGAATCTGCAAATTTGTTTCTCAATGAATCGATTATACGCTTGATCTTCTGGACTCTTTAATTGGCAGAGCTGACTAGTATGGATTTGGTTACATGTGTAATGTTGCCATTTGCAGGTCAGTAAATGTGGTCTTAAAGTTGTGCCATGTAAACATTGCATGTTTGCGCCAGTTTATCACATGTGGTCCTGTTCAGGAGACCATTTACAAAAGACCATGGGTCCGACCTGTTGAGACTGGAATATCTTTTTGAGAAGGTTCATCCCTCCAGTAAAGTCCCACAGAGTTTGCAAGGTGCACTGAACCTGGTTTGAAGACTCCTGGTGGCCTCATCCAATGCTAAGACACTAAATGTTAAATTCTTCTGTACAATGTCATGTCTGAAATTCTAAAACCTGTGGTGGCCTTCAGTTGTCATAAAAACTCAAAAGGTGTTTAGTTTGGGCTTCTATAAAAACATGGCGGCCTCTGTAGAGCGGACCCACTCCAGATGTAATTATAAAGTATTTAAATATACAGGACCCATTCTAAGGTAAAGAAAACAACAATTTGTACGATTTAGATCATCAAAAACTTGTGAAAACATCACTAACGTTTCTAATCAACATAAAACAACACCTTCACTAACAGCTGCAGAACCATGTTTGTTCTTATATTTTACTGTAGCACGTTTACATCTAATATTTGCATTGTAATACCAACACTATGCCATTGCACATGTATGTGTCTCTTAAAAGGTCCAGTGTGTAAGATTTAGGTGAAAGGGATCTTCTTCTTTGTTGGCTTTATTGGTGCGTGGCAACCAACATCAAGGTGCATTACCGTCATCTACTGTGTCTTCTTCTTCAACTTGCCACCAACAAAACCAAAAGAAAGATTTAGTGGTCATAGCTAGATTGAGGCTTGGGCACTGTGGGCTGAGGAGTGAGCTGCATGGCTCTGATTGGAAAACACCCAGATGGCAATTGTGGAGACTCAGAAACAGCGAAACATATCCTCATCCAATGCAAGAACAATATTTACCCAAAAGGAGAAAACTATTCAGAGACCAGGGAAGAAACTGATGGACTGTCTGCAATGTAAACACATACTAAGCAAAAAGAGCACTGATAAACAGTAGAGGGCAGCAATACGCCATTGCAGCGTCTAGTCAGCCAAACCCGTTAAGAAGCAGAAGAAGAAGCCGCTGCCTGGAGGTGGATGTGGAGCGAATGTCCGTCGACTATCCAACCTCAAACTAACTTCACCGCGGTGATTAACAACAACAACCGCAGCACAGTCTCTGTAAATCAAGGTAAATGCTGTTTATCTTCACGGCTACAACTCGTGATTCACCGGTGAAGACTGGGTTCGGCTCTGCAGCTTAGCTGGATCCCAGCTGAACAGAAACCGGTGACTATTTGGTGCAGATATTAGCCGAGCTACCAGCAGCTAACCCTCGGTGTTACCAGCAGATAAGTTGGCACACTAATGCCAGTGGGCATCTGGCACTGTGTTGCTCGTTATTGCCATTTAGTCTAAACTTGTAACCAGCAACATGTGCGTGTCAGTTAGACAGCAGACTGGTTCATGTGGGCCACACAGAGGCACACAGCTACGGGCCCGTCTGCAGCCACCTTGCGAGGGACATTTAAACCCCGTCGACTCCCTCAGTAAGAAGTTGGCTAATGCTGTAAGCTAGGTTAGCTTCCCAGTTAGCCACGCTTTCCCCATTCCCCTCTGTTGTCTCCAAACGCTGGTGAACCACAGTCCCGTGAACACGCACCACACTCAGGAGTGTCCAGTGTGGTTAACATGTAAACACACGCTAGCTAGCCAGCCGAGCTTCCTGTTCAGCCATTGCCTGGCATCATAACAAAACGTAGGCTAGAGGGCTAGTTAGCTGGCAGACAACAAAGCTCAGCCCGGATACAGACACTCATGAACTATTTAAAGGGAAGCTATCACACCACCGAGCTGTATTATCTCACAGCTGTAGCAGGCGTTTGTATTATTATTATTATTATTAAATATACAAAATATGCCCCTTAAATGAAATCCACGTGTTGAAATAGGTGTTTTAATACGCATTGCCATTGACAAAGAGTGTAAACACATTGGGTCTCAACACTGAGGCTGATTGTATGTATTTATTCTCTCGTAAAAACTTGTTCGAGCCTGCGATGTGTCTGTTACATAATCGGGTCGTGCGTCACCGTGGTGGTGTTTTAGGGAAGTAAGAGACACAGGGTTTGAAAATCACAACATCGGCTGCTCTCCGGGCAACGTGATCCTTTGTTTGGATGCGCAGAGTTGGGATGGGATGGGACCCAAATCCGAGAGGACTCGTTGGCATCCGCGAAGCATCAAATCCACATCCGAGTCTCTACCTCCATCTAATGGTGAACTCGCCACCAACACACAGGGCAGCTGCCATTTACACGCCTCTCAATTACAGTTGATGGCACAGAGGCTGTAAGAGTTAGTGTCGTTCTTTTCAAGGTGTTAGAGAGAGAGAGAACATAAACAAAAACAAATTCCTAATAGAAGTGACATTCAAATTTGTAAGAAATTACATTATTTACATGTTTATGTCAAATTTGACTTAAAATCTGCCATGAATACAGGTGACGGTCAAATTTAATGGACAATAAATGTCAACCACCAAATAGGTGACTCTAGTTTCCAAAACACAATCAACGCAAAAATATAAGTAGAGAATAAGAATATTACGTATAAATGAACACACACATCAATTTTTAGGTCTGATTCACAATATCTACTCAACACTTTATTAAATGATCATATTTTGCTTTTAAAGCTGATGAGTGGATTCTCTGGTTATTACCTTTGCCAAGGAGGTTGTGTTTTTGTCTATCAGACCACTGAACTGATTACCACAAAACGTGGTGCAAGGATGCAGGAAAGACTTTAAATTTAGTTGCGGATCACGGATTTCTTTTTCACTTTCTTTAGCATTACGAGTGTTTCCAAATTTTACTTGATTTCTCAGAGAATAATTCATGAAGCTTAATGAGAAAAATAAAATCAGCCAAGTTTAAGGGACTGAGATTCACGAGTGTGTAAAATGTGGAGCAGACGGTTGGACCTTAGTGGAGGTGTAAACTCTATCTGCCATTCTATTTAAAAAAAACGTTGACGATTTTACAATGTCTGTCATTCTTGGCCATCATCCGTCTTTCCAGAATAAACTGTATTTCTACTAATCAAGTATTGATTTGTGCAGGTTACATCTGGTGAGGCGGCAGGATGGCGGGGGCAGAGGTGTTCACCCCTGCAAACCCCACCTGCAAGATAATGACCTTCAGGCCCACCATGGAGGAGTTCCGGGACTTCAATCAGTACCTGGTTTACATGGAGTCTCAGGGTGCACACCGCGCAGGCCTGGCTAAAGTAGGCAACATCTTCAGTCTCAACTGTAATAAAGTTTCAATCACACTGAAAAATATTGATGTTGATCTGTAAAATTTAAGAACCATGTAATCGACTATGTCCCCAAGGCTGTTGTGCCAAAACCTCCTCTTGTAGGCCTTCAGTTTGATGACGGTTGTAAAGTGTCATTATGCATCGTTAGGGACTGAATGCAGCTTTATTCAGCCAGAAGAAAGACAGACATGAAGAGAAGCACGAGAGAGACACATTCAGGCCTATAATGTAATAACTAAATAATAAACTAGATCCCCCTACTGGACATTGTGGGTTAAATACTGTGGAATTGATTCCTAAGGATGAAGTGCTGATTTGGATGATGTATTTGTACAAGATGACTCTGCTCCTGCTTATTTTCAACAAGAAACCGTAACTTCTCTGTCTGTTTCCTCAGGTGATCCCTCCCAAAGGCTGGAAGCCCCGTCGTACATATGACGACATCGATGATCTGATGATAGATGCTCCTATCCAGCAGATGGTCGCTGGCCAGTCGGGGCTCTTCACTCAGTACAACATCCAGAAGAAGCCTCTCAGTGTGCAGGAGTTTAGGCGGTTGGCTAACAGTGACATGTGAGTAATATGGAGGACATTTAAACTGCATTTGAAACTGTATTTTAGAGAGAGGGAAAGCTCACATAAGAGCATTAAATACATTAAAAGGTTCAAGTTGTGATACAGATGAAGTTCACGGGGTAACCTACACTATTTGTGGTATATTCCAAAATCTGTCGTACAATTTTATATTCTAGAAGAGAGGAGAACTTTGTAATCTTTTGTAAGAAAAGTGAGAAATTGAAGTGTATTATTTGCTAAGAAGGTTTTCAGTGTACAAGACTGCACACGCCCAACATCTACAGTACCAAATGTAATTCCTTTCTCCTCCACAGGTACTGTACACCTCGCTACCTGAATTATGAAGATCTTGAGAGGAAGTATTGGAAGAATCTCACTTTTGTCTCGCCCATATATGGAGCTGATGTCAGCGGCAGCCTCTACGATGAGGTAAATGACTTTCTTTCTTCTATTGTTGCTCTATTTATACACATGTTGGTTTATCTGTCCCTTGTGATCAGCGTCTTTAGTTTCACTTTCACTGATTTCTTTACAGATTCAGTTTTCTGTATTGGTTCTGCATTTAAAAAATGTAATATTGTAAATCCCAGTAGTGGACTGTAAATATACTTATTTCGCCGGAGCGTGCTAGTTTGACTTCAGGTTGGATTTTTGCAAAGAAAGGAGAGCAACACTTAGAGTACAACAACTTGGAACCGAGTCCCATGTCTACAAAAAAATGCATCAGAATACATGAAATACTCGATTGAATGGGGAAGACGTGTGCTACCATGTGAGCTAGGTGGCGCCCTGCATACAGAGGCTTGAGTCCTCCCACAGGGGCCACAGTTCTGGTTCTGACCCAGCTCTTTGCTGCCTGTCTTCCCCATTCTATCTCCCCATTTCACACTTGAAATATCTTTAAAAAAAACATTAAATAATCAAAAAGATTTCACTCGTGTGACTTTGGTCGGGACTTTCAAGTCCGTTATGATAGATGATACAGGTTCAGACTGCACACTGTACTCTGTGTAGTGCTAGATATTTTGGTCGGCCTTAAGGGCTGTACCTCCATTTTGTCTCGGTGTTAAGTCTTAATTTTATAGGGTTTTTGTTGTAATAAAACAAGAGTCAGTGCCTGTGTTGTGGCTGGAATGTTGGATAACCTTTCATCGTCCTCAGCTTAAACGAAATAAGATGGTGGACGTTTTACAACCCAGCAGGACTTTAGAGGCTTGGTACATGTGGCATTTGTCACTTTAATAGAAGCAAAGTGACCATGTTCTGGTGTTGTGGTGTTGCTCTCTGTCAGTGTGGATGCTATTAAGTAAAAGTACAGATTTTTTTTCTGCTTCACATTTCCCCTGCATACAGAGCTGCTTGTCAGGTTTTCAGTATTTTTAATGGAGAGCAACTGGGTTAATATGACAGCTGACCAACCTGAAGAGCAACGAGTCCCATTATATTTTGTACAGAGGATACCGATTGAACTAAAAAATGCCATACTTACCCATCTCTCTAATGCCTGATTTCCCAGGATGTCGAAGAGTGGAACATCGGCCACCTGAACTCCGTCTTGGATGTGATCGAGGAGGACTCTGGCGTATCCATCCAGGGGGTCAACACTCCATATCTGTACTTCGGCATGTGGAAGACGACATTCTCCTGGCACACTGAGGATATGGACCTGTACAGCATCAACTACCTCCACTTTGGCGAGCCCAAGTCCTGGTGAGTATGGGTCAGGGATTTAGCCACATCTGATTAGCACATGAAGAAGCAACACAATTCAATCCAGTGCAACAGCACTACTTATTAGCCTGAATTATCATCGTGTTGAATCAACAACACAATCACTGAACCTACAGCAGCATTCAAGAGTGCAATTTCTTTACAAAAACTATAAATGTAGCCTCAGACCTACAGAACTCGTTATGCCTCACCTCTAGGATAACAGGCTTTTTCTCACCTTTTTGTGTAGTATTTTTTCCACTTCAACATGTCTAACCATCTTTATTTCTAAGGTGCCTGTACTCTTTGTACTGTGTCCTTCATATATGCATATATATGTGTCGGGGCTGCCATCTTTAGTACTGTTAGATGTAGATTTTCATGATTAAAGACGATTTTAATTAAACACAAAGTCACAGGTTTCATTTGATTAACCTTGCATATCACTCGCACATGGCCCTTCTTACTCGTGTGCACACTTATGAGAAGGCCACATGCAGTGGTTATGCTTTGGAGAGTTTTAAATACTGGTGAGAATAAAATAAGGTACAACATAAATAGCGCAAGGGACTTGATCGCTTGTCTAGGGACAGAATGTGTTTGGAGCTGTGTTATTCTCCCAAGCGTGTAAACATATGGTGTGATTTCTTGGGAGCTATCATTCCTGTCTGCACAGTGGAGCAAGGCAAAATTGAATCTGGCTTTTTGTGAGGACACAAATGTCCGAGTTAGATAGTCTGAGTATTTTCTGAAACTTTTCCTGCCAGCTCCCTAGTAAAATATCAGGAACGTTTTTGAGTGAGCCCACGTGATAAAACAGCTGGTTTCAAACAAGTGACAGACGGGAAACTGAAAGAATACCAATATCTCAGGATGAAGAAGAGGATCCATACATGTAGAACAAGCTGACGAAAGATATCAACAATATTTTAGAGCTTTTCATGATAAGGGCCAATGTGCCATAAGCCAAAATATGCGATTTCTGCAGTGGAATTTATACGTCATGTCCTGCCACCTGCATGCTCTACTCAGCCGCTACCGCTCATCTGTATGTTCCAGACATTTTCCTGTTGTGAACGTGCCTGACTCAAAAAGTCTTCTTCTGCATTCTTTATGTCTGAAAGGCAAACTCCAGTTTTGTCTGAAAACAACGAAACGTTTTCAAAGTTTTTTTAAAATTTCATAGAAAATGCCTTATTCACCAGAATACATGCTGCAGGCCAGAATATGCATTGAATAGGTCTAGTTGGTGTCCGTTAAAGAGCTTATGTTGTTTAATAGGAGAGGAGCTGGTCCATTGGGAGGTTCAGGATATGATGATAATGTGGAACAACAGGTGAAGAATGCAGGTTGATCAAAATTGAGTTTTCTGTCTATTTCTTTGTCAGCTTGGTTTGCTCCATTTCGTTCTCTCTCTCTTGCCCTGGAGGGAGTTTTGCTCATTAGAGCAGTGAGCCCTGCAACCCCACAGGGATCAGTGTCACAGCCAGACAGTGACACACACACCAAGAGCAGCCTAGTGTGCCAAGTACCCCCACACATGCTTACCTTTTATCATCTCGCGCGCACACCTACACACCGATGTACACTCTTTCATCTTCCTGGTATTTTGACATTTCGTCCCTGGAAGGAAGCGGCTTAAAAATGCACCTCTCTCACATCCCCACAATCCCCCTCTCCCCTCCAACTTCCCATGTCGCCTCTACCTGAGGTTGCCTCCTCCTCTCACCCTGTCTCTCGCTGCTCTGTTAAGCTGACAGTTGAAATGATGATAGAAATGCCACAGACCTGAGGGCGGATGGTGCTGGTCAAATGGAATGCCTAGTCGAACCTTGGGGGAATCTGGTCACGCTCTCGGGGGTTCTCGCTGGAAACTTTGGGAGTAGTTTTAAATTCAGATTGCATCAGTGGAGAAATTGTGATTCTCATAACTCAGCAGCTGCTGTGCACTGGCTATTTTATCCCCATCAGAGGATAAAGTAGACTTTTACTTACAAAACTTCCAGAGATTTAAGGAATGTTGATACAGAGACATAATAATATAGATGCACAGATATTGGGAATTAAAAAAAATGTCAGCATTTGATTTGAAAATCTAAAAGCAAGCAGATGAAGCAGGATATTTGAATGTTTGCATGAGCTTTAAGAAACAATCTTTCTCTACATTGTAATGTTTGTTAGTCTTCTTGCAAGTATTCATTCATCCACCACTTGATGGCAGTATTGAAATTGTAAAGCTTCTTCTTGGAATCTTGTCTGCACCTTGTGCTACACTGTAGACATAATGGACAATAAATGTCCAGAATTTCACCTACACAATGGAAAACAAATAATCCTGTGTGCTCTCTCTGTTTTCTCTAACAGGTATGCCATCCCCCCTGAGCACGGAAAGAGACTGGAGCGTCTGGCTACAGGTAAAAGGATCATTTATATTCTGTTTCAATCCTCCACATAAATGGAGATTAGGGGGAGGCAATTATATAATTATTAAATAAGCATTGCAGCATACAGAAGCAGGTCTGCATCGAGCAACAAGGTACAGCGCATAGATTAAATCAGCAGTGAGAGGGCACGGGAGGTAACGGCGAAGCTGAAGTCACAGCATACTAATGAGGTGCGGCTGCAAACATGCAAAAAAACTATGCTAGAGGTGTAAACTGTACAAATACTGGAAAATCCATACTGAATAAATTAAATTTAAAAAAAATAGATTTCAATGCAGATTACTACACCGGAGAAGTATTACAATAGATCTGCCTGGTTGTTACAGACAAACATCCAGTTAACAGAAGTGAAAATAAAATCAAAACCGTTCTCTAGATTATTAATCAGGTAAAATACTATAATTTTACTGTTCACATATTGGCAGAATCTCTCTCAGTATCATTGTAAATTGAATGTTAAGGGTTTTTTGTCAAGCAAAACCAGCAATCTAAATACATAGTTTGTAATGGTGTCCTTGTGCATATTTCTGTCAGGTTTCTTTCCTAACAGCTTCAAGGGATGTGAGGCATTTCTTCGACACAAGATGACTCTAATCTCCCCTTCCATACTGAAGAAGTATGGCATTCCCTTTGATAAGGTACTGCTCCTCTTCTTACCGGTTACACTCCTTTTTATTTCATAACATTATGAAAATGGCTTGTCCTGCCGCTAAAATTAGCAGTGCTTGTTTTGATTGATTGCAAAAAATGTGCTGCTGCTTACTTTAATTACAGTACTTAATTTGTAATTATTTTTTGATGAAGTTCTGTACATTGTCACTCATCCTGTCTTACGTCTCTTTCCCTCCTCCTTTCCCAACACAAACTGTTAGATAACTCAGGAAGCTGGAGAGTTCATGATCACCTTCCCTTATGGCTACCATGCTGGTTTCAATCATGGATTCAACTGTGCAGAGTCCACTAACTTTGCCACTCTGCGCTGGATAGACTACGGCAAGGTTGCTACACAGGTAGCGTCCAATTTCTGTTATTCTAATGAGATTTATTTTTCTTTAAATTGTGGCTGCATGTCATTGATGACACATGTCAGAATTCAATACAGATCATTTCAGCTTCAGGTGTACAACAAAATATATTTTATTTATGGCTCAGGAGTGGACAGAGGTGTGTGTGCAAGGCCTCTTCATATTTTGTCTAAAGCAGATATAATATTTGTCCTCCTCTCTCCTTCCTCTAGTGCACATGTAGCAAGGATATGGTCAAGATATCCATGGAACCCTTTGTGAAGCGCTTTCAGCCTGACAGGTATGCCAACTGGATGGTGGGCAAAGACTCTACACCGATTGATCACACGCATCCCACTCCGGGTACAACACCAGAGCTGCAGAGCTGGTTACAGAGGCGCCGCAAGAACAAACCTGCTAATAAAGGGTACTGGTATTATACTCGCTAATTGTGCAGATTGTGATATTGCAGTTTTAATCAGGAGTTGGAGTGGTGACGTGGGAATATTTTATCAAATAAAGATTATACATTTTATGTAACATTTGAAGGTGATAACAAGGGGACCGATGCCGTTGGTGCATTGACCTCATGTTTATGACTAGAAGTGTTTGGCAGCTTAAAAATATTCCACACTTTAATTTTGCTGTTAACCAAGATTTACAGTTTCAATTGTCTTTTATTCCTCTCCCTTCTTACAATAGCAGCCACTCTCGTATGCGCTCCAAGCGCCTCAGAACCACGGAGGAGCCCGTTGGCCTGGATGACAGCTCGACTCTCAGCAGCAGCAGCAAAAGGAAAGGCCTGGGTGGGCCACCTGCATCCAAAGTGCGCAAGTCTGTAGCAGGAACAAACTGCAGGGAAGAAGAGAAGGGGAAGAAAAAAGAAGCCGAGTCGAAGCACAACCAGAATCAGATCTCTGCTCAGCTTCCTGGTAAGAGACTGACTGATGGCACTAGAGGAGTGCACACGATGACGGGGAGTGTGCCTCTCCTCTTTTCTTATTCTGTATTTCTGAAAGTTCTCTCAAATGAGATTTATCAAAAATATTTTTAATGTTTCACTTGATGGTGGATTTCAAATTTCATCCACTCCCTTTGTCCTCAACAGATCCCTGCAGACAGATGTGTGTGGTTAAGGTAAATCGTGTAGAGAGTAATATTTTTGGACTTTCCAACAAGGAACCATCCCATAACTCTCACTGCAGTCCGTTCCCCCACCCTGCTTCACCAGTAAAGAGTGACTTAAAGGCAGAGACGGTCAATCAGACTGACCCTCAACACCTCTCAGGGTCAGGGGTCCCAAGCAGGACTCCTGAAGGACTCAGACAATGGTCTGAGGCTACACAGATGCATCCCAGAATTAATGAGCCACGGTGTTACTCTGCTGAACCACAAGACCTCTCAACTTCTCAGGACATCTCTGTCAGAGTCCCTCCCCTGGAGGCCCACACACTCAGCTCATCCTCCCACACTACAGGAACTTCTGCTGAGACTGAAATGAACCCTTGTCCCCCTGACTGTGGAGCTCAGACAGCAAGTTCCTCCTGTAGCGAAGACACTTTAAACCCAAACACTGACCGCAGCATGGACACGGGTGCTGAGAATCACACCAACAACACTGCTAAAGCAGAGAAAATAGACAAAGTTGTTGATCCCAAACATATCAATACACACTCCACAACAGAAGCACTTTATGATCTCAAAGCTGAGCCAGTAGAGGGGGATAGCTACACATCATGTAGCCGCATCTCTCCTGGTGGACACATTTGTAATTTAGAAAAAAAACACACTGAGGAAAATCTTTTCCCTCCTATGCTACTGAGGAATGCAGCAGTTATGCCAAAACTCAGCCTTGAGCAGGCAGATAAGACTAGAATCAGCCCTGTGCCACCTGTGCTGACCCAAGAGATGCCCTCGCTCACCCCGGCGGAAGATGGGCTGACTCAAGCCCCAAAATCGACACTGTGCGGTTACCAGGCTGCACCTGTGCTACAGCGGGAGACGCCAACTGGCGCTTTGTCCTCGCGTGGCGCCAAACAGGAAAAGAAAGAAACTGAATTAATGACATCAAAAGATTCTGTTACCGTAGAACATGCCAACAACTGGCATTTAGATTCCCAGTATAATTGCGAAGTGGCAGCAGCATCGCATTCAGAGGGAAATACGGCTCATTTAACTGCCTATGCTGTGCACAAAATAACATCTGGTGGTGCCCACGAAATGCTAAAAATGCCAGACATTACTGCAGAGAAGGATCACACAAAGCTGGAAAATCTTACTCCTGAGCAGATTGATGCTGCTCCAGACAGGCTAGTACAGAGTGATGCGCCTCAAACAGAGCAGAAATCTAACTTGTCAGAGTTAACAAGGAAAGATATCTCCAAAGATCCAGCGCAGAGAGACAGCACGTTATGTCTGAGCACTGCTGGCTCTCTTTTAACTGGTACATCAAACAATAATCCCCCAGCACCTTCCCTTCCGTTATGTTCTCAAAGGGACAGCCACTCGGAATTACAACTAAACCACCACACAACATACTCGTCTTCAAATTGTTCTTCCCATGACCCATACATGGAGCCCAAACCGTTCTCCAGCAGCATCTGGAAAAACTTCAATTCCCAGGGTCCTGCAGTACTCATCCAGAGTCTGCATTCAGAGCTCCCCTCTGACTTCACCCATGACCCGCTAACTTACACCATGTGGACTGAACCTCAGTGCAAAGAGGTCACAGACCTGGAGGACCCTGACCAAGAGTCAGAAAGCCAGGAAGAAGAAGGTGGGCCTCTCACCTGGGCCCAGCTCGAGCCCACCTCTCTAGTTTCAGTGAGTGTGGTAGAGCCCCTTGGCCTTTGTGGAGAGTATGACCTCCACATAGGGGAAGTGGATGGGACCGAAGCCCTCTCCCTGTGCAGGGAGCTGGGGAGACAAAGGGGGGCAGAGGGGAGCCTACATTCAGATGCTGCTGTTCTACCTCTGGAGATGGGAGGGGGAGAACAGGATGTGGTGTCAGATATGGAAGAAGGGGGATCTGATGGCGATGAGGCGGAGCAGCAAAATGGTTTCAAAGAAGAGAGCAGTAGTGACTCATCTGATGAGGAGGAGGAGGAGGAGGAAGAAGAAGAAGAAGAAGAGGAAAATGATACAATTAACTATGAGTGTGATGAATCAGGCCTGGAACCTGGGGAGGTTTGTGCTGTGAGTGTTTTTCTTAGTCTTTTTCATTTGCAGTTATACACATTGGTGTTTTTTCTCATGTTTACATATACAAATACAGCCACTGATTATTTTCCCTTTATTGCTTTCCATGCTAGTACCCTGCTCTGTCAGTGAAGAGGACCACTAAGAGCTGGCGCCACCCACTCAGGAAACCGACTGCAAGGGCTGTACCCACTGCTGTCAAACAACAGCAGGGCACCAGTGATGATGGTGGGCACACACACACACACACACACACACACACACACACACTCTGACAAATGCAGCTGCTACAAGTCAAGAGTATTGCTCATTTCACAGGCCCTGTTCAGACCTCGTATTAACATCTGTCTCATAACTGCACACGTCTGACTACAGGTGTGAACGCACCCAGGATGCATTGCAGACTCATTAAAGATCCGATCACGGCCCTTGAATGTGCCCAAATACATTCAAGGGCCATCTACTCAGCTGACGTCCTTTGACTCACTACAGTTTTTTAATGAAACAAATACATTATTACTTTTCTCCTTGTTTTGCATACTTTGATTTATTTATTCCAGCGATCCAAACATTGACAGCCATGCAGGGTTTATTGGTTTATCGGTCTCTCTCTCTTTCAAACACACACACACACACACTGACTAGACGTCTGTTGTAGTTGGTCTGGCTAACAAGTCACAACAAAGCCCTGATCGTTGCAATCAGACATGTTGAAGCCTACATGTTTATTTGAATATAGAGCAGTGGAGTGAGATCTGATCAGACGCATGAGAAGACTCATTCTTACGCAAAGTGTGAACTGATCATTGACGTTTCCATTTGTGGTTGGTGCTGCATAGTGGTGGCACTATTTCCATAAATCCTGTCTTTTGTCTTCTGTTGGTTGCACTGCAGTGAACCATAATACAGTCACACAACTTTTTTGTAGACCAGTTGTTTGTGTAGACCAAAACCCTGTTTTGAATATTATCATAAACCAAATCTTTGTTGAAAAAGTGTTGCGAGCTTAAAAGTATTCCAAAAAGAAAAGTTTTAAATATGAAGTAATGTCAGGTAACATTTGTGTTCTCCCACTGTATAGCTTTTTATAGCCATCGAGCCATTCCACTGTGCGGTCCCCACTTCCCCTTTTCATTTTTCACATTTTATGTCCCCCCCCAAATGATTCTTCTGACGTCAATGTGCACATAAACCAAACAGCTATAACTCTCAGGCCTACCACAGTATAATGACCTGGTGATAGATACTCTTATTTGTTTTCATGGTTTTAACAGGATGGAGAGGAGGGGGCTCCATTAACAACCAATAATGCACATATACACACAGTCATATTCCTCATCTCTATGGTTGTGAAAAAGGATGAATAATTCAACCATTTTACTTGCTTATCCCTGAGGAAGAAATGACCACGGCTATGTGGCAATTTTATGATGATAAGAGCTCTTAATCATTTTGTGCAGTTTGATAAACAGAAGGGCTCCTATTCATTGACATTGTTTCAGGTCACTAGAGGAAATTGTCACCCCGCTGGATGGATTAGGTCTGACTTAGAGAATGATGCATGCTGTGGTTTTGACATTCAGGTAACACGATTCTTTCAGATTCATAATAGGCTTGATTAACAAACTACCAGGCAAAGTAGATTTGCACTTGGTGTTGCATGACTCATCGTCTGGGTCGGATAGATAAGTGATTACAAGGTTGTGAGGCTTTAGTTTGTCTCCACGTAGAGCCCCCTGAATCGAGCCTGGCGGAGGAGGAGGAGGAGGAACAGGAGGAGGAGGACGAGGAAGAACAGGAGGAGCAGCAGGAAATGGAAGCGTGGGCAAAGCCCCTCATCTACCTGTGGCAGAACAGGAAGAGCTGCTTCACGGCAGAGAGGGAGTACAACGCTCATGCAGCCACCATGCAGCCGCACTGCGCTGTGTGCACACTCTTCATGCCATATTATCAGGTAAAGGGGAGTTCAACAGAAATATATGAATAGTGTCATTTGCTGGATGTTTGTATCTAATACCTCTTTTACACCAAATTTAGACGGTATACTTTTGTTTTTTAAACACAGATAAACCTGATTCTCCCGTTGTCAGTAGAGGAGTGTACCTCTGTTTTTCCTCTGATGTTTGACATCATAAATGCTCCCTCACCTTGCTGCCTTGCTAAATTAGTGCCATTGTGTGGGTGTCACGTTTCCATCACTGGCGATAAAAATCCATGTCTACTGCAGATTCATTGGACCGTGGCGTGAATTCCGATTGTATCCATTCCCATTGCAGACAAAATCCAGATGTTAGTGGGTTTTTACCACTGGAAAAGGGGCTTGACATGCAGTACAGTTCCTCTTTAGTGCCGTTGTACTGTAAGATGGCCTTCATACAAATACACAGTCAAAGCACACCTTTAACTACAACTGTATTTGTCTCAGAGCTGACGATGGAGAAAACAATAGGAGCAGATCACTCATCTTTCGTCCCTAAAGTTGCCCTTGGTCCATGTATTTTTTATTTTCCTCCAGGGAAGATGGGATGATTTCAATTTAACCTGCACTGGTCAGTGATTCCAATCCTGTCTGGTGCATAGATCAGTGATTTCTTTTTTTTCAACCCTCCCCCACCCCTAGTAATAGTTCCTGCCCCAAATACATAATGCTTTACAATGAACTGGTACGGCCTTTTAATTCCCTCTTCAGAGAGTTACTTTTGCATTTAGAGGTTTAACTCTTGCGTACCTAGAATTGCATTTACTCTTGCAGGGTTTCATCAGTTCCACACAGTGGGACAAGTGAAACAGAAAGACTGTCTTTCTGTATTTCACCGAACTTTGAATGAAAAGTTGAGAAACTGTTTATGCAGCAGTGGTGGCTTCGGGGTTCCGAGTCCCACCGCAATTTTTTATTTGCCGTTTCTCAATGACAGGTCATTTTAACAGTTTCAGAAAATAAAACTGCAACCAGCATCGTACGTTCAATTATGAAGGAAAAAGTAGAGGATCTATAATGTGATGTTACATATGGTCCTTTGTGTATCACTGAATCAGTTATAAGTGCAGTGGGCTGCATGTGCTTGTTCCCTTCTATTTTTGTGTCCACATGTTTATATTGTGCATTTACTTATTTATTAAGATGTTTCCTTGTCTTTCTGTCCTGTCTGCTGCTCTAACACGGCCAATTTCCCCGTTGTGGGACTAATAAATTGTTATCTTTTCTTATTATGAAAGCACCTCTAAATAATGCTGAAGTTAGAAATAATAGGCCTTTCGTGATGAAGGTTACAGGGTTTCTCTCCAACCAATTTTCCACTGGCTAATATAATGTCCAGGTGAGCAAGTTGTATGAAGAGCGAGGAAATATTTTATTACCCCCGGCTCCCTGTGTAATACTAACAAGTTCTTACAAAGTGCATGACATCGCCGCTTCTTTTTCTTCCACAGCCTGAAGACAAAGCAGAGGATAAAAGTCCCGCCGCTGCTACGGAAACGTCCACATCTTCCTCTCCAACAGAGGGCCCCACGCATCCCTGCAGAGGTCTGAGGAGGACCAAGCCCCTCGTCCCAGAGATCTGCTTTTCTTTCCGGGAGCAGAACTGTCCCCCAACTCCCACCAACCCACTGCTGCAGGAGGATGGCACCTCCCCTCTGCTCTACTGCCAGGGCTGTTGCCTTCAAGTACACGCAAGTATGTGTCCACAGGGGAAGAGAAGTTTGTGTGTTCATGTGAATGTTTGAGAACGTGAAATGTGTAGTTTGTCAATCTCTATATACCAGCCACCTCACACACTCGCATTATTTTGTTTCTACATGTTTTCTCTCTAATGTCATTGCAAGAGGGTCAGTGGGTTTAAGTCCACTGACTCACTCCATCTCAATGTTCCACTTCTCTCTCTTTCCCTTTCTCTCCCCGCTCCTCTCTGTGGTTTGGAGTATTTGATTTCCATCGTCAGCCGAACAAGGGTGAATCCTGTCTCCACCACACATACTTCCTGTCCAAAAGCCCCAAGCCAGTGCAACAAGGCCTCACACACACACACTTAACAACCCTGGAGGTTTTCTGTTCCACAGGGCGCGCAGATGCTGAATGTTGTGCATTATCACAAGGGTTTTTCTCATATCCATATAACCCTAACCCACACACAGGTTGCCTGTATCTTAAGCCTTCAGCCAGTATTCTTAATTAGTTTTTAAAGTTTTAAAGACACTTTCTTGAATCTATGGCGTTGATAGCACATTGGTTCTCCCTAAGCAAGACTAGTTTTGAAACCCCCTTGTGGTGGTGCCAACTGAAGATGGGGTCTTCTATCGGTGTTAAGTGCATGAGAGCTTAACTGTTGTACCCTGTGTGTACTACACATGTACTGACTTGCTTTGTGTGACTGTGTGGAGGTACAGTTTGGGAGGGTGGGAGAAGGAGATGAAGTGTGTGTCATTCAACACTGATGGAAAAAGCCACAAGTTTGGTTTTGAGAATTGAGACCCAGCAATAAGTACGAGTTGATAGAACTTTCCCTAAGTTCTGTTATCTGAGCTCGGGGAAAGGAAAGAGAGGGGAGCTGGGATTTTATGTTTGGTTGTTTTGATGGATTGTTGAGGAAAAGAAAAGAGACATACACTCATATACAAAGTTGTTTCTTACGAAAAAGACTCTTACCAGGGGATTTTATCCAGCTGCCGGCTTTAAAAATAATCATATTTGCCTGAGTTTCACGTTTAAAATGTTTTTCTTTGAGAAGCTACCACAACTTGTTTTCTTTATAAACCCATTTATACCACGACAAGGACACAGACAAACAAAAAAGTGCAGTATTTACACAAAATGGCTGGATGTTTTTCATTCTACTTTATGCTCAGCAGTGTCCGTCAGCCATATCGTATTGTGCAAGCTGCACAACTGTCTGAAACTAAATTATCGTGCCAGCGCAAGTCTGGCATTGCTGCTTGTGCTTTGATATGAAGAGGAACTCACAAGCATTTGTAAACAAAGATGTACACCAACTCATCTCTTGTCTGTATTTCTTCCTTAACCACATCAACATAAAGATCTGTGTTTCCACTTAGTCTGCAATACTGTGCATTTTAGCATGGAACAATATCCCTGTTCTTACCAAGAATCTCTGGAAACAATGTGGTTGTGGTGTTTTTATTGGGTTATTTATAACTGATGTAGACCTAACACCATGTTTAAGTTCAGCATTTTTGCATTATAAAGAAAGTTGCCACTTTAACATGCATTTGTATCCTTTCCCTTAACGTTCACGTATTCATTTCCTCCATTTCTAGGCTGCTATGGTGTCGCCGCAGATGTCATCAGCGAGCAGTGGTCGTGTGATCGTTGCACCGAAGGAAGCTTGGCAGCGGTAAGACCATATGATGACCCTTTTCCTGCCTTAGTACAATTGCTTCCTCGAAGTAGTGTAATTAAATGCATATTACATGTTAATGCAACGCTATTGAAAAAGCAATTACTGGTTAAACCTCTGACTCCAAACTGGTCTTTATCTTATGTCAAGAGACGTTACTGCTGCTAATATTTATCTAACTGAAGACCACATTTTTTGGTCTCACTCATTTTATCACAAAGCAGATGTTCGCTAGCTGCTGTTACTTTGTGGTATCATCACTTCTCTGTTGCACACGTATCCTATGCCGTTGTTCACTTAAGCATGTGTAAGGATGTTACTGATCTTGCTCACTTGATTCTGTTTGCTTTCTCAGGAGTGCTGTCTCTGTAACCTCAGAGGTGGAGCTCTGAAGAAAACCCAAAACGACAAGTGAGACAAGCTTTTGTTCTGTTATTAGCTCTGCATACTCATCTCCCATCTCCAGAGCACAGACAAATGAACTGTCTGTGGGTCTTAATCATTCTAATGTATTAATTTGTTTGTTTTTATGCGTGTGCGTGCAGATGGGCCCATGTGATGTGTGCTGTAGCGCTGCCAGAGGCGAGGTTCAGCGATGAAGCCAGGAGAAGTCCCATTGACACCAGTAGGATCCCTATGCAGCGATATAAACTGGTGAGGAGACGCATAGACACACACATAGAGATGCAGCACTGGAATTCCCCAGGTCCTTGAGGACTGGCTCAGTCTAATTAATGAAGTGTTCACAGTTCTAATTAACAATGTGAGACGAACATGCCCGCAATCAAAGCTAGATAATTAACCACTGGGGGGGGGGGGGGGGGGGGGGGTGTGTGTGTGTGTGTGTGTGTGTGTGTGTGTGTGTGTGTGTGTGTGTGTGTGTGTGTGTGTGTGTGTGTGTGTGTGTGTGTGTGTGTGTTTAATGAGAGAGCTGGAGTGTGTCTCAGCAGACCTGACATGTTTGCCTCTATAGTTAGCACCATGCTGCAGGCACAGTGATAGCTCAGCAGAAAGCAAAGTGTTGGAGAGGTACATCCTCACGCAAGAAAGATGGATAGCAGAGATAAATCCTGTCCTCCATTCCCAGCTTATTTGATTGTTTCCCCACTGGGTATTTCAAGGGAAGCTTGAACCTCTCCATTTTATAAACATAAATGCTGTAGTTGATTGTCAAGATGATATTCATATAAACTCAATGGTTAAGGTACCAATCTTGAACTGCAACATCTATTAATTATTTTCACACATGAACTCTGGATAAGGTGCAGACTTTTATTTTCACATATGAAGAAGGTTTGGATGTTAGAAACGTCATCAACATTCCCACTGGCTCGCTTTGAATTCTTTTTTGGGATGGCATGAAAAACTCTGGATATTGTCCAGAGCTACTAACTCAGAAATATAATCATAATAATCACATACAGCCCCTCCATAATTTCAGGCCAAGATCTGAACTTCAGTGCATGTCTCAAAGCAGCTTGAGTGTAGCGAGTTTCTCCCTCTCGACACTCAAGCTGCTTATGATTTAAACTTTATAACTAAGGCTGCAACTAAAAATTATTTCCATTATGAACTAATCAGTCACTTATTTTCCTGATTAGTAGATTTGCTTATAACATGTCAGATCATAATAACTGACATTTTCTATATGTTAGAGACCCAAGGTGACATCTTTTTTTGACACATTGTCCAAAACCCCAAAGTATAAAGTTTCTCGTTCTCAGAGAGTAGATACCACCGCCTAAGCAAACGCTCTAACTTGCCATGTTAAAGAAAGTAAAAAAAGGGTCTTGGATCTGCAAATTTATGCACATGAGCTCCAGAATTTAATTGGGTGCTTCCTCGGGCCATATACCATAACCATGATAACCACGAGCTGCTGGTTGTTTTTCTGTTGATCAACACTTTGACAAATCCTTTTAGCTCTGAGGATACTGCTGTAGTCGTTACTGAATGGGACACCAACACTTGAAATGAAGCTCATTTAGATAATGAAAGCACAAACCACAAAGACAGTTTCTGTATCCAGGGGCCAAAAATCTGAACAAAGACGAAGATTGTAGTCCATACTGGAAAGGGTGGGGGTGCTCATAAAAACCGTGTCATTTAATTCTAAATTGCTTTTTAATGAAGACTTTTCGGGTACTTCCATCCATTAGCCGTTAAGTTCATTACAGTGCCAGTTTTTCGTGACATAACTTTGTAGCAGTGCAGCAACGAAAGTAGATTTATTTAGAAAATTAAGTATAAGTATTATAAACCTCCCCCTTGAAAGGTTTTATCTGAACTGAAGATGCAGCCATGACAGCAATCTGTTTATTCTCCCCACAAAATGACCCAGAGTCTCAAGTTTCTACTGCCAGTTTTTCACTGAAGTGCTGAAGTACTTTTTGGATGGATTTTGCTTCAGTTGATGATAAAACAGATGGGTTTCTTTTTTTTTTTTTTTTTTTATAAACAACCCCTTTTGATGCCCAATTTAAGGTTAAACATGAAACTGCACAGAATGTTCAAATGGATAAACCCCTTCAAATATATTGCTTTAGAAAACTCCAATGGCACTGAGTAGAGCGTGTATTCCTTTGCCAAGGCCCAACAGTCCTTAAATTCAATTAAGCTGCAGCTAATTTCACATGCTCATAGATATCAGTCACGTGAATGTCTGATTTCCTCCATGAAGATCCATGAAAAGAGAAAACCACCAACAAACAGACAGGAGTGAAAACGACCTTGGCGGAGGTCATGAGTTTATGATGAGACAGATTTTTTTATCTTCATTGTTATTCAAATTAAATGAAGACATTTTTAGATGTTGTAATTTCTCTCCTTGTCCACTTCATGGCTGCGTGAGCCACGTGAGTCAAGGCTCACTTTGGACCCATTGCTCCTGCAGCAGCCCGTTACATTCATAATTTACCATCGCCCAACACACATGCACAGAGGCGCGCGCGCGTACACATTCATTATTTACTGTGGGAATGTTCTTAACGCATGGCTCAACACAGGCACCCAAATACACCCAAGAGAAGGTAGAGACGTGGGGGGGGGGGTGGGTTGGCCGCACTCGCACACAAACTCGGACCCTTTAAAACTATGTTGACGTACATTCACAATTCAACTTTTATTTTCTGGTGCATATTGTTTTCCCAACAATAAATGTATCTCGTCCCCATACACACAGATGGATAGTGCCGCATGGCAGTCAGAATCTCGTCATATTGGCCTTGATAGGTGGACGAGACAGTCAAGTTCATCGGTGCTGTGCTGTCCATAATGGAGGAGGTATGGGAAAAGGCTTTAAGAAATGTAGGCCAGGTTAGTCCCCAAGAAAAGCTCACAGTGAAAGTCCCACAGTTCAGAAATAGAGAAGCAGCAGAATCTTCATTAATAAGAAGGAAAAAAAGGGATAAAGTTAAAGGATTTTCATCACAGATTTTAAATTGTCTCCGAGAAAAGAAGATTTTTCTCTACTCTCGGTACAAAAAGCTCCCGATCCTCCGCTGATATCTGTTTTAAGAAGACTAAGCTGATAATTGTAAAGGCGAAGCCCGGCCCTGCTCTCTGGGTTTCATTGAATTAATGATGGCTATAGGTTAATTAATTAGTTCAGCTATTGATTTTCTCCAAAGAAATGAATAAAATGGATTTGAGGCTCACCTGATAAGGACAAGTTTTATACTTCCACAGCAGCACCCTCTTATCCACCTATCAAATGCTGTGCTACGCTTCCTGGAACCATTAGCATTTCTTATATACATACACACTTATTATCCATCAACATGTATGGATATTTTCAGTATGGATTCCCAGGAATTAGATGATTTGGATGATGAATTAGACGAGAAGCTGCTTCACAATAGAGAAGAAGACAGGACAGGGAAACAGAGAAGAGAGAATAGATGGGTGTTTTATTAGGAAATGGAGTGAGACGGGAGGCATGCTGAGGGGGTAAAAGAGGAACGGGGAGCGAGTTGGGTTATAATAGAAGGATGTCGTCATTTTTTCCCCTTTAGTCGGAGAGTGAAGGATTTGTGGGAGAGGAGGAGAGGGGAGATGCCGCAGTAGTGGAAATGGACTTGATGGGCTGTTTGGTGCAGAAAACCAAGATGGTCTTAAAGGTTTAGGTGTGTGTGTGTGTGTGTGTGTGTGTGTGTGTGTGTGTGTGTGGCATGTGCAGTTGTGTACTGCTCACAGACCTAACACAGAGTTTAAATAACCACAACATACACATAGCAGCCCTGGTTTGTTGTGGAAACCTCAGATGATGTCATCTGATTGGTCGTATTTGGGGGGGTCTTCTCGTATTGTAGCTGCACAATAACGACTTTCTGTTTGACTATTCAACGGGGCTCTGGCTCCATCCGCGTTTTCTACTCTCGTATCTATGTTGTGTTTACACCACCGTTTCCAATAACAGCGTGTCAAGCAGATTTCACAGATATGACTAGTTGGAGCACATAATGGTTTTAAATAATGTTCGAGGTTCATGCCCAAACCCAGCAATGATTCACTTTGCTGTCTTTTGTCTTTAATTTGCTGCCATTTCTCTTTAACCCATACCCAAGGTCTCAAGTGGAAATACAGATTTTTAAATCTCCCCCCCCCCCCCACTGTTCCAAAGGCTACACTATTGAAAAATCTCAGGTATCCTTCAGTGTAATAGATATCCCCCTGACTGTTTGTTTGATGTCACAGGGGGCCTTGCACTGACTTGATGAGTGTTGATATTTGTTAAACAAAGCTTTACTTTCTCAAACCCTCCATCCTTTATGTAAGCAGCAAGGAAAAACTCAAGCGACATCCAATCTTTAAACTCGAACGGCACCATACCTCCCCCAAGGCCCAACAGTCCCCTTAAATTCAATCAAGCTGCACCAAATTTCACACACTCATGAATATCAGTTTCCTAAATGTGCCTGATTTCTTTTTCATCAAGAGTCATGAATTATTCATTTAGAAAACAATGAAAATGTCCCAAAAATACGGCCACAAAGTACTTTGCAATGTCAAAGAAAGTGGGGGGGGGGGGGGGAATTAAATAATCCTGGATCTGCCCCTGACCTGGATCCACACTGACATCTGAGTTCATCCCTGACCCTTACAGCAAACTTCCATCAATTTGTTCAAATATCTTACAAACCAAGCAACAAACAAATGGACAGGGGTGAAAACGTATTACCTCTATGACGGAGGTAATGATTCTTCACATCTGCTGATACGAACTCTACATATTTTACTACCCCGGGTATAGAATACCCAATGCAATGCAGTGTGCTGTACATTGTCAATCATAGAATTTGTGGGTTTTCTCACAAAATGTGAGAAAACATAACCCGCTTCGCTCAGGGGCGCCTCCCAGCTTGGGGCCCCCAGGTAATTGCCTGCCTTACCTTACCTGCTGCAACACCCTTGCTTACTATTGAAACCTTTCCCTCCAGGCGGACCTGGTCTTGCTCAGGGTAGTTTTAAGGTTTACCATTACCTCCGGTGTAACCAGGGCAAATTAAATAAAGTCTGTTTGATGCTGATTATCTCATTTTCCTACTGTAATACATCACCTGACCTATTTTATTATCAGAGGTGTTTTAATGTTGCATCTGTTTTAACAGTCTGATCTCAGAGGAGTTCAGTGGAATCAAGTTAATCTGCACTTGTGTCACTTCCAATCTACAGCATGATGCCATTTACCTCCTTAACTACAGCGATATAGTTTGTTTTCGTTTCAGATGCTATGTTCAGTCTGTTTCTCTGGTGCCGCACAAATCTCAGGGTTGTCTCAATTTGTTTTCTTTAGCTGTAATTGGAATGAGCTGCACTTGATGTCTCAACTCATGAACTAGCAGGTCTTGAATCAGACTTGACTTGCCTGTAATCTGATCACTCCAGCTATACATTGTCTTAATGAAACAGATTAATCTTGCTTTGGTTTGTTTGGCTCATTCCAGACAGATTGTTTCACTCTCCCACTTTCCCTGAGCTCCTTCATGAAACCCCTCGGTGGTTGCAGGTTGCCAAGAAATATAATACAGTTTTTAGCGTTTAATTTGGATCATCAGAATACTTAAAATGTTCATCTTTTTTTTATGCAATGTCATTTCTCTAACTAGGTTTTCCTACAAATACACTTACAAAGTCTTTAAAATATCTTTTATTATTATTGTCTCTCAGCTCGGGTGTAACCTCAGTGAATTCAGACCTTAACGATCAGTGCTTGGTGTTGATGGTTTGCTCTCGTCTATCTGTTTACAGAAATGCATCTATTGTCGTAAACGCTGTGCGGGGAAGCGACAGGCAGGGGCTTGTATCCAGTGCTCATGTGGCCGATGTCCCACCTCCTTTCACGTAACCTGTGCTCACGCTGCCGGTGTCACCATGGAGCCTGATGATTGGCCGTATGTTGTGTCAATCACCTGCCATAGACACCAGTCTCGGAGCGCATCAGCTGTAAGTTATAGTTTTTTTCCCCCCTACAGCTGTTATTAACAAATCTGTGCTCAGTAAGAATACACACGGCAATGTGTTGGTGGTTCATCAGTCTTATACTAGATTTATAGAGAGAAGTCTTTCATTAGAAAGTCCCTGGTGATAACATTGAAAACTAACCCTCTGCCTCTTCTTGTTTTATCGCTACCATGTTGAATAATATACCTGCTCGTAACATGTACATGTATGGTGCAACAAGCTGTGCTAAATTTAAACTTAATAAATAAATGTACACTTAGGTGGCTGAACACCAAGGAGAAAAAGGTGCATTCATGATTTAGTAAATTAAAATTCCAATATTGTTGGAGCTTAGCGAGTATAGATTTTCTGTTATACCACTGATTTATTCATTATTTTTCTTTTACTGTGAGAAGCTGAAATAACAATTTATCATGCTTTATTTGCCTCAGTTCACTCAAAACATTTTCTCACTTAACCTTCACCTTCAGTTTTTGGTTTTAATGTGCTTATCCCGAGTAACAAGGACAGAGTGTCTCTATTAGGCAGCAAGTCAACAGTCAGTTCCTTAAGTTAATGAATTGGAAGCAAGGGCCAAATTGTGCTGTCTTGATGACTGGGTTAGAGTAACTCCATCTACCCATGATGTAGATGTTGGTACCAATCAAAAGTCCTCCAAGGAAGGATAACTGGTGAAGAGGCAACAGGATTATGGGCATCCAAAGCTCATTTGGCATCTGGCACATGTGGTCAGATGCCCACAGAAGAGCTACTGTCATTCAAATAACTTAAAACCTGAAAGCTGGCTATGATGCAGGGCTCTCAGAAAACAGTGTATCAAAGCTTGCTGCATATGGGACGGCACAGCCACAGACTGGTTGGAGTCCCCATGCTGACCCCAGTCCACCCCCGAACTGGTCCATGGAGCAAATAGAACAAGCTGGCCTGGTCAAATGATCCTTGTTTTCTTGGCCGGGTGTGTGTGCATTGTTTACTATAGCAGCAGGATGCACTCTTGGATGAAGGCAACAATGCTTGGCTGGGGAAATCTTGGGTCCTTTGACACGCAGCCCCTACCTCAACGTGGCTGTTTCCCCCTGGCAACAGTCCTCCCTGATGTTGTTGGCCTCTTTCAACAGAATATTGCGTTCTGCCACACAGCTAAACTCAATCTGATCAAGTATCTATGGGATGTGCTGTAACAAGTCAGATGTGGGGATGGGCCACCTCTCAACATTAGGAGTCATGAAGGATCTGACGCTACCATTTGGTCTTGTGATCTCTATAAACATATTCTGGATGTGAATCTGGAGACGAGGAACAAGATTTTGTGGCTGGAAAAGATTTCTGTTTCTAGTTTGCCCACTCCGTTCTGAGCAGGCTTCGGTTGCCTGCAGGTAAACAGTCAATGTGGAGAGAAAAAGAGGTGGAATACATTGACTGAAAGGCACCGGCTGTCATCTTTTTAATTGTTAATAGAAATAAACCAAAAATGTTGTCTGGACGTAAAACAACTACGAAGAGTATTTTTGTGTTTTCTGTGGAGAAATGTTCAACTCGCGACCGTTTACCATATCCGCTGTGTAAACCCAAAGCCCGAAAATATTGGCCATTGAGATCATGTTTCAACCGGTCAGCACGAGGTGGATCTACACGATGTGAGGCGTGAGGTCTTAAACATGCGGCTGATTGGCTTATATGTTTTAGGTGTCAGGCGATTTATTACAGCCGCACAGAGGAATTAAGTTCGACATTTCACTCTTAATTGTCATACATGAGTCTAATTCCATCTCCCTGCTCTGTCTGTAACAGAAGCAGCGAGCATGCCAGTTGTCCATCTCACTGGGTCAGACGGTGATCTCCAAACACAAGAACCTGCGCTACTACAGCTCCAAGGTCACGCAGATCACCTCCCAGATGTTCTACGAGGTCATGTTCGACGACGGCTCCTTCTCCAACGATACCTACCCCGAGGATATAGTGGTGAGAATACGTTTAATTACACACACAGGTTCACCTCCCAGTTGCATGAGGTCATATCAGATATGACCCTTTGTTAAAGAGCTTCTTTTTTTTGTTGAGATTTTCTTATGGTTCCCAAAGGGTCATTGCATGAGGGATTAGTTATTACCATTATTTTAACTTTTAAGTTGTGCAGCTGCAAAGCCTCATTTCTCTAAATCTGCCATTCAAACTAAAAGAGTATGTGAGAACTGCTGAGTTGTCATGGTAGCAGCAAATAATTCCTAACATGACCGTGCTTGAGGAGTTGAAATTCAGTAATGACCGAGTCTCACTTGGCTGCCATGGCACTGTTAAAGATAAGTAGCCGCGACAAACACATCAGCACACTCGACTGTGTGTTACTGAGTATTATTGAGGAGATTCCACTAATTTACATCCAGTCCTGATTCTCCACAGCAATTGACCCCATTTCCTTCAGATGTTCAGCATCTCTTTCTTACTTTAAAAACAAACAAATAAAACAATTAAATTAATTCTTCTCCAAATTATAAAGTCTGACTAAATCATTTAGTTTATCTGGGCTTAATGGTTATGACTATTTTATATCCTAAATACTGAAAAAGATGTTATACGTGTTTAGAAATTGACTACGACAGATTGGGGCCATGTTGAAGAGAAAAAAAGATCTGAGATTTTGTTATTAAATTATAACACTACGAGACAAAAAGTTGTAAAATTATGAGAAAGAAATTATAGAACAAGAATAAGTAATAATATTACTACGACTATTAATTCATAGTATTACAAGAATAAAGTCGTTTAAGAAGAAAATACAAAACTTTTCAAGGAAATAAGAGGCAAGGTGAACCTGGGCTCTCTGGAGTTTGACTCCTTCTTGATCCAAAATCTTGAAGCAATCTCATTGTGAAGCTATGAAACCCCTCTGAATAATACGTTGATATAACCAAAGATAAACACTCAACTGCTACCAAACACCCCCCCCCCCCACAAAAGAGGCAATTTCCTCCAAGTCTGTGTGGTTCTTTCTTCGTATTAGACTTAGTTTCTAAAACAGTCTTTTCTGATAATGTGGTGCTGATGAGCCAAGTAATTCATTATTTAGGAAACTTCTACTAAAGTAGAACTGAACAAGATGCTGCACAGTCCTTATTTGTAGACCGGCGGCAGACTGATCTTCTGATATTCCCCCTGTAACAGGACACATAGCTTATATTTGTGACTTTTCTCGTACATTGTTTTTCTTACAGCAAAGTGTAAGATGCATTTTTAAATGCCTACTGTTTTGTTTATTGTTTCTTGGAAAATCTGGCTTTTTTTTTTTTTTTTTACAGCATTTTAGAAAGACAGTGTTTGGACTGTTCATGTTTTCTGTGTTTGTGAAGTAATTTGTCTGCTGGTCTTATCAAAGCTCCCTGTCGTTTTTACCAGCGGGATAGCCAGGCTGTCTGAACGATTTAAAACTAAAAAGAGCTCTTTTCAACATCAAACCACCCACCGTGCATTATGTTCTCGTTCTCCTCTCTTCCTGCAGACATTCTGACAAACACTCAGCCACTTTACACAACCAATCATCCTTCTTTCTGCATTTTCAGAGCAGAGACTGTGTGAACCTGGGGCCTCCTGAAGTGGGAGAAGCTGTTCAAGTGAAGTGGCCTGATGGGCTCTTCTATGGCGCCAAATACCTGGGATCCAATGTATCCTACATGTACCAGGTACACAGGCACGCACTTAGGCAACCATGACAGTGGGTTATGTGTGAGAGGAGGAGATGATGGACACGACACAGCTGTGCAGATTCAATCTTTTCCCCCTGTAAGTGCTGAATAAAGTTGCGCGCTCGGATGTAGGTCAAAGCAAAAAACTGGTTGAACTCCCTCGGCATCCGAATCGTCGTGACTTGGCTGATGTTTTTAAAGTCCACGGGCCCGTGTGCAGAGCGGTGAAGGGAGAGAGAAAAGAAGACACTTGAGACGGACTGAGGGAGGTGCTGAAGTCACGGCGGCAAAACAAGAGGAGACGGAAGATGATGGGAGGATGAAAAGACTAATAAAGGAGGCAAAAGTCTATTCAGAGAGCGTGAAGGCAGATGGGGAGAGAAAGAGAGATGCAGAGAGCGAGAGGAGGATGAGAAGGTGGCGACAATCTGCATTATTCAAACTCACTAAAATATTCACTAAGCAAAGAGTCATGCAGCTTCCACTTAAAGCTTTATCCAGTTGAGCTGGGCGTCAACCATTAGTTATGCACAAATGCATCTGTGACGCACACAAACCGAGAATAAGACGGGTCCGATTTTAGAAAAAAGGCTGACTGAGAACTTTGAGTAATCATGGTGTGTTGAGGTTTGAAGTTTTACCTTCAGATCTACCTGACACCCAAAACTTTGCATTTCTCGAGCTGGTAGCGTTTGTGGCAGAGCAGAGGTTCACGAAAATGCTTCCGTTTGATGTTTGTTTCATTGAAGTAGACCTGAAAAACGTTGGCAGTTTTCCTCTTTTAAATTTTCCAAAAAAGCCATCATGAACTAACATTATTATGGAACTAGTTATCTTCCTTTCCATAATGAAGGTAGTATGAAAACAAAACATTGGAAATGCTGTGTAAACATTTGCAATGTTAATGCACCAACTCTGCTCAAATTCATGTTAAACTTAAACACAAAAGAACACTGTTATCACCGCCGTATCCTTGACCTATTTTCAATTGTAGCATCCTCTTCGTAGATTATTAATTGTAAGTAAAAATAGATGAATTCTTTTTTTTTTGAAACTGAAAAACAAGCAGGAAAATGTTGCAGCACTTTTCTCAGGCCACGGGAGTGACTGCAGGTCTCGTTCTAGGCTTCATGCAGCCACAACAAACTCCATCAACACGGTGCCTGGGAGGAAAACCCCGGGGCAAAAACACATTTTGTCACCACTGTTGCTGAGCTTATTGCTAAAAGAGAATCTACCTGAAACTATAGAATTAGACATAAATTCCTCTAAATTTTAAGTCTGCATGGCTGAAGTCAAATTTGAAGAGCATTTATTTGAACTGCATGTAAAGTGGTGAATATTTTCCTGTTGTCTCAGGTGGAGTTTGAGGATGGATCTCAGGTGCTGGCAAAGAGAGAAGATGTCTACACTGTCGACGAAGACCTGCCTAACAAGGTGAAACGTAGACTTGTAAGTATTAGACTTGATGAGCAACACACAAAACTCGAGTTCCATACGACTACATTTGTGTCAGAACGCATAAACTCTGCTACACAACGTCAATTTTAAACAGAGAATTTTGGAAACTCTGCTTTAGTTTGAAAACAAAAACAGAATTTGAGTCATGATTGGCTGAAATGGAGAGGTTTGTAAACAATGACAGACGCTCATAACCACTTGCTGATTGGGTCTTTTCGGTCTCGACAAAGCCTTTCGCTGATTTGTTAGGCTCATATCACATGACCCCCTTCAGGAAGAAATCAACCAGCATTGTCCTCGGCAGCCAGTGTAGAACTCAACATGGACAATCAATTACTGTTGTGTTGCTGACCCTGTTGTGTAAATTCTCTGTTTTCCAACACTACCACTGCTTACATGTGTACATAAAAGATCCAGTGTGTAAGATTAAGGTGAAAGGGATCGACTATATATAAAATAATTCTAGTGATGTTTTCACTAGTGTGTTTCACCTAAATTGTACAAATTGTTGTTTTCTTTACCCTAGAATGGGCCCTTTATATTTATACACTTTATACAAACATTAGGAGCAAGTCCACTCTACCGATGCCACCATTTTTTTTTCAGTAGCCCAAACTGGACAAACTAAACACCTTTTTGCACTTTTATGACAACTGAAGGCTACAAATGGGTTATTCAGCTGCAACATTCAATTTCACCACTAGATGTCACTAAATTCTACTCACTGAACCTTTAAGTGGTCATGTGATATGCAAAAGGACAGGGATTAAAACGGATGCAAGATTCTTGTGTGGACAGAGATTGTTTTAGTTTGAAAAGGAAAATGTATGGATGCAGCCTTCAAAGGCATGAAAGTTTAAAAATTGTCTTTGCCACCTTCAACCTTTTCTTCTTTACTCATAGTTGCTCTCTGTTGTCTCTCTCCCTCTCAACAGTCCACAGCCTCAAGTATGCGATTCCAAGACGCGTTCTTCACCACACAGGCGGAGAGGAAACGACAGCGAACACCCAATTCACGCTTCCAGAAAGACTTTGTGGCTCTGCCGGGTCTTCGCACGACTTCCAAAAGCACATGGGAGCAGCGCACCCACAAAGGGAAATGAAGTCATAGACGAGGATCAAACGAATGCACTGAATCAGCAGTGGATGTATAGGCGAGGATGTTTGTGAGTGTATGTGCGAGAATGCTTGTGTTTTTTTTGGGATCTTTTGACTTCTGTGAATAGATGAGGTGGCACAGCGGCTGATCTGGGTTAGATGGACATTAAATTGTATAATATACATAAGTGGTTGCAAAGTGGGGGTGGGGGGGGTTGACGGACTGTAGACGGTTTCTGATTGGACAGCTGGGCTCCTGTGAAATGGGCTAACGGAGCGCGTTGTTGCCTTCGTTACTCAGTGCTTTCACATCTTGTCAGGGAAAATAAATGTGACACAACAATTGTCACATCACCCTTTTTTTGAAATAACAAAACCTTTTTTCTTTGTACATGAAAAATTCAAAAAGTGAGATTTTTCTAAATGGCTTGCCTAAGGTAGCTTTTTAGGGGTCTGTTATTTCCACCATTGATTTTTGAATATTTATGCACTTTGCTTGTAGTATTTTCCTAATGTCTTAATGTTTCACCCCCGCATGTTAAACATTGTCTCTAAACTGCTTCTGCCGGGACGAATCCAATCACGTAACAATGGCTTCCTCTCTGCGTGTGTTTTTATAATTCACACGGGAAAATACAGAGTGTGTAATTTGACATTAAAAATAAGTTATTACACTATAAATGACAAACAAAAAAAATGAATTGACGCCATGTCAATCACAGGCTGAGGTAAAAGACAGGAAGCCATGCCTGTGTGTTGGAGTTTGTGCTCTACTAATGTGAAATGCTACTGTTGCTCTGTTGAATGAAACACATTGTGAATAATTTAAAATTTGTATTTATTTTTGGGCTTGCTATAGTTAAACTATTGCCAACTGCTGTAAGGAAAATAAAAAATTACATTTGTTTTTTTATGAAATTGTCTCTTCAGTAAATTTCACTAAGTGCTATTGGAACTATGCTGAACGCGGGCATCTGCAAAAAAAAAAAAGGTTTGTGTGATTTCTGAACCTCAAAATGAAGGTAATTTCAACATTTCATGCTATGAACGAGATTGAAAAATTTAAATATCTAAACACCATAAATGTTTGTTATACAAAACACTGATTTGCATGTAGATTTCTCTATTCACAGAACTTCATTCACAAAAGATATATAAATATATCGTTGCATTAATTTTGCTGGTAAAACATTTTATTAAGGGTACTTTTATCTGTTGGATATACATTTGTTTATAGCAGTACTAGTGTATAAAGATGAACGCATTAACTATTTGGTGAGACGAGGTTTAAATAAATGCCAATAGATAAAACTTACAGGGGAAAGAACTAGATGCTTTAAAGTAAGAGGTGATGTAGGTTTAATTAGTGTTGCTCTGAACTGAGTGACCAGCAGTGTGTGCCTCGTGCTACAGAATGTGGAGCGGCGTGTTCCCAGCAGACCCTTCTCTGAGCGGATCCTGAGGAGCGAAGCAGAACAGAAGCGAGGTGTCGTTGAGGCATCGAAAAGCTTTGTACTCCCTTGGAAACCACGCGTCAGCCTGAAACTTGGCTCTTCGTGGCTCTTTGTGAAACCAAACAAATTCATGTGCAATGAAAAGGCCAGAAAAAAAGCCATTTCTTTTTATTTTTACCAACTCTTTGTGTTGAGACTGCAGTCACGCTACCTCTGCAGTTCTCTCTGTTCTTTTAGCGGCTAACATCTAAAACTTGACAAAAAACATCTTCCAGAGTTCAGGAAATCTCCCAGTTGTACGTGGGAGGTCTGTTCCAGCACTCTGACAGTGTGAGTAGAAAATGAATTAAATAGAAATGAAGACTTTGGATGTTGAATGGTTTCTTAAGTGCACCTGGACTGAGTCGTGCACCCCCCAACCACTGCAGTTATACCTATTTTGTGCATTTATTCATGCATCAGGCAATTATTATTAGTTAAGAGAAGAGAGCTTCATGGCTGTTGATGTTTTCGTCGCTAATGGTTTTTGTCTGTCGCCAAAACTGCTGAACCGATTTTATTGGAACTTGGTGGAAGGTTGAAAAAAGATTTGTTTTCAATTTCTTTAGCTTTCTGAGATGTTGGTACGTTGTACTACTCTGCTCTGTCGACCTCTTGTCTCACTACCTCTGTCCTGACATGACTTTACTGTAAGTGCAGTAAAGGATCAGCACCAAACCACCGGCTAAGCCTCGCAATCATAGACTTTGTGGTTTAGAACTAAAAGTCAAATCAGTTGCACAAGGGTGTGTGGTTCTTGACTCTCGTAGGCACAAGTCCTTTGCTGTGACTTCTGGGGAAGAACGTCACGTTCCCCCAACCCAAGGAAACCTGTTCCACAGGGGCCGCTGTTGTGGAAACTAACAAAACCACTCAACAGTGCAACAGAACTAACAAAATGGGTCTTTGAGTTGTGAAAGGTAACATTAGGAATAAAGTTTCCAACCATCACCCACTGAACCTATCAAAAAGATAGAATAACAGAAAAATTGGACCTAAACCAGAAGATATTGGGAGTCACAGAGAAAAGGGGTAAATAAAAAAGAGCACATGAGAAACATCAGAATAAGCAAAGCCAACAACACAAACTCAGAGGAGCAACTGAAGGTGTTGAACCTCTGACGGCAAAAAAAAAAACTGAACAAGGCCCTCAGACCTCCTTATAAACCCTCCCGGCCTCAGCTGACACCCACCAGCTGATGGAGGTCCCAGGTGCATCCCATTGCTCCTGATGGCTCTGAATGATCTCCACGCACACAACACCAACCAACATGGCCGACTGACTAATCTTGTCTAACAGCTCAGCCACTGGGACTCCATGAAAGCTTTCCAACTTAAAGTGTTTCAGTGTTTAAGATTTAGATGAAAGGGATCTAATGGCGGAAACTGAATAGAACTCTGGTTCATCTACATTGTATGAATTGTAGCTTTCTTTACCCTAGAATGGGCTCTTTATATATCAAAAATATATATTTACATAGGGAAGGGGTCCAATCTACGGAGGCTGTCATAGTTTTTACAGTAGCCCAGACTGGACAAACTAAACACCTTTAGAGTTTTTATGAGCTGCAACATGAAACTTCACCACTATGTCCCTAAACTCTGCACACTGAACCTTTAAAGGGATTGACTTCACATGCCGGTGCTTTAATAAAACATTTTGCACAAGAAAGTCAAATGGTCTCCAGAAGGCCAAAGGATTCTTTCGGAGCATCCCATCAGAGAGGAAATCTTGCATTCCTACAAACTGAGCGAACGAGGCAAATGAACCGGAGCGTCAGAGGCTGCAGCGAGAAGACGGCTGATCACAAATGTTCCGCCTGAAGCTCAGGAGCAGAACAGCCTCTCGACAACATGGTACAGACACTGGGAAATAATTGACTCTGCCTGAACAGTGAGTTTTCTCCTTCATTCCTTTTCGGTCGCAGCTCTCCTCTCACCGTAGTCGTGTGAACCTGCCTCCCCATTATGGATTTAACAAGAATACAAGTTTGCTGCATTGTGAGGCTGGAAAGCTGATCAGACAGAAAGAAAACAAGATGCTGCGTGAAAAAAGCTGAAATAAAATCAGGGAAAGGTTTGTTATTTAGCATTTTACCACGATAGCGGGGGAGAAGAATGTGATGTATGACCCAAGAGTGCCATTAAAAGAAAGGTTGTCTATCTATAGAGCAGCTTTTTTAACGATGTATCGGGCTCGACTCGTGAGGCTCAGCTGTCAGAAGTGACTCAACCTTCTTCAGTGTGAGCTGCCGTGGAATAATGTGGACTGAAGATCCCTGAGCTGCGGCTCACCTGGGCCCAGAAATGCCTATAAAAGCAGAGATTAGCACATGTGGGCTAAGGCTGAGACTCATCTTATCTTATAATGGAAGAGTTTTAACTGGTAGGTTATGTCTTTGTCTATATTTGTCTGTTAATCAACAGGGTTAAGCAACAAGAACTGGGCAGGTTATTATGAAACTTGATGGAAGGATGCGGATCATGTCAGGAAAGAACCCTTTAAACTTTACTGAGCATCAGGATCAAGCGGTGAATCCATGAATTTCCTTTAACATTGCGATTTTCAACATTTCCCTTAATCTCTCTGAGAGTAATTCATGGATCATGTTGAGGGGACTGATATTTCTGAGTGTGTATTAGATGCAGATCCAAATAGAAATCTGGATCTAGTGAATTTAAATGTGGTTTCATAAAGGGGACTGTTGGGCCTTGATGGAGGTATGGGCTCTGCAGAGTCACAGTTCAGTTACAAAAACGTTACCAAACATACAAATGAAGCCAGTGACAGAAACCGCACTTTTACAACAAGTAAAAATCAGCAAATGAGGATAATTTAATTCTTATTTTCTGTTTTATGAACAAGAATATTTTAAATGGTTTCTGGTATTTGATTGTTGTAAAATTCTTTCAATATATGAATACAACAGTGCTGATTCAGTGCAAATCTTTATTTATGTTTTTTTTTTTAACATAAAACATTAAAAGTGTCTCTATTTAGTTATAGTGTCAATTCAAAATTCAATACTTCTAATAAATGTAGTTTCTGGATTTGAATTGCTCTTCTAATCGCTGCTCGGTTTGATTGTTGTTAGAATCTTTTGGTCGCAGAAGCAGCTGAAAGGTGAATGATAAGCTGCCTAAGGTGGAAGTCTAAAATCAGACCGATCAATTGAAACAGCTGAAGGTTTGAATTTCTTAACAGTTCAAATGGAAATAGGTCTCAGTTGTGTGTGTGTGTGTGTGTGTGTGTGGTTGTTTCAGTGAACATCACACAGACCAGAGAAGATGTTAAAGACTAAATGTCCAGCTCCAGGGGAAGTTGCCATGGTGATCATGTATGTGGAGCCTGAAGAAGCTGAGGCATTGTTCAGTAGAACCACAGCGTGAATATAAAGATGGGCTACATGACTACTCTCTGGAGACTTTGCCAAAAGACTTACGTGTGTCACCTAAGTAGAGACAATCCCGCTACATGTAGAAGACGTCGTAGGTTTGAGCTTGTGCCGCAGACCCAGCAAACACACAGATCGACAGCAGCAGCGATTATTTCACTTGAGTTTATTTGTAACAAATGAAACTTGTGTCGACAAAGAACAGAAATCCATACAGACCTGTTTTCCGGTTTTCACGCGCTCCGAGAACCAATGTAAGAAAATAAAAAGCACTTGTTGACTCGGAGCAAGAAAAACAAAACAAAAACAAAAAAAGTTTACATTTACAGACCAATTTGGAGGTAACTGATCCAAGTAACACACCATATTTTCATTTTTATACAATTTATAAACTCCAGTTTTATCCATCTACATGATACATTGGGGGTAAAATAGAACACTTTGTGTGAGACTTGTCAATAAATCCACGACATGATGTATTGCCACACTGCTGTGCCATAAAACTGTGACTTCAGGTGCATCCTTTTATTATATCACTCTCTATTATATCTGATAATATTGAATTCACTCTCATAATCATTTATTTATTTAATATCTATTAATGCATATATTTAACAATCTTAATTACTCTCTGTGTTCTGTGTTATTTACATATACACAACCATGTGAGCATTACAGGGTCCGTCTTGTAAGTAAAACTCCTTTTGGTGTGGATTGGGGGGGGGGGGGGGGGGGCTATTAGAGATAATAGGATTACGAGTATTAGTGCATAGTACAAAGAGAGAAAGTGCAAGTCTTCCCGTAACAGGTGCGACCAAAGGGGGCATCTCAAAAGTGGTACCATGCATACAGAAAAAAAAAAACGACGACAGGGTTTACTGAAAGTGGGTGGAAAACCGTTGACGATCCCTTACACTGTTAAGCATTAATGGAGATACAAAAAAAACAAGGTCAAATGAATGGTGATGTAGATGTTGTTGGAGATGTAGTACCTGAACGTCTCTCAGCCTCTTGTCGTTAAAATGGAAAATAAATATATTTAACTGAAGACATCGTAAGAACAGAACACAGACGAGACGTTTTTGACTGATTCCAGGTGAAAGCGTATCAGCTCGGGTTACATTTTTTTCGCCGTTAACTTCAATTTTACATTTAAAAAAAAGCCACGGCTATTTTGGCTTTATTTCGATTTCTATGTTAGCTGAGTCAGTGCCCGCTAACGCTCGGCACCAAAGTTTCATGGCAGACGGTCTCCATGAAAGATATGTACACAAGGATCCCAGGAGGAGAAGATGGAAAGCTGTCAACTTTATTATCCGTCCAAAATGATCCATCCAACCTATTTGGAAATTATATATATTTTTTTGCCCATAGTTGATTTTGATTCAAGATTTATTTCTTGATACGATGATGCAGTTGCTGGGTTCAGAGTTCATGACTACAACTATCCAGCCGACACGGAGCCTCCCTGTACAAAGTTTCACAGCCCCAAAACAAACCCAGCACAAGATACTTTTCACATACCGTTAACGTAACCAAATCATAACACAGACATTCAGTTCACAAGCATACGCACATAAAATACACAAAAAGAAACCTTTAAAGAAACTTTATCAAAATAGGCGTGTAATATAAGGCACTAGAAATCTAAAATCAAAAATACGTATTAGATGCTGTTTGAAGTAAGAGTTTGATCATTCATTGGTTGCCTTGACACACAGAAGGATGACGTCGTCTACTGGAGTTGTGGCGTGGGACACGAGATCTACTTCCTCGAGAGGTCAGAGGTCGTTGTCCTGGGGCGGACGCGTAAAAATGGTGGTGGGAGCCTCATGGAGCCTAACATCTGCGTGTCTGGAAAAATGTTGCACCATCATCGTAATGGCATATATAACTTGCTGTTAGTGACTCCACACAAAAATATATATATATATATATATATATAATACATCTACTTATTGCACACTGAATCAGACAGAGAAAAGTCATACGTGAGCATTCCGGTGAGAAAAGTAATTTTTTTCGATGACCCCCCCCCACGTCCCACGTCCCACGTCCCACCTTCTACATCCTTTCCTCACGCCCTGTTTGAAAAAATCTTTGTGAAGCTTATTTGGACACATAAATACTTTTTTTTATATATATATTTTGCGTTCTGTGCATACTCTCCACACGTGTGTTCTATCTGGCTTTCTCTTGGCGTGCACACGGAACAACGTGGCGGTGGTTGTTCGTCAGGACTTGGTAGCAGCAGGGTTAATACTGTATCTCTGCGGGCCGCCCCTGGGAGTTCAAAAACAAACAAACAAAAAAGGAAAAATGGTCGGCCATTCTCGGGTGTCTGACGTCGTAGAGATGAGGCGGAGAGTCCCGCGTGTGAACATACGTGTCTTTTAACAAAGAGAGCGTGGGTGGAGAATACAGGAGAGTGACACTCAGTGGTGGTGTTGAGTCGTGGTACTGTGAACATTTTCCACACGAGATTTGATTGTACACTTGAAAAACAGTTTGTATCACGTTTAAAAAGAAAACAAGACGCTTCAGCTCATTGGATCACACAAAACTTTGCCTTTGTATGGCCAGTGGGGACAAAGTTATACATCCGTAAAAACTAAAAAACAGAACGTGCCATAAGGAATACCCAGTTTTTCTTTTTTCAAAACAAAATAATCACATATTCATTTTTTTTCTAAAAAACTAAATTAATGTTTTACTTTGTGGTATGATGCATTTTAAACTTCTCTCAAATTTCCCCATATCTTAAACCGTGACGCGTAAGGTTGAACTGGTGTTTTTTTCATTACTATATGATAGAAACATCTCGTTCATTCACAGGAAATGAGTCTGTTTCCAAAATAAAACAGAAAAAAAACAAAAAACACTTCTTTGTGTCTTTTTCTTGGGATGTGTGTTCTTGGTCTTTTTAATACTGTGTGCTCTGTGTTTTCAGTTTCCTGTTGGCAATTCTCTGGTGCTCAAAAGTCCCAGTTCTTTCAGTCCACGAGGCGTCCATTAAATGGATCTGCAGTCTCCTTCACGACAGTCCCCACGATAGAAAAATCAAAAACATTTGCTGTGACAGCTAAATACCATAGCTGGGTCCTGTTTTCAAGTTGGTGATGCTACACTGGTGGTGGACGAGGTGCAGAGTTCCACACCCTGACAATGTAAAGCGATCTGGGTGCTCACAACAGCACAGAAATGAATTAAAAAAATCTAGATCTGATCAAGTATTCTGATTGGAACAGTGGTTGAAGTTGCGTCTTCAGACTGACCGATCGGCGTGTTTGGGCTGAGGGTGGAAGGAAACACCCTTGTCAAGCGGGTTGCTATGGCTCAGTTAGAGGTGCTGTTTCTGGGTACGGGATAAGCCGATGGTCCCCCTTCACTCTGCATGTGGTGGCGAAATCTTCAAAGAAACATCGCAGCCTAATGCATTAATTCAGGCTGCGCGTGACCTAAGAAAAGTGCACTAGGTGGGATGTGGCATGAGAGAGAGAGCCACTGGGTTTATGTTGCATAGTGATCGAAGCTTCCCAGGTACTCCAGACTGGCCCGGTAACAGAACTGGTACTGGTCCTGGAAGGGAGGCAGAACAGGTCGGTGAGAGGCAACGACTGGAGCAGAGGGAGGCTAAGACTAAGAGAGAGAACACGAGGAAAATAATCACAACAGTGGGAAAGCTCACCTCTGTCTGAACGGTGGCTGGTCTCTGGGTGCGCAGCATCTTGACCGTCTGGAAAATGTCCACCACGCCCTCGTACCTCATCCTCTCCAGCACGATGCTGAGGGTGATGAACACACCAGTCCTCCCTACTCCAGCGCTGTTGGTGGACAGATGGGAAGATATTTAGAAGTGGATACAACTGGATTTGTAGCACCAATAGTCATATGCAAGAAGGTGCACTCTCATCTCGTGTTCACGTTGGTAACACTGCCGGAAAAAGCTGTGATGCAGGAAGAAAACAAACCGAAAATAATAGGAACACCGTGCACATCTAGTGAAAAATCTTTTGATGGTGCTGGATCTAAAAAATGGTGATGTTTTGTTGAAGTGGAAGAAAAGCTATTCTAAAATAAATGTTTTCAGATTTTGTCTAATCTCTCTTTAGTAGAGCCCCACAGGAGGCTTGTGGCTCCTGTCAGCACCACAACTAACCCTAAAGCCCTCTTTTCTAACCCCTATGCAAACCTGAGCCCACCCTCCAGCTTCAAGATTGATGTTTTGTCTCTCTACAGAACACTGACACTATGCATCTTACCTGCAGTGCACCGTAATTGGCCCGTCCTGGCCGAACTGCTCTTTCGTTTTATGCACCTGGCCAATAAAATCAATGAATCCCTCCCCTGACTTTGGCACTCCTTGCTCTGGCCAATCAGTGAACTGGAACTGACGAACCGTCCGTGATTGGCCATCCTGAACAGGAGAGAAAATGTGTTATTCTTTCAAATTGAAACAGTACAAAAGATACCGTCTCTCTCTCTCTCTCTCTCTCTCTCTCTCTCTCTCTCTCTCTCTCTCAGATACAAGAACACAAACTGAGGACTCACCCTGGCATCGGTCACTTTGAACTCTCGGAGGATGTACTGGGGCATGTTGTACTCAGCCATGGGATCCACCACAAAGTACTGGTACCTGGCCGAGCGCTCAGCGGGCCAGTACTGGTGACACTTCTCCTGCAGGCGGGGGGGGGGGGGGGGGGCAGCACAGACGCTTCAGTTCATATCTCCACATTGCGATCCAGTGTAAATGGAGAGTCACTTCTAGCTACTTGGTCACGAAAACATCTCCCTGCCTTGTGAAATTCATTATTCACTGGAAGATAATCTTGCGGCAGATGAGATACGAGCTTCATGAGATATAACTCTCACCACTATCTCACTCTCGTTACTGTGTTTCTGCATTTTTTTATTGCTTCATGTGCTGTTTCTTTTCTTTGTAGTGTTTCAAAGTGCACTCCAGTTCTCTCCTCCATAAGGACTTCTGCTACTGGAAAGTCTGGATTGGAACAAATGTGAAAGTGCTGCCGATCAGGCTACACTTCACACAGTCCTTCAAAGCAGTTATGGGAAAATAACGAGTCCTAATTACAACATATTGTGTGATACGGTAAGTCACAGTATATGCTTAGGAAAACTTGATACTGTTATCAAGTGCAAACCACTATCTTGACATTTGGGGTTGGTGTGACTTGAAACCTCATCTGTTATTTAAAAGCTGCAGAGTTTTAGGGGTGTGGGTTTTAAAGATTTTTACTGGACTTTCCAGGATAGTGATTACAGTGGTGTGTGTGTGTGTGTGTGTGTGTGTGTGTGTGTGTGTGTGTGTGTGTGTGTGTGTGTGTGTGTGTGTGTGTGTGTGTGTGTGTGCGTGTGTGCTCATCCATACCCGTCCCATTTCTCTCAGTTTGGTTAACATGACAACAATGGTGGAGTTGTGTTCCCACAGCATCCTCCAGTAGTCCTCTGTGGTCTCAGCCAGGGGCCCTTGGGTGGCTATATAGGCCCTCTGCTGCCTACACACACATAAATACATGGATCACTGCATATATGAACATGACATTATTACAAAATAACTGAAGTTCAGTTCAGTTTTCCATCAGCTGTCATCCCACGATGAATTAGCCTCTGGGGGCAACGGTCAATGTGTTGAAGTTTCCAGTGTAGACAGTGGATATCAGACTCTTTTCTTTTCTACTGTACACTGTTTACAGTCCAACCAGTTTCTTTTATCACAGGAGTCAAACCTTTCACCATAAAAAAAGGCCAAGATTATTTTTGGGGTTTGGTGTTGGGGCTAATTTCTATTAACATCTATCTGCCTATGAATGCAGATGCACTGTTCATGCAACCCAATGCTGCTCAAACGTGATCGGTAAAACTAGAAACGGACACCAGAAGGAATCCAGCCCCAGAATCTTGTCCCTCGCTTACAGATTTTGCAGATTCACACGCCGAATCATTTTCTCTGACCTGTATCCATCGATGAAGCTAGCGTTGATGTAGTCGGACCCCTCCACTCCTCTGATTGGCTGCAGACACACACGCGTGGTCTCATAGGGCATGATGTTCACCAGCCGGTTCTTGAACTTGTTGCATGGCAGGTTGGCACTCACGAACCGTGATGTGTGGGCCTTGGCACTGGCCAGACGCTGGAAGGAAAACAGCATTTTATAATATCATAGTGACTGACAAACAAAATCTTTTACAAATCCTAAGATATGAGTCAGGGTTATTGAGAGCGAATAAACACAGAGAGTGGATGGAAAAAAGGGAATACATTTAAATGTATTCAGCACAAGGCTTGTTTTTTGTGTTTTTGCACCGGACAACTGAAATTAGAAAATCAGCTCGACTCGGCAGCCCTGAGGATATTTAACCAGACATATTCAATTGAATAAACAAAGAGGGCCCGATATAGGGGGATGAGGGCAGTGGTGGGGAATGAGAGAGGGAATATAATAAGATGGACGAGAGAAGGAAGAAGAAAATCAAAAGTTGGGGGACAGGAAACCACAAGGCCCCACTCTGTCTCAACGCACATATGTGAACCACAGTTGATCCTGCACCAGCAAAAATAAAAAATAAATAAAAGGAAAGCCTGGAACACACACATTCATATGGATATGTGCAGACAGGCAGACGTGAGCACATGCTGTACACTGTCTCTCACACTCGACCATTGGATGACACGTCTGAGGCAGAACAACAGAGGGGAACCGCAGACTCAAGGGGGAAACAACGGGCTCTCGGGAACTGAGCCTCGACCATCGGCGGCTACCGGAGCGCCGTGGGAGAAATGGCAGGGCCTCATTTTCTTGCAGACAGGCCGAGCTGGAAAATCCCACAGTAACCGAGGGTTCACAAGTTCATCTGGATGCTGCGAACACCAGTTTTCAACGTAAACAATAGTAACTCTTCACGTCATTTGGTTTGGATTCGACGCAGGATTATCGATTAAGCCTGACAAACACGAACCTCCTCACCGCTTTGATACATGCTGTTATTTTTCCCCCATCTGTGTAGCTTGGATGAAATCATCCCCTGTTGGCAGCCTTCTTAGACCCAACCAGTAAACGTGGAGTGAAAGGAAACAGAAACACTGCATCTTCATCATTTGTCGGATTCACCGAAAGCGGCCAGAGCAACTCTCTTTCTTCTTTCTCTTCCCTCACACATGCTTCAACTTTCTGTGATTTGATTTGAGGGGATGCGACACGGCTCCTCCTCTGAGAAATTCCATCCTGTTTGGTGTTCTGTTGACGGAGGTGGAAAGTGCTGCTTCAGATGGCGCTCCACGACGCCCCGGCTGCTGTTCCAGTGAGATGAAACCTGATGACTGAGACAACCCTGGCATATGTTTGACATCAATATGAGGCTGAGCAAACACTTCAGTTCATTGTCATTCTGGGGAGACTAGCGCCATTAGGACCGGAATGCAGGAGCATAGGATGAAGTAGATTGCTTGGAGTGGCTTTGTGTTTACTTTGCCCACTGAGCGTCTGAGCAGACACAAACCATTCCAGGAAAGATTTAAAGCCACCTGCTTTCAATATATACCTGTATGGATAAAGCTGATTCTCATTTCACCCAGAGCAGAGCAGGCTGACAGGTCAGCAGAGAACGTGGCTGGCAAGTGGTAAATATCCGAGTAAACAAAATAAAAACATCTACAATAAATCAAAACGACACCCCTCTTGGGCACGCACTCTTCTTCGCTTGTCTATTCGTGTCCGTTCTCAATTTGAATTCTGATCAGCTGAATATATGTTTGAAAACGCCAATATGACCTTTCCCAAAGGTTTTATTCTAAACTGCAACCTTCTAGCCGACAGACTTCCCTGCGCTTCAAACTTTCATACTAACGATCCTTTGCGATGCTTATGGCCTTGGATTCAAAATGCGAAATCCCGTAATCCCTTTCAAATCCAACCATTCGTCATGACTGTATGAAACTCTCAGAGGGTGACTAGAAATGTAAGAATCTTTTAGAGCCCCGGGAGAGATTTTCATTTACTGTCAAGGTCAAGAATTTCAGGTTCATATGCCCGATTTGTCCTTGAGGATTGCTCTGAAGATGATGTCCCGGCCAACATCTCGATAACGGTTGTTAATATGATAACGGTTGTTAATATGATAACGTTGTCACTTGATAATGTTGGTTGGCTGCTGATGATGCAGGGAGTGGTGTCTAAATTGCAAGGGAAAGATTTTCTAGCCCTCTACCCCGTCGCTGCGTGTGGAGGGGGACACTTAGCGATGGGCACTTCGCAGGGGTGGGGCCAAGGAAGAGGAATTGGGACAGGGCCTAAAAAACACAACCGTTCCAAACTAACAATATTCACTCGTGAGCACTTCAGCGGCTCCATAATTAACATGTGATATCTCATTTGTTTCAAGCCACTGAAGAGACCATGTACTGTACTTTCTTTATGGGGGCAGGATGGCCCATTAGGTTCAGACACCATCTTTAGAAGTGTCTGTGAGGCACTAAATAATCCAGTACCAACTTCAGCAGTGCTGTGGTATCGCTGACCCGCTGAAGTCTGACCTCCTGTGTGGCTAGGGGCAAGAAAGAGGTGACTCTCTTTCAGAGAACAGTGAAGTGTCATCTTATTATCATTAATTGGGTTTATGAACCGTTATAAATCGGTTGGACCTAATTTTTACAACCTGCAGGGACACTGGGGATAATTCTCACCTTGAACTCCAGCTCCATGCCGGTGACATTCTCTCCCGGTTCAATCTGTGTCAGCCTCTGGATGTAGGAGTACAGGTTCCTGGCGGGGACCTCGGTGTTCCCGCAGGTCACGGCCTCCAGCAGTGCATCGTGGATGAAGATGTACTGATCCTCCGTTTGGACCATGTAGTTCCTCTGGGAGCGCATCAGCGTGACGTGACCATAGATGTCGATGGCCTTCTCGTGCTTGATACGCTCCGCCATGGCATCGATCACGATGAAGCAGCCTGTGCGACCCACTCCAGCGCTGTGTACAGACAATGAAGTAAAAACAAGGGTTAAACAGACAGGTATGGAATGTTGGACAAATCTCTTCCCTGAGTGTGTGCTGCGATTTCAAACCTGGCACTAACTTGGCGCTGGTGCACGGTGTGCAAAAGCTCTAACATACTGTCCCTTAATCAAATAAATATCCCAAAGATGCCAGACAGCAATATTTCCAACAAAAGACCTGAAATTGACATCAGCGATGAGTCAGCATCGCCGTCTCACCGGCATTAGGAAGATCTCCTCTCCTATCGACATACAATCCAGAAAGCTGCCCACCCAAACACTTCACATTTCTGCTGTGCTGGTGCCTAAATGGTGAAAACCCCTGACCATGCAAGTTTCTGCAAATGAATAAAAAAATCTCTTTATATAGTTAAATTAATACCAGTGTGTATGTGCGAGCACGACAGTGTGTGTGTTGTTCAGGTGGAATGAGATTGGGTCCATTGTTTGATCCAGAGTCTGGTTGACACGTTAAGACACATTATGATGGAGTTTGGCCGAGATAATTAAATTTGACTGATAATCCTGTTAGATACTCCATCTGACTGCTGCAGAAGATTAGGGAGAGCTCCTCTCCTGCCAACCTCTTCAGCCCCCTCCCGCTTCCATCTCCCCGCCACTTTATCTTCTCTCTAAGTACCCTTCCAACACTCTCACACCATCCCCGCCAGTTTTTCACTCTCACATTTGTCTGTTTTTTTTTAGACTCCATTTTCTCCCCACCTCTCCTTCTCTTTAATTCATCATTTCAATTCACCGTGTCCTGAGTTTGACCTCACCTTCTCTCTATTCCGGCACGTTCGGTATATTCTCCTCTAATTCCCGGTCCCTTGCTAACTCTCAATCATTGTCTCAATCCCCCTTTTTTCTTCCCCCTGCCCTCTCATCCTCTACATCTATACCACACTAATTCGTCCTCCCGAGAGCTTCTCCTCCATATTCCCTCTGGTACCCTCTATCTTCTCCTCTCCTTTGCTTCCTACTGAGAGAAAATAGCTGCTTCATTCCAGCTCTTGAGCTCAACACTGTGCCAAGATGGTAATGACAAGTTGCAGAATCCTTCTCTAACCAATGCCTGAGCCTTCTGCCACTCACACAGCGGCTCATTTGAATATAAAGTTATGAACCCAGAACTACCAGCAGCTTAAATGGTAAATAGTCAACAGTGGAAGCTTCTTATAGAAAAGAAGGGTCTGCGTGGCGGCGGCTGTTGTTAAATCTCAGAGATGATGGAGGTTGTTAAAGGAGGAATGTTGGTGTAAAAGCCAGTGGGGATGTTTGGGGTTTACATAATAGCAGGTCAATCTCATTTCAGTTCTGGACCTGTGAATGATTTCATACAAGTGCTCTTTTCACATACTCCTGGGCTTCGGAAAAATAACGATGCTGCCAAATGCAAGACAGAATAACAAGCAGATTCATAATGTAAGCACATACACGCAACACAAATACCTGCAATGGACGACCATGGGTCCTGCATCTGGAGGGTTGCAGGCCTTAACCCTCCGAAGGAAGGCCAGGAAGGGTGTGGGGTGTTCGGGCACCCCGTGGTCCGGCCAGGCCGTGAACTGGAAATGACGAACCTCACGCTTCTCATTGGAGCCGCTCTGCACAGGCAACAAAAAGGGGAACACATATAGCTTCATGTGGTTTCAAGCAAACTGATGAACACTCAGTATAAATCTACTGTTGGTTTCGTGAACCTGTCAAATGAACAATTTTAGAAACTAATCCACGATGGATCAAAATGCACTTTTGAAACAAGGCGACAAGGGCATCTATGATGTGATTAACCTCTTTAAATGGAAAGATCAATAATGTATGAAAAAGATAAAAACATTCTAACCTGTCATGTTGGGTCCAATACACACAACAGCACTTTCAATCACCAACTGTGACGTCAAGTGCAAGCACGTATACGAGCCTGCATGAATCTTTCAACAGATCAATGCAAAGCTGACCCCATTACACTCCAGCGCACATGGCATGTTACCTTGTAAAGAGCGAAGGTCCTGACAGAGTAGGTAGCCAGCTCCACTGTGTCCAGCAGAGTGACCTGAATGAGGCCGTAGGTCTCTGTGCCCCGGGTCGGCCAGTACTGATCACACTTCACCTGGAGGACAAGAAGGTGGAAGCTGTGAGACGTGCAGAGAAGTTTAGAGATGTCCGTGTCTTGGCTGCATGTGCACGAGGCAAATAAGGAGGAGGGGAGTGTTGGTGCAAATCAGTGAGAAGGTTTGCAAAATTCTGACAGAAATGCTCAAGAAAACAAATGTGCATTTAATGACAATTCAGTGTGTGACAGGAGTCTTTTAGTGTGTGTGTGTGTGTGTGGTGAAGGGGCAGAGAGAATTCTTCTTTCTGGCGTGTGTGATTCTGTAAGTCGTTTCAAATACTATAAAACTGTGTTGCATGAAATTGCCAGAGGTTGGTGGGCTCTCACAAGGATCCACCACAGAGCACAACAAAGTCGAGCGACACGCTAAAGCTCAGCCCTCACGCAATTGACGCCGTGCTTCGCAATTCATTCCAGCCTCACATATCCCTACAATATATAGTGCACACAAATCCCAGCATCCCTAACCACCACAACGCCAAGAATCCCCCTGCATGAGGCCGTCATATTTGTAGTTCTTCAACCCGGGCCTCGGAGACCACAGTAGCGAGAGGAAAAAAAAAACTCCCAAAGTAGAGGAAGGAGGGGAGGAGGGCCCTGGCATAATCAGGCCAAACCAAACGTTATGTGCTGATCCCTCCAGTCCTCACATCAAAGACAGCAGGGAGCTCAGCTCTGCTCGCTCTGCATTCCACTGCTCCAGACTGGGGATTATGCATTTTGGCCTGGGACGTTCAGGCAGTAATTACAGCTTTTCAACTGTTGTTTTCCCAGCAGACCTTGAGACACTGCGGGGAGAAGAATGGTCGTCCACGTAGGGGGGCTGGATGCACTGCCAAAGACTGAACAGGATGGCAGTAAATACCTGGTGTGAAGACTATATTATCCATTAATATATGGACTAGCAGCATAACTGCGCCATGCTCTTATGCAGTTTGATTGGTGCTAAGAGGAAGGATGCTGGCACGACTCCCGCAGCGGGACCATCTGTGATCATCTGTGATGCTAATGCGTAAACACATAATGGCATAATGTTGAGAGGTGTTAAATGAGATTAAATCATTTTCTACAGCCCACTATTCCCTCAAACCGGATACAGCTGTAGAAAACTCACCAAAACACCCAAACATCCAAGAATATTCAAATCGAGTGTTGTCATCGCTGCAAATTGTTCTAACTACTTTAGTAAATCGAAAGGATTTAAAGCAAGCAGTTACAATACAAGGATTTATCATGTTTACGAGAAATCTGCTTACTGCTTAAGTAGGTGCCCTGAAGTCCTCCAGCAAAACAAAAACATCGATTCACACAACTCCTTATGAACGTGTAACCAGGGTATAAAGACACTCTTTTACGGCTGTATTTCATTGCCACAAGACAAGAAAAGAGAAAAACAGCTGTGGGTGTGACCATGCAAAGTGTGGACGATAATGTGCACTCCCTCTGAACTGCTGTGGTTACAATAAACCCATTCCTACTTGACTATGAATGCCCTGTGGTGAGTGGAAAACAATTCAGCATTCTCACTCAATGCATTGGCTATTGCAGAGAAAAGACGGGGGGGGGAGAAACCAGCAGTGATTAAATGGCACCGAGTAGAGAGGAGAAAACAAAAGGTAAGAGGTATACGGAGAAAAACCATGTGAGGTGAGGTTGCACTTTAAAAAGGATTAGAAAAGGAGGGAAAGAGAGGTCTTGCCTTAGAGAAGAAATAAGAGGGCATCTGAGGGTCAAAGAGACACAACAGGGACAGTTGAGAAAAGGTTGAAAAGGAAAACAGTTTTAACACAAGGTACAGGTTAATAGGAAAAGAAGCACAGATGAGGAAAGGATCATTTTCTGAACAGGGATCTGGACTTAATTGGAAGGCACTTAACCATGATTCATACCTCAAGCAATTCTTGTTCATTTTACTCCAACATGACATTTTCATTACACTGGATTTTCACTCAAGTACAGATTCTGTTAACAACAGTAAAACCCCTTGCAGCCAAAATGATTTTCTCATTCATAACCGAGCACACATTTAGGTGCATTTGTAATTCCTGCAGGTTTTTCCTCACCATTCATGCATCTCCCACCCTCCTCCTCCTCACTGCGATCCCCTCACTTACACTTTTAGCTAGGTCTTCATAATGCTGCTTTTTTTATTCTACAAACTATTTTTGTACTACATAACTTAATCTGTCTATTCTGTCCTCTCCTTGTCTGTTTCTGTTCTCTCGAATCCACCTGGACTCTACTGACCTTCCTGTCCTTCCCTGGTCGGTCCTGTATCTCTCCACTGCTGTCAAACCAACTTTATCCCATTCTATCCTCACTCAACTCTAATGTAAAAGTACTCTACCCCTCTCTATGTGCTCAAACCTGAAAAACTGATCCTGCCCTACACTCACCTCTTTCATATTTTTCCTATTCCTGAATGTTGTGCTGAGCGAGTGAGCGACAGGCTGAACCCAAATCCACATCCAGACTTGCAGACTGAGCCGAACATACTGTCACATCAAGTCTGCCCGAGCAGGAGCAAGATGGCAACCCATTCTGATTTCCACTACAGCCTCTATTTCTACAGATTTCTGTATCTTGATGTGGTTGCACGTGATTTCTCGCCTACATGTTTCAACGAATGTTTTGTCATTGTTTTGCACATTGATAGTAATTAGTTCCTTCTGTTTCTTTGGTTGGCCAAAAAGTACAAGATAATATCTGCAATACAATGAAATGTGGGTAACTAAATCAGTGTCTAGTGAATTCTGCAGGTCAGTGAAGTCTGGTGAAGTCTGCAGAACGTCTGCCTGAGGCCCCATGTGGACTGGATGAATTGTGGGTTTGGACGGCCCTCACCACTCGCAGACTTATTCCCAAGAACGTGGCCGCAAAGTCTGTAAGTCTGCAAGTGTGGCGGAGTCAAGACATTTGGATTCAGCCATGAAGTTCATGATGAAGTTACACCATTAGTTGGTCGGTCAAGTTTCCCCATTGGGTATTGCCATTTCAAACTGAAATGGCATGAACTAGAGGGATGCTTACAGGCAGTGTGGCCAACTCATTGCATTTGTTGCAAGATTTACTGACTTTTCAGACCTGTGTATTGACCTATTTTCATAAAAGCACGCCGCAACAAATCGACTTGCAACTTTTTGGACAACCCTCAGCTCCTTTTTCTACAATTGCCAGAAGTGCCACTTCTCTTATCCCATTCCCACTATACATGATTTCACCCTTTCTATTTTACCCAATTCAACTGTATGTGCTGTCAGTGGAATACCCAGATACTAAAGAGGATGTCATTGCTCCTGCATTATCAAAATCCAACTTTTTCTGAACATTAAAACCTATCATAATTCACCGACTTTAAACACTAGCCCAACATTAATAGTCTTCACCACTACCATTGCTCAGAGGTAATATAAAGTGACCTGCCGTGTTATACCTCCTATCCTGCTCCAGCACTGTTCCCCACACCCCTTTACCTGCTATCCTACACTGCCTCTCTATCTTATTCCACAGTCCCATATGCCAATGTTGACAATCTGCGGCCCTTACCCTCTGTCGACCCCTGTCTTATTCCGCCCTCTCTTTCTTACCCGTGACTTCTCCTCCAGCTTGGTCATCATGATAATGTTGGCTGTGTGCTGCTCCCAGATCATTCTCCAGAAGTCCCCAAAGGTCTCAGGGAGGGAGCCCTGAGTTGCGACGTAGGCGTTCTGACGGCGGTAGCCATCGATATAGTTAGCGTTGATGTAGTCACTGCCCGGGACACCTGCAAGACAGGGAGAGAGTGGAGGTTGAGGAGGGTGGAGTGGGAAATGACAGAGAGGCAGAACAAACAGAAACGGCTAAAAATACTGCATGGTTTTATGTTCATCCACTGCGTCATGTGTATGATGTTATTAAGGTTGAATGTCTCCGCACTGATCACTGGGAAACACTCTGTGTCCGTGTAATTTTCTTTGCAGATCAACCTGACTCTTCATGGTGAAATAATCTAAAGTATATGGATTATTCAAAGTCTGCTGCCATGAAAGCAGGTTTATGTCCCTGTAATAAAGAGTGTGGATCATCTGAGGTCATGGCAGGGAGATTAATGTTTTCACAGGACCAAGCGTCCTTTAGTGTTGGATTGTTCAGCCGTCTTGTTTTATAATACATGCTAAGACGATCATGGGCCTAATCTGAGTATACTCTGGATGTGTCGCTTTGAATGGCAATATGACTGTAAGGCCATCTCTGTGTAAGACTCGGCTGACACTGCTTGTCCTGGAAGGGATTGTGTGTGTGTGTGTGAGTGTGTGTGTGTGTGTGTGAGAGAGAGAGAGAGAGAGAGAGAGAGAGAGAGAGAGAGACCGTCTGTGTGTGTTTGATTTAGGATCAGTCCTGCTCATCTGGGGCCTAATACCATAATCCCAAAAATCACTGAGTCACAGCTCAAACATGCACACATACACCAAAACGCCAAAGTACACACACAGGCGCACACACAGACGTGCACACGTCCATTGAGCCGTGACCCGATTCTGCTGAAGTGGGACTAAAAAATTCCTTTTGAGGCGTCTGATAGCGGTTTACAATAACAAGTTAGAAGTCAATGAGCAAAAGAATCACGACAGGAAGGAACTCCCTTAGCACATTCTCCTTTGGTGTCTTATTTTATGTGCACGACTCAGTCCCATGAAGTCGTAAAATCCAGAGCATCACCGTGCACACACCACACACACTGAAATGGCAGAGGAGTGTGGGGTGTTTATACAATTTATTTTAAATGGGATGGGGACAGATGGTAAGAAGAGCTTCTAACATATGTTTATCAACCTCAGTCCTTAAAAGACAGCTTGGCTAAATGCTTTGATGTGCTGCAACTTTATTGCAAGGGACTACGGCAGAAGCACTGTGCAGATAGAACACACACACACACACACACACACACACGCATGCACACAAAAACATAGACACACATTTCCTGTTCCTTGGTGGCTTCACTAGCTTGGCAGATAGTGTGTGTTCATGAATGCGAGGAAAAGACTGTGAGCAGAAGTGCATATCTGTGCTTGTGCATGTGTTGTAAAGCTAAAGTGGAGTAGTGTGTGTGTGTGAAGACTTTCTTTATTTCATCCATGGGGTCCGAACAATGGAATTCTGCTATACTTTAACAGCTTTGTGGGGACCTAAATCCTTGGCCCCTTAAGTTTAAGTGGCTTTTGAGGGGCTTTAGGTTCAGCTGTGATGGTTTAGGTTTGCAGAAGGGGCTAGTGAATGCAGCATGTTAATGGCAGGTCCCCACAAACGTTGTAAGACATGGATAAGACTGTGTGTAATTGGACATGCTCAAGAGTACAAGTGTGTGTATGTGTTTTCAAAGCTGAAAGAAGGACAGACAGCCAGGGCTGCGGGACAGGTGGGGGTGGAAGGGCTGCTCACACATGCTCTGCCCAGATAAGGCTCATCTGTTTGGGCCCGGCCTCCCACTGCCTCCCTCTCTCCACACTGGAGCTGCCAGTTTCTACGCCTCAGGTCTTTCCCAGCCGAGGTGGGTGAGTGCGCTTCAAAGCGCACACTGAGAACAGGACTGAGACTATTTTTTTTTCTCATTTAAGACCTTTCAAAAAGATTGAATTGAGGAAAATGGGTACACCGTGAAAATGTATTGGTAACTAGGCTATAAATGAAGTACGAGCATAACTTTATTTCAATAGATATTAAAACATCTGAGTGAGAGACATGTTACAGGATATTTTAAGTGTTGGATAGAAAATTCTCACACATACAGACACACACACAGGTACACATGTACTTGTAATGAGTCTCATTGCCTCTACTAAGGAGATTACTTTCTTCTGTGCTTGTTTGTCTGTTTCTTAGCATGATGATGCAAAAACTAAGATTTTGATGATTTCTAACAGAACAATCAACATCAAGCACGTTTAAGGAACTGATATTTATGAGTGTGTGAAGTTTGGTTTAGTGCAGATCCAATTAAAAATCTGGATCTAGTGAATTTAAATGAGATCTCATATGGGAACTGTTGTGGCTTGGCAGAGTGCCATTCTAGTTAACATAATGCACTCCCTACTCTTTAACCCCAACCTCATCAATTACATCTAAATGCCCAGTCTGAACTCTTAACCCTGAAACCAAGTAATGGACCTCAAACATCACTTTAAAGAAATGAGGAACTGTGTGTCTTACCATCTATGCTGGAGAGTATAACCCTGGAGTGGTCATAGGCGATGACGTTAGCATAGCGGTTCTTTGGTTTGTTGACCTCCAAGTTGGAGTTCTCCCATGTGAACTGCTGACCAGGGTCGACGGACTGCAACACACACAAGTCAAGGTCAGAGCGAAGCACAGATCAAAGAGACATAAGTATTACACTTCTTTCATTTCAAAGTAATGTTAGACACTGTGCGCTATTGTTTCTGGAAAGGTTTCGGGTTTTTTTTATAAAAAAATCCAATTATTGCTTTTCCAACAGTCATTCCAGCGTGTGGTGTGTCAGGAGCATTATGTTCTGACAAATGGCCACAGCATACATGCTTGGGATATTCATTACTGCAAGGAAATCCCCCTTTTTGTTTCATGATGCTGAAAGCTAATATCATGAATCAAGCAAAGTTCACTTCGGAAAGAACCTAAGAACTAATAACTCTACTTTAAAACCCTAATAGTGTTGTAAAACATGATGTACTGCTAATGTATGTAACACCTCTAACAAAGGCAAATTCATTGTTTCTGCGTCCCCCAGTCCTCTGGGCTCCACTAAGCTCCTTGGACATAAATGTTGCCATCCACCCATGGAACCGCATGGACCCCAATGCAGATTAAAATATATGGCCGCGCTGACTGTACGCAACAACTGAGCATGTCCCAGGTACAACATAATTTGTTCTTCAACAATTTCAAATCCAGGCGGTGGCACACTCTTGGTTTGGTTGCAAAGAAGAGAAGAAGAAGATGAAGAAAATGGACGATAGTTTTGAAGAGTGGCCTTTTTTTTGGTAAAACCCATCTTTGAAGGAATATGAGGACACACAAATGCTGCAAAATTTTGGAGAGAAATCGCAGCTAAACTTAGTCGTAATGAAAGTCTTTTTGATTTAAATAACGTTTGACAAACAACCTTATTGCGCATTGCTGCCACCACTTGAAAGGAATAGAAATGGGGGATCAGGTACGCATGTGTGGAACGCCAGACCGACGCTGACCCTCATTTTAGTATGAAAGTAACCGTGGGCATTTACGGGTGACTAGAATGAGAGGACAGATCTCAGCGGACACGGAACATGGAAAGTATGGTCAACTCTTAATATCATGCAAATCCTTGGTACATCTTAAAATTGGCCACGAAATAACGAAATTACCATGTAGAAGAGGCAAGAAGTGGACCATTCAATCAATCTGAGCACACAGCCATTGTTCACCGTTGTTGTACCATAACCCCACCGTTGAAACCAAGTACAAATTGAAAATTAATAAGGCTTCGCTGGCATTGGAATGGAATGTGATGGAACGTGATATCCCATTTCTAGAAACAACAGTGAGGTAGGGACTTTCCACGGTTTAAAAGAAGAAAAAAAACAGCAGCGACCACAGAAAGAAGATAAAAGCACGATAAATTCTTAAGGGAGAGAAAGGATGGTTGTGTTAGACCAACACATTAAGTTCCTGGAGGGTAATTACAGTGTAACCATTACTGTTTGCTGGGAGCGGCAGACATGAGGTCATTAAGAGGCTGTCAATGGAGAGGGACGAAGAGCAGAGAGCCAGGGCAGTTTAGCAATTTTGAATATTTTATGACACATAATTATGGTTTGGTTGGGGGATAAATGGACAGGGGTGGTACTAGAGGAGTGCATGTGTGTGTGTGTATGTGTGCGTTTGAGGGCGCTTTCCGCTTGCTGCCCAATATCATGTGTGTCTGATTATTACACCGCAATCGTTTCTGGCCCGTCTTTCTCCCTCCCCTCAAACCCGCTCCATCCATCTCTCCCGTTCCCTCGTTAAGTGTTCAGCACCGAACAAAGCACACAGTCATGCAGAGAGAATGCGTGGCTCAACCGAGTGGTTCCAACTTGCACCGCAATTACATACGGCTTCTCCCTCACTGTCTCTTCCACCCCATCTTCCAACGCTTTTTCGCCCTTAAACATCCCCGCTCTGTTTTCCTACTCTTTGCATAAACTGTCCTCATCTTATTGTGTCTCTCTGTCACACACACTTTATCTCTCTCTTCTTCTGGTAGCCAATTAGAGCCTTGCGTGGCCGTCTTCACCCAGAGGTCGTCGGTTTTAAACCATTTTATTTTTTTTGTGCAAGGAAAAGAAATTTTTTTTTACCCATTTAATAAATCTCTGTGGAGCTCATTGTGTTGCTGCAGTTATTTGCAACACAGGCAGGGAAATATTGTGGAATATAGATTCATGTTTTTTTGTTGTTGCAGCACACCAAGTTCAGGCACATTGTTATCTCCATGTGGAGGCTTTTTTTTGGGGGTACCATATTAAATGTGCTGCAAGTTGAAGAAAACTAATCAAGCCTCTCTTTTTTTGCAGGGAACACTCACTTCCTGTATCTCTCTGCGAACGCTGCTCTCTTTCGCTGCTTCGTTATTTCTATCGACTCTCTTTCTTCACCACGGGATGAAAATGAGGGTTTGATAACCATCTGGCTGTAAGCAAACTCTCTCTGAGCTTGCAATTTCAATTTCACTCTTATAATAACAAGGCGGCAGCGAGAGAGGAGAATGTGTGTTATCTTGTGTCGTTTCTATGAAGACGAATCAAAACGCAACTTAGCCGCATCTACATCGCATGCCACTGAAATTGAAACTGAACGATAAAAGAAATGATGAGTCAAAGATAAATGTGTGTGACTGCATCAAAACCACAAAAGTTTAAGATTTCCAGGAACTGATAATCAGCATTCCTACCTCGTACTCTTGAGAGAACTTGAGATTGTCGTTTGCCTTGAGGCGCTCAATGTGATCTGCCATCTCCGAGATGGGGATGGGCGGGTGACTTGCCATGCCTGCCGAGCACAGAAATAAGAAAAAGAGGCCATTTTGATACACGTACAACTGAACTCTTTGGGAGGAAAATGTTAGGAGTTAGGATTCTCAGAGGAGGTGTTGTTTAGTGCTCGGTCCATGATCAGTAAAGGAAGCAAATGGAGTGTGTTTTTTCTTTTTTGTTAAGTGACCATATTTTCTCTGGGCAGACAGAAAAGAACAATGTGCGTGTTCTGAAAGTTACTGAGGCACAATAACATGTCCTCAGAGTATATGCACACACTGCTGGTGAAGATAAAAAAAGACACAGGCGGCTGAAAAATTTAGCATGAACATTTTTTTGTTGGGGTGGTTTTAAAAGAAGTGTTCCAGAGGCGTTTTCATGAAATGTTGTCAAAGCAGCTTCATCCTATTTGAGATGGACGGTTAGTTAGCATGACAATGGGAAAGAAAGACAGAAAGAAAGAAAGAAAGAAAGAAAGAAAGAAAGAAAGAAAGAAAGAAAGAAAGTGATGATAACCCAGAAAAAAGAATTTCCATGGTGGACCAACTAAGACCAACTAACTTGACAAACGGCGATAGCCGCGGTACACTGATACACGGTAGGCTGAAAAGGGAAACAACAGCAGCGTTAAACCTGTTTATAGAAACACAACTATTACTTCACACAACCAAACACCTAGTGTATTAGTGTGTAACTGTGTATACGAGTGTCCAGTCTACCTGGAGTCTGGAAGTTGATCCTGCGGAGCTCCACAGGGTCAGTGGGGTGGTGAGACGACATGGCTTTGCTGCAGGAGAAACTGCCCTTCCTGCCTTCAACCTCAGCTCGTTTCCTGGAACAACACATCAGCAGAGTTAACGTACATGCACCTCAACCTGATCAATCAACCTTTTACTGCATGGAAAAAATGTACCTATGAGATTTGTAAACTTAAGCATTTGCATATATCCAATAACCCCAGAAATCTCGGTATGTCAAACGCTCACCTCAACACTGTTAATGTTATCGGCTTCACACTTGGCATGTGTATTGTTAAGGGCCCGAGGTGCAGTGTTGAATTTGGTGCGATTTGAACACCTGATACTTTCAATCAGTTCAATATGAATAAACTTTGAATAAACACGAGACCAGTGCGCTGTAGCAGCAGCGGCTGGGACACATCAACTTAAGTGACATTGTTGATCACGACAACAGCAACAACAGTAGATTTTCCAGTTCTGGGTTCTGCAGGCTGAGTCAGGCTTCACCAAACTTTGAACGAACAGATGAACAGCTCTTTTTGCAGCAGCGGTGGTGAAGCTTCAGGGTTCTGTGGATTGAGTCCAGCAGCAGGTCTTTACTTCTTGTGGCTCATTTACTGCAGGTCACTTTTACAGTTGCACAAAGAAAATCTGCAACCAGCTTCACCACAGGCCAAACAAACAGCCCATTCCAAACAGGCACTGCACTAGTTGTAATTAATTGGCCACATAATATGAATGTTAAACGTAAAACAGTTACTTTAACATTAACAGGGATAGCTGTGATTCGGAGGAAATTGCTTTAGTGTTGCAGCTTTCTCTATGTTAATGACCAACTCATTGTCTGACGGGGGTGCGTATCTGTTTTGTTTAAAGCCTCCTCTGGAGTTAAACGTGACATTAAAAGCAATTGAAGTGAAAAACCTCCTGCAGCGCAGTGGCCACTGTTTATTACCCTCAATATTTACAATGTGCTTATATGCCTGCATCAATTATCCAGTGCACTGGCTAAATCGTATACACCTTCCAGTGCACAATTTATCCAATACACCCTATGCTACTACGCAAGTCATTAAAGAAACATCACGGTAATCCTTGCTCTATTGGGATCTATTACACAAAGTATTATTTGCAAAGGCTTTTTAAGGAAAATGCCCCTTTAGGGCAGAGAAAATGCTAATAAGTAGTGTTTGTTTACCTGTCAGGTTGGCTGGATCCAAACAGGGACAGGGGCGGATAAAAGAACAGACAGGGATGAATAACATTAGTGTCCAATCAAAAAACATCAGGGGCTGAAACAAAACTGAAGCGATCAGTCCTTCTCATTAAAAATAATCACTTCTTTATTCCGTATGTTAAATATATAAAACAGAACCTCCTGAGCCGTGCATATAAATCACAATGAGAAAAGAACAGAATCCCCACACAAACACTGCCTACATATCATCGCCCAGCGCAACCTCACTGTGACATCCACTCCATAATAACACGCTGCAGACTTATCACAAAGTGCAATTCAGCTACAAGTGAGACATTAATGGCGGCGCACCACCAGAGGTTACACCGGGGCTTATGAACTTGAGATTATTAGCATCAAGGTTGACAGTTTTGCTACGCCACATCAGCCACAGCAATTATTCATGTGCATTAACGAAGCTGATTATCATGATGATCGTTATCATGAATAATGCTGATGGGTGATAATGGCATCTTCCGCTGTCGGCCCTGTTCGCTCCCTGTGTATAGATTTAGAAGCAAGCTACACAGAAAACTTCTAAAAATGCTAAATTCAGCCATGATGAGTAACAGATTGGGAGGTTAATTGCCCTTTTGTGTCAGTGCCGAGGAGCAATAAATATACTTTAATGTTCAGTGTATGCTCCATAAATAATGGCGACGCATCATTCTGTCTTGCTTACACCTCCTGTCTGATGTCTGAGTCATTGACAAAAGGTTTGGGATTTAAAGGGTAATTCTGATATTTTTCAACCTGGGCCCTTTGTTTATAAATGTGTGTAAATGAATGGTGCTTAGAAAGAATAGGTTCAGTAGATTACCTCCACCAGCGGCTACATAGGAGTCTATATCCAGATCATTTTTGTTTCCCTCTACATCGGGCTGAAGGAAGCAGCAATGGCCCAAGTGTAAGACTGTGAGTTTGACTTTGTTCATACCTCTTGAAGAGGAGAATGGCGATGACAATGCAGACGATGAAGATGACAGCCAGCACAGGACCCACCACCCACAGCAGCCCTTCCTCTTCATCAACTATTGGCTTTGGGTCCACATCCAGGGAGGTGACGGGGTCAGAATAAGGGCTAGTGGCAAACATGGTCTGCAGGAAGACATGGTTTCCAAATATAAATTTGACAGAAGTGCATTTAGATGGATGAAATATGTTTGTTTGTGTGTGTGTGTGTGTGTGTGTGTTTGTTTTTACTCACATTCTCGGAGAGGTCGAGCAGTGCGAGCACAAAGAACACATACTCCTGTCCGTTCTGCAGTGGACGGTTGCGGAAGTCACCATAGTTTCGTCCATCACCCAGTGTGAACTCCAGGGGGAGGGTCTTAAAGTGGGCAGTGACATAGGCCTTGGGATCTGATTGGCCCGCCTGTCTGCGGATGCGAAGGGCGTGACTGATACTCGTCCTGTTGATCTCCTTTAGGAGCTGAGTGGAGAGAAATTGAAAAGTTGACATGGAAGGAAGGATGAAGCAGAAAGGTGATGGGTTAGTTTTGATCATCATTTTGATTTATGCCAGCTTTAAAAAAGTGCAGCATTAATAGATACTACAATTCTACAATGAATTTACCTGATAAATCAAAAGCCATTAAGTCCTTTTTTTCTGCAGTTGTAACATTTTCATTTTAGTGATTGTATTCCTTAGTTTATGGGCGTTATGGAGTGCTATCATCTGAGCGCTCAACCGAATTGCTTCTTGAGAAAAAGGCAGGAAGTGGAATTGGAATGGGAAATGAAAATAGTGTTTTGAACAGACAATGCTTAGCCAGTCACCTTCAGCCGAAAGACTATGCCTCTACATTTAATTCTGATAATCTCTATTTCCCTCAACATCACCATTACCATTGCATGACCATAATTTAACTATTTATTGGTGTCACACTCCTGCACGTCTTACCTCATCCATGTTCATCTGATCAGGCTCCTCCCAGGGATTCAGGAACTTCCCTCTCTGCTTCTTCAGTGGCAACACCACCACGTAGTAACCCCTGAAACACAGCATGCAGGCACTGACTTCAGACTCAAAGAAATAAACCATCAACTAGTCCTGTCTTCAACGTTTAACACCAATGCTCTGACACTCGGAGGAACAGTTAGGTAGAGCAGGTTCTCAAAGAATCTTAGTGTCGTGTGGTGCAGTGACTACTGTTAAGAGGCTAAGCAGGCTTAATCACTGTGGCACATTCAAAAAGGTTTTATGGTGTTCATTTAAACTTAAATCAAACGTGGCAGTCAACAGAAAATATTGAAGCCCTACTCCCGTCTTTCTCAACCACCCACCAAACAACTGATCAGGTAAAAAAGGTAAAAATCACACCCCTGAACCCATAACCTGGAAGACGTAACAAAACTAATATTTGTGGCCTAAATAAATAATTACCAACACAGGCTGAATATTACTTTTTGCTCCTACAGCTGGTTTGATCTCCGGCTACTGTCCACATGTCTCAGACTAGCTCTTATTTCCTGAAAGTTAGATCTAAAGATTGATACTGATCTCATGTCTGTACAGTTAATGTGAAAACACCGAGGGGGACACTATAAAGGCTTTATCTCTTTTATTTAGTTTGCTTAATTCAGTTGTTTAATCACTGACCTTGAAGGCAGATTTGGTTACCTTCAGACAGAGCTTGCTGTTTCAAGTGCCAGGCTAATTTAACAGGCTGCTGGCAGATGCTTCATATTTCCATACAAACACGAGAGTGGAATCAATCTTCTCATAAGTCAAACACTGTGGTTGGTGTTGGAACACGGAGCCATGTCTGACACTAATATCACTGGAGTTTTCAGTTGCAGTCAGGGCACAGACACCAAAATCCACCATCCACCTCACAAGATGACTCACTCCACTGCTCCATGTTGACACTAATGCGTTCACTGAGCTGACTGTGTGGCGTGGTACACTAGAGAGTATTGTCCTTTAGATCCAATGTGAGGAAATGTACAAAAATAAACCTATATTTGCTCGAATCTGTCAATTTTAAACTTAAGCTGCTTTCAGAAATTACACAGAAATCTTCCACACAAAGAAGACGCAGACAGAGATGTCAACTTGGAAAGTGAGAGTTTTTTGACGATAGAAGCCGATGCTGTTGTCGAAGACGTGTGATCTTCGCGGTGGAATTTATACCTCATGTCCCACCTCCTACATACTCTACCAGGGCGCCCCCCCCCCCCCGCTTGTGAATGAGTCTGACTCAGACAATATTCAGTATAAATACTGAAAATGAAAGAGCACATTTCTGAGGCGACAGAGACAAACTACAGGACAGTGGCTGTGAGTTGAATGCTGAGTGATTCTGAAGGACCACTTCCTCTTGGTGTCAATATTTGTTCTTGGTTATAAAAAGCAGATACGATTATCAGCTTTGTGCTTTCATTTGGCCGAGAGTGGGAGTTCTCAGACTTAACTGCTTTGCTGCCAACTCAGATGAATCACTCCTGATAGGCCGATACAGTAAATGAAGAGCCTCATTCGTAGCAACTAGTGACATTACATCACAGGGTACAGAACAATTTGACGACAACACACGCACACGCCTATTCATCAAATGAAACACACATTTTCCCCAACATCCATCACACTTGTCTTCCATCTCTACCTGACTTTAGCCGTGGTCTGCACGGTCGGTAGCTGCACAGTCACCATGCCGTCTGCGTTGGTTTTCCCCACCACGGTGGGCTTGGTCTTGAGGATGTCAGGGGCCGTGGTGGCGGTGACGCGGTGCTGCAGGCCCCCGGCGCTGTTGGCCCGGTTGGTGAGCAGAAAGGAGTACTGAGTGTTGGGCTCCAGGCCAGTGATCAGCTTCTGAGTCTGTTTTCCATCCACTTCAACGGACTGGCCCTTTCCGTACAGGATCTGTACACGGTCATATGACAAAGAGAAACTTAATGCTATGTAGGCTAAAAGACACAATACAGCAGAAACAGCTCCTGTTTGTAACTGATTATAGCAATTGATGCTTTTATTTACCTCCACAGAGAAGTCCAGACATTTATATGATTATCAAATATTGTCCTTTGCTTCTCCCTGTTTTATATATTTATATATTGGATTTTACTTCAGCATGAAGCCTCCCCAACCTGCTCTAGGTGCTGCCTGATGTAAATACAAACTATTTACTATAAAAGTAAAAATCCTTACAGAAGTTGAAAGAGCATAATCCTTTCATGTCTCTGCAGGCTGTACCAGTCATCAAGAAAAGTTGAGTTCTAGCAACAGCAGCTAAACACGAAGAAAACTATGGGTATAAATGATTGGAAATGATTTATTATGCTGAAATAACCATGAATCATTGTAGAACATGTCATTTCATTGGCTTTTCTTGATCGTAGCTACAACATGTGAGACCTGCCTGTTATTGTAATTACACTTTGTAATCTAATAACTGTCAGGGAATTTGCGACTCACACATCCTTCAATGCCATTCATAGTAAGGTCAAAGAATTGGAATAGATTCGATTTTATGTTTTGTGCGAGTAGTCATTATTGTGTCGGCGGATGGGTTAAGATGAAGCTTGTCTCCATTCAGAGGAAAAACAATCCTAACATGACTACTAGTGACGTTGTGATCTGCTCCCTCCCATATGGTAAAATACTGAGATGTTTCAATTATACTTCAAGTGTACGTTGGACCAAAAATCGTCTCTGTGGACAGCTCTACATTGCAATAAACTCCTATACTCAAGTAAGGACAACCGGGTTTCATCGAGTAAATCATTTTATTCACCACCAGTGAATTTCTTTTCTTCATCAGCTATATTAAACACGGTGAAGTGCAGAATGTACTTACAGTGAAGGGCTGTGTAGGGTTCTTGTCTCGGATCTCCCAGGAGAGAAGGACAGAGTTCTTCATGGCTGCTTTTACTCTGAAGTTGGTTGCAAAAACTAAGGTACAACAAAAATAGATGAAAGAAACAATGAATATCATTTCACGGTCTCATTTAATCTCTGTGCTGAAACACACCGGCCTTACCTGCGTACCATTCTCTAGTTCGGCCAGTCTCAAGTTAGCTATCTGTTCTTACACAGTGTGACTGGACAGGGACACTAAAACCCAAGACTCTTACCTTGATTTGGGAAAATGACGTTGGGATTAAGACTACAGTGACAAGACAACGAAAAAGGACACTTAAGATGTTGCCGTCAGGCGTTGTGTGACTGAGGGTGAGTGAAAATGGGACAATATGTGCACAGTTGTGCGGTTAGGGAAGCATGTCTTGGATCCTGAGCAATGAAGATGGGTTGTTAGCAGCTTGAGTGTGAGTCCTACCTTGGTCCAGCCGCTGCGTCCTAAACTGGACACCAGGGCTGTACGGCCCAGGGCCGACAGCTGTGAACGCGCACGCCCTGACATCATACACAGTATCGGCACTCAGAGCCTCCAACAACACACTCGACCCTGGAGCGGGCACCATAACTTCAGAGGCGTTCCCTCGACTGTTTATATCTTTATACAGCACCGAGTACTGCGTGATTTTCCCGTTTTGCTCAATAAGAGGGACTGGTTTCCATGTCAGTCTGAGAGAGGTGGCAGAGGCCTCATCAGAGTTTATATTTTCTGGGTATCCACTTGGGGTGTCCTCTGGGGTAGTGACCTCCTTTTCCGCCTCCTCCCCGTAGCCCATTTTGTTTCGGACAGAAAGTTTGAACACATAGTTTGCTCCCTTGTGGATGTCGTGGGCTGTGTAGCGGTTCTCCTTGGTGGGAAACTCCACCACCGTGAAGGGGAGGACATCTACGCGGCCAAAGGTGAGGCGGTACCCGAGGAGCGGGGTGGGTGGGTTTGTGGGAGGGTGCCACTGAAGGAGAGCAGTACCTGAATTAGTGGCGCTCACCAACAGTTTGGGCTTCTCAGGCACTAGAGAGGGAAACAGAGGGTCAGGGCAGAGAGAATGATGAAGAAGAGTTACTTAGGGAATCATTTCAAAGCACATTATTCATAACCTCAAGCAAAACTGCACAAATGTGGTTAATAAGTGGATTTTTATGACCACAACAAGGTGTGATAGAGTGTGAAATAAACTAATTCAGTGATTTCATGGCCTTTAATAACAATTACCTCACCAAGGAGGTTATGTTTTTATCTGCTTTTGTGTTATGTTTTTGGTGCAAGACTTTGTGTGGACACACTTACGTGGCAGGGCAGTGCAGACTGTAACAGGTTTGCTGCGAGCACCATCGCCTTTGGCAGTGTAAGCCCCCACTGATACTGAGTAGCCAGTGTCTGCCTGCAGGTCTCCAAGAACGACGTTCTGCAGGACAACAAAACGCAATCAGCTGCACCGTCACTGGCACAGGTCCCTTGCAGCTCCTTTTTTTTTTTTTTTACAGTCTGGTCTTTTTTCTTAGACCTGGTATTGAATTTTTTAATTATTTGTCTTTCGTTCATTGCTCACCTAGCAGCTGCTTTGGGGAAATTTACAAGAGATTTGGTTTCATCTCAGAATTCAAAACAACCCTAAAATAATCTCAACAAAATATAGGCTATCATTCCCCACACAAACTGAAATTTAACTAAATACACACTGAAAACTAATTTACATTATCAATATCCACAAATTGCTCATATCTTGAGTACTTTCCCAGAGTCCTTCATTAAAAAAAAAAATGGACCCCCTGCTGGGTCTTCTGATTTTAAGCCCTCGCTCCGGTCCTGGGAGATTCTAAAGCTACGGTCTCTTAAGTATGACTCATCTACTCTTCATGCTTTGTTATTAGTGTTAAATGATAGCTTAAAGGTTTTACTCACATATTCAGTTGAGTCATCGTATTCCCACTGAACGGTGGTGCAGCACAGGGACAAGACAAAAAAGCAGAGCAACACACAAATCTTAATATTTGGGATAAAATCTAAATCTTAATTTCTCTTTTTTCTATAGTCGCATGCACTGAGTTTTACAGCTGTAGGACATAGACCAGTTTGAAATGCAGGTAGCCTATAAATAGATATAGTTCATTATTATCTATCCTGGACAGACATATAATAATGACAGCTGCCATGTAAAGGCCAGAACATCACTGGATGTGAAGCTACAGCCAACAACTGATTAGCTGAATGGCATGAAGAATAGAAATAGCATTCAGACAAAAACTGAAGTATAAAAAAATTAATTAAGTAAAATAGATATTACAGGTTTATTGAGCTTTATATGTGTTGATGAGCTGCTCTGTTTACTAGTGTAATAGTCCTAAGTTTTAATTTATTTACTCAATCCAATCAATCAATTAAACAATTTAAATGATCATTTCTAACGCAAAGAGTGAGAGAATAAAATCTGGCAAAAATGTTTATCTTATCGACAGGAATAACCAGACGGCCACATGCTGGCTCTCTCATCTGATAGATATATTTATGTAAGCCCATGTGTTGGCAGCAAACTCTTATATTTGCTTTAGTTAAACTACAGTTAACAATAAGCAATAAGGTACAATAAAATATGCCTTGAGTATTATTAGGCCTTTAATTAGAGAGTGTATATGTTAGTGTTACCTGCGAGTCCTCCATGAGGATGTCCTTGATGAAGGGCTGTCCCTGAGGCTCGCCGTAGTTCATCCTCACAAAATGGACTTGGTAGCCTCTGATCTGACCGTGCTGCCGCTCGGGTGCCGGTGCTCGCCATTTCACCCTAATGGCCGAGGCGTTCACAGTCTCTGCCTCAACCCCTCGTGGAGGACCACTTGGAACTAAAAATGCATTTTGGGGATAGAGGTCAAGGGTCACAGATGATGGGAACTCAATCCTCTAATGTAAAGGCCTTTTTTTCCCTTATCAAAAATAGATTGGTTTAGGGGCCGATATAAAAAAATACTCAAAAGCTGGAAAAATGTTAAAAATACAACCCTCCAAAAGGTCTAAAACTTGATGTCTTGGAAAAAAGTCAAAATAGTAGACAAAAAAAAAATGAGAGTGCTTGAGGAAAAACATGGAGGAAAAAAGCAGTGGAGGATAAGAAGCAAATGTAGAGAAAGATAAGAATGGCAGATAGAAAAGGATTTGTTGCCAGGGGCAGATTAACAGTGGCAGGCAGTCAGAGAGAAAATACTGTTATCAACACAAAAGACAAAAGAAACTCTCTCTTGTTCTGCCAAGAACCACACTTCTCATAAAAATAAAAACAAAATACTGAAAGGACAAAATACTCCAGCCACCTCTTGGTATCTGACCGACCCATGCATGATATATATATATATATATATATATATATATATATATATATAAATATGTGAGAATCTTACAAATAGCTGTAGAATAAAATACACTGATTAAAAGTCAGCAAGGATATAGTCAAGTAGTTGTCAAGGAATTGGAGGGGCGGAGAGTCAGTAAGAAAAGCCAAGGTGAGGAAAGGCCAAGGTACAGCCACAGCCAAAGGGTTTGTTGAGGTATTTGTGTTAGTGGGGAATATTGTTATGCTAAGACGGGGAATCCCAACCACCACTTTTCCCAAAGATTGGAGGAGAGAGGGTAAAGTTTGGGAGAAAAGAGGCTGACGAAAAAGAGGATAAAAATGGCTGCTGGAGAAAAAAGGGTTGCGAGAGAAAGCAGCGGTGGAGGAGTGTAGCAGGAGGAGGTTTTCCAGTTATTTCTGCTGGATATGAAGGAATAAAGGAGAGGTTTCCCAAAACTGGAGGGTCTGACAATGCATCATCCGCTTAGACTGCAGCTCAAGAATAGACACAATGCTTTAACTGGCAAGTGGAGGCAGGTTGGGGTTAGTTTGAGCTCGTTACTGCTATGTTAGTGACCATTGTTAGTGGGGCGGACCATCGTAACACAGGCATGGGGTTTGTTATGGAACGTACCATCCTCCTCGGTGCGGATAAGCAGCTGTAAACTTTCCGGTCCGTCCCCGGCTTCCGTCTGCGCTCGTATCGTTATCCCGTACTCAGTCCATTTCTCCAGGTTTTCCAGGAGATAGGGGGAACTTTCCGGAGGGATACCGTCAACCCTTTTGGATGTTTTGTTGCGCTCCGTGGTCGAGTACTGGATGGAGTATCCGGTAATTATGCCGTTCTGAAACTCCTGGGGAGGCGGAGCCCAACTTACCAGGATGCTGGTAGAACTGGGAGTGGTGCACGTGATGTCCTGGGGAGGTGCCGATGGAACTGATCGGCCAGTTTCAAGGAAGCACAGCAGTGGAAGGGGGATTGTTTGGGTAAATGTTATTTGGTTGTGTGTGTGCGTGTCGTTATTGGTGGGTGGAGAAGTGAGGGAGTGAGGTTTGCCATGGAGGAATGGGGATGAAATTGAGCAGACGAGAGACAGAGAACAAAAGACAAAGAAACATAAAATGAAAACAAAACACTGGAGAACTGAAGACACGCACGAAAAAAATGACCCTGCGACTAGAAGGCAAGATGGCCGAACGAAGATACTGAATGATGGGCGCCAACTTCTGCTCTGGTTGATTAATGAAAACGAATGAATGGCTTAAAGAGAGGCAGTACAACAACACTGACTAACCTTTAACACACAGACATACCTTCACATAACTTACTTGTCCTTACAGCCTACCCAAGCCTCAGAGCTTGATCCACAACCGCTCGCTTACCTTGTTCTTACTGAATCTCTCACAGACCTCAGGTTGATAACCAGCAAATCATGTTTTGCTCTCGGTCATAATAGGTTTGCAAATGCATTTGCTGAGACAATAAGTTCTGGGTGTAATCTGGTGTCAGTTATTTGCTGGTATCAAATCTGAGGTCAGTTAAAGTCTGGATTCATTATGGCCCCTTTTGTGACAATGCAAAAATGTTGTATTACATTAGTTTGTGGTTCTTTTGTATTTTTTGCGTCAGTTGTCATTTTCGTGTTGTCACAATTGAAACCTCTCTCTCTCTCTCTCTCTCTCTCTCTCTCTCTCTCTCTCTCACGCACACACACACACACTCGCACACAGCACCATGTGCAGTTCGACCTACGCGTCTGCGGCGTGTTGATGGACACTTCGTTGGTATACGCCCCGATTCCGTGCTTGCTTTTGGCGGCCAGCTGGAAGGTGTAGGTGGAGAAAGGCTTCAGGTTCTTCAGCAGGTGGGAGGTGGTCGGCTCAAAGCTCATTTTCTTCTAAGGACAACAGCGAGAAGTCAGTGTGTGAGAAAAACCAAAGGAAAAAGTTTGCATCACCTACAAGATGTTTAAAAAGCAGCGTTGACTTTTCAGTTCACTTTTGATATCAACATCAATTCATCTTTCGTATGCGCGACCATCCGTCCAGTCTCACATCTGTCCTTTTAATCTGTTATCATCCATCTGACCACACAGGAATTTATTAGCCCAGCCAAACAGTCCTCCCAGCCACCAATCACAAGTGATAAATGATGTCCCACACTTTATTCTTACCTCCTCTGAGTCGTCGGCTCGTCTGTAGACCAGTTCATACCCTGTGATCTGGTTGTCAGGGCCACCTTGGGGCGGGGCCACCCAGGACAACAGGATACTGGTCTCAGACTTGGCCTCACCCTTAAATTCTGAAGGTTGGGATGGAACTGTAGAGTTGTATAGGGAGAAAAAGGAGAAAAGACATCACATATTTTCTGTCTTTTACTCTTGCTCGGTGCTTGCAGGAGGATGAGTCCAAACATTTTCTCCTACCTCCAGTCTTGGCTATAATCTGCAGATCCTGGGAGAGGGGTCCGTCTCCTACAGAGGTGAAGGCCAGCACTCTGATGTAATACGTCTTGTTGGGGGTCAAACCCTGGATGGTGATGAAGTTGGCGCTTCGCACCATCTGTTTCTCCCACTGCACAAACACAGACATGAATGCAAATCAACACATAGATGCACTCGGTTGCAACAAAAGCAATCAGAAGTAACAACAAAACAAATGAAAGCATGCACACACAGATACACACCTGGTTGACTGACAGCGTGTTGTCTGAGGTGTAGTACACTCGGTATCCGACCACCTGTCCGTTAGGTTCCTCTGGTTCGTCCCAGTGGATGATTGCTGTGGTTGTGCTCAGCATCCGACCCCGGACCTGCAGGGCAAACAGGGAGAACTTTAGCAACCCTCTGATGATAAGAAGATTTTGTGGAAATGAGTTTTTGAGAACCAAAAGCAACTGAAGGGTACAGTTAGAAAATGACATGCTGAAACCAGGATTTATGTAACCCACTGCACTATCACTCAAAATAATAGGCAGCTAATTATATTGTATAACATCTGAGCTTGAGGTGAATGTTCTTCCATTTGAAAACAATTATAGCAGATTGATACAAGCGCTGAACAATAACTTGTTTTCAAACTGCATTCTTTGAAAAACACATTTTATTACTATACTAGGAAAACCTCATCTTTGTGAAATCTAAAGCATCATCATCCGAACCTGTCGGGGGGGCGAGGAGGGGGCCTGCTCGGCCGTGCGGGCCTCCACCACGTCGCTGGAGGGGCCTTGGCCAATGGTGTTAACGGCTGCCACGCGAAAGTCATAGTGGGAGTAAGGGCTGAGGCCGCCCACGCTGTAGCGTGTCGTGGCAATGCCATCAATCTCTTTGTAGGGGTCCTCAGAGCCTTTGGCACGGTGCTGAAGGGGAAGAAGAGAGAGAGAAAGAGAATATGTGTATTTAAAGCTGCATTAGAGATCTTTGTAACTCTACTTGTAGCTCTATCTATGTGTATACACATTACAGTAATACACCAATAAACTCAAATACACAATGCTCTTATTTACAAACCAGGATTCATGCAAAACTCCACATATTTAAGGTAGAAATCCTGTTTTTTGTGAGTGAAATATTCAGTCTCTGCTGTTTAAGCAGTTCATGGTTAATTTTTACATCTCAATTCAGTACTCCTTTTGGGCAAATACACCGAAAGTGCATTTGAGCAATTTGGGAAATTTTATTTCTATCAGGAAAAACAAGAGGCTATTTTATTTTACAGCTTGACCTAGTGATTTAAGTTGTTAATAAGAAACCAAATTAACAACACATGCAAAAGTAGAAACAACTTCATCAATTTGACCACACATGCGCAACAAATAAAAAACACACTGTATACACTGATCAATGTACTAAATGACAACACAAGGGAATTGTTTCCAGGGGAAACTAAAAATCGTGTCTTGTAGTGTTGTGAGTATTTCAGTGGATTTGGTTGAGAGTGAATATTTGGTTGTGTTGTTAGTATTCAGTTGTATTTTGTGAGTATTTCATTGACTCTCGAGTATTTTGTTGTTTTGGGAGTATTTGGTATTAACCATGTTGTCAAATTGAAAAAGATATTTCCCCATTTGCATGTGTTATGTCTATTTGCGTGTGTTTTAAGTGGCAGTTGCACCTGTATGATGTAGTAGGAGACGGGCTCAGCATTGCCAGAATCCCAGGTGAGTGTGATGCTGGTTGCAGTTCTCTCCGTCACCACAGGGATCCCAGGAGCCCTCGGCAGAGCTAAGACAGAGACAGGGAGAAAGATAAAAATGTCACACACGATCCCTTTATATCCCTAACTCGTACTGATTGAATAAGATGGAGAAAAAAACTAAATGATGAACTCAGAATCAGAATGATGCCATGAACGTAATCTCTATACAACAGTTAAACCCCTTGAAAAACAATTAGCTACTAAATTAGCTTGACCGCCGGATCAAACTAAATCCTGTCACATCTTATCTATCACTTCAAAGGGAGTTTGAACTCGCTTTACATTTATTCCAAATTAAAAACCGTGTATACTGACAAACTGAATCCTGGCATGGTGATAACATCAAAATGGGTCATACCGTAGAAAACAAGTTAGAGAGAAAAAGTGTTTATTGAAAGCATTAAATATAAAAGTGGAGATAGAAGGCTGTTTTCTTATTGAATTAAATATTAAAGTTTCCCCCCAAAATAACAACAAAAAAAACAAAAAATCTTTCCCTTTCTTACATTCCAAGAAAAGTTTGAAGTTTTTCTCCATCATTCTAAAATATTGTAAGAAACAGAATTTAACTTTTTTCATCTTCTGAGTAGGCTATTTATTATTTACCCACTTTATTATTCACATATTCAGAGTATGTATAAATAGAGCAGTCATGAAAGGGAATTACTTTACTTACTCGTCATATTTTTCTTTTTTTCTTTTGTCCTAACCCTTAAAAATACTTTGCTCTTTTGAATAAAGTTTCAACCAAAGCCTCACTTGAACCGAGACCAAGCCATGCCATCCCCACCCATATGCCCATTTACCCACCTTTCACAGTAATCTGCGCCACCACCTCAATCACGCCAAGCGTCGACATGGCGACACACGTGTAATTGTTGGACTGGCGTATGTCAGTCAGCTCCAGAACGTTGCGGCCGATGGGCATGTCGTCCTCGGGAGTCAGGTCTTCGGCTCCCAGCATCCACTTCACGTAGGGCATGGGGGAGCCCACTGCCACGCAGGTGATGTTGATGTTCCCCCCTGGCATGATCTCGCTGTCTGCCGGCAGGATTGAGAAGCGAGGGGGGACGCGACGCACTGAACCGGGAGAAGGCAGAGGGAGAGAGACGATTAGAAATTCATGATGTTGCTCGGTAAGTGCAGCAGAATGCATAGCAATCAGAGTCTATGTGCTGCTGCAGGATGATTATTATTTGTTTTTTCATTGTGTCTGAGATGAAGTTTTATGGCATTAAAAGAAGACTGCGAGCATTCAGACAGTCTGATACATCACCACAAGGGAGCATGCGATATCAAAATGTTTTATTCATGTTGTTTTTAGGTGTGCTCCATTAAATATTTTATGAACTGAAACACAAAAGATGCTCACAATGAAACTCACAGCAAACACTCATGCACTCACAGGGGGAAAGGGGAGAAAAGAAGAACGCAGGGTACAGTACGTCTTCAAGGAGTAAACTGTACAGGCAGGTTTAAAACCTGCAGCGCCACACATAAAACAGCCAAGACACACAAACACAAGTGGTAGTTTAATGGAAGAAAAAGAAAATACTCAGGAGAGGGAACTCAAAAGAGCCACACATTTCTTTACAGTACCAACCTTCTCGCAGCTCTGTAGAGGGAGGTAGGACAGAGCACAGCGGGAGGAGATGATGGAGGAGGAGGAGGAGGAGGAGGGAAAACGGAAAGATATCAGAGAAGAGACAGGGAGAAAAAACAAGTTAGACAAAGGAGCATGGCAAGGTGACAAGAGACAGAGGAGGAAGCAAAGAGAAGCGAGAAGACAGAAAAGAGAAAGAAAGAAAGAGAAAAAACAGGCCGTAAATGGCCAGTGTGCCGGTGAAAGCCTTCCACCGGCGGCTGCCTCCACACACCGCCTGTCAAACACTTACTGAGCAGCGCCGCACGATTTCGCCCTACACATCACTGACTCTGTGCTGTTTGTGGTTCATGTGTGCGTGTGTAAACAGATATATATATGTATATACATAGTGTATGACATCGATGTGTGTATATTTGTGGGTGCATCCAGTTGTATATGTGTGTTATTGTTTTGTATCTTCGGGAGTGATGTCGGAGTCAGAAAAGCATTCTACACTATTTAAAGCTTTGTGTGTGTGTGTGTGTGTGTGTGTGTATGTGTATGTGTGTGGAGGGGGGAAGTTGAAGGGCAGACAACAGAGCAAAAGGCCTGGAGAATTAAAATGTCTCTAAGATTCAAACATTTGGTGGGTATGAGTGTGTGTTTCTGTCTGTTTCTGTATTTGTGTGTGAGGGTAAAAGGCGCCCGAGGAAGCGAGATGCCTGTCAGATTTGGGGAGAAACACAAGTCTTAACCAGACAATGATTTGTTTTTTCTCCGAGGTCTAAAGGCTAAGAAGCGAGAGCAGAGAGATTAATAGCCTGAGTGAAACAGTCAGCTGCAGCCTTAACGTGACGTAAAAGAGATCTCATTTAAAAAGCCATCCTGTTTTATGACTCTGAAGCTGAAAAGTTATAAATCACAGAAGGTTTCGTTAGCATCACAATAATACCATCAACACATATTCCTCAAAGAAGATTTAAAAAATACATGAAAAGATGCCTGCATAAATCTACACGCTGTAATTGGACCATCTGTCTTTTTTTATCCCCCTCTTACCTCTGACATAGAGGTTAGCTGGGGTGGAATAACGTGTCCCGTCGCTGTTGGTGGCAACACACTCATACTTCCCCTGGTCTGACTCCTCGCTCATCTCTATCTGGAGGGCACCTGGATGGATGGAGGGACGGAGAGGAGATAGAGAAGGGAGAGAGAGGCACAGAGACGGAGAGGAAGAAAGAGCAATCACACAAAACTGGACGACATCAGATTACTACGTCAATATAGCAGCATATCAATGTAAAAAAAATAAAATAAAAAAAACTGCAGTAAAGGGTAAATGAATCTGAGTTTTCGGGCAAAAACAAAGCTGGTACTCGGTATGAAGAGGGGCTGAAAAAGGGATCCAAGTGTATAGGGAGACATTAAGAAGTTTCTACGAATGTCAGCCAGACGCTGCCCAAAACATGGGTCAGCTTCCTGATTTAGAAATGAGAAGACAAAAAAAATAGAAAAAAGAAAAGAAAAAAGGCACTGATACAAAGCCTACAAAAAAACAGAATGTAGTCTTCATGCAAAGGCAAAAAAGAACAAACCGAGCAGCCAAATCGTGGAGGAATCCAGACACAAATACAGTATTTGGAATATTCTTTGCTGAAAATCGAGATTGCAAGTTATATCAGGGAGCAAATCAGTTTTCAAGGATTAAGATATTGCCATGGCAAAAACCCTTTTCGGATCCACCAATGGGATCAGGAGTGTGATGTAATTTTAAAACAATGAGGCGGTAAAGACATCAACCGACCTCCATCAAGGCCAACAGGTACAAAAAAAAGGAACGACATACGGAAAGCCATGGGAAGGGACTGGTGCTTTCTCGCTCCCTGAAAATAGAAAAACTGTCAAAAAAGTCAACCAGAGGTTCTTTCAAGATGGTGTGGGATAAGGCAAAAAAGCGCCCATAAAAACTTTATCAAAAAAGTGGTTGTCTGGGGCTTTTTATCGGTAATGAGAGAGAAAAGAGGAAGCGATGGTAAAAAACCATGAAGAAATGTGTGTGTGAGGGAGCTGCAGGTTCGTGTGCTTGTGTGTGTGTAAGCACACTAATGTCTGCAAGTGAGTCTGAGTCTTCGCCATCTGGACTTTTCAGGCTGAGCGAATAACAGCTGGGAGGGAAAACAAAACTGGGACGTTTGACTGGGCAAATTTAGACAAGGTAGAAGGCCGGGCCAAGTTCAGGTTAAGACCCGCAAGAAAAAAAAGAAAAAAAGAAAACCAGGTCATAGAAAATTTTAATAAAATAAAACAACAACTAACAGAAGTAAGATTGATAGTTTTCTTGAACTAAGCAACAAAAAAAAATGAAAATAAAGTCATAAACACATCATGCTTTAGATTGGTAAAAAGCTCAATGATGTTAAACGGATGAATACAAAAGAGAGATCACAATATGCCAAGGAAGAAAGCGATGGATTTCTGTGTTACTGAGTGAGCATTGAGGCTGAGATGGAAAAATGAAAGGATGAAGAGAGGATGAAAGGCGAGAAGAAGGGGAAGTGATTAAAAGTCATAGTGTAATGAATTGCTTGCTCAATTCCAATTCCCCCCCTCTTGTACCTATGGCCTGGATCTAAAGAAGCTGGACGGGTGTGATCAATATGGCTGAGTCTTTGCGACTAAAATAAAAAACAATATTGATGAACCCATCCAGAGCCGCTTTTTTTAAGATCTGTGAGACAAGCAGGAACCAGGGGTTGAAAAGGAATCGGGCCACCCGTGTCATGTCGATCCTCCCAGCAGTCTTACCTCGTATGGGCGTGCCACCTGATTGGGCAATGAATGCACGAGATTAGAGAAGGAGAAGAAGAAGAAAATGTTAGTACCACAGAAGGGGGGGGGGGGGGGGGATTACGGGATGGAGATAGGGGTTGGGGATTGTGGGGGGAGGGTAAAAGAATCAAATTAGAGAGAGGAGACTCAAAAATATAGATCCTTAGAGACCAAGAGGAGGCAATAAAAAAGAAAGAGACAGAATAAGCCGGAGAGAGAGAGAGGGGGAGAGAGAGAGAGAGAGAGAGAGAGAGAGAGAGAGAGAGAGAGAGAGAGAGAGAAAGAGAGAGAGAGGGGCAAACAGTGACAGAGCTATAAAGAGATGGGTTATTGATTGGACTTCATTGAATTGCTGGAGGGGCAGATGTGGCTGTAGGAGTAGGGTAGAGTGTCTGCTCTGCTCTCAGCTGGCTCTCTAACTCTGGGTGAGTCGACTCTGAACTGCCCTCAGTCTTAACCTGCTCTTGTCCGCCATGTAGATCAAAACAAGGTGTAATCCTACGAGTAGAACGCTGCATCGATTTAAGTCCTGAAACGCGAATCATCATAGATCTAAAGGAAAAATCCACCCTTCAATACGCTTTCAAACATGAACCCAAAACTGGATTTGTATTGAGTGCTTTTTCTAAATCATCTAGACCAAAATGTCGAGGTTTTCCCCGCCTACTCTTAATGCAATTGGAAGTTACATTTCTTGTTTTTCTTTTCCTAGCTTATCATCGTCTAATCTGTCTTTCTCTTGTCTGTCCAGGTGTTTCGACAGAATCTGGTTGGTACGCATCATTCAAAGATTTGATTAGCTGAGTGGTATCAAGTGAGCTGATTTACAACACATGCAATTGGTCTGTGAGTTTATTGGGCCACTGAACCAGTGCATCATAGATGGTGTCTGGGTCAATATCTCGACAGCAGCCCACCTATTAGTGACCTCTGTTCTAGATTAACTGGCTAAAGGTAGACAATGTGGCATCAAGTCCAAATCCCTCCATGTGGGCCTCAACCGAGTCTGGCAGCAGAGTGATGTCAAACTGTAAGAGGAGCTTTGTCGTAGAGGACGGAGACACTTTCTGTAAAACACAGAATACAGTACAGCCACAAGAAGTGCTTTGTTTTGTTCTTATATTTTTACAATTGACGGTTCCAGTGATGAAGGCAAAATACCAGGTATTAGAAAACATAAACCACGCTCTGGTGTCTCAGCTTTACCTACAATTTGTTTTCATTAGTGTTTGTTCTGTCCCCCCCCAGTAAATCATTTAGTCAATAATGTATCAGAGGGTAGTTGAAATTGATCACACTTTCCCAGAAGCCAATGTGATTCCTACGAATCGCAAACAAAATAGCTTGTTTTTGTCAAACAAACAGCCACTAAGTAAAAACCTTGCAAAGGTAGAAAACAGAAAAGCAAGTAATTTTCTGTCAATCGATTAAGAGACATGAGTCTCACAGGAAAACTGAGCCAGAGGTATTCAAATAAAACTCAGAGAGGTCCAGATAGAGAAAATATGTCCTCAAGCAAAAGTCTGTGTATCTCATTAAAAACTGAGGGAATGCTTATCGGAATTCACAGATTTGATTGGCTGAGTGGCGTCATGTGAGAGGGTATGGGTCTAGGTCTGGATAGGATGTCGGCTGGATCCAGATTCAGACCAGGGTCCACCTATTAGTGACCTCTGACACGTAATGCACGGTAAAAGGACGAAATCCTGCTTTAATTACTTTAAAGCCAAATTACTGAATATCACATGATTATCTATAATATTAACTTAATTGTAAGAGAATTGAAGAGTGGATTTTCTGCATTACTCGCCTACAACTTGTCTAACTGTATGTAACTCCAAACCACTATATCTACACTACAGTCACCAAACTCTAAGCTCAGCACTTGAACATACTACACCATAAGGTGAACGTATACAACTGCGAAACCTGGTAGCTATTGATTTCCTTATAGAGGCTCCTACCTAACAGCCATCTACTGTGGACAGCTTATAGACTGGTAACTCTATACAGCCGAGCGGACAGAGTAAGTGGGTGAGTGAATGACCAAGTGAGTGAGTGAGTGAGTGAGTGAGTGAGTGAGTGAGGGACAGAATAATTGAATAAGTGCGGGAGTGGAAAAAGTAAATAGGCGAGTGTGAGGAGAAGGTTATTGCATTTCATTGGGTGTGGAGAGGCTACAGGTGCACAGGTGAGGGTGAGGCCAACTACCTCCAGGGTGACAGAGATGTGTTTGTGTGAGTTGTTGTACGTGTGTATGCATGTCCATGTGTGTGTGTGTGTGTATGCACCTTTGTTGCATCTTTCTTTAACTATAATAATACATGAGTGTCGACAGAGTTGAGTGTGTATTTCTCTCTATATAAATATGTGTGTGCCTTATATGATCTTTGCATGTGACTGTTAGTCAAATGCATGCCATGCATTTTAATAACACCTCAAGGTGTGTAAAGGTGAGCAGCAGCAGTAGCAGCAGCAGTAACAGTATAGCAGTAACATTAGTGAACAGTATACAGAAAAGTGGGCAGTGAGGGTGTGGGCCTTGGAACAGCAGCACTTACCAAAGGACTCTGTGGTTAAAAAAGATACAGAGAGAAAAGAAACAGCATAGACATGGCATTACAATCGGACGCTTAGTTACACAGAGGAGTTGAGTCAGAAGAAACAGCTTGAAAGAGCACTGGACTCCAAGACAATACGAGTCATGGAAATCCATTATCTACACAGAAAAAGTTGTGAAAAGTCAACTAGTTTGAAATTATCACACAGAAGAAACAAGGCTAAAATATTTGACATTTTAAGATTTAACTTTTTTTCTTGAAATCCAGGTACTTTTTTTTGTTTGTAAAATAAAGGTCAAAAAGGGAGTCTTAGCAAGGTATTGAGGGTAGAGCCAAAACAGGGACAGAAGCCAAGAGGTTGTTATCTGTAAAGAAGCCAGAGAGTTGGGTCCAATCACAAGAGAAAGAGGGGGGAGTTTGGGTCCAGAGGTCGGACTCTGGAAGCAGAGGGAGAGGACTGAGGAGGGATGGGGACTTTGCTATGACAAGTTTACGCACCACTGTGGCTATAGAAAAACAACTGATCGAAATGGATGGAGTGGCTTGATTGAGTGTTTTTTTACCCCCCAAGTTATCCTTTTTTGGAATTCCACAAATTCTGTCAATGTCTTTTCACAAGAAACGTCTGTGAGTTAATTTCACACCCACCCAAGACACGCTTTCCAGGAAATCAGGAAAAGAACAAAAGGTTATTTGATTGCTCAGTCACAGCAGTGGGCTGTTTTAGGGAGGACAGTCCAGCAGCACATACCACCATCACCTTGGTTTACCTTCTAAAATCTGTCAGGGGGGAAAGTTGACGAGATGTGACTGGAGACACGGAGCGCACTGATGCGTGTCGTCACAAATATTTTATAATGTTTTTAGTGAGTGAAAAATTAAACCGCTTGTGATGGTGATATATGCACTGGAAGACCTCAGAGAGTTTGGAGTAAAGATGGGGAGTTCACTTTTAAAGGCCCCGAAGAGTTCAGAAGGGGTTGGCAACCATACACAGTCAAATCATAGCACGGCAGCAGCAGCAGCAGCGAAGAGGAGAGGGGGGCAGCTGAGAAACACAGCCAGTAACCACGGTGTGGAACAGCAATAAGTAAAAGGGGTGAACGAGGACAAAAATAACAGAAAACTTTGTGGGAACAGAGAAATAAAAAATGTATTGGCTGGGAAAAGGCGGAGGGAGGATAAGAAGTAGTGGATATTGTAAGAGGGATAAAAGCAAAGTAGAAGGGAGGAAAAATACCTTAAGATGGAAATAAAAGCAGGGATTCAAGGGGGAAAAAGGGGAAAGAGCAGAAGGATAAAAGCGATGGTTACCTGAGCGGAGTTGTTTGATTCGTCCATTGTTATTGGACGTGTTGACTGGCAGGAAATCCTTGAACCAGGTAATTTCTGGGTCAGGATTACCGCTAGCGGCACAGAGCATGGTGGCCGTCCGAGAACGCTCCACCACTTTCAGCTGGGGACCCATGTCTATGGTGGGGAACCCCGAGGGCAGCTGGTCCTCTGGGAAGATCAAAGACACAAGTTAAACATAGTCGGACAAAACTCACATCTTTAGTGCGGTGACACAGACTCGTGGTTCCCAACGGTTCTTTGTCTTCACCCACATCAGGTGAGCTATACGTCCTCTTTATCTCTCTGGGCATCCATGTTTCCACTAGATATATTAATATTTAGATTGCTGATTATTAAGATTGGTCTTTTTAATTGGTTATAAATGGATTCATTTATAACCAAGCTAAATTCATATTTAGCGCTTTTCCATTCTTTCCATTCAATCAGTGCTTTACAGTACAAAACACATTCACCCGCACATTATTATTTCACCTTATTCTATCACCCACATTCGACCCTCCTGAGCCACAGCCGTTCAGTCACGATTACACTCGTATACTAATAATGAATGAATCAATCAATATTTGAATGCTAGTACCACCTGAAGAAGCCAGATGTGTTGTACAAGTACGCTTGGTTGGGAATCACTTACTGTGATACTGTGTCACTTCTCAATATAAGCCAATACAGCATTCACCTGTATGAGGATTAGTTCAACTATCTTCCACATGGGATGAACCGGGATTATATCTTGATATTAAAATGTCCAGCTTCACCCAAAGAGTTTTGAACCAAGCGTTGTAGGTTAGAAATGTCCTTACAGCTTTCACAATAAAATAAAACCAATTCTTAATTCAACACATGCCTTGTTTTTCCTCAGTGCTCTGTGAATTGTCATGTCATCAGAGTTACCAGATTTCCTTCTTTTTATTTTAATGAGTAGATAACAAGTGAGGCCATTAGTGTGGATCATTTTGTAAAAGGTTTGGTGGAGATTGTTAGATTTTTACAGTTTTTTAGCTTTAGCTTCATAAGAATAGTTTAGATAGGTGTGGTATCAATCTTCTCAACTCCAGTAACTCAACTCTCAAATTGAGCAAATGCATTTCCCCAAAAATGACACGCTGTTCCTTTAAATTGATCTGTTCTTCTGAATTGAGTGCATTCCCATATATTTGCTGTGAATCTGAGCCAACTGGAGCAGATGAGTTCAATACAAGAAATATCATGATGTTCACACTTGAAGAGACACAGTTTAAGCTCTGAGCTGACATCAAACTAATTCTGAACTTGAAATGAGTCACTAGTCAGGGTGTGAAGAGGTTTAACAGGAAACTGGTCGGTCAAATTCAAGAGTCAAATTTCGATTCAATTTGGAGTCAAAATATGTTTTGCTTGAGCCTTGAGCCTGGAGGCAAGACTTAAAAAAAATCCAATAGCGAGGTCAAATAGAATGAGTAACATTTCATTCCAGCTGACAAACTACCTCAATAAAGCTTTGGGCAATCGCTCTTCGAATGAGAATCAATGGAAAATCAAATACTCTCTATTCTGCTGGGAATCAGCAGCAGTTCAGCAACACTTTTTTTTGTCCAGCTGAGGCTATTGCCGACAAACCTCTGTGGACGTTCACCTCCTGCATAAAATCAAATAGGCGAGTACGATAAAGCACATCCACTGGGACTTGCACCCTTGTGGGATGGCATATCAAATGTGATGCCATAGACATCGGAGGCAATTACATCAAACATGAGGAGTCATTCCGCTGTGATGGAGGAAATCAAAGGCAGTGGGCCAACTTCATTCAGCTGGAGTGAGAGACTTAAGAGGAGGGAGGGGACAATGCTAGGAGGAGGTAGGGGATCAAAGGGGACAGAGCTCCGTCAAACTGAAAATGTAACTGTATTCACTCGAATCATAAAGGATCACGGAAAATCAGTTTTTAAAAGCAAATTCTCAACTTTGTTCAAGGCTGCACTTTGAAACCGTGAGGTAAATCGCTGATTCATGAGTCATCTATACAGAGTAGATAAAGATAGACGTGGTGGAAAAAGACAGATGAGCATGTGTTCTAGACGGCAGTCTATTGTAAAAAATGTTCCCCCGATTACATTTTCTTGCACCGAATCCCTTGTGACTTTATACTCCTCAACCACAGAGAGCCTCATTAACGGGAAATCCTAGCCCTGAACCTCGCCGAGGAGATGCTAATTCTGGTACTCGCCCATCGAACCATAGCGTCGGGTCGTGAGACACTAGCTTCACAAGCCAGAAAGTGTGGCCTTTTAACAGCTCGGGTTTCAATCAATCACAACGCCCGAAAAAAGAAAATGGAAATATGGACATGATAAACGGAGAGCACAAGATGAGAAGGTGTTTGTGTGTACAAGGGTGTCTGTGTGGGCGAGCGGTGAATGAGGGTAAAAGTGCAAGTGCAAATAGAATAGAGAGAAACAAAGAAAGAGTGACAGAAAGAAAAACAAAGAGAGAGAAAAACTGACAGAGAGAGAGAGCCACGGAGAGCACAAGAGACCCATACAGCATAACAATCCTGATTCTCTCCGCTTTCATTATGCAAACGCTTACTTCAAAGCCAGACCCTCGTAGGCAGTAATAATGCATTCTATTTCATCTACCTGGGGTGGGACAATGAACTGAGCATTGAGGACGCACAGTTAGAGTATAACTCCCCGAGATCATGCATCTCTCTCTGCCCCTCTTCTACAAATCACTTGCATGTGCACAAAAAGAGAGCTGCACACATGGATGTGTTGGTAGAAGTGTGTAGGAACCTGCGAAATGAAGAGAGCACTGCAGACATGCACTGAAGTATACTGTGTACAAGCACACACACACACACACACACACACACACACACACACACTCGATAAAACATCCACATAACTAGCCTTCCACAATCCATAATAGTGAAAGGTGTAAGCAATACCAAAGTTTTTTTGGGACAAAGCTGCTCCCCCATATGTGTGTGTGTGTGTGTGTGTGTGTGTGTGTGTGTGTGTGTGTGTGTGTGTGTGTGTGTGTGTGTGTGTATGTGTGTGCTGCTGAACAGTAACAGTTAAGAACCCCCTGAGATCAGAGCAGATGTGTAACCCTACACTCCCTCGTTGACGGAGCCTTCCTAATACCCCACTGTTTCATTTGGATGTGCTCCCACTTCAGTGTTTCCACTGAGAGCGATCCAGATAATTTCACAGCTCATAGAAAAGCCTGGTCTCCTAATCATGGGAACTGCTGTGCGAACACTGTCCTCTTTATACGAGACCCAAAATGAAATCCACACACATCGCTCGCTGGGTTTGTCATCTGTGAATCTGGAAAGAGTGCAGGTCAAGTCTGGTCACACAATCATGGGAACAAAAGCACGAGGCGGCTGCTGTATTAGAAGCTGCAGTGTAATGTGTGCACCTGCAAACAAACCTGTTTCTGTCAATCAGGACTGACCCAGGGGGGAAAAGTGTAATAAAATCAACACTGGTATAATAGATTGCAGTACAATAGTTCGGCACTAGAGCAAAACTATATACTCTATACTCCTCTGTGAGGCCACAGTTCACTTTATGTCTACTCAACTTTAAAAAGTGCATCTGTTGTCACAACTGTTTTTGTGAGTATATGGGCTAAATCAAATGTCAGTTCCACCTATTTGAGGTCGCCATTGAACTTACAGATGTTTATACCAAAGTTTCCGCTCATCCTCTGAGGGTCACAGGGCAGGTCCCAGCTGACATTGGGCGAGAAGTGGTGTACTGTACACCCTGGACAGATACCAGGGTATCGCAGGGCAAACACATGGAGACAAACTAGACCTCAGCTGACCTGCTTTGAGATTCAGCATTGCGCTGCTGTCTCATCAGATGGGGCAAGTAGCTTGCCTCAGTTCAAACTGTTATATATCCACTTCAGTTCTGATATTTCTGCTGCACAACGTAGAACAAGTTTCCAGATTTTATTACCAGATAAAGTGGTTTGAATTATCTGTCTGAACTGTGGACTTGTTCACAATCTGATCCTCTCATTCTTCTTTCTTTCCCCATTCATTGCCGTTGTCACCAGATTTTAGCGAGTACTTTGATGGAAAACTCCAGGTGTGAAAGAAATGTCTCGAAAATGTATGGATGTAAATTACGTAGAACTTTACAACTTTATATTTGAACCCCCCCCCCGCTCTAAGTCGTTCAAACAGACACACCCACAACTTTCACCCAATCATGAATTATACAGTATCTGACTGTACACTGGAGTCTAAAGGACATAATTGCTCTCCAGTTTATTATTGTCTCAAACATTGCCAATCACGGCCATTTACTGGAAGCCAAGATTTCAATTAGCCCGATTCTAGTTCTCAGTAATTAAGCCGGCTGACCTTAACACCGGATCCCTCCTGTCAGACAGTCAGTCATTCAGTCACTGGAGCCGTGTCTTTAAAGAGCCGGGGGAGACAAGGAGACATGACTGACAGGACTCTGTGGGTGTGCTGTGAATGTCTGTGTGTGCGAGTGCGAGTGCGCACATGTGTGTGTGTGTGTACTTGCCAACTGACATTTGGACTAACAATCTATCAGGGGCTATTAGCTACTCCCAGGTGGCCTCTTATTCATCCACAACACAATGACTCCTCAGAGGAGTAAAAAGAGGCTAATCACTACATAAAGACTGACTTAGATTGAGTATCTGTATGTGTGTGTGTGTGTTCACCTGTGTGTGCGCTTAAGAGTGGTTATGTTTTTGATAAAGGAAACATCAGAGACGAGTGAATGGGAACTTCCATCAAGAGAGGCAGGAAGGATCAAAAATAGATGCAGAGACACATAAGCAAGAGCGCATACACATCCGAACAAGCATCCCCCCCCCCACATGTACATGTACAAAGAACCATGTGATGCAGGGAAAATTCTGGATGGATGGAGCAGAACAGCAAAGAAGATGCAAAGAGTGGTCTGATGTGAATAATTTAGAGGTTGCTGTGAAGTGGACCTAAGAGCATGTGGAGCGACAGAGAAGAGAGCGAGACACAGGAAAGGAGGAAAGTGTACGAAATAATAGAGATGGGGGGAGGGAGGGAGGGAGGGAGAGGGAGAGAGAGAGAGAGAGAGAGAGAGAGAGAGAGAGAGAGAGAGGACATAAGCGAAATGAAGAGAAAGTAGGAGGGAGTGAACTTGGGCAGACAAAAACACAGACTAGACAGATAGAGAAGCAGAGAGTAGAGAGGAAGAACTGTAGACTGTGTTATTATTACCCCTCAGAGAGAAACGAGGAGAGAGAGAGAAAGAGAGAGAGAGAGAGAGAGAGAGAGAGAGAGAGAGAGAGAGAGAGAGAGAGAGAGAGAGAAAGGATATGGTAGAACAACAGGCCTCATGTCCTTTCCCCATGAGCATATACTGTAAAGACAGGCAATGTGATTATCCACACTCGAACAGCTTCACTCACTAAGACACTCTCAAGCTTCAAACTACCGGTACATAATGTTCTCTTAATGGACTCCACTAACACTAACATCACTATCTGCATTAATGGACTTTTGCTAACACTAATACAACCATCGACTGCAGTGGACCTGAGCTTCCACTTGCATATTTATATATATTTATCTACATGGGGAAAAAAGATCTACTGAGCCGCCGAGAGGAACTTTAAACTTTATCAATAGGAATTTATGAGGAGCTGAGGATAGCTGAACCTTTTATTTAAAAGTATTTGTTACGGATGCAAACACCCCAAAATCCAGCATTTGGAAAATAACACACAGTTACTTAAAGGCATTATAACACATTCTAGTGTAGTTGTGAGAACATTTGATGTATTTTCACATGCTTACTCCTCATATGCAGTGTCCATATGTAGAGGATAAAAAGTGAATGAATGATTGATAACACAAATCACAAAAGTGATTACACACTTTTATCACACTAATGACGCTTTAAGGTTTATTCTTGACCACAGAAATATAAGAAATAACTACTTCTTATCTCATGTTTACATAAAATAGTACAGCATGAGCCCTATGAGACAAATTGTGATTCGTGAACATGGGCTATACAAATAAAATTGTATTGATTGATTGATATATCATGAATAAAGCTGTCTCAATAAGTCATTATCTATTTAACTGGAGCTGCAGTTACGGTCAATGAAAACACAGCATCATTCCAAATACGTTAATCTGTACTATAAGGAATTCATGAACTGTATGTGTACATTATGAATGCCGAATAAAAGAAGCTTCAATGAAGTGTTGTAATGCAATCAGATTTTTTAAATTTGTTTACATACAGTTATTAAAAAACTGTGCTTGACAGCTAGATGCAAACATATAATTTGTGTGTGTGTGTGTGTGTTCACACTGACCTCGTAGCACACTCAGTTTGGTGGAAGCAATGAGTTCTCCTGCCGAGTTGGAGGCGTGACATTCGTAAATAGCCTCATCTCTGGGGGTCCTCAGTGGCTGGATCCTCAGGACAGAGCCGGACCCATCGTCAAACTCTATTACCTGTTAGTGGGGGGGGGGGAATATATGTAAGTGGCTAGAATATATAATTTTATTATGTAGCATTTTCATATCATTGAGGTTTTTTAGTCAAAAGTAGGTGGACACCAAAACTGAACATGAAGGAGAGTTAATATTGGCGGTTCGCCACGAGGCCAGAAACACAACTTTAAACGAATGCTACAGATGCTCTTAAGTAACTGTTTGCTCAAGAAGCCATAATCCATTGTACCAATCATGAGCTATTGCAGGTTTTATGGAGCTTCCTCTATATCCAACCTGTTTTAAAATATTGCAATGTGGTACAGATAATATTAGCAGCAGGAGAGTTAAGAGGTTTGGCTGCAGCACTGGGCCCTTACTGCTTTATTTGGTATTAATTTTACCTTCAGTGCCTTTACCTAGTTTTGATGTATGGATGGAGGCAGGTTTACTGAGGGGACAGAGCCGGTTTCATATTTTGTAACTTTCAATCGTTCAAAATGACTGCCTTGTGCATCATAAATGCTCTTGCATAGGTTTAATTCATGCATGTAGTAGATCTGGATTTTGGATTCAGAGAAGGTTTCTGTTGACTGAAATCCAATAAAAATAAATCTCACAGTCACTCCTGACAGGCAGGACAGCAGAGGGAAGTGTACAGCAGCAGGTAGCTGGAGCTTATATATGATAGATTAAAAAATAAAATATCTCCCCGAGTGATTTAATCACAAACAGGAAGACACCGAGATGAACTTAAACCTGGGAGGAAACTGGACTTATTAAAGTGGAAAAGCACCCTGAGCTGAGGGTGACACTGACTGGGTGGAAGAGAGAGGCTGGTTCGACATCTCCATCTGAGTGGTGAGGTGAGAGAATATATCAAAGGTTAGAGCCTTCAGGAAACTAATAAGGCCGATCATATAAGAATCTCATACACTGTAGCCCAGGGCATCATCTGACATATGAAAGAGACGAGAGTAGATAGCGTTTCACACGGCTGTACAAATGAAGAAAAACAGGTGGATGGTGCTCATGTAATCCCAGAATACAGGGGCCTGGTCTATTGTACCCAACACAAAACACAGTCCTCATTATTGACTTAAATGTCAACTTTCATCGCTGTAATGAGCGGTAGCAACACAGCAGACGCTCTGATTTGTCATCAGAGGAAGAGCAGTGGTGTCACTAAGAGCATTAGTGACGACTCTGTTTCACTTAAGGTGCTTGCAGATGTTACTTTTGAAGTTTTGTGCAAGTCACACTGTGCAACATGGATCTAGAAGAGTTGGGCACAACATCAGGTTTGACGTGTTTAGACTTTACACCAACGGATTCCTGGAATACATCGCAAGATATTTTACGAGAATAAAACAACATCATCTTGATTAATCGATCAAATGATTGGTTGATACAAAAGGTGAAATCAACAATCCTTTCAGATCAAGTCAACTTCAGGTCAAACTGTCTGCATGTGAAAAAAGGCTTCAAAAGAAAAATAATAACAGGAAAACAGACACCAGTGCATTACCCTAACCCATTCCCATTCTATTTTCTGTGGATGGGCAGAAATCAGTGCCAGTACAAAGTTAAGAGCTCCTTCATAGGTATCTCGGCATCATACCTCAAATCTCTGGTTGCTGACTTTTTTGCCTTTTTTGTTCCAGACAATCTTGGGCTGCGGATCCCCGGTGGCCTGGCACACAAAGGAAGCCACTCCCCCCTGGACTCCTGTTTGGTCTTCTGGGGTTCGCGTGAATCTGGGAGGTGCTGTGCGGAAAGATGCAAAGGAAAAGTTAGGTCAAGTTCAAACTTCTGGAGTTGCTGTGTTTCAGAGTGTGTGTGTGTGTGTGTATCGCCACAGGAGCTGAAGAAGTTTTGATGGATGAGTTACTCATTGCTCTACATAAGCCTGCACATCACCATCAGTTTGTCTTCTTCCCACATACATGTATACAAATACATTATTGTGTTAGTCTGGCATTCACGTAACTGTAATGTGTGTGTGTGTGTGTGTGTGTGTGTGTGTGTGTGTGTGTGTGTGTGTGTGTGTGTGTCACTGTGTTTATTTTCAAAAATTAAAATTAAAATAGGAGAATGTCGTGGAGCACCACAGCTGGTTTGGTGTGTTTGTGTGTTACAAGGTGCACTACATCTGTCTTTCGGTTCAGTTGTGCATGTCGGTGGCACATGTGTGTGTGGGTCTCTTTTTTCCCGTACACGTGTGTGCACGTTCCGCCATGTTGTTTCCCTGTGTCCCTGTGTCACCAAAGAAGCTTAATATTTCTGTACCATAAAGGATTTATGAGGACTTACTCCTGACATGACCACTAAAACCCCTCGCTGCGGGGACGCCAACAATATCATAGCCACAGCCGCCGTTGGATTGTGACATCACGACATCAGAAAGATTCGGCACGTCAGTCATGGCACGTCACAGCCAGCTCGCCTAATGGCATTCCAGCCAAACCAGAAAATCCCTACTTAAGGGCTTACTGCCATCCGCCCTGACAAAGGGAGAGAAATTGCTTTTTGCTGTTTAAATGGAGGGAGGGAGAGAGGGAGAAAAGCTGAGCTTTTCAGAGAAGGAGAGGAAAAGAGAGGGCGCTGAAAGAGTGGGGACAGCAGAACAGAGGAGCGGGTGAGATAAAGAGAACGAGTGAGAGAGACAGATGGAGAGGGTAAGGAGGAGATAAAGCATGAAAAACAGAAGTGAAGGGAGATAGGAAGAGTAGCAGGAGGTGAGAGCGCGAGAGAGATAGAGAGGGAATGAGCCAGATGTACTGGCAAACATGGTCAGAGAGCCCCAAGCTGCCCGATCACCTCTGCATCTCACTGGCACTTCTACCTCAAAGACTGAGTACAAGAGAGTGTGTGCATGCGTGTGAGAGAGAAGGAGTAGGAGTGTGTGCATATAGCCTCTTTCAGACATGCACTGAACTCAGGATATTCTCCTGGATTTATCCGGACGAGCTGTACATGAGAAACCAAATGTCCGAGTCAGTTGCTCCGAACAATTTCCACAACTTTTCCTCCCCTTGTCAGTGAGCCTATGTGAGAAGACAGCCGGAAAAGTTCTGGGACATTCACAGAGAGCAAGGTGGCGTGATGACTAAGACGTCATCTTGGACAGACTATGACAATAAGGACCAATGCTGGCGTCAATCTGCTGCAGACAAAATCACGTGATTTCCATAACAGAATTCCTACATCATGTCCTGCCTCCTGCAGGCTCTACCCAGATGTCCCCCCTCATCTGAACACATTTTTCGGTTGTTGTGAATGTGTCTGACTCAGACAATCTCCTGCTGCATTCATCATATGTGATACAGGTTAACTCTGTAAAAATGTCCCAACCCAATATTTTGGACATTTTCTGGAAAAGAATACTTCAAAACAGTTGTCAGATTAATAAACAATACAAACATATTGGTTAGTTTTAGCCCTAATATTTTAGTTACTGCATGCACGTATTGCTGGTTCATACATGGCATTCCACTGTACATGTATGTGATGCATGAGTGAGTGAGCAAATGTGGGTGTGCTCATCAGAGAGAGAGAAAGAGATAGTAAGGGAGAGAGGGATAGAGAGGGAGAGAGGGAAAGAGGGAAAGAGGGAAAGAGAGAGAATGAGGAGTGGGAGAATCGCTCTCTTAATCCTTTTGCTAATCTCTCTCCCACAAAACAAATGAAAAGTGTAAAGCCAGCAGAGCCATGCTAAAAGGCACGGTAGATCTTTCAATTGCTTTTTTATCTTTCCCTCTTTATCTCTCCATCCCCGATCTCTCTCTCTCTCTCTCTCTCTCTCTCTCTCTCTCTCTCTCTCTCTCTCTCTTCATGTATCTGCTGTTTAAAAGTCTTAGGTTCTCGCCTTCTCAAATTTCACCCCTTTATCTCTCTGCCCCACTCCTAATTCTTCGCCACTGAATCGCTTCCTCACCCACCTTCCTCCTCCTGCACAGCTGCTCCTCTTGCTCCCACTTTCATCCTCCTCCTTGTTACTCTTTCTCCATCTCCTCCCTCCATCTCTGGGGTGTTACATAAGTCTTCCTGTCACATTGACTGACTTAATGAGGAGGAGGGGGTGCAACCGTATGCTCCACACACTTCTCCCAACTCTCTATTGCAATTCCCCTTCTCATTTTATTCCTCTTTTCCCGTCTTGTTTTGTGATCTCATCCTCTTTCGCTTCCCCCCCCATCCGCCTTGTTCTCCTCCTCCTCCATTCCTCTTTTTTGCTCCCTCCCTCTCTTTATGTCCAAACTGTTCGGGCTTTTTCCAAGATCATCGGGGTCTTTTGGCCGTGCTGCTTGGTGGGATTAAGCATTGACATTTGGGCCAGGGTGGGGGGTGGAGGCGCGGGTTCATGCTCAGAGGGGCACTCGAATATTTGCCATAGTTAAGGGGGAGGTAAGCGATGCCTGCAAGTTTAGTAAAAAATGATGACGGGCTGAGAAAGGTCCCAGAAGAACTTGGTCTATCAGCGGGAACATTGCAGCGGTCACTGTTTTACTCTGCATGTCGCCTCTGACGCCCTCCCTCCTCTTCCTTATTATGACCCAAGATGGAAGTGAGGGGAAAATACTAACTGGGTCCACGGAGAGAGATTTAGATGGAATTAGACGCTGCCAATCTTTCCCTCTTGTGTGCGTGTGTGTGTGAGTGGTGGATGGAGGGTGGCCTACATGAAGTTGCCATTCAGATCTCCACAACAGATGGCAGGGATTACAAAGTCAGCCCCTCTCTCTGGACCACTTTCGAGTCACGGCTGAAGACGTGTGATAAACTTTGAGAGATGGTCTTCACGTATATTTGTCATTTTAAAAACCATTGATAAAGAAGAAGTACCTTTAGGCACAACAGAAAGATGGCACCCTAAAATGAAAACATCGGATTGGATAAGCAATTTTCATACAAGCATTACCTAAAAGTGGAAAGACAGCAGACAGCTGTGCTTCTCACCCAACATCTGCATTATATTTTGTTATGCTGATAACAATTTTTGGTTAAACTCACCTAACATGAACCTAGATACTATAAGACAAATGGATTTTCTGCAGAGAGGCACAAATAGCAAGACTAAATGAGGCTGCAGGGACATGTAGTTGGCAGAACTCTGTCCTAACTTACAGGGACACGCCGAGAGAGAGAGTTTGAGAACCAGTGCTGGAACAAACCTTCAGGGAGTTTGTATATATTATATATTTAGAAAGACAAACAGGTAAAATTAAAAAGGGAATAAGGCTTCTATGGGTTTTATGACAACAACATAGATACGTATGACAGAACATTAGGGCCATTTAAGGGGAAAAAAATATGTGAGATTCCAAGAACAGAGTTGTAATTTTACAAAAAATAAACTTGTAAATCATGAGTAAAATTGTAATATTACGAAAATAAAGTTGTAATAGTACAAGAAAAAAGTTGAAAGTGTATGAGAATAAAGTTGTAATATTATGAGAAAAAAGTTATAAATTTATGCTTAATCTCTTGATTAATTGACTATTTTTCTCATTCAATTATTGAATTTAAAAAATCTAAGAATTACTTTTTCATAAGTGTCATATGTAAACATACTGTACATATTAGTGAAATTAGCATTTTATCCTTAGTATTCCACAAGTCAGATTTAGGGAATTAGAGGAAAATGTTTCATGTATGATTAAATTTAATTTAATGTTCTAGAGAGAATCATTCTGCTCTCTGACTGCATTGATTTCCATAAAAAAATATAATGAAAGAATCAAATCTTTGAAAAATGCAGCTATTTTTGTGCCCTCCGGTCTTATCTTGTGTGCCTTTAATCACTTATCTGATCTAATGCGAAATAAATCATGAGGCAGACAGGCCCATCCAAATAAATCCAGTCAACAAAAAGGGTTAGGGCTAGAGTCCACAGCACAGAACGGATCCGCTCGACAAAGGAACAAATTGTAAAACAGAAGCTCTGAGATGCTGGATTACCGAGGAAGAATAAAATATGAAGAATATAAGATGACAAAGCCGAGGTTTCATCAGGGAAAGACAATAGTCTTGACTAAAAGGAGCAGATGGGGAAGCCCACACATTAATGGTGGTTAATCCTACACGCTTGTGTGTCTCTGTGTGTGTGTGTGTGTGTGTGTGTGTGTGTGTGTGTGTGTGTGTGTGTGTGTGTGTGTGTGTGTGTGTGTGTGTGTGTGTGTGTGTGTGTGTCTGTGTGCATGGCTATGGCTGCTTCTGTTCTTCTGGAACATCCCTCAGAGGAGGAAGCAGATAAATGGTTATTGAACTTCCCGATCTGACCGATACGAGGCGCATCCCCCTCTCACACGTTCGTAATGATCCTGGGTTTGTGCGGACGTATGTTTGTGTGCACAAATTGCTTTTGTGTGAGTATTTGTGTCTGTGCGTTGGGAGTTTTGATCACATCTGAAAAGGCCGCTCTGGATGTTGGTACAACTTGCCAAGCATCTGTGCTTGTGCCTCACATTTTCCTGTGTGTGTCATGTCGTTAGGCATGTAATGAGCATTTTACAGTCTTTGCCAGGGAAAGATCCAGCTGCATAGTGTTGCATGTAGCGGTGGGTGGATAGCTGATGACTCCCCAAATGAGAACTGAGTCAGGCTTGTCAGACAAGTTGAGGAATGAGGCCAATATCAGGGCCTGAGCCAGGGCCATGATAGTCACCCTCAAGACTGGGCGGGCAGCTGGCCAGGAACATAACTTAAAACACATTAACATCAAACCGACACATTAAGAGCAAATTATCAGCTGCTCGCTTTCTGCTGCTGGAAATGAAATTGGATTACTGAGGCCAATAAACACGGAGAGACAGCGATCGTCCTATACTGCACCAGAAAACCTTTGGCGTAAATAGAAAATGAAATTACGAGCCGTAACCTTTGGTGACACTTCACCTTAAGGATAAGTTGGTTTAAGTGTCCATCCAAACCAAATCTGGAGTATTATCTTATTCATTGCAAATCATTTTCTCCTTATATAAAACTGTGATTCTTGTGATTTGCATGTAGCACGTCATTGCAGCGTATAGATCGGCAAACACCCAGTTGATGTCTCCAAGCATCAATTCAACAACATCATTTTTACACTAGCATAGGATAAAATGCACTTCTACTGCCCATAGTAATGCGTGTCCAATTAGCATGGCACTTACCCCCCATAGCTGCCCCAGGGTCCGACTAATGGTGAGTTAATCAGGGTTAATTTGTTAGAAACACAAGAAGAGGATTCAATCAAATAGGGTCTTCTTTATATACAGGTCATTAGAAACACAGGGGACACCCACTGGGGTACACAACTTTACTGGGTCAGTGCTGGCTCCCCGTAAAGACGAACAGAGGGTTTTCTCAGCGCTGGTCTCAGCGCGTTAGTCACGGACCGCTGGTCAGCTATGCTACGGCTAAGCTAACACTATCCAGGGCCTCTTTCACAACCTGCTAGGCCATAGTGCTAAGCTACCACTGGTCGGATCATGTTAGTCGCGGATGGGCGCACAGCTATGCTAGCTGCTAATAGCCTCACCGCCAGTGATGCAGGACAGGCTGAGAAGGCTTCATTTTCTTTCTCATCAGCACGGACTAATCCGTCTCACTCAAGGATTGACGTTAATAGATAACGATGGAGAACTTATTAAGGGACCGGCGGGTCACTGTGCTCCAAACTGAGCGTGAGACTACACACTCAAAGGTGTGCGTTATGCCCTCATTCCAGAATATGAAGTCTACTAAACTCCTCGGGGCAGCACCGCCAGCAAACAGTTAAAATAATAACTGAGATTGGCATCTTAATTTTGTGTGCATATGACTTATGAAAATGTTTGTGATGTGACCCATTTCTGTCGCCTCGTGTGGAGAGATATTTGCACCAGAGTTGATGGAAAGAGGTTGTCAAGCATTTAAATGAGGCATTTTATTATTTTTTTAAGAAGCTGTTGTCATATTCCGGATGAGCAGGAGCTGGCAAGTTCTCACCGGAGCTGAATTTTAATACAATATGATAAATTATTCCAGAAAATACACCATGAATTATTAAGATCGTGATGAAAATAAGTTAACTTGATAAGTGGCATGTGAATTAGAAATGAGGAAATCAAAGGGCATTTGCAGCGCGATTAGAGCTTGTTTCTTGTGTTTCCTGACTCAACGTTGCTGAAGACTATTCTGTAATATCACAACAGATTTAGTTTCATAGATAAACACTGAATAAATAAATAAACACTGTCTAATTGTGTTAACCTTCCTTATGTCTTTGGGCAAAAATGACCAATTCAATTCAATTGCTTTTTGTTTGGCGCCAAATCACGATATACATTATCTCAAGGCACTTTACATAGAAGGTCAAGACCTTCAAATTTGTATTTTATTATATTAATTTCTCTTCAGAGTTATATATCTGATAATGTTTCCCTCCCTTACCCTGATATAAGTAACCTCTGCCACCTCCTAAGTTTAACTATCGCCGGGTGTCTTCTAGAGATGGTCCGAAACCATTTTCACCTTCCCGATACCTGGACTTTTCCTTTAAATAGTTGTTAAAGTGCAGCCACAAACAAGCCAGATGACAAATATAAGAGATCCTTGAAGTTTTAAATTCCTTTTTTAATTAAAAAACTGTTGGCAAGGAGCCAAAGATTAGAAAAATAAACTTTGGAACAGAAGTGATTTCTGGGAAAATAAAATTGCACTTTTATGTGGGTGAATCTAATCTACTTTAAAGACTTGGTATTGGATCAGTGCATAAATCTGTGTACTCGCTGGTGGCTGACCTGACATTTTTGGCAGTTTCGTAAACATTTCTGTTGCTGGTATCTGTATCAGTGTCTTTCAGCATCTCTGAAACTTACATATTATATCGCATTTGTTTAATTATTACAAGAACCATACCCTAAAATTATCACTTCGTGGTTTTATGTCAGGTTGTATGTATGTGCCCGACTACCAAGATAACCAACACAAATAAAAAACACCTAAGAATATACATAGTTGCTGATTTTACATTTTGGTTTTTGCTAATCTGGGTGCCGGCTCCACTTTGCTCTAAAGTGTTGAACTATTCCTTTACAGACCTCTGAAAGAACTTTCTATGCTTTATTTTTTAAAGTCTTCGGTGAAAAATGGAACAAAAAAACTGGAACAAAAAAAATCAATGGGAATGAAATAGTTGACCAGTGTGTTGACCAGCGTAACACCAGCTATTGGCCATTTGATCATCACTACCCAGCCCACAGACGAAATGACTCAGTGCCTCTATCATAACCCTACCAAGACCAGATGTTGACTTTAATTGACAGTGTGAAAGGGGGCTGACTTGTGGCAAAGGTCAGCAAGCCGGAATCGAACCCCTGACGCAGCAAAGGCTTGAAGTCTCAGAATGATGTTGACATTTTAACATTTCACACTACAGTTATGGGCGAAAAGGATCTTGGCTTTTTTTCTGAGCACTTTAAATGAGTTAGGGAATACCAATCAATCACAGACAAGAAACACGATCCATCCGAGAAAATAACTGCTTGATTCAGTTTCACACCATTTGCTAATCCCCGGGCCGCAAACCTTTGAACTATGTGACCCTGCCACTTTATCTCATTCCAGTGAAACCTGACGGTGCCTCATCCATCAGCTACAAAAGTGACGTGGAGCTCACGGAACCAGACACTAATCGCAGTCTAATCTCTTGTCCACCCTGAGCACCACACAAGCCTGCACATTTACATACATATAAAACAGACGACTACAAACATACTTACAAGGGCCCATGTATGTCACTACACACAAATCCTTACTCATAAGCCTCTACTCTTTGAGAAACTGTAATACATGGATGGTAGATTGCCACTCAATGAAAGAATCTATATTGTGTGCAGCTGTTGGGCCTCTGACACGGTGCACTGCACATTGCAGTTAGCATTTAATACATGAAAACGTCAACTTAAGTAAAATCACTGTTAAACAACATGCTATGGACATGAAAAAATTGCTAAAGAAATATGACTAGTAAAATTTAAATGAAATTAGTATAGTTTTTTTCTATTCGTAAAAAAGGGATCTTGTTGTGAATGAAAAGATTAATTTGAGCAACTTTTTACTCCTTGAACTCTGCACCCGAGGGGAAGCTAAATGAAAAACTTAAAAGTAACCAAAGACGGCTCTTGTCTAAGCTCTTGACAACTGGTGCTTTGCTCAGGGGCTTCGAACGTAAGTAACAGCAGTGGTGCTGTCATTGACCGATCACTTTTCAGACTCCAGTCAGCCTGTGGGCCATACCTGTGCAGGCAACATGTCTGAATGTTGACGAGTCTATCAGTCATCGTATGAGAAAGTGCTGTGTTTCCACTGTACACGACCGAACATGTCACGTATGAAAAGGTCACATTTTTAGTAACGGAATAGCTCAGTTCTTTTATTGATGTTCCTGTGGTTTTTTTTAAATCAAGCTCTGTGGATAGGGACACTTGGAAAAGCAGAGCATTTACAGAACATAAATGATGTTATACAAGCTGAGGGTCTCACATTACCAAGAGCCACCCTCCGCAGAATCCAAAACCACTCTCGCCTGGTTTGAAAATGTACAGTCTGCTTACTAAAGCACTGGGCTGCAACTCAGCAATATCTCCCCTAGCCTCCGAAGAAGGAGCTGTGCTGTTACACACATGAGGAGTTGAATTTCAGCTGGAATATTACATAGCTTCTTCCAAGCTGGATGAAGGGGAGGGACGACAGCTTCTGGATTTTGGGGGGGAAATGAGGGTCAGCAGACAAAAAACACCCATGGTGTTGCGTAGTGTCCTGTCGCCCTGACTGACACACAGAGAGATTCAGTTCCTCGCGCAGAGCATCTCGCTGTGTACACGGAGCAGTGGCCTAGTTTGTGACAGGATCAGGGCATTACTCTTAATCCACCAGATACATGTCATATGCACGCACGCGCACACAAACTCACTGAGAGGAATGGTGGCGAGATGGAGGTGGAGTGAAAACGGGAGTAAAATAGGGAGAATTTGAAAAAAAAAAAATTCACACACGCAAATCTCAGTGCACTGCTTGTATTGTTTGCACCAGTGGTTGTGTGCAGGATGCACATATGGTGCTGTGTTATGCAAGGTTTCCAACTATGCACAGGAGATACTGTTCCAACTGACTGCATCTTAATGCCCCCAGTAGTGTCTATGTGGGAGCAATTGTGTAAAAAGTATGTGATGACGGTGTTTTTGGAGTAAAATGAATAAGTAGAGCGCATATCTCCGCCAAGGCCCAACAGTCCCCTTAAATTCAATCAATCTGCACACGCTCATTAATATCTGTCCCCTAAATATGCCAGATGTTTTTCATCAAGATCCATGAATTACTCGCTAGGAAAATGGTTAAAATTGATTAAAAAAAACGCTGTATCCTGCAATGGATCCGCACCAAAATGTAATAAGGGTTCTATCACTGTCCTGACATACACTATGTGGTCTCTCCTTTGTATCACCCTAATAGGTTTATAATGTATTCCATTCATTTGCTGTGAACTTTGAGTGAAGCACTAACTAAAAGCTTCTTTCTTTTTTTGGGAGTACGTTTAACATTTCAAAACACGGTGACATGAGATGAGCGCCAAAGATGTCAGTGTTCCAGCAGCCTGTTTGAATTCTTAACATCCAAATCTCCGAGCCCCCGCTGTTGATATTAAAAGAGGCACTGCACGTCAAACACACAGAGATAAGAAGAGAAAAGAACAGCCTTTCCTCCCCTTTCCCCCCTGAAGCCCTCTGTCCCTCCTTTCTCTACAGATTATGTGTTTGTGTCGAGAAGAGGTGGAGAGCGGGCAAAGAAAAGAGCAATGAGATGAAGGCGGGGGGGGGGGGACATTGACAGAGGAGACAAACTGCTAAATCACTTCCACCCCCGGTGCATCTGTGCTGCTCCTCCAACCCTCACAGAGGAAGTTTGGGAGCATCGTCGTTTTGATGGATGAGTGGGTCTTTACTGGGCGACCCCGAAACTCACACTGGAGACAAGAGGGCAGGAGATCGAGGGGAATACAAGAGTGGTTTGTGGACGTGTCTGAATTTACTGGACTCTGTGTGACTGTGCACCTTTAAAACATTGCGAACAGTGTGTGTGTGTGTGTGTGTGTGTACAGGGTGGTTGGTGATGATATATGTTTAGTATCCCACGACCATGAGCTTGGAACAACACTGCAGACCACACTGTACTGGCTTTATGTTGTCTCTGCTTTGCATTCATTCTGTAATTTACCACAGCCCATTTACATTGAAGAAGACGTTTTTTCCCCCCAACTAGACACCATTATTCCTCAGGTACTATTTGTTTTTGCTATAACAGGTTGGGTTGGTAATCCTGAAAAAGCTAGCAGGAGCAGGCTACACTTAAAGGTTCAGTGTGTCGAATTTGCATGTTGCAGCTGAATACCCCTTCACCTCACATTCCCCTTCCAGACATGAAAAAGAACCCATGACATTTTAATGAAGAATTGTTACACATACATACATATATATATATATATATATATATATATATATATATATATATATATATATATATGTTATGTTATATATATATATATATATATGTTATTTAAATGTTATTTAAATTATAGTAAGTCACTGTAGGGCCCGGCTTTTCCCAACAGAAGAGGATGAGGAAGTAGCGCTGCTCAGAGGGTAACCTCTCCTCTTGTGAACACAACAATGGTTGAACCTCTTGGCAAGTGGCCATCATCGCCACCCACTCCTGGCAGGAGACCATGTTTGGCGGCACAGTAAATGTATATATAGTCTGCATGGCGAGTCTGTACAACTGAATTCTTCAATCCTCTTCTTTCTCCTCTGTTATTCTGTCTACTCCATCTTTGTGTCTTCCGACACTTCTGTTCTCATGTGTTTTGTCCTTCGTCTCAGCACAAATCAGGCTGTTTCGTTATCAGTGTTATCGGATTCAAAGACTGGGACGTCATGCAGGGTCAAGAGTATCCCAGTAATGGTTTCTTCTGTTTACTTATGTAAACATCATATGCTGGTTTCAAACACCTGGATTATCTCTTATCTGCAGGTTTTGGGAAAGAACATTTAAAATATAAACAACCGTCTCAAGCTTCTGCTCATCATCTGCTATCTATCTTAAGATAGAGTCAAAAGGTAGTTTGCCTGGGAAAAAAATAAATCAATAACTGGGCTAAACTGATATCTGAATGAGCTCATAGAGAAAGACATTGGACGAGCCCCAATAAGTGACCTCACACACACATGCACATTTTGGACACAATCACCGGGGCAGTGGAGAAATTATCTGATTTGCCATATGCTGTCTATCTGTCCATGCCAAATACTGGGATGGACCAAAACAGCTGGCCTCGGATCAAACCTGCCTCCTAACACACATGTACAGATCATCACACACAGACAGGAGGGAAGGGATACCAGGGGTGGAGCGTTAAAAAACCCCATGTCCTCTCGACCCTGTCTACGCACAAACAGTAGGTGCATTTAAATGATGTGCATAATTTAACAGCTTCTTTATACGCAGGTACACATGTGGGTTTGTGTGTGTGTTTGTGGCTATATCCATACTAATGTATATTCGTTTTAAAACAGAATTTTAAGTCTATAAATGATAATCTCCGTCCATTCTAACACACCAGGAAATACGGTATATATCATGTGACCATTCACGTACACTGGGCTCGTGAATGCCGGTGTTACCAGGAAGCAGATTTTCTACACTGCAGTTGGTTGCTTGGTTACGAACAAGGAAAAACAATGATGATGAGGGATTATTTTCCTGGAACGACGATGAGGCGGAACTGTTCCTGACTTGAGTGTTTACAACATTTTGCCTTTACCGCTGGTCGTCGAGTCGTGATGACCCAGTCGGGTGGTGATTGTGGGTGAAAGCGCCATCGTTACCAAACATTTCCTGGGAACGGATCGGGTCCAGTCTACATCCAGGACATGGTCAAACGTTACACCCCAGCCCGTTCACTCCGCTCTGCCTCGGCCAATCGGCTTGTTGCTCCCTCACTGCGAGCTACACACTCATCAAAATCATGACTGTTTGCTGTCCTGGCTCCTAAATGGTGGAATGCGCTCCCCATGGACATCCGGACATCAGAAAGTTTACATATCTTCCGCCGCAAACTAAAAACACACCTCTTCCGACTAAATAACATTTTTAAACTAACAATTTAGTAGCACTTAAATGGCACTTACTTATAGCACTTTGTAGTTTTGCTTTTTTGAAGAAATTGTACTTTCTCGATTCTTGTTGTTCTGGGTTTGTACCCTCATGGTTGAATGCACTTATTGTAAGTCGCTTTGGATAAAAGTGTCAGCTAAATGAAATGTAATGTAAATGTAATGTGTGTGTGTCTGTTGGAGAATGAAAAGACTTACAGTCAGCATCAGCAAGGAAGAGGAAGCTAAGGAGGAGCAGGCCTGGACTGGCAGAGTGCATCATGGGATATGTCGACACATGCATGCTGTATCCACCGTGAGCTCACTGCCTCACTGTACAACAGGACGATAGAAACAGGCCCTCACAACCTGGGGAGAGAGAGAAGACAGGGAAAACGTAGAAATTAACATCCTGCCAAGCTCCAAATTAAGAGAGATTCAGACATTATATAGTCACACACACACACACACACACACACACACACACACACACACACACACACACACACACACACACACACACACACACACACACACACACACACACACACACAGAAACACGCAGACGTGTGTTCCCTCTAGGCCTTACACTCCCGTTATGCAGCTGCCTCTCCTCTTCTCGCTTCATTAGGACCATACACTCATTGCCGGAGGTGTGTTTTGGTGTGTGTGCGTGTGTACAAAGTTCACAAAGTAGCTGATGAATTTCAACTTAAAGCAAACATTAGGCACAGAAGCATCAGCCGGCTTCTCTAAAGTTCTTTTTCCACGTCCCACGTAAGCGATGCCCTCGATTTTTCTGTTTTCAGTTTTCATCTGTTACACAATCTGCAAAGCGGGCCGGACTTCAATTCCAGATTTTCTTTTCATACGTACGTCAAAGCGGCATCTTTTCAGATTGATGAGAAAGAGCGAATGGCTTTAAGATGGAAGGATGGAGTGAGGGACTGATGGATGATGGGCAGATTAAAGTGGGAGGAGACTGACTGCTGTTATCTGCGGGCTATGTAGCACACAGTGTTGGATCAACATACAGCTCAATGTCTCTATGCCTTCACCCTTCACTCACTTCCTTCCTTTGACTCTCTCTGCCTCTCCCGGCGCTTTCCTCCTCATTACACGTTCATCCTTTAGTCACACCTGATATGGCAAGTTTCCTTTCCTAAATATTCCTTCCTCAAATTTAAATTTCCTTTCATTAATCTTGTCTTTTACGGCCACACTTTTTACTCCCCCCCCCCCCCGCTCTCTGTCTGTCCGTCTGTCGTCACATCCATCCGTCTCTCCACCATCTGTGGCGCCTGGTGTGAGTGTCTGGCATTAGAAGACACCAGGCGTCAGTCTGTGTGTCAGAAATCTCACCGCTCAAATCACGTGACACGATGAGACATGGCAGATCACCGCTGCTGTCCAGAAACTGACAGCGCTGAGTGAGAGGCCCTGCGAGCGAGCAGGCGAGCGAGCGGAAGACGCAATGTGTCGATCTGTCGATGTGCACTTGTGCTTGCACTGGGTTGTGCATGCATATGGAGCAACGCATGCATATGTTGATGCCTCTGTAGCATATGTACATGCATGTATATATTCATGGCGACTGCCTAAATTGCTTGCATATAAACCTGTGGGTGTGTGTGTGTGTGTGTGTGTGTGTGTGTGTGTGTGTGTGTGTGTGTGTGTGTGTGTGTGTGTGTGTGTGTGTGTGTGTGTGTGTGTGTGCTTGCAGTTGCATGCTCCATGTCGTGTGTGCGTGCATGCATCTGTTGGCTTTCCAAAACTGGACAGAGTCATCAGCAGTGGCAGCAGCAGTCTTAATCCGCTCAACAAGCCATCTGATTAAAAAAAGACAAAGAAGGTGGGGGCAGAAGAACTCTGGAACCCGGAGCTCATCGCATCCCTGCAGCCAAGGCAGCGAGCAGCTAAACCCACTGTGGATTTTCCACTTGGTTTGGTCCAAAACAATTGCTTTGGGATAACCTAGATCTCTCCCTGCGCAAATTAAGTACCCTGTGCTGTGATTTACAGTATCCAACAGTATGTGTAAAAGGAATTCACCCACCTACCCACAACCCAGGGAAATTACAGTTGCAATTCTTTCTCTATTTTCTTTAGCTGCGGGTATTTATTAGATGTCGTTGGACAGTGTGTATAAATTTCTTCTCTTTCACAAGCTTTGTTTTCAACCACTTTATCCACATTTTTGCTCACAGCACCATGACCCCTACATAATGCACTATACAATTTATTGTACTGGAAACTAGGATAAATGGCATAAAGTTACTGTGTGCTTATTTGTCTAATTTGGCCAACATTTTTGATGAAAGATTAATATGGTTAAAGGCTAATGCTATGGTTGAACTAATAAAGAAGGTTATCTGCTTTGGAATGTGTGTGTGTGTGTGTGTGTGTGTGTGTGTGTGTGTGTGTGTGTGCGGCTGTGCGTGCCACAGCCGCACACACACACACACACACACACACACACACACACACACACTTGTTTGTGTGTGGCCACTAATCACTCGGTCTGATTCAATGTCACTGGAAAAGCTTGCATTATTTAGTATCTCACTTCGCAGCATGTCACGTTAATTAAAAAGCTAAGATAACGGTGGGAGAGAGAGAGAGAGAGAAAGAGAGGGAGACTAATGAAGAGAGAGAGAGAGAGAGAGAGATGAGAGGTGTGTGGAGAAAGGAGAAATGAAAGCAGGGTGGTAAATAGAGCTATGAAACAGAGAAGAAAAGAGAACTGGGATGGAAAGCAGACAAAAAGAAGATAACCTGAGACACACACACACACGCACACACACACACACACACACACACACACACACACACACACACACAAACACAGATGCACAAACACACCAGGTAGTCTCCACATTGTAATCTGGGTGGCTGTGGTTGCTTGTATTACAGAGGTCTCGACAGAAGAGCCTCCTGACTGCCCGAGCTTCTGCTGCTGCTGCTCTGGATCACAGGCAGCTTTAAGCCATTCACTTACATTAGTCCCTATCACTCAATTATACACTGTCTGCCTGGGCCTGAAGCAATAAGTCACACTTATCTCAGAGATAGTTCCTGACAGAACAAAGACTGACACAAAGAGTGACAGACTGGGTTTATTTTTCACAGGACAGACAGAAGGACACGTGGGCAGGAGGGAGAAGATGAGGAGAAGAACCGAGGAAGAGGATAAGGCGAGACGGATAGAAAAGTTGGATTCAAGGAGGAAATAAAATGAAGTGCTACTTTAATTCATACAGGAAAATGTGATAAATTGTAAAATGTTGACCCTTTTATACGTGTTAAAATGTTTTCAATCACACTCAAGGGTGCTAACAACTGTACCACCACACCGGCCCCAGTTGTCATCAGTAGAAACACCAATCCATATTAATCAATATAATTAGTTGTAATTACATTGACTGGTGGTTTACTGGATTAATAGCTATTATCTATTTAGGCTCATTTGGAGGGTAATTGTATAACAGCTTAAAACATCTGGTGTATTATTAACTGCCATAGATAAAACTACTTATTAAGAGATGACACTAAAAAGTTTAAAGACGTGGAAGCCCAAGTGAAAAAAAAAGATATAAAGACAGAATGAGATACAAAAGTGTGAAGAGTAGAAAAAGAAAGTGTGGGTGGTTGATAAGAGGGGGGGGGGGGGGGGGAGGAGGAGGAGGATAGACTACAAAGCGAAGGCATAGTACAGCCAGAAGGGACATTGAGAAAGATAGAGACAAAGACAAGAGACAGATCCTAAAAAGCATAGCTAACCGGCAAACCGTGTGCCATGGCAGAGAACACTGAGTTTCCTAATTTGATTTGATATTCCCACCGCTGATTCACCAAATGCAATTAGACATACTAATTAACTTATTCTTTTGGCCCTGTTAAAACAGTGGCAGAATGACAAAAATGAAAATTTATACTTGTTGCCTCAAAGTGTTCACAAACCACACAAGCTGAGTGGTGGAAACAAGGTTTGTGTCCTCCTTCTTTTCTAGTGAGGAAGGTGGTGAACTAATAAGAGTTATTGAAACATTTGTTATCTGATGGCGTCTTCCAAACTGGTCAAGACCTTATACTGATGGTTGCAGGCGATTTTCAAAGCATAATTATACCAATCACTTCAAACGCTGATCTGACAGCAGTGAATTGAATTTCCATTTAATTGAGAAAAACCCCAAATATGAATCCATGACCAGATTTTATTTAGTACATTTTTTCTAAACTGGAATGGTTTTCAATTTTTTCGCTCTGGAAATGAAAAGATTAGGGATGGACGGATGGACAGACGTACTGATAACTATATCCCTCCGCATTATATGAGGGATACGGGGGATAAAAAAAAAACAACCACAGAGATTAATACCAACAGATGTGTGATGTTAGTGCAAGATATTAAATCCAAGAGATAAATTGTTATTAAATCTGTCTCCTTGGCATGAACTGGCAAGAAATTGACCTTATAAGAAATCTGTGGCTGATGTGCACACTGTGTATTAGGATTGTTAGGTAACCATGGCAACATATGAATGCGCTTAACCATGAGTGTGGGAATTTTCCCTGACCAATCAGCAAATTCAAAAGAGGTGAAACAGATGTGGTTTTAGAAAATAATCATGTTTCCTCCCGATGGTCGTTATTTATGATGCACGAGGTCCAGATGCAGTCTTGATTATTACTGTTTATAATCGGTTATTTCTCATTGTGACACAAGGGATAAACACCAGCTGCATAAGCTTCAGTCAGTCACCAAAGTCTGATTCCCCAAGTGGATCCACGTAGCTCTGATGACGCAGGATGACATCATAAAAACTGGGGATCCATTCGGATAATCTTTGGTACTAAAGAGTCAAAAGAATTAACCAAGTGCACTAAACTTAACAGTGTTAACGGTGACTGAAGTCTTTGACTTAGCCCTAGACTGTATATAAAGATGAACAACCATCCACTATCAAGATATGAAAACTAAATATCCTGGATACAGACGCCGCCCTCTTGCACATTTGGAGCCAGTGTCGTGTGCCGTAGCTTTTGGGGGATGGAGCTGATCGATACACACGCTTGACCAATCATGACTCAGTCTCAGCTGTCAATCATTACGTTTCACTCTCACTGTAAAGCATCAGATAACTACTTAAAACCAAAGTTAATGGCTAAATGAGCACTTGGACATGCATTAGCAAGGATGACCTAAAATGACAGAAACCATTTTCGAGATAAATGTATTTGACAATACTTGATTTATGACATATCCTGCAGCCATTGGCGATTGCAATGCTTTGGCTTCACTATTGAGGAGCTGTCATGTCGTCCATCTTTGTATACAGTCTATGGTTCCAACACATATTACTCTTGACTCTTGACCTATTTCTGAGACAAGTTGATTGTGTATTGTCCTCATGTCCCACCCTTAGCAGTGCTGTCTGCTGTCTAGTGTCCATTGCTTTCAGCTCGTAAGCCAACACTGACACTGACTGTTTCAGAACTGACTAAATTGCACCCTGAAGAATTTCTTATTATTCTGCTCTCATCTGTTCCTCTGTCTCGTTGTGTGATTATTGAAGATCTTAAACCAGAGCTTCACCGCAGAAGTTGAAGATGCCACCTTGTCTTCAAACACTCACAGCAGATGGATAACAATTTGCACAAAAATGGCAGAAATGTAAAATGTCTCACACAGCACAACAAACAAAACATAGCTGGAAACGGATGGAAGGGAGAGTTTGTTTGATGTATGTGTCTACTGAGCATGTGTGTACACAGCCACTCGTGATAAACCAGTTGTCTGTCATCTCCCCTGCTACATGTTTCAAACAGACTCCAGAAGTAACCCCTGGGCACGTTTTTTAAGAGAAATGTTGATCTTTAAAAGGCACACAACTCGCTGTTTGTGGGGACGGCAGCTGATGACATCATACCGTCACAAAGATTGTATCTGCGTGCACCTGTAGATACACCCACCTTCTTATAGCACCCGGGAGCAGCAGGTGGATGTAGATACTAACTAGCCAATCAGAGCAGACTTTATCAGGAGGAGGGGCTTAAGGAGACGGGAGCTAAAACCACGTTTTTAAACAACATCTGGCTCTTAGTGTAATCTGGTCAGAATCATTTTCTCCCTTAAATATAATAGATGCATTTTCTAGGTAAGATCCCACTGATACCTTTCTTTGTATAGCCCGGACAACAAATGACCAAATAGTACTTCTCACTGGGAGACGGAGCCCCAAAAAGCCCCAGTCATTTGAGTCGGCTTTCAGGACGCTGGCAGAAACAAGAAATCAATAAGACAGACTGAGACGAGAGGAAGGGAAAATGTGATTGATTGAGATGAGGATTTAGGCTGTCTGGCTTGTACTCAACTTATCACTTCCTCTCGTTCCCCCAAACAGTATGTCCTCGCTCCCACCCTCCCTTCATTTCTACATCCCTCCATCCGGGCTCCGTTTTTTCTCCTCTTTTTCCCTCTCCTTTCTTACTTTGTGTCTTTCTTCCTTTATCTCCAAAGGGCCACACAGGCTATAATTTCTCCTCAGAACTGACTTGTGGTCTCGCCAGTATTTTTTTTACTCTCTAAAACAGGGAGGACTGGAATTTTAATTTAAGAATCCAATTTTTTTTGTGTCCAGCTTTCATTTCCATTCAGAATGCGTTATTATTTTCGATTTCAATGTTTAATTTGCAGGCATAACTCTCTTTTGTCTTTTTCCTTCTTGTTTGAATTAATGCCCCCTACAAAAGGAGCCCTAGTCTTCTCCTTCAGCTCCTTGTGTGAAAGTGTCCTGGACCCAACCGATGAAAGATGAAAATCCACATTGTTCCGACATTGTTGAATAATGGCTGCACCTTGACAATGGCAGAATTCGTGAGCCAGCCTGTACAGATGGTGTTGAAAAGACATTTATTCATCCCGACAAACATTGTTATTGTTGATGTAACAGATGAGGACAAACCAAAGACAACATGTTTGCATCAATTTATTTCAGCGGCGGTAAAGCTGATAAATACTCCGGTTTCCTCTCTCGGCCTCAGCAGACTCGTAGGACAACAATACATCTCCCCAGCCTCACAGACCTGCCTGTGGACTGTTGCCTTTAGTCAGGCAATTTGATCCCATCAACAGCCTTCACAGCGTGGGAGCCACAGTGAGTGTCTGTCAAAAGTACAATTCCCCCCAACTACTAGTTTCCACCTGTCACCAATCACTTTACCTCTCTGTCCGACAGAAAAATAAAACACCTAGCCCTGTTAATGTCTCTATTAGCAGGCGGAATTTCATCAGCATTTTAGCTAGTGGGTGGTTCCACTTCTCCCATTCTGATGATAAAGCGTCCAAATAACACAAGCTGAAGTGTCGGCTGAAAAAAGTGAAAACTGTGCACTAAGCAGAGTGCTGAACGTGGCCAATCGAAGGGTTAAGCCAGCTGTGACTAACAGCCTCGTGCTGGGCCTCGATTGGACCATCTCTGGCAACCATCCATGATATTGAAAGAGCAAGAAGTGAGGAGAGAGATGGAGAAGGACAGAGAGAGAGAGGAGTGGAGTGAAGTTGAGTGGATTAGCAAGAGGTGGGGGGATGACAACATGTAATTACCTATTTACCCGGCCTTTAGTGGAAACCTCATCGAAGGCTAATTGAGCAGTGCATTAGTGAGAGGGTCGTAAAGATAGCGGCAGGACTGCAGAGGGAGGGATGGAGGGAGGAAGAGAGCGGAGGATGAGTAACAAGCCCCAGACAAGTGGCGAGAAGGTTCATAGTTACAGTGAGGAAGGATGGGTGGGGGAAAGGAAGGAGAGAACAGGAAGAGTAAAGAGGAGATGAAGTAATGTAGCACTTTGAATCAATGGTATTTGCAGGGAAGCAGCAAAGCCACAATGGAAACATACTCAGAGATGTTTTTTAAGTCAGTAAAATGTCCTCAAGTATCAACATGGGCAAAAATGATGAGTCAATTAATGGGTTAGTCACTCTACACAATAGGCAACAATTTCAACAACTGATTAAACATCGAGGTCATATTTCAAACAAAAATGTCAAACACATTGTTGGTTCCTGAGGATTTTCTGCCTTTTCCCTTGTCTAACGTTACAGTAAACTCAATTTCTTGGGGTTTTGGAAAATGGCCGGGCTGGAAGAAACCGTGAAGGAATTTATAAATCCGGCAATGAGGTAACGTTTTCACCCCTCGCCGTTGGTTGGTTGGTTTGTATATTTTAAGCCCAATAACACAAAAACTGCAAGAGAGATTTTCACGGATCTGGGTGGAAGGGTGGGGTATGGGTCAGGGAAGAATCCGTAAAACTTTGGGTATTATCGGGATCAGGGGGCGGATTCAGGAATTTTTTCCCCCTTTCTATGGATGTGCTTTACTAAGCGCCATTAGTTCATGAGTTTATGAGTTGAATTAATCAGTAAAATGATGGGCAGAATAATAAGGAATAAAAATCATCATATTGTGAGTAACCCCTCCTGTATTGAACAGCATGTTTCTCTTCTAAATAGTCCAGGTGACACAACTTTATTTCGCACTGTTTAAAATTTTACTAGAAGCATATTATGTTTTATGGCCTTCTTTTATGCTTTGCAAGTAAAACCTTGATCTGCAAACTAACAAGTACCTACAGCCAGCAGAGAAGTGCGAATGCAATAAAGACTGGTACCATAATGTCTCTGCAAGGTAGTGCACCAACAATAAAAAGCCTTTAAAATGGAAATGATTCAGAAAAGTGAGAGGACATCAAAACCGACTTATGCAGAGTAGTTCAATTTTACCTTTTGTTTTTTATGGTGTGTGTATGTTTGCATGTGTGTGTTTGTGCTCCTCAATGTAGCCATGATACCCCCCCCCGACCAACAGAGGCTTACACTGTACAGTGGAGTCTAGTGCTCGGGGGGAAAGTGGCACATTGGAGGCAGTCATCTCTGTAATGTGCTTTAATACATGGATGGATAGAGGAGAGAAGCATAGATCTATGGATGAATGAGCCTGCAGTATGGTTACGATGTGACTGCCGTGGCCTTGTGACATTCTACACATACGACTGTAGGCTACCAGGCCCAGACTCACATCAGGAAGATAATGCCCACACACACACACACACACACATACAAACACACACATACAGATGTGCTGATCTTGCCTGCTGGGTGACCTCCTCCACAACCAGGTGGAATACAGCAGTAATCATTTATTTAAAGGCCTTGAGCGCCTCTCACATCAAATAAAATATGGATTTGCTCCTGACTAAAAAGGGCCAAACCACTTCAATAGCTGGTCCTTTAATCCACACAGTTCTCCAGTTATAACTCATCTCCTACATCCTCCTCTGCTATTCAATTTATACACTGTGTTCAACAGCTGGCCGCTCTCCAGTGAATACACGTGCAGCCCTTTACCTTCCTCTCTTTGCTTCGTTAAGAGTGCACTTCCTCCCCTGACTGTATTTACCTGTGCTCTTCAACATGAGGCAAGCATGCAGCCATTCACAGGCACAGGCACAGCCACACACACACACACATCCAACACCGTGCAGTGGACCTCCTGTTTTTTTCTGGCTCATAAAAGGATGAGGAGGAGGAGGAGGAGGTAGCTGCAGAGAAACCACGCAGCAGTTCGTGAACCCTGCTTCATGCATTCATTGAATTCCATGGTGCACCACAAGTCATGTGATGGCCTTCCTATTGTGAAAGGAGAAGAAAGGTCCTCCTTGCCGGCGAGCACTGGAGTGACACACGCCAGACACAGAGAAGCTGTCCATGCCCCCCTCAAGGTGTGTCCATATGGAGTGGACACATGTATTCACTATTTGTAAGGATTGGGTGTTGTTTGCATTTTTTCTGATTGTGGTGATGAACATACTTTAAAACAGCACTGCTGTCTGTGCCAGAACTTTTGTTTTTTAAAGCACAAAACGACAGTCGACGACAAGAGCAGCTTTCTGTTGCTAAGCCAAGTTAAAATCACTTATCACATATTAACTGTTAAAATATGTAAGTAAACTCAACTTAAATTTCCAAATATATAAATATGTGCAAAACTCTAAACACATTTAGAAAATAAAATCACATAGAAAAAATAAATACTAACCCAACTACAATTTTCAATCTCTAAATAACCGTCTCAGTACTTAAAACAGCAAAATACTCTGAACTCGTCATTGATTGTTTCTCGGCCGCCGGGGCCAGAGACAACATTTAGACGACTGTTTAGCTTTAGGCGTTTTTTTTTCTTGTGTTGCCCCGAGTTCGAGGCTGCTACTATCTAACTGTAGGTTAACATTACGTGCTGCCAGAGCCGTGTAGAGAGTGTGTTGCCACCATTTGATGTTAACTAGGCACGGACATTGCCTGTATGCAGAGCAACTAAATCAGTAATTAGCTCAGGCACTGAAATGAACCAACAAAATCTGAGTTGTGATTTAGTCCGGTAGTTACAAGCCGTGTAGGAACACGCACCATACTTACTGTGCACAAAGAAAAAAATCCCTCTTTTCATCATTTAGATGTGAGCTCAGAGAAAACCCTGGAGAGGCTCAGAATCTGTTAATATCAGAGAAAGTATGGAGGAATTTGTAGTACCACAGAAATAATAACACAACGCTGAAGGTCAAAGGGGAGATCTGAGGCAGTGGAGTCCAGAAATACATTTCTAGATCAATCTTCTCCAATGTCATGTTGCAATGTTTGGGAGAGAAGGATGGGGTTACAGAGCCTTTTTCCTCTGATTGATTTTGGCCAGCGGTGGAGTGGGAGTACATGAGTATTACTCAAAATAACATGCAGGGAAATGCAAAGATGCAAACACCCCACATGCATTTTTAAATGACCATTTCATGTTTCTTTGCTGTGCACCACGCTGGCGATTGCCATGCCAACTGGATATAGAAACATTATAATTAGAGATGCCACATGTGCCCGAGGGCAGATTACAGCTTACATATGGTGCTGCCAATTAATAGAAGGAGAGAAGTCTGCTAAAGAAGTACAGTTAAATGCAGCTTCCCCAAATGGAAATGCTTAACTAGATGTCTATATGAGCTGAGGAATAGATTATAAATCCATGCAAGGATCACAAAATCGGCCCCCATGGTGAAAGGCACACACACATGTGTTTGTCACACATGCCAGTTCCTCTGGTCTTCCGCAGAAATATGTGAACACACTGTGTAATTTTCCATAACACTGGCTGCTGAGAGTGCAGTGTACGAAAAAAAAATCACATTTTCCTTTGCTTCTTGCTTTGTAAGGATATGAAGTTGCATCGCTGAGAAGGACGAAGAACTGACAAATGGAGAAAGTGATGAGAGAAAAGAGACAGACGGGAAGAGAAGATCTCAACCCTCCGAGTTAAAAAGAGAGACAGAGAGACAGAGGAAGCGAGAGCTAAACCCACATACCCTCTGGCTTGATAATTAAGACAGGGGACAATAAATATGTAATGGGGGCTTTTTCTACCAAGTGCCGCTGCCTCCTCATCTTGGAGATGGGACCGCAGGGAGACAGGCCCACGAAGAGCGACTAAGTACACTGGCCATTAAAAATGGATGCAAGGAACATCGGCCCTGACTGGCCCCGTCAACCAACCACCCAGAATGTTGTGATGGGAGTTGCCGTGGTTACAGGGCTCCCAAATGGTCCTTGGTTGTCAGGGTGAATCAAATCAGACATCTGAGTACCAGCACCAGTGCCTCCGCCCTTTCTCGGCCTGCTGCCGCTGGGGGCACCACAACTCAATGATGTCATTGAGAAAGGAAGTTTGGACCTGCAGTGTGTGTGTGTGTGTGTGTGTGTTTGCATGAGAAGAAGAGAGAGAGGGAGTCTGCACAAAACCATAGGTGAAGAGACTGACATGACTTCCAAAGCTGCCTCCATAGTAAGTTCTGGTTTCCACTCCAGAGGATTTTCAGTAAAATGTATAAAATTAATTCAACATTGTTCCATTGATGAAGAGACAAACTCCATCCCAGTGTCCCTTGTATCTTGAACCAATGGCCATTATAGGCAGGTGTCGTGTCCATTACATTTCAGAACCAGACTTTTGTTGAAGCGACAATATGCTTATATAACTCCCAACAGCGTTTATTTAACGCCTCACAGCAGTTATATAACACTTTATGGCGCTAAAACCTGGTGAGTTTTAGCGCTCCACACAACCATGACATGCTCTGACAGGCGCTCCGTCTGCTCCCGAGCTCTGAACGCAAGAAGAGGGGTGGGCAGTAGCTGACTCTCTGTAGGCTCGCTGTCAATCAGAAGTTAGAAACGGTAATTGTATTGTTTGTGTTACTTTTCAATTAGCCAAAAAAACCTTTAACTTAACAAGCTGCACATTTAGGTGGGCTGAGCTGACCCCCGCCCATCACCACCAGCCTGCATATCAAGAGTGACTCTCCACCAGATAAATAGAAAAATAATATATAATAATATAATATTAGACTGGATTGTGTTCACCTTATGTTACTATTTGTACCAATGGGACACTTAATCACTGTACACGTCTAAATACTATAAAAGTAAAAGAAGTACCATGTATAGGCTGTATTATCAGCAAATGGAGAGTATCATTAAAAAAATTACTTGGCATGTAATATTGACTCTTTTATGTCTTATATTATTTTGTACTGTTACTGTTTTCTATCACTCTTTATTCCTAAATACATCAGCAACGTTTAAAGTCCAGGCAAAATTACACTGCATTTATTGTCAGCTAAGGCACATATACCTGCTCATCAAATCTCATGTTATCTTCTTCAACATTTATGTTCATTTTATGGAGTTTTGTAAGTTCTGTCTACACAGACAGCCGACTGACTCTCAAAAGCATAAACGTCATCGCCTGACACTGGCAGGAAGACCAAAGACTTTTACTGCTCAGTATATCACTGGTAGCGACTGTAACCATGAGCCGTCTTCTTCTGAACTACTGAAACAAGTCGGTTTCCTTTGTGTCTCTCATCCTGCGCACCGGCAGCGAAGCTCAGCCTGTCATCTGCTGTCAGTCAAACACAGACACCGACACGCCCCTCCAGATGGCTGAGAGGAAAAGGCATTTCCCCAGACACCTTGTCCCCTTTCCCTTTAATATAATATAAAACACTCAACTGTACGTTTAAATAAAACAACTCTGAAGTTCAAATATGAGTAAATGTGATTTCAGTCAGTTGGAGCTACAGTGTAGCAGCTGGTTGTGATGAATCGTATTAACTACCAGGTAAATGTGTACTTAGATGCTACCATAGTGAAAAAAGTGCAAGATGAGGGGAAGTGAACTCAAGCAAGAGCCAGAGAGACTGAATAGTGCATGATGGCGTGCATGCATACTGTATGGACCATATGTGCGTGTGTTTCCCTCTGTGAGTGTGTGTCTGATCCATCAGAGGAGAGGAGCCCTGTATGGTGCTGTATACATTATAACGGCTAGTGACAGCGATGCAGAGCCTGTCTAAGAGTGGAAGGGACTGGGGGCCATGAAGAGAATACTGAGGAGGATGAGGGGTACCGTGGGGAGCTTTCACTCATGACACACACCCACTCACACCCCCCATACACACTGATATGAGGCATCCAGCGCACGCCAATATGCAGCATAGCCATGATCTCGGCTGGTGATAACGAGCATATGAAAAGTACTTCTGTGATGCTGATGACTGACAGAGATACGGCGCAGTACCTTGCAGCTTCGTATTTGAAAAATACAAAAACCACACATACACACACCCACACACACATATGCATGCTAGAGAAAGACAGATTGCAGAGAAGCTACTGTCAATCAAAGCGAACCCTCGTTTCTGTGCGCCGCTGATGCTCCTAATGACGTCATCAATCATGACACTGCGCCATCGGAGGGGATTTAGGAGTCGGAGGGTCAGGGAGAAAACCTACAGGCTGAATGAGACCAGCGTTACTGTAAGTACTCTCTACTGTATACACTCACTTCCATAGAAGGTCAAACAACAGCTTCATCACTCTGTCTCCTGGAGCCATGCATTACTTGTGGAATTGATTTCAGGGTTAGGTTAGAAAAACAGGGCTTATGTATTGAAGTTGCATCCAATAATGTTGAAGTGCTGAATCGGAGGATATAATATGATACCCTGTCATGGTGTGTGTGTGTGTGTAGGTGTGTGTGTGTGTGTTTCCGGATCAGAGGGGAGGACAAACTTTACGACATGCAGACGTTGCATCCAGATATTTTAGAAAGCCGTACCTGGAGTCAGCTGTTTCATGTGCTCCTGCTCATGTTGGTTTAACATGCACATGTCTGCAGAGCTGTTTCTAAAGCTAAGAATCGACTGAAATATTCTTCAATGTAAACAATTCAAAGCCTCTTACTGAATATCCATCATATCAATGTAATCTATCAGCTTAAGTAATACAAGTCAATTGCATCCATTACATCAGTTTCTCTACACAGGATTAAAAATATGCGTGACTACGGTTCACAGCAGGTTCATCAAAAATAATATCCTGTAAATATAATGCTGTGTCATGGGCAATTGATGAAATGTGTTCAGATATGAAAAATTAAGAATTGAAGAAAAACTGTGGTACCTCAAAGATAGACATGAAGAAAATCCCAAAAATGATCTATGTAACAATTTCAAGAATCTCGGTCTGTATGTAACTCAATTATCATCTTATCGGCTTCACACTTGGCATTTGTATTGTTAAGACGTGATACTGACGAACACGCACTGCACTTTAGTTATAAACGACTTTCATCAAATTCATTCATTGTCAAATGGCATCAATCACAACATGAACAACAAAAAATGTCTTCCCCTTGAATCAAACATGAACAGCCTTCCTCCATTTTGCCTTTTTCCACCAACATTTGACTGAAGGTGCTTGAGGAAATCCACTTTAAAACAACCATACACTAATGTCTCTACTGTCAGAGGATGTTGGAGAGCATGCAGAGAGAAGTCATAGTAACAGCATACAAAAGGGTGTCCTTCAAAGCTGTTATTTTTCAAAGAAGCGTTTCTTTATGTGCATTGACTCTATACAAACCTTCTATTCTATAGTCCCTCCTCATAAACAGAAAACCTATTCTTCACATCTCCCTTTCACCCTCCTTGGAGGTACAAACAACATTAAAGACCTTCTCATATAACACAGCACAGAACTTGTATTGACTTAACAATGTATATATAAAAAAAACAAGACTCATATAATCATAAAAACAGGAGACTCGTATGATCATAACGGGGACATAATGATCTAATCTGTCACTTCCTCAAAGTGTGATAGGCCAATACATCAGCGCATGAAAACTAATCTATCACAGGGCGGCGGCAGGTTATGGCAGCGTGCTGATGGATCGGAGCGGCGGACGGAGAGGATGGCTGAGTTGCCCTTGCCTTAACGGAGTTATGAAAAGGGGGAGGGGGAGGAGAAGGGGTTTGGGGGGGGGGGGCGACAACGAGACCTAAATGTGTTCCAAACAGACTCGTTTGTCACGCTTTGTCATTGTGGGACATCTAGGCGGCGAGCAGCCCGTGTATGTAGTGTACAGCAAAGAGTGTCTGTGTTCGAGAGAGTTAGTGCACACTTGGTTTTGTGTGTGACGCTTGTGTAATGAGTGTGCCCTTAATTATCACACTGGATGACCACCAGGGAATAAGCAATTATTGCACGACGAAAAACACACAATGTTTAATGTGAATCTCTGTGCGTTTGTGTGTGTTTGTGCACATTAGCTCCCATTCAAGGCTATGTATGTGCTGTGGAATCCAAAGCATTTGACCTCAATCTGTGTCTCTGCATTATTTATAGTCCAATGCCAGCTTCCCTTTGTTTGTTTTTCAAAGCTTGTCTAAGGAGTCAAAGTGTGGGAAAAAAAGATGCGAGAGAGAAAAAAAAGGAGGAGCGAAGACACCGAAATACGGAGGAGTATTCCAGAAAACACTCTTCTCTGATCAAGCTGCTTTCCATCGCTCTCCTTTATGGGTAAACACAGCAAATCACATCAAAAGCATTACAGCTAATTGATCGCTCTGGACCTTCCTACAGTTTCCTCATAGGAGTTTAAGCAGTTTGGAATATATAGCGAGCATAGACGGGCTGCAGAGCGGGACTTCAACCATGGGGGCTGCCCTCACACAGGGCACCACGGCACGCTCCAATAAATGCACTTGACAGTCCCTTCTCTCCTTATATCTGAGAGACACACACACTTACACACATCACAGTCTCCTTCCCTGGGCCTCGCTGGCAGGGCAACAGTGTGTATCCTCAGAGGCCTGCTGGGCCAAATCAATGGCAGCCAGCAGCCTTCTACAATGAGCGCCACCATTTTACTGGCTGCCACCCAGCGCAGCAGAGAAGCAGCTAAATAGTCTATGAGGAGAGCAGAGCGGCATGACTATAGCTGCTTTCAATGAGCACACGCCACAACAGGAAAAAAAATAAATCACTGCGAGTTTGGGTGAGTGTGTGTTTGTGTGTGCTCGGCGGCCAATTTGTTGGGCTCAATGTATACTGCTTGTGCGGCTGTGTGCACTCGTGTGCGTGTGAGAGTCGGGCAGTCCATTTGGGGTAAGCAAGCTTATCATAAACTGCCTTGCCTGTGCTTCCGTGTACAAGAGGGAGATGGAGAGTGAGTGCTGCCTGTGTGACTTAATGGCAATATGGTGGTTGAATGTGAGATTAGAAACGCACGAGACAAAGAAAACACAGTTAAATGTTATTGGATTCCAATCAGAGAGATGTAGCTTTGCAAATCTCGTTCGTATAATTGTTCTCTTTCATGTGGTTTGGCGGGCAGCATACGTTAAGCTCGCCTGCAAATAAATCGCCCTCCCTCCTCCATCCACACACACACCCACACACAATACCGACATCTCTTATCTGACATCATGTCTCTCCTTGTCACACATACACACATACACATGCTGCTGGCTTGGCAGACTGGTTTCTAATCTGTGAGTCAGCATATCAGCCAAGAAATGTCAGATTATGTTATAATCCTTGCATTTTAGTGCCTTTTACTGTGTGTGTGCGTTA